>CM056377.1:44701160-45901160 GCA_029718625.1 Synaphobranchus kaupii | reverse complement strand
GCATGCTAATTAAAGTCAATAAAAAATCTATATTTTATAAGAAGTATCTTTTGTTCAAAATTTTTTGAAGATTAATAGATGCATCGAATAGAGTACTGAATAAACGGTGCATATAAATACTTGGATTTTAATCTTATCGCAGTTGAAAGGAAAAACAAAATGTATGTTTTTTTTTTTCATTCATACTCACTAAATCAAATAATTTTCCTCAAGTCTGCCATGTTTCTGAATTCTGTTTTTGGGGGGGTTTTTTCAATAGAATTGAAGACATAGAAGATTATCACAGGAACGTTTTGGAGGTAATTACATTTGACAACAGAAGACTGAAAGCACTTGAAGATTCCATTACTAAGATTATCCAAATCAACAAGGATCTGTTGCCCAGGCCATGGGAATGTAAGAGACAATTACCACCCACATCTTTCTGTTGTCATATTTCATTACACCAGACTAGATGCTGCACATTTGCCACAAATTATCAGTCAAAATAATTCAGCCATTAAAAGCTCTTGAGTTTTAACATGAGACATTGTGTTTGTTTTGATAAAATGCAACTTGTTTCCCCTTTGTGCTTTCAGTTGGAGAGAATATCGCTTTTGATGATAGTATACCTCTTCCACACCTGAAGATTTCTGGAGACAAGACCAAGATGCAATACAGAGTTTCAGCTGACTCCAACAAAAGCCACAAAAGGAAGCAAAGGGAGACCACGGTCAATGTTCTGGCTTCCCAGTCCTTTACTGAGGGGAGTCACTACTGGGAGGTGAATGCAAAGAACATAGAGAGATGGACTGTAGGTGTGGTGGAGCAAGGCTGGGTGAAGAAGGGCGTCCAGCAAGCTCTGGGCCAAGACAGGCTGTCATGGGCGCTGCAGATGGATGGGGATTCGCTAGTGGCCTTGCACAACGATGACACCATCATGATCAGAGAGGCAGTGATAGAACGGCTGGGCATCTTCCTTGACTTCAAAAAGGGTAGACTGCAGTTCTTTAACGTTAACAGTGGAAGTGTCCTGCACACCTTTGTGGGTAAGTTCAAGAATACCCTTTTCCCTGCCTTCAGCATTGAATCTCAAAATGGAACCAAAGCCGTGATGAGTCTTTGTACCCTCGTGCCAAAGGAAATGGACACAAATTTTAGCGGGAATGAACGGAGAATGTCATCAGTTTCAGGCATTGAGTGAGCTCTGAACAGCTCCATTGCAGTTTTTGAAGAAAACGAGGACAGTGAGCCCACTACATCTACAAATAATGATCCCACACCAGCGTCAGACCAGTCCTCTAACAATGACTCAGCCATGTTCTGACCCTAGTCCTAAATAGAACATTTAGATGTTTTCAGTACTATATCAGGCTTTTTAATTTAAACTGGGAAAGTAGTAAGAGTCCAATTTAGGCCTTAGGTTTTCATCTTATCTTTAAATCTATAGTGTATGCTGGCATAGAGTTCACCCCCCCCCCCCCCCCCAATCACACACACAAAAAGCCATACTTTTGTACCCATTAAGTTTGATGTTAAATAATTTGTAATATGACATAGAAATATAAACAAAATGATTGTTAACTGTATTGCTCAAATTGGGGAACTGGACTTTATACTGTATCATTTAAATCTGTAGAGCTTTTGTGGAAGATTTCCAGTATATGGCTGTAACTTGTACTTGGGCTTGTAACTTGTTGCAGGTTCGATTCCCAGGTAGGACACTGTCGTTGTACCCTTGAGCAAGGTACTTAACCTGAATTGCTTCAGTATATATCCAGCTGTATAAATAGATAATATGTTTAAAAAAAAACATGATAAAAAGTTGTGTATTTTGAATGTCATCTAAAATTAATCACATGTTGAAATAAATTTTACTTGAAATGAAATAACTGTTATGAGGCATTAGACATCAGATATTGTTACAATAACTGTATTGGCTAATAAAAGGTTTAATCCACAATTCCAGGTGTATTAATGTTTTTTAACCGTAAGTCAGTAGCGTAGCTGCGCCTAATCTCGCCACTTTTTCACGACTCCTGCCTTTAAAAACACATTTTTAAAGAAAGCAAAGGCACAGGTAGAGTCACCGTGTGCCCCGTTTTCAAATGTCACTTACTGACCATCAAACGCGATTACTATATTTATGCTAATTTGTTGTTTGTATTTTAAAATGGACTCGATAGACCGTCTGTGCCGCTTCCTTAATGATTACGCCTGTGGTCCCAATCTCGCCATTCCATGAGCCCAAACTCGCCACGTAATTAATTCACCGAAAATACGCCGTTTTACACCACAGAAAAAAAATTACGAAAGAACTAGACTAAATATATTTTGTTTGAACTATTACTTGTTCAAAATGTCCAGTTTTATAATTATATTCCAATATTTTTATGTGGAACTATTATGATTGGGGTAGGCGGGTAGACCTACTTGGAAGGAGGTACCTGTCATCTTTTGATTACCAACACCAGCGTGATTGTTACCATCTAGTAGCAATCAGGACCACTATAATTTAGATGCAACACTAAATACGAATATATTAAATGTTGAACCTATAACTGTATGATAATGAGCAACGTAGTCTTCATTATACAGCAATGCTACATGGGCCAAGTAAGAATGTAAATTCATGAAGTGATGGCAAAAGAGATACAGAAGGCATGTGTCAATCCATGAGCACAAGCTAATATTTATTTCATTGAGCTAAAAGGAGGTCATCCTGAAACTAATTTGAGTTTAACTCAAATTAGTTTCAGGATAAAGTATAAATATTGTTAAATATGGTTAAGCTTAAAACAGTGGTTCTCAACCTCGGTCCTGGGTGCCCCTTGTGTTTCCTGGTTTTCTTTGCAATCCCAGAATTAACAAACTGTGAATTGTTATTGACTAGGTGCATTTCATGTTTAGAGGGATTATTTACCCTCTTAAGCAACATTATGTTCGCAATAGCTATGCATGCCATGAAGAAAAAGTCTAATATTCACATTGTGCTATATTACAAACATCTACAAAAAGAGAGGTAAAAAAAAAGTTTAACTGAACAAATTAAATACTAAGGTGAATCAATAGGCTCTTAATTTGTGAAATTGTGAACATCTAAAACTAACCATGTGGTAATGAAGAATTCAAAGACAATGCAAATGATAACAAGCCAAACCTTCATTTTGTTAATAAGTTTACGGAAAGAATTATGAAGGCATCTAAATACATGTTCAACTACCTAATTAGGAGCCTATTGATTCACCTCAGTCTTTAATTTCATGGCATGCATAGTTATTTCTGACCATGTGGCTAAAATCAAACAATGACGGTAAATAATCCCTCTAAACATGAAATGCACCTAATTAAGAAAAATTTGTTAAAATTCTGGGATTACAATTGTGCTTGGAACAAAAACCAGCATACACAGAGGGCCAGGGTGTGAAATTAACACCAGCCACCAGTCAAATGCTGGTAAAACTTTGATTGTGGCTGGTAAGATTTTTACTGGAGCAGCCACTTTGGCTGGTAATGAATCAGGTTGTGTTATATTGTAAAAGGTAATGTGGCTGGTAAAATGTTCAAAATGGCTGGTGATTTTTATACTCCACAAGCCACTCTGGCCAGTGAGTGAAAAAGTTAATTTCATACCCTGAACCGAGGTTGAGAACCACTGGGTTAAAATATGAGAATGAGAGAAAGATAAGATGGTAGTCTACTGATAAACCTTTTACAGTAATTTCTGATTGATTGGTTATGCCTACTCCCATGCAGTTGGGGGAGATTTGCGGTACTTTTCCTCATTAATGGAGGTATGTCACAGGCCGACAACACGGCTTCCTACAACACCTTTACTGTTGTAACCGAGAAATAGGGTACCGGAAATGCCACAGTAGCGTGGTGCATACAACCCCACTATTTTAACAGTTCGGGCATGAGCCCGAGTTACATGAACTCCTGTGAGGTTATGTTTAGGGGTTGTGGGTGGGGTACGGGAATCACAAACTCACAAAAATCAGGGGGTCTTTGAATTCTACATATATTTTGGTTATGACTTTGTAGTACATTCCGGTTCGTGTGCTCCCTTCAAACCACGTCTTTACCCAGAGGTGTGAGCATGGACGCCTGGCCAATCCTAGCGCTTGGATGCTACGCAGGGTGTGTCTTGCCAAGAAAAGCAGTGGGACGCGTGACGTCATATCCTACTACCCTCACACGTGATGTTTTCGGCCTATCACAGCCCTATCTTATGCATACTAATGAGATACCATTCTGCTGTTGTAACCGAGAAACAGGGTACCAGACATAGCTCCATTAATGACAACAATTGATGAGGAAATGGAACACCCCTGCCAATCTTGTGATTTCTCTCCCCCTTTCAGGTATGATATAATCTGTAATACTATTAAATTAATATTAATGAATAATTAATGCAGTCAAAACGGAATGGTACACCTTTTGTGAATGTTATTACGTTAACCAAGTAGATGTAAAATATTCTTGTGAAGTTAGCTTTCTGTCCAAGAGACTCACTGGTTCCCCTCTTCTTTGCCACAGCCAAGGCAAAAAACAAGTGGCCTTGGGTGTGTGTAAACCCCTGTCCTGCACTGTAAATTGCATGACCAACACCTTCTCATCTGCCTCTGATCCTCTGATCATTTTTTAGGACGGCCCTGTTGACCCATGGTGAATGTGGCCTTGGCTTTACCCTGTTATCAAGGGTCCTTCCATGGGACATTAAACTTGCCTCGCGGCTGCCACCACCTTCATCGCTCCCCTGACATGTTGCCATAGCTCCTACCTACCATATCCTCATCCCTCTACTTCCTTGCCTGACGGTGGCTGACTGACATAGCTGGCCTGACTAATCATATATCGAGAAAGAATATATGTTTTGCTTAACCTTTTTCATATTTCCTAATCCTTACCCTCCCTCCAGTGTTTTCGTGTATTTTCATGCTTTTAATGCACAGGAGTTTGGTAATGGACTGACATTGTACTAATGTTTAATTTTAATTGTTTGAGAGCAATTGTAGGGTGAAGTCAGCAAAAGTGGGACATTTTTTAGTAGACTGTCTAGAACACCACCTAAATACTGTTACAAACTAGTGGTGTTTTAATGAATTGTTTTGGGTCCATAATATGTCTTTCATGAAATTGTGCCAAAGTATATATTTTTTAGGAATCCCAGCCTCCGATCCCCAACATTGAAACATTTATTTAAACGGCACATGAACCAGCTGGACAGAAACTTTTACTTTTACAAACATTTTTATTTATTATTTTAGTGCTGTATTCAAACCTTAGGCTATGTTTTTGTGTTTAACCCTCATGTTGCCCTCGGTTAAAAAATGACCCTTTTCTTTGTTTAACTCAAAACTAAAAAAATTAAATTAAATTAAAAAATTACCTACCATTAGAAAAAGTTAAACACTGGCATTTTCTTTGTGTTTTTAAAGAAGCGGTACACCATCCAGGTACAACATTGTCTTAAGTCCTTTTAACCCTGCAGTTATATGACATCAGAAGTCATAATCAAAATTAAGCGCCGCCCACAAATCTATTACAGCAAAAAAGAAAAAATCAATTATGTCTGTTTTTTTAGTAAAAATGAGTGGTGTAGACTGAAGAAATACAGTCTGTCCGGACTATGAAGTAGGGAATCACAATTATTCACTGATTTATTTACGAATGACAGGTTGTTTCTACATGAAAAATAGTTTTAGGGTTTAAAATTCAATGAAGAAGCTGTATCACAAGGGTGGGTCATTTCTCACCCTGTGGACACGGGGTGCATACATAATATGAATACAACACGGGTTAAACTTTATGTCCTTATCATTTATATTTATGTCTTATGTCCCTCCGGTTTGGGTTTTTAATTTGCTGTGAAGCACTTTGTAATTGTTTTTATAAGTTCTATGTAAATAAATTTTATTATTATTTTACTTAATGTACTTTTTTTTTCTACCAAGCTCATCTTCTCCAGTTAATTTCTCAAATCATAGATGATTGTTGTGGAGAGATTCTGAGAGCAACTTTTTCCCCTATTTAAAGATGATCATATTCCCCAAATGTTTGTATTAAATAATGGCTTAATTCAATACCAAGTTCGTGAACACTATCTAGTAGATAAATTTCACATTGCATTACATAATTAATCCTTGTTTTACAACAAACATTTTTTAAAGTAAGTATCTTTCACATTTGATTACAAAGAACCTTTTTTTTTCCATTAAAAGCTCTTGAGTTTTAACATGAGACATTGTGTTTGTTTTGATAAAATGCAACTTGTTTCCCCTTTGTGCTTTCAGTTGGAGAGAATATCACTTTTGATGATAGTATACCTCTTCCACACCTGAAGATTTCTGGAGGACAAGACCAAGATGCAATACAGAGTTTCAGCTCACTCCAACAAAAGCCACAAAGGAAGCAAAGGGAGACCACGGTCAATGTTTTGGCTTCCCAGTCCTTTACTGAGGGGAGTCACTACTGGGAGGTGAATGCAAAGAACATAGAGAGATGGACTGTAGGTGTGGTGGAGCAAGGCTGGGTGAAGAAGGGCGTCCAGCAAGCTCTGGGCCAAGACAGGCTGTCCATGGGCGCTGCAGATGGATGGGGATTCGCTAGTGGCCTTTGCACAACGATGACACCATCATGATCAGAGAGGCAGTGATAGAACGGCTGGGCATCTTCCTTGACTTCAAAAAGGGTAGACTGCAGTTCTTTAACGTTAACAGTGGAAGTGTCCTGCACACCTTTGTGGGTAAGTTCAAGAATACCCTTTTCCCTGCCTTCAGCATTGAATCTCAAAATGGAACCAAAGCCGTGATGAGTCTTTGTACCCTCATGCCAAAGGAAATGGACACAAATTTTAGCGGGAATGAACAGAGAATGTCATCAGATTCAGGCATTGAGAGAGCTCCGAACAGCTCCCATTGCAGTTTTTGAAGAAAACGTGTCCGAGCCCCAGCGAGGACAGTGAGCCCACTACATCTACAAATAATGATCCCACACCAGCGTCAGACCAGTCCTCTAACAATGACTCAGCCATGTTGTGACCCTAGTCCTAAATAGAACATTTAGATGTTTTCAGTACTATATCAGGCTTTTTAATTTAAACTGGGAAAGTAGTAAGAGTCCAATTTAGGGCCTTAGGTTTTCATCTTATCTTTAAATCTATAGTGTATGCTGGCATAGAGTTCACCCCCCCCCCCCCCCCCCCAATCACACACACAAAAAGCCATACTTTTGTACCCATTAAGTTTTGATGTTAAATAATTTGTAATATGACATAGAAATATAAACAAAATGATTGTTAACTGTATTGCTCAAATTGGGGAACTGGACTTTATACTGTATCATTTCAATCTGTAGAGCTTTTGAGGAAGATTTCCAGTATATGGCTGTAACGTGTACTTGGGCTTGTAACTTAAAGGTTGCAGGTTCGATTTCCAGGTAGGACACTGTCGTTGTACCCTTGAGCAAGGTACTTAACCTGAATTGCTTCAGTATATATCCAGCTGTATAAATGGATATTATGTTAAAACAAAACATGATAAAAGGTTGTGTATTTTGAATGTCATCTAAAATTAATCACATGTTGAAATAAATTTCACTTGAAATGAAATAACTGTTATGAGGCATTAGACATCAGATATTGTTACAATAACTGTATTGGCTAATAAAAGGTTTAATCCACAATTCCAGGTGTATTAATGTTTTTTTACCGTAAGTCAGTAACTGTATTTGGGAGTTTCACATTTTTTAACAGAAACACTGGTGGAGCAACATATTTCTTTGTCTTTGACTGCATTGCTAAGTGTGCGTGGTACATTGGTCTTTGGGCAGGTGTGAGTGGACATGCTGGTGGGAACAATATGCTCATCAAATTGAAGAGGGAAATAGGGGAAATTGTATATATAACTTTGTAATCGTGAATGAGGGTAAGAGTCAGAATCAGAAACCTTTGAAATCACATTTCTCTGAGCGAACTCAAGAAAATATCAGATTTAGTAATTGTCCCAATATGTGAAACAACTGATGTCTTTGTGACAGTAAGCATAGGCTACTACGTGAAACTACAATTACAGTATTTACTTATGACTCTATTTCCCGGCAACATTTGCACGCCAGGATGCACATCATAAATGAGTGTCCATTGGTCATTGTTTTGGTCATAACAAAGAAAAAGTTAGGCACATTCTGCTAGAATGTCAGGCATATGTCAGGGAGAGGGAGAAACTTAGGAAACTGATTGGGGATAAGGGTGGGCAGTTTACATTGGCTGGGCTCCTGGGTGGGTCAGTGGGATATGAGGTTCGCAGAGCTGTGCTGAATTTTATTTATTCGATTGGGGTAGGTGGAAGGGTCTGAATCCCTGCTATCGCTTGTCCACACTCCGTAACAGTAGGTGGCGGTATGCACCTGACAGTTGGTAGCAACCCGCCATAGAAAACCCCAAAGAAGAAGAAGAAGATTGTTTTGGTCCGAGCATTGCTAAATTCAGTTGGCGTGCAATTGCATCGCAGGTAAGGACGTGTAATTTATCCAGAATATAGATTATTCTGAAACAATGACATCGTTTTGAAGTAGGTACGCGATTTTTTTTAACCAAATGCTTGATTTTCCACGGAAAATGTGCGCCAAAAGAAAAGCTTGCAAACCCAGCTAACGATAGCAGAGTTAGTTGTAGCACACTAGCTAGCCCCCGCAATCATATTTAGTTAGCTTCCGCAATTTGAGTGATTTAAGACGTTATTAGCAGCTTACTAGACAAACATCTTGAAAGTAACGTTACGTAGTTCGCTAACGCGTTTTCTTACATATTTACAGATATGTAATAAGGCTTAAGCACATTTTGCAAAACAGTGTATGTTGTTAATGTTAGTTCATATTGGATTATGTGATAAACGACTGGATGTTTTATTTGCTTGTTTTAGTATAACGTTAACCAGTTTGCTACAGTCATATTACGGTGTGGAAACAGGAGAAATGGCGAATGATGCTAAAGAGCTATGACCGTCCATTCATGTCTACTTCCTGTCTCATGTCCATGGATCACACAACTGTATTAACGTTCAGTGTTGCCAGATGCCTTAAGCCATTCAACCTCGAAAAATAGGACCTAGGCTATGTAGCCTTGGCATAATTGCCATAATAGAGGTACTCGTAAATCGAGTTTATGTCTCAATGACCCTCATCCATAGATCCGAAATAGTCTTTCATTTCGGCTAGGTTTGTTTTGCATTCCAGCATTTGACAGCCATATGGCCAAGTTGATGTAACAGCGACTGTCAAAGTTGTACTGAAAAAAAGATTATATGTGTAAGTGCATGCATAATGTGAACATATAAGCGCCAATAGCGCTATCTGGACAAATACAACATTTGCATGGAGCCCAAGACACAGACGAAATGTCCGCTTATTCATTTATTTTCTTGTCAAATTTCTGGCCATAAATGACATCGCATTCTACAAAAAATGTAATGGTGGTAGAAGGGGGAATGTCAATGTGGTGATGGTATTTTAAAAGTTTGCCTGAAATCAGTTTAGGTGGGATTTTTGAAGATACAGGGTCATTATTTAAAATACAAGTTTAACCATCTGCTTAAGTTTGATTAGCATTTGTGTATAAGCTGGTTTATTTAAAAAAAAAATAGAAGTGAGAATGGTTGGGGGGTGGTTAGAATGTAGCATTCAAACAAGCTTAAAGAGCCATTATGTAGCCTATTAGCTAATGCAAGGCTAGCCAGTTAGATGTACAGTGGCGATGTCATCTAATTATAACCAGTAGGCTAGGTTAATTTTGTTAATGTAGCTTATATTTTTAATCCAAATTGAGTTACTTAGCTTGCTGACTAGATCCTTACCCTTAAAGGTGCACTATACAGGATTTTTACTTAGAAAATATTATGAAATAACCATGCTCAGTCATATCTATAGTGCACTGGCAAACTGTTGGAAAAAAATGCTGAAACTTTGCTTTTATACCAACTTTAATCAACATATATATCCATGGATACTGTATATATCCAGCTGTAAATTGATACTATAAGAAGAAAAAATGCTAAAGTTCTGCAAGTCACTCAATCAGAGCGTCTGCTAAAATGAACAGTAGTAAAGAACGTAGTGGAAAATGGTGATGGGATGTAATAAATCTAATGTCGTTTTTGGAAGGTTTTCCAAGAATTTTGCCCTATGCCACTTCTTTCAATTGGGTACTGCAACTAAAGTACATATTGTGAAACTTAAAGTACATTTTGTCATAACTCAGACTTCAGCAGACATATTTTAGATTGTTAAACAGGCTTGATGTCTGATTCGTTTTTAACTCTCTTTATTTTTTTTACATTAAAATGAAATTAAATGATTTACTGCATCTATTTGAATAGTATGCAGTCAGGCAAGTTATTCCTGGGCTAATACAAAAACATGAAAGGCTGTTTCCCTTTTCTGGAATCCTATGTGCTTATGTTATTCAATAGGTGTTTATGTTATTCAAGCAGTAACCTGTAGCCCAGCTTGTATTGTGACTATTTGTAACATGATATCCTTTATCTTTCACAAATTTGCTACACAGGATCTATGTTGTGGTTATATATTTAAAATACTGTATGTTGTAATGCATGTATGACAATTACAGTACATTATAGCTGCAATCGGATAATTTGCAGGAACATGAGGTAGAGAGGGCAGGAACTACTGCTTGAGGAGAAAATGAGAGGCTAAGACATTTCCCTTGCCTGTCCATGATAAGTTCTAATACTGCGCACTAATAGTGCCATTCATTGCAATACAACCCTTATTCTCTGTTATCTACAATGGCTTCCTAAAGCATCAGGCATACATTACACACTGCTGAACACTCTCAGAAATAAAGGTACAGTGGAGGTATATTTTTGTTCCTTAAGGTACAAATTTCCCAAATGTGCCCTAAAAGTACAATAATGTTCTCTTAGGGTATTAATACAAACTCCTTGGGTACGAATAGGTACATTTTAAAGAAAACAGAGTATAAATTAATTATGTATTGTTGGATAGAGGTACAATTTTATGTACCTATAGGGTACCACCCCAGCGACAAGCTTTTGTACCTTTTTAGGTACTTTTTGCACCTTTTTTTCTGAGAGTGACATTTAAAGGTCTTTATTGTCTTTCTCCCTATTTTTTATTGGTATTGCCTTGTAGAAATACAGCCACTGTGTAAAATCACAGTCACAGACCAAAGATTATTAGTACAGTAGGTAAATTTCTTTCAATATTAAATTATTAACCTATCATCATTAATAGAATATTTTATTTACAATGTACTAATAATAAGAACGGTATTTGCTAGCCTAGCAGTGAAAATTGCGAGTGAGGAGTGCCGGTGGAGTTTTTTTTGGAAGCCATGTCTGGACAGAAAAGACAGGAGAGAGAAAAGAAAGGGCGACAGTATGTCACCAAATTTTTCACAAAGGAAGGTGGGTGTAGTAGTCCGTGAGTGGTGGAAATTAACCTGTTACCTTAGTCCATAGTGAAATAGGCTACTTTTGCTCCCCTAACATTAGTTACTTAATATTAGGGAGGGCAAACCGGAGCTTTAGAATGTAGACAGCAGTGAATTCACGTGAGCTTGACAATCCATTCCTGATAGAAAACGTTTGTTGACTTTTTTGCTTCACTGCAGTGGTGATAAAACTTACAAGACGTAAGTGCTAGTGTATTGTTAGCCTTTATTGATCCCCATAAGAGGCTAGAATGATGTAGCTAGCAAAAGCAATAGCATTAACCCATACAAAATTGATTTCTAACGTTACTCGTTCAATCGAATGGTAAAAGTGAAATCGTTCGATTGTGGTCAGTGGCACCGAAAATTTCTGACACACCCTCGATAAATGGCAAAAGTCCCAGTAGAAGATGGAATTAAATCTTTTAAAGTTATATATTTTCTGAATCGTCATCGATTTCCCTTGGCCACTGTCAATGAGGCCATGTGATCTGGGCATACAGTTGCTATGTAAATTACGTCAGAAGTATTCTGCATTGTTATTTACGAATTAATCGTTAGGGCACACTTGTCAACGTGATTGGAGCCTGTCAATATTCAAAATCCGTTTAAACCTTTCAACTTTTAAGTTATAAGGCAGGATATACCGAATGACCAGCGAAAATATTGACCTGACAGTCTTTCAGATTTCTGACAGTTCATCAAGTCAACTGAAATAATGACCGCGTGACTACTGAATAGAACAGAATATTGGCTGCGCTGATCTGTTTTCGCTGCCCTCAGAGTCCTACTCTTATCATTGACCGAATGTTGGGAAAATGCGAGTTTAAAGCCGCAAAACAGTCCTTATATCGCATTAAAATTACATATAAGGACAGTTATTGTCCATAATATGTTTATTTAAGGTTAAACTGACATTTTAAGCACAATATTTATGTTGATTTGAATGGGTCGATTGGGTTCTGGAGGTGTGTGGTTACAGCAATTGTGCAGGGTTGGCGTGGCCTGTGGTGGTGGGGCCCAATGTGATATATCTTTTCATGGGGCCCAAAACCCCCCCCCCCCCCCCCCCGATTGCTTCCCTGGGTTGACCTCATGTCTATAGTTTTTGTACCTCTATATCTTAGAAAAAAAATTGGAGTAAGAACATGATAACTTATGCGATAAGCCTATCTCTCACCGCCATTTTGAAAAAGGAAGTGACGCAATGTCGTTGTATCCCGGTTTCCTGCCAGTGGCGGTAGCAATGGCTAACTGTGTGGAAGAATTGGGTGAAGCAATAATCTTTAGCAGATTTCTAGCACATCTACCAAAACTCCGTCTTTCAGACGTTGGTACATTAATAGAAAGACACACAAAGACAAAACATTCAAAAATGGATAAGGGATACAAGTTTTTTCATGAAGAATTTATCTTTAATTACGAAGGTAAAATACCAAGTAGCTAGCTAGCTAACGTTAGCCACTTGCTAGCTAGCATTTGCTTTCTAGCTTTTTTACTAGCCCGTTAACTATATATTTAGCCTATATATGTATTTATGATATCTTGAGGATGTTAATGAAAGTGTTGCCATTGTTCACTTTCGAATTTGGTCTATATTTTACATGTAGATGGTGGCCTACTAGTAATCTATCGATAGCCTATACTATCGTGCAGCCATTGAGTTTGCATATTTACATCCTGTTGTTGCCTACACTAATATGTAATATAGACTGTAGCTAATATATATCTAGCTAGATAATTTCCATAATATTTGTCCCATTTGATACCCAAAAAAAAACCATCTCTTTTATGTTCTCTTGGGCGCAGTATCCAACATAGTAGACAGTCAAGTGATAGTGCGAGCTCGGTGCTACAGATCTCTGAAAAAAAGCGAGGAGCCACACAAACTTGAGGTGTAGTAATGCTGTCAGGGTATCCCACGAACCGAGACAACTGTATCTGCAGTAGCTATTATGTTCATATATATTATTGCATTTAAAACATATTGACTATGTAAATATTTTAAAAAGCTGTAAAGTCATCTCGATTCGTGAAGGGTACTTAAATCAGTTCCGGAGTTGTTAATCATAGCAGTAGGGGTCTAATAGCCATTGTATTCTAGCAACTAAAGCAGAGCATACACTACAGTATTTTACCCCGTCTTAAGCCGGCGATACACTACACGACTCTGAAAATCTTTACATCGGGGAACTGCTCACAATACATTTCACTATCTAAATCTTTGAGTCGGTGTGGGTGGTCAAACTACACAATTTGTTTCCAGGAATTTGATGCTGTACAACAATCCAAGAAGCTTCATTGTTTTTGTCTGAGAAACGCATGCTTGTTTTTATCAACGGCCACCCATTGGCTAGTCTGTGCCAAATCACGGCGTGTCAAAGATCTAAGGATTTCACTATGGGTAAAATCGTGTTGTGTATCCCCGGCTTAATCAGATAATGTACCACACCCAAATTGAGTCTTAAAACTGAAATTCAATTGACGGGTATGAAATCAATCAAATGCACTACAATAAATGGTTATTTGATCAAATTGAATTTATTGGTATTAAGACCATACTGCTGATGACTTTTTATATTGTTTATGTAATCTGTCTTATGAATGTTTAATAAACTTGCTACTCTCACTATTCTTTGCTTAAAGTTAAGTTCATATGTTCTTCAAAGGTGTGTGTGTGTGTGTGTGTGTGTGTGTGTGTGTGTGTGAACATCCATTTTCACATATGACGTTTTGAGATGTGGCCTACCAAGTACAAGTTAGGTCAGTGGTTCTCAATCACGAGGGCCGCAGTGAATGCAGGGGTGCGTCCCGTTACTCGAAAAAAATTTCCTCCTCCTGCGTGCATGCGTGAGTCCTTCCTTCACCTGATCTGTAGATCATGGACTGTGAAAGCAATATGGCAGAAACCTAACCTTGACAATCACTAGTCACTTCAGATCAGAGAAATCATGAAGGGAGGGGGTGGTAGTGGTGGAGACAATTCTTGAGTAACAGGCTCACCCACCCCGGGTATTTGATCCAACCATGCACTACACCACCTGATTTGACTTATTACCTCGAGTTTGGTTCAGTCAGGACCATAATTAGTTAAATCAGGTGGTGTAAGTGCAGTTGTAATAAATACCTATAGACATTGTGGCTCTCCAGGAATGTGATGTTGAGGTTGAGTGTCATTGATTCAGGAAAAGGTGATTATAGTAGAATTTGGTGGTTAGATCATTGGCTGACAGAAACACACCAGAGAGCTGATATCTGGGGTTGGTTACCACTGTTAAAAAGACAATATTATCACACATACATGTTTCTTGTTCCATGAGTTTCAGTTCTGAAGCTCTTACTAATATTCACTATTCACGCTACTACTAACCCTATTAACTATATGTACTTGCAACTATGACACCATGATATTAATGTTGTAGATGGCACTGGACGCTGGAACTGGGCCCATCACACTGAAGAGCTTTGCCTGTACATGTGCTGCTGGTAAAGGGTTATGTAACCACATTGTGGCATTGCTTTATCAGACAGCACACTACAGTACTATGGGTACCAGGGTGGTCCCACTCCCTGTGGCTTGTACAAGCAAGCTTCAGTCTTGGCACAGGCCACGCAATCAGGTAAACACACACTGCAAGCCATGCCTAGGAAAATATAACACTCACCCCTGGTCTAGGAGGGCTGCAATGGCTGCAGATATACTAAAACCAAGTAACTCACCTTCTATAACAAGGGGGCATACTTATCAGGTGTAGTCCGTGCTTAGTTTGAGCAAATACCAGCAACTACTTGCAGCCCTCCAGGACGATGCTCATTTACACATGATACATGCTTAAAATGTGTTGACATTTAACTTCAGAAATTAAAACAAAAAAAGCCCTCTAAGCCCACCTCTATATGAAAACCATTTTTGTTTGTAAGGGGATTCACCCAGAACCAATTGACCAGCTTCTGGTCAAAAAGCCCAAGGCATCTGCCAGCTGTGGGGTGAAATCAACCCTTTACAGAGCATACAAAGGTAATTATGCATTTATGGTTTCCCAAAGCATTCAAAACAAAGACTTTTCATTAGGCATTATTAACCCGTGTTATAATGCGGGAAGAATAAAAATATACTTTTTGGTCAAATAAATTATAAGTTGAAACATTTTCAATATGGACACGACTTCAATAAAGACTTTATTAACTATTTACAATTTTCAGGCTTTTTTCATTATAATGCTTTTCAATGGCAAAAGACTACTCCTGTACTACATTATAATAGATCTGCTTAGTTACTGATATGATATCCACCACACTCCTTTAAGCTTTATCGGTCCTGTGTATTAGGATCCCTTCCAGACAAGAGATTCTTGTCAATTGGACAAAGTCTTAAAGACGTACAGCCACAACCATTGATATGTCAGGCGCTTGATGGTATGGCAAACCTGAAAATGGTTGATTCAAAATTTGGACCAGTCCCATTCGGATCGCCACTGTCATATCAATGCCCCCCAACACCACCACAGACCAAAGACACCTGCCACCACCCTGATGCTCCTGTCTTCCCGCCGCTGCCTCTGTTGGGATACACTCTGCCTCAAAATCTGTCCTTCGTCGCCAACCTACATCACTTCTACCACCTGGAGTGTGTGGCTGTCTCTCCGGATTGGTAGCTTTCGTTGGGGACTTGGGTGTTGCCTCTGAAACAGCTTCCACTCCCATTCTCTGAGCCTTGCTCCAGTAAACCAGCGAACTCGCAGAGGGTTCAATGGCCTGCCAGAAGAGTGAGAAAATGCGCTCCGATGGGAATCTGGTGTAGTACCGGAAATCTTCATCGGAAACACAAAATCTTCTTAACTGGGGCTGCTGCACGAGCGACAGCCTTCGCACAGCTGCCTCCAATTCGTCAATCCTCCTCAGTGCTGCATCCATTGCCCCTATTGTGAGTACACAAAACAAAAACAAAAAAATACATAAGCTATGTCTGTTTCTCAAAACAAACATGAAGAAAATAAGTGATCTGCAAGCAGTGTTTGTTGCAATTAAAATAACATAGCTGCAGGTACCTCCCAAAAAAACAGAAACACCAGTTTTCCATAAAATGAAACCTGATTATCTACGCTGTTTTGAGACTCAAATCATATGCAAGATTAGATTATAGCTTGTTTTTTTCTGAATATGGCAATTAATCATAATTGACTATTAATCATATGATTATAAAATAATATGGACCTATATAGTCTTTTGACTTCAAAACTTAACGGAGTTGTAATATGAGCACAACAAACAAGTAGGTGTGCTTGGTGTGTGATTTCATTCATTGAGTTTGAGCGAAACCTTATTCCTAGCTAGCGATGTATTTGTGTGCAGACCCTGCAGGCGCATAAGCATAAAATCATATATAACTGGGGGCAAAAAATATACCAAGGCTTCATTTGTTTCTGCGGTTTTTTGGTTTGATTAAAAAAATATATATCTCGTGATCTGCCTCCTCCTCAGCCACCAACTTGTCGACGGTCAGAAAATGTGCGTCGTGCACAGCACTACTAGCTAACGTTATATGGCCACAGCTAAAAATACGAGCTAGCTAATCTAGTTGGCTAGCTAGCTAGCTAACCTAAAACCTCACTGGTTGAATTAACCAATTTAAAATAACAATACAAACAACAATCAACAAAACAGAATGGTAACCAAGTAGGTTAGCTAGCTAGCTAATCAAGTTAATAATATACACTTACCGGCAGGTGGTCGAGCATCGTAGTCATGATCGGACACCGCAGGAACAGCGGCGGCCATCTCTACCTCTTCGCCGTTTTCCGCAATCTCCCGAACATCCGACCCAAGTCGTTCCGTAGCCCTTGCATACGGTGACTTTCTACGGGAAGACCTGTTTGCCCATGCAAAATGACAAGGCACCGCATCTTTCCTCACACGTTTCAGGCCACCCGGTGTCAGGAACACGTCTCCCTCCTCAAAATGGGCGCTACAGATGTAGGTGCACTTCGTTACTTTGAACAAAGGACCTTCCTCTCTCCTCACGGCCTGGACCCACATCTTCTTTCGGCCTTCATCTTCCGGGAAATTGTGAAAACTTAAATATGGGTGCGTTTGTTTGCTGTTTTTGCACAAAGGGACACAGCACCACCTCTTGCTTCTACTTTGTGCCATGGCGAATGGTGGGAGCGGAAGTGAAGATACAACGAGTAATCATAAACCGGAAATCGCACCCCGGAAATGAGAGATAGGCCTATTGCGCTCTACACGTAAGTATTACAGATATCTGTCTGTCCTATTGCCTCTTTCTCTTGCTCACTCCCTATTTTGGACTTGCTCTGTGTGATCTTCGTTGTTTTTGGTATCATTTTCAATTTACAATTTACAGCAAGCATATCTGTAGCACATAGGCAGCGGCATGAATAAAGAATGAAACTGAAAACATTTAGACATAGCCTCTATACACACATACTGAATCTGCATTTAATCAGAGATTAGTGCACAGGGTTGCCAAGGTGTAGTGCCCCTGGAAGAGTTTGAGGGATCAGCGCATTGCTTGCTCAAGAACGTTTTGCCGCACAGAGTTACAGTGGATAGGCCTTCAATCCAGACTCACACTTGTTTCTGCTTGTCTGTCCTCCTGTCCTCAGTGGAGATGAAGCTGGTCTGGTAAACAGCAACAGTGGAGATTTTCTTTCATTTTCTCCTCTTCCAAGCCAGAGCCAGGACCAGCTACCATAAAAACTCAGCTGTCTTCAGAAAATTGTAATGATCGACTGCCTGTCGTAACCCTATCATGAAGGTAGGCATAAATCTGTCTTCTCGCAATAACATGTTTGTTTGTATGCACAAATATTTCCTTAAGGACTGTGATGTTTGGTGGTGGGGGCGGGGGTTATCTGAACTGGATCATACTACCCTTTTTGACACATGGGTCCTTTGTCACTCTTATAGGCTTTGATTCCTCTAAACCGCTTTTTAAAAATATCTTTTTCTGTTATTGAGATATCAGTTTATTCATGATTGTTATTGAAGTCTGATGTTTCTGAAAGCAAACACACCGCAAAAAAAGCAAGACATCGTTGTTTTTCGAAGCAGTTATGGTTGGAGATTTTTTGATGAATCTGTGCTTGCAGCTACAGTATATCTTTATCAAGAAATAGATGCGACCACAGATTTTTTTTGTTTTTTTGT
Organism: Synaphobranchus kaupii; assembly: GCA_029718625.1. NCBI lineage: Eukaryota > Metazoa > Chordata > Actinopteri > Anguilliformes > Synaphobranchidae > Synaphobranchus > Synaphobranchus kaupii. The sequence continues at coordinate 45,882,538 of CM056377.1, read as the reverse complement.
GGCATTTATGTAGCTATCTTCATCTTCAGGTGTGGAATTCTCTATGGGCGGCAGGTAGAGAAAGTCTAGACCTTTTGGTCTCATGTACTTCTTGGATTAATCCTTTATTGAGTGTACTGGCTGGCCCTCTGGCTGCCGTCACATCATCCAGGTGGATGCTACACATTGGTAGTCTCCAGGGCTCCCTTGTAAAATAGATATCTATCTCAATGGGACTCCCTGGTTAAATAAAGGGATGTTATTATTTATATTTTTGTTTCCCTCATTCTGTTTTAAGAGTTTAACTCGCCTCTTCTCTTTTTTTTCTCATTGTTTCTAGGAAAGTAGCTGATGTTCAATTGTTCACCCACAATGTATTCGAAGAGCCCTGTTCCAGTGTGTCCATAACCCTCAACCTAGTCTCTACATCATCCTCTGTTGTATTGGTAACCCATAGCATTTTACCGTAAAATAACATGCAGTTATTAAAGCAGCCTAAGCGTATTGATTTGTTTTACTTTTAATGTCATGGTGTACTTACTTTAATTTGAATGTAAGGTGTACATGTTTGCTAGGCTGTTGAAAGCTTTGGGATTTTTAATGCAATTTACTGCTGTGCTGATTTTAAAAAAATAATATATATATATTCAATTGTCAAATATACGATTTCAAGTTTCAGTTTCAAATATGTTACATTTTATTTTATAGTAATTGTATTGTTCACTTATTTTATGGAAATCAATGTATTTTATGAATATATCATATTTTATCAATGTTGAATGTACGTTTACAGTTTTTTTTCTGATTTTTTAAAATAGCATGATAGCATGCTGCATGTAAATTGTACTGTTGTGGTGAGAGCACTGGTATGGTGAGAACACAGGAGGTAAGGTTAGCGCAAGAGACTTGTTAAATACCTCAGCGAGGTCATGATACTGGGCAGGAAGGAAAGACAAGTCAGGTGGTAGTGATACAGGAGCAGGATTAGCACCCCCAGGTGGAGGTTTGGCAGATTGGAGACAGGTTGAGTAGCAGTAGAGACTCCAACTCTGAACTTGATTTGTGTTCCAATTGAGATGGGGGTTGTGTTGTTTGAGCCAGGGTTGACTAAGAACCAGGGGTGACTGAGAGGAGTTTAGTATGTGGAAATTAATGGTCTCCCAGTGGTTGCCTGACAGGATGAGCTGGAGTGGAATGGTCGAATGGGTGATGCGAGCGATGGGTTTCCCGTCCAAGGAGTACACGTTGAGTGGGTTGGTGAGTGGCTTGGTGGGAATGCTAGCACGATGGATGAGTGAGGCATCGATGAAGTTGGAGTCGGCTCCAGAGTCGACCAGCACAGACAGGGACAAAGATTGGCGATTCCAGCTGAGCGTGGTGTTCAAAAGGAAACAAGACTGGGCAGTAGCAGGGGCAGAGATATGGCTCACCAGTACGCCCAGCTTCACTGATGAGCCGCCCCTTTTGGGTGAATGGGACAGGCAAGTAAGATGTGGCCAGGCTAACCACAGTAGAGACAGGACCCAGCTTGAATCCTCCATTGACGCTCTTCAGGGGTCAACCTAGTTCTGCACAGCTGCATGGGCTCCTCACTGGGATATTCGGAAGCCAGAGGGGTTGCAGACCCGGGAAGTTGAGGCGAGGACCCAGGGTTAGGGTGGAGAAACTGAGTGGGGGAGCCGTTGCGGACCGTCTTCTCCTTCACCCGGGACCGCATCCGGTTGTCCAGCGAAATGCTGAGGGAAATCAGGCTGTCCAGGGTGTCGGCATCATAGCGGACCACCAACTAGTCCTTTAACTCCAGCCAGAGTCGGCGGCCAGAGTGCGGAATTCAACGGCATATTCTGCGGCACATCGGGACCCTTAGCGGAGGTGAAGCAGGCGTTGAGTGGCATCTCGACCGCAGACCGGATAGTCGAAGACCTTTCTCATTTCCGCAGAGAAGGTTGGGAAGTGGATACTGGCGGGTAGTTGGTTGACCCATACAGCAGTGGCCCAGTCCTGCACGCTGCCGCCCAGACAGGCCATCACAAAGGGGATCTTGCTTTGGTCAGAACGGTAGGAACCGGGTTGTAGCTGGAACACAAGCTCGCACTGCATTAGGAAGCCCCGTCATTTCCCTAAATCACCCAGATAGCGTTCAGGATGGGGAATGTGGGGCTCTCGAGCTGGGAGGAGCGGAAAGGCAGCAGGCTGGAGGGAAGTGGATGGACCGGGTAGCACTGCTGGAGCGGCGACTTGCAGACTGGTTGAGAGTTGCGTTACCTGGGAACCCATCTGACCCACTTAGTCCGAGATCGCCTTCATGGTCTCCTGGACGTCTTGGATCAGTTGGTCATGCTGACCGATGAGCACTCCTTGCCGGTGGATGGTGAGTTGGAGCTGCTCTGAGTCAGCTGGGTCCATAGCTGGCCAGTTCGTTCTGTTATGGTGGGAACACTGGTTTGGACCCAAATGCAGGACTCTGGAAAAAACTCTGCAAGGAGTGTATTTATTAAGGCAAAAGACAGATGATACTATGAACAGGGAGAACTAAGGTGAAGGGCTGGAAACAGGGTTGGCGAACTAAACAAGGCTGGGTAGGAGTCTATGGAACACCGAGAGTGCCACAATAATAAATAAATGTGGAAATATAAAAATGAATAAATAAGTCATTACATTTGTTTTTTTATTTATTTTCAAATATTTTTTCAAATATATTCATTTATTTATTTCCATATATATTTCCCTATTTATTTCCCTATTTACTTATTTATTTCCATATATATTTACCGATTGTCATTTCCCAATTGTCATTGTCATTTCCCAACGAGCACAATCTGTCAAACAACTTGCTTTGCTCCACCCACTAAGTTTGCCACGTTCCCACCCTTCCAACATTGAGACTAGACTGTAGAAGTGTTTCAGAGCTGCAGACAGCGTTTCTCAATGTGAGCAAATACATTCATTGAAATTCCTCACATATTTAGAGAAACGACAGATAGAGAAAGCTAGCTAGGTATCTGTTTTAGATTTAGATTTGCATCGGATGCCAGCAAACGTTGTAGGCTACATTGAACATGGTCATGTCGCTAGCTTTCTCAGACACAAGATCGCTATATTGCTCACAGCAATATACAAGCTATCCGCCCGCCTTTTCTTTCAATATTTGAGAAATTGACTTCTGTACTTGCTTATAAGAAACGCTGTCAGTAACACTGAATAGCCTACATGGAGGGTTGGAACCTGATTGACTTGGAACTAGGCGAAATTATTGGGTGAAGCAAGTTGACAGATTGTGCTAGCTAGTTAGCTTTCTCCATCGTTTCTCTCAATATGTGAGGAATTGTCTCCATGAATGTATTTGCTCACATTGAGAAACGCTGTCTGCAGTTCTGAACCATTTCTCTACAACCTATGCTCTGAACACAGTGTTGCCAGATTTTAAAACTATAAACATGCCGAATCTTAATAAAAACAGCCCAATTTGGATAAAATAGGCTGCATTAAGTTATGAACGGAAGGGGCTAGGGAGATTGGACTGGAGGTGGAGGTAGCCTACTGTCAGAATGGTAGCCAATCGATAGACTCTGAAATGTTTATGAATATGATTTGCGAACGCGTGCACACACGCTTTTAAGTTATGGGCTGGTTATATTTTCCTAATCAAACGTTTCGTGCTTACGCAAAATCGGGGAAAGCACGCTTGCACACACAAAAAGCAAGTTGAGCTACGTAGTGGGCAAGAAATGAGCAGGCTGTGTTTCTATGTTGCTCAACTTGCTTTTTGTGTGTGCAAGCTTGCTTTCCCCGATTTTGCGTAAGCCCAAAACATTTGATTAGGAAAATAGCTTAAACGAAAAGACACAGCAGTCAACGTGCGTTCAAAGATAAGACACGGTGGTCTACACAACAGTAAAGTTTACAGATCAGCCACGTCTCCCGCTCCCCGTTAAAGCATGAACACAGCATAACTGCTATAGCCTACTTTTCCACGAGCAACTGGAAGCGTTCTTTCTGATTTTCACGATTGTCTTTCTAACCCACTGGCAAGCCTCTACATATCAAACAAAAGCAGCGACTAGTAACTGGTTTCAATGACAACCGAGGAATAGGCAGAGAGAGGAGGGACAAACTACACCAGAGTTAATGTGAATAATTATCTGAAAGAGGAAGATGAAAAAACGTCAAATATAACAAAAAATAGCCCAAATTATGACAAGCTGCAAAAAGTCATTTTTCCTGCACAATAACATAAAAATAAATATCCCAATTGGGCTGCAATACATCCAATCTGGCAACACTGAACACATACAGTTAGAAGGGTGTGAACGAGGCGAACTTAGTGGGTGGAGCAAAGCAAGTTGATTGACAGATTGTGCTCGTTGGGGAATGACAATCGGGAAATGACAATGACAATCGGTAAATATATATGGAAATAAATAGGGAAATATATATGAATATAGGAAATAAATGAATATATTTGAAAAAATATTTGAAAATTATAAAAAAAAAATGTAATAACTTAAATTAATTGCACATACATTTACATTTCTATATTCATTCCCAGATTTATTTATTTCCAAATTATTTTATTTATTCATTTTTATATTTCCACATTTATTTTTATTTTATTTTTATTTCCACATTTATTTATTCTTTTATGAATTTCCACATTTATTTATTATTTAATTTATTTCCACATTTTTATTATTTTTTTATTATTGTGGCACTCTCTGTGTTCCATAAGAGTCGGGGCAGGAGCAGACAAAACGCGAGGCAGGCAGGACGTGCTGGAGCGAGGAACAGAAAACAAACAGGTTAGCAGAACAAGCAAACAAATAGACTGGCCGGAGAATCTCAAGACGGAACTGAGATAACAAACTGGCAGTCAGTGAATGAAACTGGGCAGCTTAAATAGAGTGTGGAACAGGTGAGAGTACTGATAGAATGATTGAAGGGCATGCGGAATGTATGCAATGAGGGAGAGTGATAGGCTAATGACTGCGGGGAGAAAACAAGGAACAAAACGGGGAACCATGCCCTGCCTGCACAAACACGGATCTAGACATGCTATACGGTGGTATCAATAATATGGTTATGGATTACCATTGTCCCCTAACAGAAGATTGTCCCCTCCCCTGGAAGATTGCCAGAAATATTGACCAATATAGTCATAGCTTGATCCAGGATAATTACGAATACGTGTGTGTAACAGACAGGAGGGCATACGCGCGTTGTGCGCACTCCTATGTAGACGCATATTACTATCTTAAAGCACAATTGAACTTTGGTAGAACTTTGGGTTGTGTAGTTACCTGGCCGAGTCCAAATGGTGGCGAAATATGTTTGTTAGTTGCTCTGTGTTCCCCTGAGGTGATAATCCAGAATAGGGTATTTGTCGCTCTCCATTCAGTTCTATAGGGCAGCTATAATGGTCTCAAATGACACTTCTACATATACAAACGTGAAGCAGATTCTGTTTCTGATTCTGTCAAAGTTCAGTTTTAATAGTTTTTGCTTTAATATTGCACAGTTAAAATAACATTGAAACAACTGCGACATGACTTAAGACCAGGTTTGTGGTGGTTTTAGCGCAAGCGCTTTCTGCTGCCTCAAAATAGCAATACGCCAAAAATGATCCTGGCCACACCTCATTTTAAGACCTTCACTTGCTATGGGCACAAGTTCACTTGCCTTTTAAACAATGTGAGCGCTAGACGGTAAAATGACAACTGCCTCACAGTGCCGCGATTAGGAATCCATAATATGTCAAGGCGCGACTCCTCAAGCTCCTGACCGCAATCCAACTTGCCCCGGCCATTTTTGCATTTTAACATTTATGTGGACCAATCTGTGACATTTTGCGGCACTGTGCGTCGCTAGTATCTCATGCGATGAGTGGACAAACCAGACCCTAATGACCATATAAGGGTCCCCCTGCTCTCTACTGTGCTCCAGTTTCTCTACAACATAGCAACACTTCCGCTCCGTTTCAAAATGCTTTTCACAAGCCCATGGAAAGTTGATGGATGACGTCAGTCTATGAAGTCTACGTCAGATTGTTTCCCGCTTGTTTCAGATGCTGCCATATCCCACAATGCTGTGCGCTCCAGTTCATTTCAAATTTCACAAAAAATTTCACATAGGCCTTATGGCCTAACCTTCATTGATTTCACAATACAATTCTAAACACAATATTTTATTGTGATCTACTGTAAAATCTTTGTTACTACTGTAAAATCTGGTGAAATCCTGGTAATAATTAACAGGCATTTGGAAGGGGGTTAATTAAGGTGAACGTGTGTTCAACAAAAAGACAAAATTTACAAGGGCGTGTAAGAACAGGGCTGCCTCCCAATCCAGCTTTTGCTCCATCCTCGTAAACTTCACTTCAGGGAATCCCTTGAGATCCAGACCCTTGATCGCAATTTTGGGTGTGAGTTCAATCCCTTAGAAATCCAAGTGAAGTTTGTGACATAGCCACTCCACCAACTTTTCTCAAGGGAACGAGTCTGCACCACAGAACTCAATTGAGAATAATCATCCATTTAAAAGTAAGATTACAGAGGGCCTGGTTCTACATCCCACAGTACATTACTGCTGCTGCATAAAACTTTAATGCAATTAAATTATGAAATACAAAATAGCAAACTACTGGATTAACTCTTACTTAGCCTATACACTGTCTTTTCCGTTCTGTACGTGCACAATCACAATAAATATTAACGTGATTATTATTGAACAGGAAGTTTGATGTGAATTGTGGGTAATATGAGTTTTCAAAGTCTGCTCTGGTGCAGACCACAGAGTCTTTTTCCATATACTTTGCCAGATTACAATGAAACAATTGATTCACTCAATAACCAAGACCAGTAGGTAAATAAACTTATATAAATGAACTTCTAATATGATAAATAATCAATGAACAGCACAGATTTTGGTACATTTGTTTTTCTCGAATGTGTAATGTGTTGTGCTCACCTCCGGTTTGAGCAATTTAAGAGGTTTTCCTCTAAATTTATTCTTTCTAATGTTTTATTCGTTTTGACTAAATTGATTGCCGCATTAAAGGCATTGTCACTGACACGTTGGAAAAGCATACCCCCACAAACATTTTTTTCGTAGATACCATACCTGGGGGGCAGGTAGGCCTACAAGAAACGGGTAATTAGAATATCATGCCCTGTACCACCCACATTTTGAGATAAGCACCTGCACAACACACGTTAGAATACGACGTATCTCATCCCGCTTTAAATCTGCGCAGGAGAGGCACTTAAGCACATGACTTAAGTTGGCCATCTCTGAATCCTAAATGCATAGGCATTGAAACAGTCCATCATGGAAGAAGAGGGGGTGATATTAATAAAATCCTTAAACGAGAAGCATTGTGGATACATACCCTGGGCACTATGGGCCAGTGAAGAGGGAATCTTGTTTGAAACTTGGAGATTTCCGCATATATGGGCACACTTTGAGTGTCACGGAAATGTACATTGCCCTCCATAATGTTTGGCACAAAGCCATATCTTTTTCTGTATTTTGCTCTGTACTCAGTCACAATTCTCAAGTGACCTATAATCAAACATTTCACACATGGTTAATCAATAGATTTAATTTTGTCCAACAGAATGATTTGTGTGGAACTGTGTCTTACAGTGGATTGAATGCTATTTCGTTTTTTCCCAACCATACAATGGCTTTGGATTGGATCGTTTGGAAACTACAATGATTATACATGAGTAGGCCATGACTTCATGTCCCCATATTGTGCCCCAACAGCCTTTATTCGATACATTCCAGCAAGAAATATAGGATATACCAACCACATTAGTCAGTCCATTGAAAACCAATGAATTTTGATGCAGCCAGAATGTGAACTACTCCTTTAACACTTTTGACTTCCTCATTTTCTCCCCTCACTGACTGAAACTTAGAATGGTTTGTTTAGTTCACTTAAAAAGGTGCAGCGTGTGTTAATGTCAACAAGCAAACTAATTGAAACAAAACGTAAATCAATCAAGAAACCTCATATACAAGAAGGTTTGTACAACTGATCTTATTCAGCTGTTAAATTCTTGCTGTTGGGCTCTTTTTTTCAATTACTTTAGATTTAGATGAGCAATTTCAAAATCTTGGCGTTTGATGTAATACTTATGAAAGGCTGTGACACCATGAAAGGCAGGCCACCAGGAAATACTTTGCAATTGGTACGTGTAATGTGCAGACCACGATTGTGAATATAGTCCCTGTGATAAGAAAAGGAAGTGGATAAGGAAAACAATGAAAATAAAGTTGAACAAACTTACAGGAAAAAGCCATGGTATTAATATCAGGGCTGGGTCAAAACACAAAGGATGCAATCATACAGAACTGTATGCACAATAAAAGCAGTTTTTTGTCAAAGCTTAACACTGGTCTCAGCATGTCTTGATTATAATGCGTAGCCTTTCTGGAAGGATTATTCGATCAGGGCATTCATTCCAATGCTTGCTGTTGTTGTGTGCAAGAGCAGTATATTTAAGAGACCAATCTAGATTACTGGATTCTCCAAATCCCAATTCCAAGTATGTAACATGCAAATAAAAGCAGAAAGCAGTGATTTTTAACCCTTGTGTGGTGTTCGGATCTGTGGGACCCGTATTCAATGTTTACTAAAAGAAAAATGATACAATTCATAATTTTTTCAACCTGAGACTCATTGGCCTTGGCTCATTTTCTGTGATGACCATGTAAAAGAACACAAAAATCACATTTTATCACAAAAAACAAATATCACTTTTATTGATAAATGTGATCTAGCAGAGGTAAATGGTCAATGTTAACCATATATGCTGTCTATATTGCTTGTAATTGAGATAAAGTCAATATCTTTGAAGTATTTTTACGTAAATTGTTATGGCTTTATTGTTTTAAAAACCCAATAATGTTGTGGGTCCACCAGACCCACGAACACTGGGTGGGTAACAAAAACACCAACACCACACAAGGGATAAATTATCTTTTACATATATTTAATTGAAAACAGATATTTAATGTTTTCCCTACTTTTGTAAATATACGAAATTCCGAATTTGATGCCCACAACACATTCCAAAAAAGACTGGGAAGGTTGTGGAATTTTCAAAAAACACCTGTTTGGAACATTCCACAGGCAAATAGGTAATAGAATAGAATAGAATAACTTTTATTTTCCCGTTAGGGAACTTCAGTTGTAGCCCCAGCAACAACAAAAAAAAAACATAGACAGTGGGGCAGACAACACACAAACATATCAAACAAAGACATTCAATATAATCTTAGCATTAATCAAACTAATTAAGTGAATTAAAGTGGAATACAGCCATGATTAAAAATAGCCCCCGCTGTCCCGAGATGTCCAGTGACATTATTAAGCAGTTCAACACACAAACTCTTCCATACACGCAGTGGTGCGGTCTCTGTACACTGTTGAAACGGAGCACCGAACTACATCAGCTATCCGCCTGTCCTGAGCTGCAGAGCCAGCTGCCGCCTCCTGTCCCTGGGCCGCCTAGCCTACAGCCGCTCATTCGTTGCCGGCCTCCTGGGCGATGCAGACATCGCCGCCGGCCTCCAGGGCGATGCAGACATCGCCGCCGGCCTCCGGAGCGGTCCTGCCTGTGCCGCCGGCCTCCGGAGCGGTCCTGCCTGCGTCGCCGCCCTCCTGAGCGGTCCTGCCTGCGCCGCTGTCCGGCCTTTTTGTTTCCCTTTTGCCTCCCTGGTTTAGACCCCTGCCTGTGTTCTCGCAACTCTGATTTTTGGATACTGTTTTTGTGCCTTTGTTGTGCCTTCCCGGTTCGGAACCCTGCCTGTTCTGTGACCCTGTTTTTGGATTCTGTCTTTGTACCGTTGCCCTGCCTTCCCAGTTTTTGACCCGGCCTGTATTGCCACAGATTGCTGCCTTGCCCTTATTAAACTTCGGGGTTTTTTGTTGTACTCCTGCCTGCGTTTGGGTCCTTCCCCCACCTACACCTAACATTAATTCCAATTGCAATATCTATTAATGTCTGGTACTGGTACAAAACGCAGCTGCCAGACTTTTAACCAGAACAAATAAGAGAACACATATTACTCCAATCATAGAATCACTGGACTGGCTATCAGTTGCTTTTCGATTAGTTATTAAGATTGTATTAATACATTTTGAAGCATTGTGTGTATAATTCTGAGTATCTCAGAATTACTCATTTCGTATGTAAAAAATTTTGTTCTACACGCATCAAATAAAAGCCTTATTTCTTAACCAAAAAGTAACTTAAAAATGAAAGGTGATCAAGCCTTCTCTGTGCAGGCCCCTAAATTATGGAATTGTTTACCTAAGAACATCAGTGCTGCTGAGACATTATCTATTTTTAGTTCCTTTTAAAAAACAATTTTTTAAAACATGCTTTTCCTATTCTTAACTGTATGCCATCACCGTGTTATTTTAACTGCTTTATTGTTATTGTTTCTTTTATATTAGCCTATTCTATTGTTAATTAGTTTTTTTTTATCTTGGAAAGTGCTTTGAACGTCAAGTGTGAAAAGCGTTACAGTATATAAATAAAGTTTATTATTATTATTACTACTACTAGCCTACAGAACACTGTTCACTGTTCATCCATAATAATGTGAAGTAGTCAAGTCAGAAATCAAGAGGTGGCAATATGTTCTACAATTAGGCTACGGGACCTCTGGCGTGTCGGACTGCAGTACAGTCAAGTAAATTATTTTCTCCCTTTATAATAGGCTAGGACATTATGGGCAACAAACGATAGATTCCGGTCGCATGCGCAATACAACACAATAAACTTACTGGATATAACCAGTAATAACTTTTCGTTTGCAATTCTGTGACTTAACTATGGGGAATTATCTTCGAAAGTGGTATGCAAAACTTCCACATACGTGTTTTAGGGAGGGACAAGAAATGACGTAGCCTTATATAGGCTATTGGAGACGGCTATAGCTACAGTTTGATGAGACACAGATCAGCGAATGCACCTTCGCCAGGATGCCTCATTCAATATCAACCGAGTCTTCTACAACGAGTAATTTCTCCAGAAGGATAGCTCGTTCAATATCATCCGCGTCTTCTACATCGAGTGATTCCTTCAGAAGAATGGGTCATTCAGTGTCATCCGCGTCTTCTACATCGAGTGATTCTTTCAGAAGGATGGCTCATTCAATGTTATCCGCGTCTTCTACATCGAGTGATTCCTCCGGCGCATGCAACGTTCACGGGAATCCGGTGGTCGTCTACTGCAGAGACTGCGGAGTGACGGTCTGTGACAGTTGCCTGATTGATCGTAGTCATCGGAAGCATTCATACGATACGTTAAAGAACGGTTTTGAAGTACAGATCGTAAGTATTTCGCCTGTTACATTATTTATATTAGCCCCTATCCATGATGTATGAATGCACAAACCAATCTAAAAAGTTTTTGACAACGTGTAGATGAACGTGTAGATTATGAAAATCTACTTGAATGTTCCTGACGTTTGCATGTATCGTCATAAATGCTACGATACTACACGAAAGGTTTTTTATGCAATTATGAGTATTATATTTGCGAGAATATCCTACCTACAGAAGGTGGAAAAACACAGCTAAATGTTAGGCTATTAACGCAACTCTGATATAGCACATTTGATACCTCTTGAACTAAAATTATTGATTTTAAAATTAACTGACAGTAATGATGATGGTGACACTGATCGCAGTGATGAACATTAAATATTCTGTGTATTTATAGGAGGGGGTGACAAAGCGAGTGAAAAAGCTAAGGACTAGCCTGATGAAGCAGACTAGCATCAAAGCTGAAGTGTCCAAGGCAAAGACCGGACTTGAGGTAAGGTTTTCGTTCATTGCCAGAAAGACTAATTTAATACAAGTTATGTGACAGGACTGTAAATTGGAAATGCTTTTGCTTGGTCTTCTACTGGCTGAGAGAATATAAATATATGATGTCCATGATAATCTCTTCCCTCAGAGTACTTATTTATTTTAACTGACCATATTGTAGCCAGGTCTCACAGCAACCTCATACATGGGTTTGTGCAAATAAAAGACCACATACATTACCGAGAATGGAAAAGAAAGCAAAGATAGCACAGACAGCATATACATTGTCAAATCCTCAAAACCTGGACAATTTCACTCTGGCCTTATTTCAATAAGCCTACAGTGTACCAATTAATGTGCATATCTTAAAGGAGCAGTGACGTGAAAACGACTGTTACAAATTGGTGACTGTGGACCTTGTGACTGACAATGCACCTTATTGTTTGCTGCAGGGGATGTTCGACCTGGCAAAAGAGAGTGTGGCAGAGCAGCATCGGGAGTTGCGGGAACTGATAGATCAGAATATGCAGCAGGCATTCTTGCTGATACAGGCCATGAAAGAGAGCATGCTTCAGGACATGGAACAGCTAGTTCGAGTTGGGGAGGAATACCAGGAGAAGAGCAAACACATTCAGGATATTGTGGAACAGCTCAAAAGGTCGCAGAACACAGACTATGCCACCATGATCTCGGTGAGGTTTCTCCTTTCTTCACACGCATCCAATTCTTATATGCCCATCTCTATCTCTCATCTCACAAGATGCAGGGATGGGCCCCCTTTCGGAATCAAAGTGTTTATACCACGTACAGTGCCATGTGCCGTATTTATCAGCAAGTAGCCTTTTTTCAACACAACCAAGGAAGAAATACACACTTAGTCTGTCACAGAATAGAATGTGATCTTGTGAGCTCTTCGCTAAAATTCATTCTCTTATTTCACAGGACATTGCGGCAGTGGAAACAAGGTGAGTCTTAACTTCATTATGTATTTTTTTAAATTGTAGCATGAACCAAGCTTTGGCATGTTCTGTCAACATATCTGTGACATTGCAGATTTATGGTAAACATTCTTAAAACAATATGTTCAGATTTTATTTGTTTTTACATTTTACCTGGAATGAAGCTGATGCAGATGTTGATGCATATATTAGAAACAAAATACATTAATTTTTGCCTGAATTCTGTCTGACAAACTAGCATGCTAATTAAAGTCAATAAAAAATCTATATTTTATAAGAAGTATCTTTTGTTCAAATTTTTTTGAAGATTAATAGATGCATCGAATAGAGTACTGAATAAATGGTGCATATAAATACTTGGATTTTAATCTTATCGCAGTTGAAAGGAAAAACAAAATGTATGTTTTTTTCTTTCATTCATACTCACTAAATCAAATAATTTTCCTCAAGTCTGCCATGTTTCTGAATTCTGTTTTTGGGGGGTTTTTTTCAATAGAATTGAAGACATAGAAGATTATCAGAGGAACTTTTTGGAGCTAATTACGGTTGACAACAGCAGACTGAAAGCACTTGAAAATTCCATTAATAAGATTATCCAAATCAACAAGGATCTGTTGCCCAGGCCATGGGAATGTAAGAGGCAATTACCTCCCACATCTTTCTGTTGTCATATTTCTTTACACCAAACTAGATGCTGCACTTTGCCACAAATTATCAGTCAAAATAATTCAGCCATTAAAAGCTCTTGAGTTTTAACATGAGACATTGTGTTTGTTTTGATAAAATGCAACTTGTTTCCCCTTTGTGCTTTCAGTTGGAGAGAATATCACTTTTGATGATAGTATACCTCTTCCACACCTGAAGATTTCTGGAGACAAGACCAAGATGCAATACAGAGTTTCAGCTGACTCCAACAAAAGCCACAAAAGGAAGCAAAGGGAGACCACGGTCAATGTTCTGGCTTCCCAGTCCTTTACTGAGGGGAGTCACTACTGGGAGGTGAATGCAAAGAACATAGAGAGATGGACTGTAGGTGTGGTGGAGCAAGGCTGGGTGAAGAAGGGCGTCCAGCAAGCTCTGGGCCAAGACAGGCTGTCATGGGCACTGCAGATGGATGGGGATTCGCTAGTGGCCTTGCACAACGATGACACCATCATGATCAGAGAGGCAGTGATAGAACGGCTGGGCATCTTCCTTGACTTCAAAAAGGGTAGACTGCAGTTCTTTAACGTTAACAGTGGAAGTGTCCTGCACACTTTTGTGGGTAAGTTCAAGAATGCCCTTTTCCCTGTCTTCAGCATTGAATCTCAAAATGGAACCAAAGCCGTGATGAGTCTTTGTACCCTCATGCCAAAGGAAATGGACACAATTTTTTGCGGGAATGAACGGAGAATGTCATCAGATTCAGGCATTGAGAGAGCTCCGAACAGCTCCATTGCAGTTTTTGAAGAAAACGTGTCCGAGCCCAGCGAGGACAGTGAGCCCACTACATCTACAAATAATGATCCCACACCAGCGTCAGACCAGTCCTCTAACAATGACTCAGCCATGTTGTGACCCTAGTCCTAAATAGAACATTTAGATGTTTTCAGTACTATATCAGGCATTTTAATTTAAACTGGGAAAGTAGTAAGAGTCCAATTTAGGCCTTAGGTTTTCATCTTATCTTTAAATCTATAGTATATGCTGGCATAGAGTTCACCCCCCCCAATCACACACACAAAAGCCATACTTTTGTACCCACTAAGTTTGATGTTAAATAATTTGTAATATGACATAGAAATATAAACAATCATTTAAATCTGTAGAGCTTTTGAGGAAGATTTCCTGTATATGGCTATAACTTGTACTTGACTTGGGCTTGTAACTTAAGAGGTTGCAGGTTCGATTCCCAGGTGGGACACTGTCGTTGTACCCCTTGAGCAACGTACTTAACCTGAATTGCTTCAGTATATATCCAGCTGTATAAATGGATAATATGTAAAAAAAAAATCATGATAAAAGGTTGTGAATTTTGAATGTTATCTAAAATTAATCACATGTTGAAATAAATTTTACTTGAAATGAAATAACTGTTATGAGGCATTAGACATCAGATATTGTTACAATAACTGTATTGGCTAATAAAAGGTTTAATCCACAATTCCAGGTGTATTAATGTTTTTTTTACCGTAAGTCAGTAACTGTATTTGGGAGTTTCACATTTTTAACAGAAACACTGGTGGAGCAACATATTTCTTTGTCTTTGACTGCGTTGCTAAGTGTGCGTGGTACATTGGTCTTTGGGCAGGTGTGGGTGGACATGCTGGTGGGAACAATATGCTCATCAAATTGAAGAGGGAAATAGGGGAAATTGTATATATAACTTTGTAATCGTGAATGAGGGTAAGAGTCAGAATCAGAAACCTTTGAAATCACATTTCTCTGAGCGAACTCAAATTTAGTAATTGTCCCAATATGTGAAACCACTGATGTCTTTGTGACAGTAAGCATAGGCTACTACGTGAAACTACAATTACAGTATTTACCAATGACTCTATTTCCCGGCAACATTTGCGCGCCAGGATGCACATCATAAACGAGTGTCCATTGGTCATTGTTTTGGTCCGAGCATTGCTAAATTCAGTTGGCGTGCAATTGCATCGCAGGTAAGGACGTGTAATTTATCCAGAATATAGATTTTTCTGAAACAATGACATGGTTTTGAAGTAGGTACGCGATTTTTTTTCGACCAAATGCTTGATTTTCCACGGGAAATGTGCGCCAAAAGAAAAGCTTGCAAACCCAGCTAACGTTAGCAGAGTCAGTTGTAGCACACTAGCTAGCCCCCGCAATCATATTTAGTTAGCTTCCGCAATTTGAGTGATTTAAGACGTTATTAGCAGCTTACTAGACAAACATCTTGAAAGTAACGTTACGTAGTTCGCTAACGCGTTTTCTTACGTATTTACAGATATGTAATAAGGCTTAAGCACATTTTGCAAAACAGTGTACGTTGTTAATGATAGTTCATATTGGATTATGTGATAAACGACTGGATGTTTTATTTATTGCTTGTTTAGTATGACGTTAACCAGTTTGCTACAGTCATATTACGGTGTGGAAACGGTGTGGAGAAATGGCGAATGATGCTAAAGAGCTATGACCGTCCATTCATGTCTACGTCCCGTCTCATGTCCATGGATCACACAACTGTATTAACGTTCAGTGTTGCCAGATGCCTTAAGCCATTCAACCTCGAAAAATAGGACCTAGGCTATGTAGTCTTGGCATAATTGCCATAATACAGGTACTCGTAAAACGAGTTTATGTCTCAGTGACCCTCATCCATAGATCCGAAATAGTCTTTCATTTCGGCTAGGTTTGTTTTGCATTCCAGCATTTGACAGCCATATGGCCATGTTGATGCAACAGCGACTGTCAAAGTTGTACTGAAAAAAAGATTATACGTGTAAGTGCATGCATAATGTGAACATATAACTAGCGCCAATAGCGCTATCTGGACAAATACAACATTTGCATGGAGCCCAAGACACAGACGAAATGTCCGCTTATTCATTTATTTTCTTGTCAAATTTCTGGCCATAAATGACATCGCATTCTACAAAAAATGTAATGGTGGTAGAAGGGGGAATGTCAATGTGGTGATGGTATTTTAAAAGTTTGCCTGAAATCAGTTTAGGTGGGATTTTAAGATACAGGGTCATTATTTAAAATTCAAGTTTAACCATCTGCTTAAGTTTGATTAGCATCTGTGTATAAGCTGGTTTATTTAAAAAAAAAATAGAAGTGAGAATGGTTGGGGGGTGGTTAGAATGTGGCATTCAAACAAGCTTAAACTAAAGAGCCATTATGTAGCCTATTAGCTAATGCAAGGCTAGCCAGTTAGATGTGCAGTGGCTATGTCATCTAATTATAACCAGTAGGCTAGGTTAATTTTGTTAATGTAGCTTATATTTTTTTAATCCAAATTGAGTTACTTAGCTTGCTGACTAGATCCTTACCCTTAAAGGTGCAGTATACAGGATTTTTACTTAGAAAATATTATGAAATAACCATGCTCAGTCATATCTATAGTGCACTGGCAAACTGTTGGAAAAAAAAAAAAAAAATGCTGAAACTTTGCTTTTATACCAACTTTAATCAACATATATATCCATGGATACTGAATTGGTTCAGTATATATCCAGCTGTAAATTGATACTATAAGAAGAAAAAATGCTAAAGTTGTGCAAGTCACTCAATCAGAGCGTCTGCTAAAATGAACAGTAGTAAAGAACGTAGTGGAAAATGGTGATGGGATGTAATAAATCTAATGTCGTTTTTGGAAGGTAGCATTTTCTCTGGAATTTTCCGAGAGTTTTGCCCTATGCCACTTCTTTCAATTGGGTACTGCAACTAAAGTACATATTGTGAAACTTAAAGTACATTTTGTCATAACTCAGACTTCAGCAGACATATTTTAGATTGTTAAACAGGCTTGATGTCTGATTCGTTTTTAACTCTTTTTTTTTTTTTTACATTAAAACAAATGATTTACTGCATCTATTTGAATAGTATGCTGTCAGGCAAGTTATTCCTGGGCTAATAAAAAAACATGAAAGGCTGTTTCCCTTTCCTGGAATCCTATGTGCTTATGTTATTCAATAGGTGTTTATGTTATTCAAGCAGTAACCTGTAGCCCAGCTTGTATTGTGACTATTTGTAACATGATATCCTTTATCTTTCACAAATTTGCTACACAGGATCTATGTTGTGGTTATATATTTGAAATACTGTATGTTGTAATGCATGTATGACAATTACAGTACATTATAGCTGCAATCGGATAGTTTGCAGGAACATGAGGTAGAGAGGGCAGGAACTACTGCTTGAGGAGAAAATGAGAGGCTAAGACATTTCCCTTGCCTGTCCATGATAAGTTCTAATACTGCGCACTAATAGTGCCATTCATTGCAATACAACCCCTATTCTCTGTTATCTACAATGGCTTTCTAAAGCATCAGGCATACATTACACACTGCTGAACACTCTCAGAAATAAAGGTACAGTGGAGGTATATTTTTGTTCCTTAAGGTACAAATTTCCCAAATGTGCCCTAAAAGTACAATAATGTTCTCTTAGGGTATTAATACAAACTCCTTGGGTACGAATAGGTACATTTTAAAGAAAACAGAGTATAAATTAATTATGTATTGTTGGCTAGAGGTACAATTTTATGTACCTATAGGGTACCACCCCAGCGACAAGCTTTTGTACCTTTTTAGGTACTTTTTGCGCCTTTTTTTCTGAGAGTGACATTTAAAGGTCTTTATTGTCTTTCTCCCTCTTACCTCTTCAAAATTACGCTCCTACCCATACCGTTAGATGCTCTACATTGGTCTGCTTGTGGTCCCTAAGACCAGACTATCCAGTACAGGTTTTATTAATTTACTTTGAAGAAAAACAGAGGGCTGTCATTTTCGGGAATGCTCTTTACAATGAAAATAAAGTCATTAAAAGTTAAAATTGGAACAAGTCAAATACAAAAACATAATAACAAAAATGCCTATAAAAAAGTGAAATATAACTTGAAATATAAAAAATGTACAGATAAAAAACATAAAAATGTAATACAATTACACAGAGGCTACAAAGACATCGAACATTCAGTGGTTAAGACTTAAAACAAGAACAATCGTGAAATAATACTGTACCCATCTGGATTTGAATTCCATGAGAGGGATGAGAGATTGTAATTTAAGACGTTGTAAGCTATTCCGTGTGTGTGTGTGGTGGGGGGTGGGGGGGGGGGGGGGGGGGGGGGGGGGATCGTTGAATGCGGTTTTACCCAGGCAAGGACATTTACTGGCAAGGAAATGGACCTCTAAAGCCAAGTAATCCTGGGTAATCCTGAGGGTAAGCGTAATTTCAGGTTCCAGTGTTAATTATTGAAGTGAGGTAATTGGGTAACTTCTGCCAGAGAGATATATAGGTAAAAATAAGATAATGCTTTTCTCTTCTTAAATATAAAGGATCCCATCCCACAGACTGGTGTAAAAGACAGTGAGAAGGCCGATAGCGAGAGTTAGTGATGAACCTTAAAGCAGAGTGGAAAACATTGTCTAGAATGTGAAACTGGAGCATGTCTGTAAATGATGTCACTGTGATCAGGGAAAGGGAGGAATGATGATTTAACAATCTTTGTGCCATCGCCCAAACTTTATAACGCGACAAAGTTGCTGAACTGGTTTTTGCCAACACTTAAAAAAAAAAAAAAAGTCTCTTGAAATCTAGATACTTATCAGTGTTTTTCCCATACATTAATACATTAGTATGGGGGGGAGGAGGGAACTGTGTATTAGCTACACAAATATAGCTTAATTCAATTAATACCTGTAAAAATATATTGTTTTACAGCAATTCATTAAAACATCATCACACTGATTTTGTCTTTTTTGGGGCTTTTGTAGAACTTTACTATTAAAAATGGGGGGGGGGGGGGCAGGCAAGAAATCTTTTCTACATAATGAAAGATGAGAGTGGGAATAGCTCGTATAAGGGCGGTGCAATGCGGTTAGATTGTCGATATAGTAAAAACACTTTCATCCTGGCAAAATGTGTGCTTTGATGTTCAGATTGCTTGAAATGTTGCATTCTGATCTGGATGCGTATGAGTGTTGGCGCAATCAGTTTGGCTTTGGAGTTCATGCTCTCACCTCTTCCTCTCACTCTCTGCTCCCAAGTTTGGCTCTCCTTTATGCCCTTTGTATGTTTTTAAATGAACTTTAAAATGAACTTTTAAATTAAATTTTTTTCAAATCAGTTCCTATTTACAAGTAAAGGTTGCCCTTTGTGTTATAATGAAAATGTATGTCGTATACGATGCTGTCATACAGCTATATTTCTGCATTGAGACAAGCCTTGGCAATCATCATTTTGTCGCCAGTTGTAAGTTGCACTAATTATACCATAATAAGTGAGGACTTTGAGCATGTAGCCTGCTAAGCAAAAATAATATGGTGGTATAAATTTTGTGACTTATTTTGCACCCATTCATATTAAACACTGATGTAAGCAATCATATTATTCTTTGTCTTTCTCCATTGTCCTGAATAGCCACCCCCCAATCCAGAACAGACCAACCATGACTCTTCCAGCTGCCCCACCCAGCTATGCCGAGGCTGTAGCAGCGGACAAGGAGCTGGGATTTTGTTCCCCACCTTACACCACCCAACCACCCACATTGCCACCCTCATCAGTGCCCATCCACCCAAGCTGGGCCTTTGTACATCCAAGCCCGAGTGAGTGTCCTCTCTCAGGACCTATGCTTCCCCAGCTATGTCTACTGTTTGATGATGACTATTTTGATGAATAGCTGAGCCCTTAACAGTGAGAGTGGGTGTATTACCTCAACCATGTTAGTGACCTTAACCTATCAGAGCTGCAAATCTTGCAAACTAAATATCTTATGTTATTTATATGTGATAGCTGTTTTTTTATAGGTCACTGGTAGATTTATAGCCGTATGATGTTTGTCTGTCCATCACAGTGACTTAGCTTGCAAGCTTAAAATAGCTTTTAACTAGTAAAAGAACACATTCACATTAGTTAAATAAATACATATTTGCTGTTAGTTGCTAATTCAGGCATTCTGCTATATCTTAACAGGAAATATTTAATATTACACAGATGAGTAGTTTGACAGCTAACAAGCTAGTTAATCTGCTTGCATAAGCTCTCAGGCAGAAAACAATGGAGATAATTAGTTAGCCAGCTACATAGTTTTTTCTCAGATTAGCTTTTTAGCAACAGCTTGTTTTGAAAAATGTACAGAAACTAAGACATATCATGCCCTGGTTGAATTTGTATGTGGATTGTTTGAACAGGATAAATGTAGCAAATTAGATAATAAATGTTTTCAGTCAACAAACATAAACTTGTAGAGGTTACAGCACTCCTTGCATTTCTTTATCTGCTATCCATTGTTTTAGCGATCTGAACAAGTGCTTCACATTCTCGAGGATTAGCTAGGCATTACTGTATATAACACATACTGTATATTTATATAACAAGTGGCATTATTA
Organism: Synaphobranchus kaupii; assembly: GCA_029718625.1. Lineage (NCBI taxonomy): Eukaryota > Metazoa > Chordata > Actinopteri > Anguilliformes > Synaphobranchidae > Synaphobranchus > Synaphobranchus kaupii. Next base: position 45,861,707 of record CM056377.1, on the reverse strand, counting down.
TGCAACCTGGATTTCCTTACATCGATCAAATGAAGTGTTCAGAGCCTCTCAGAATGTCTTAAGTGGATCTAAAGAGACTGTTGTGAACAAAGCAAAATAACTCATTTTAGGTGGTGCTTGACACTGAATAAAATACCAGGCAAGCAATGCAGTGTGATTATACGCTTCAAGGAAAAAAAATAATAATAAAGTTTATTTATTCATGGTTTACGCTTCCGTGAAAAAGCTGTTACAAAAGCTGAGTGGTGCACCTAGGGGAATAACCATTTTAAGAGTTTCCTGGTCATAATGTAAAGGTTAAGGTACAATTGAACTTTGGTAGAACTTTGGGTTGTGTAGTTGCCTGGCCATGATATGAGTCCAAATAGTGGCAAAATATGTTCGTTAGGGCAGCTAAAACGGTCTCAAAATGACACTTCTAGCACGTATACGATTGCGAACAAAGCGGATTCTGTCAATACAAACAACCTTTCCTCGTATGTATTTTATTTTAATTCAATGGCCCTTTTCTTGCTTTTTTTGTATTTTATTTGGAACGTAGATCCGGTAGGTAGGCAATGTTCTTGTGCCAGAAACAGCGTTAATGCACCGATGCATCAGAAACCACTCATTAGTCCAAATTTCCACAGAAGCAAACGTTCCTAGTACTAGTATATATCTATGGTCCGACCTGCCGACATTTTGGTAGTCTTTTCTGGTAGTTTGCTAACAACATTGAAGAAAATAGTACTTTATAAATAATTTTAATTACACGAAAAAAAAATACGTACGAGGACTGGTTATTTTTTGTATTGAGATAATCAGCTTCTTTCCCGGTCATATACGTGCTAGAAGTGTGATTTTGAGACCGTTTTAGCTGCCCCAAAGAAGTGAATACCCTAAAAATGGGGGGGGGGGGGGCAAATACCCTATTCTGGATTATCACCCCATGGGAGCACAGAGCAACTAATGAACATATTTCACTACTATTTGGACTCATATCATGGCCAGGTTAACTACACCAGGGGTTCTCAATCCTGGTCCTGGGGGACCCCTGTGTATGCTGGCTTTCGTTGCAACCGCAGTTGCAATCCCAGAATTTTAACAAGCTGTTAATTTTTCTTAATTAGGTGCTTGTCATGTTTGGAGGAATTATTCACCCTCTTAAGCCACATTATATCAGAAATAGCTATGGATGCCATGTAGAATAAACACCCCATGTTCACATTGTGCTATATTATTTAAAAAAGATAAGAAAATTATTTAACAGATCCATTTAAAGACTGATTTGAATCAATAGGCTCCTAATTGGTGAAAGTGTGGACACATGGCCACTAAAATTAACCATTTCGTAGATAATGAAGAATTCAAACACAAAGCAAATGATAACGAGCCAAACCTGCATTGTCTTAAGCTTAAAGAAAAAATTGAGTTAAACACATGTGTTCAACAACCTAATTAGGAGCCTATTGATTCACTTCACTCTTTCATTTGAGTGAAAATACATTATTTTGTAACCTTTTCTTATGTAATTGTTGCAATATAGCACAATAAGCACAATGTGAACATGGGGAGTTTGTTCTACATGGCATGCATAGCTATTTCTGACATAATGTGTCTTAAGTGGGCGAATAATTCCTCCAAACATGAAAAGCACCTAATTAAGAAAAATTAACAGCTTGTTAAAATTCTGGGATTGCAACTGCGGTTGCAACGAAAACCAGCATACACAGGGGTCCCCCAGGACCAGGATTGAGAACCCCTGAACTACACAACCCAAAGTTCTACCAAAGTTCAGTTGAGCTTTAATGGGAAGAAATGTGATTCTCACCCTTCCCCTTCTTACTCCTGATCTTTGTCTGTCAGGCCCCGGCTACACTAACCCCTATGCCTCAGACACGTCGTCACCCTTCTCTGACCCCAGCAACAGCGGTAGCTGTGATGGACTCAGTGGAGATGGCTGGGAGGACAAGAACATCCGCCGAATGTTCATCCGCAAGGTGAGGGTAACCACAGGGCAATTTGTCATCTGTTAGGATCCTGTAATTCTGTCTGTTTTATTTGTTATGTTTCCTCATTTCTTCCTTTTGTTTTTCCTGCGTTTCCCTCGCGATTGTCAGTCCGCGTTCCATGTTCCTCAGATTCCACTCCCTGTCTTTGTCATTACACTATTCGGGTGATTTTGGGAACATTCGGGTTTCCTCTGTATTTCGTATCTCGTTTTCTTCCTTCTGGCTTTATTAATATTTGTATTTAATACTAATGTACAAATCATACTAACTGTTAGATTAGATTTAATACTAACCTGCTAACAAACTAACGTGTATATAATACTAACCAGCTAACCTACTAACATTAGGGTTTTAGAGTTCGCTACTAACATTACTAATTACTAATTCATCTTGAGTTTCTACCTGCAGCTGTCATTTCCCTCCTCGTTATCCTATCCCTGTATCTATCTGTGATTTCGCATTCTCTGCACGCGTGTCCACTTTCGTGTCCACTTTCGTGTCCTCCCCTCTGAGCTGTGCACTTGTTTACCTGCTAACCCCAGGCCGTTTGTTGTCATTGTGTCTGTGTGTATTCCAGTCCGTGTCTTACGTTTCCCCCGTCATTGTATTATTGGTCCTTGTTAACCCTCATTGTTCTCACCTGTGTACTCTCCCATTTCCCCTCCCCTTCACACCTGATTCCTTTTGTGTCATCTTCTCCTTGTGTATTTAAACCCTGTTATTTCAGTCTGTCTTCGCGAGTTCCTTACACAAGATTTTTTGCTTCTGTATTGTTTCCGAGTCTATTCCGAATTTCTTAGTTATTTGTTTCCGAGTTTTTTGTTATCCCTCGTCCTTCCTGTGTTATTTTAGTTTCGTTGTCTGATCTTCGTTTTGTCTTTTTGTTCCTCCTCTGCCTCCCCGGTTTTAACCCCTGCCTGTGTTCTCGCGACCCTGATTTTGGATCCTGTTTTTGTGCTTTTGCTGTGCCTGCCCGGTTTTGACCCCTGCCTGTTCCTTGAACACTCTTTGGACTGTGCTTTGTATCGTTGCCTGTCTCCCCGGTTTTTCGACCCTGCCTGTCTGTACCACGGATTGCTGCCTTGGCCTTTTATTAAACTTCTGTTTTTCATACTCCTGCCTGCGTTTGGGTCCTTCTCCCCCGCCCGAACATAACATCATCAGTAATGAACGCAGCACATTTTTTGCCTTCCACAATGAGAGGCTGCAGGCATTATTGTGATGTTTGAATTAGGACTGTCTTTCTGTACTGCCCAATGCCAAGGAGGAATTCCGCTCATTTACGTAGTTGCATCTCAGATCTGACAGTTCCCTTCCCGGCCCTTTATAATTATTAACAGTACTACATTTAAACTTATAATTGAACAGCAGTGCCAAGATTTGTATGTAGGTACCATGCTATTACATGTGGCGTACAGACTATGTTATGCAAGTCTTATGACAGCTGAATATTTGAAGTTATCATGATTTAGGGGTGGGAGAGAAACCTACTTGAACTACACCCGCAAACAGGTTTTTCTGTTGGAAGTATTATGTAACAGTATGTGTTATACACTGCCTGGCCAAAAAAAAAGTCGCACACTCTAATATTTTGTTGGACCACCTTTAGCTTTGATTACGGCGCGCATTTGTCGCAGCATTGTATGGACAACCTTATGCAATGTCACAACATTTATTTCCGTCCAGAGTTGCATTCATTTTTGGCCGAGATCTTGTATTGACGACGGGAGAGTCAAACCACTCCGTAAAGTCTTCTCCAGCACATCCCAAAGACTTTCAATGGGGTTAAGGTCAGGACTCTGGTGGCCAATTCATGTGTGAAAATGATTCCTCATGCTCCCTGAACCACTCTTTCACAATTTGAGCCGGATGAATCTTGGCATTGTCGTCCTGGAATATGCCAATTGATGGGATAACCTGGTCATTCAGTACATTCAGGTACTCAGCTGACTTAATTTTATTGCTGCATAACGTTGCTGAGCCTAGACCTGACCAATTGAAGCAACCCCGGATCATAACACTGCCTCCAGAGGCTTGTACAGTGGGCACTATGCATGATGGGTGCAACGGCAACTTTTTTTTTTGCCAGTCAGTGTATATGCAGCAATTAAATGGTTTGTTATTGTTTTACAATGTTATTACACAGGTATTGATGCGGCATGTAATGACATGCTGGAAAAGAGTATCAGAATATTTATCAGAGGCATCACAGACTGCTTACTTAAAATATTGTTGTCATCTCAGGCAAGATTCTGTTGTAACATTAAGACTAAATTTTACAGTTGTCTTTAAAAGAAAGAGATAAAAATAATTTACTTCAAGGGTGTTATGGTACAGAATGGACCCAAGTGCAGGACTCGGAGACAGACCCGAGCAAAACTCCAACAGGAGTGAATATTTATTAGATCAGGCAAGTGAACAGACAGACAGGGGAGCTAGGTGACAGGCTGGAAGTGGGGTTGGCGAACTAAGGCAGGCAGGTGAGCGGGTGAGGGGCTGGATACAGGGGCGCCGAAAATAAGAGGGCAGGATCGGGAACAGGGCAGGAGTGAGCGGGACCAGCGAAGCAGGCTGGACGAGCAAAACTGAAACGGGACAAACAGGTTAACAGCACCAAGAATAGCAGCGATCAAACACCAGGCAAACAGACGGAACAAACTGGCGACAAGACAAATAAAGAGTGGAACTTAAATAAAGGGAAAACAGGTGTGAAGCATGAGGAATGTATGTGGGAGTAAATGAGGTAATGAGGCGAGTGTGGAATGTGAGCAGAGGGGGCGAGTGATAGGTCGAGTGATAATGAGGAACAAATTGGGGCAGCCACACCCAGCCTGCACAACAAGGAATAGACAGACAAGATAAATGGAAAAACATGACACAGAACAAGAGGAATGGGGAAAACAGGGAGAACGAAAGGAAGGTGGACTGGAGGGAAACGGCAGATGTAACAAAGGGGATGAAATCCAATAAAGAGGAAGCAAATGAAGCAAAGATGAGTTATTACTGTAGCTTGATTTTTCTCTAGAAATGTCTCCCTTTTGAGAGTGGACACACAACCTCGGACACTCTGAGTGTTTCAGTACATGAACCCACTTAAGGTTACACTTGGAAGTTAAATGTTTGTCGTCTCAAATGTAGATAAGATTGTACTTGGGTAGCCACCGTCCATCAAGAAAGATTAGGTGGATAGCATTGACATCGTTGTCTGATTTTCCATTGGCAGGTCTTCACAATACTGATGATTCAGCTGATGGTGACCTTTGCTGTTGTGGCCCTCTTTACATTCTGGTGAGGATTTCCTTAGTTCAACTTTTAACCTTGAACAAATGTAACCCAGTATTGGTGGTGTTACTAACATGTTACAATACTCCAGGCATTAAATACATTTGTAGTAATGTTTATTGATTTTTAAATGTTGAAGCGTTCCAAAACATACAGTACTCATATAAACATTGGGTAAGTCAAAGCAATTAGTTATTGAATTTCTTAACTTGGGTTCATTCTTGTTCATTGTTGGGATTTATCTCATGTCAACTATAATTATTAACTGTAAATACATATTAGTTAATTTAACTAAATGTGCACTCTCTTCTGGTTTACCTAGGGATTAGCAACTGTTACAGTAGTAGACCTCGAGTGCATTTAACAAGTAAGTTACACAATGTCATTAATAGGGATAGCTGTCTAGGTTCCATGAACTTACGCTGATAGCTATAACAGACATCTGTCCAATGTTAGTATTGCTAACGTAGCTTCTTAAAATTTCCGTTGGTAGATGGCAAAGTATATACTGTGAAATCTCTCTCTTTCAGTGACGAAGTGAGACAGTTTGTACAGTACAATCGCCTCCTTTATTTGGCCTCTTAGTAAGTAAATTTATGTTCAACTATCATGTTTCAAAATAAATATCATGTTTACCTGTATTTTGTTATCGGAAAAGAATACCTTCTTACCACATGCAATATTTGTACCAGTGCAATTGTTCAGTATATTCAAAATTATTCACAGCTATAAAGCCCTTTTAGGAAAATGTATGGTGATATGTTTTTGACATTCACTGGTTTACAGCTTATTTTTCTGTTATAGTGGGTTGTACATCTAACCGCATTAAACATGAATTGTGTTTATTTACTGTAGTAATTGGTAATGTGAATGGCAATGTATTTTGGTGTATGAGGAACCAATATTTTGTGTTTCTCAGTATCACTTTCATGGGGACGTACCTAGTACTGGTGTGCAGTACGACTACCAGGTAAGAGCAAGCCCCTCATGTTTCATTACCTCTGTCACTCACACTTGCATTTATTTTTAAGTCAGAAATAAGGTCAAATATTGATTTAATCCAGGCAGTAGACTCAGTTACGTGGAAATGAAAATATACACCTGGGTGATGAAAGCATAGCAAGGTTATCGCTTAGTGAGTCCTGGCTGTAAAAGAAAAACATTCAGATGAACTAAAAAATAAAAAGTGTCCTACCTGAAATTTTAAGCCCCACCCAGGGGCTTAAAAGCATCACCCAGCAAGGTGCAGTGCCTGAAAGTATGCCCTATGATATACACCAAGTGCTGCACCATAGCACTTATAAAAGGGTGCAAATTGTCCATTATCTAGCTGTTTGGGATGACTAAAACAAACACTCTTTTACTACAAAAATAATTTTGTTTATTTGTCTTCTTCCCTGTGATTGACATGAAGCAACATCAGACCTTACTGGATTCTTTGCTTGCATTTGAATGACAAACCTGGTAGCCTACCCTTGGCTTACTGTTTTTAATTGTATTTATTTATTACTGTGTCTTTATTTATTACTATGGGCCGTATTCAGAGATGGCCAACTTAAGTCATGCGCTTAAGTGCCTCCTGTGCAGATTTAACGCGGGATGAGATACGCCGTATTCTAACCTGTCTCAAAATGTGGGTGGCACAGGGCATGATATTCTAATGACCTGTTTGTTGTACTTGCCCCCTGGGTTGCCAGCTTTCTACTAAAAAAATTTGTGTGGGGGTATACATTTTCAACATGTCAGTGACATTGCCTTTAATAACCGCATTTGCCTTTGTAAAATCCTACCTTTGTGCATCATAGTTGCTCTTGCGTGATGGGGAATGCAGTGAACGTATTAATCCGTTGCATTGATAAAATTATGACATTATTGACGATTTGTGTATATATATATTTTTATAGATTAATCATTTTCTCAGTAAATAGTTCAAGCTGTGACAAGATGTTCTAAATAACATTGAGTACTGGGGTGTTGTAATAATCTGCAGATGGCAATCCCAAAGCATTTACCTGGCGCATGCCAAAAGATACCATTATAATTATATAAACAACGAACGCGTCATTGACAAAAAAACGACAGTTTGTCGGCTATGCTACACGCGAGTACCATACGCCACCTCAGGCAACACGTCAAATATGGCAGGACACATTCGCAGGCATCACAAAGAAATAGATTTGACTGGGGAAAAAACATTGACACAGGCAACTCTTCCATTCTCATTTAGAATTTGAAAATGTAAATGACAGTTGTGAGGGCATGAAAAAAAACGTGTAAATAGTTAATAGCGTGGTACATGTTCAACTGTTTATTATTTCAGATATTAGTTTGTTAAAGCTCTTAACTGTTCAAAGAATGTGAACACGCTCATCTTTTTAAAGAAGAATTTGAAAATGTAAATGACCGTTGTCAGGGCATAAAACCAATGTGTAAATTGTTAATAGCGTGGTAAATGTTCAACTGTTTATAATTCTAGAGTCTAGTTTTGATAAAGCTCTGAACTGTTTAGGTGTGTTTAAATATTATCATATTTTTGTTATTATTTATAATTGTTATTATTCAAATAAAAGTTACTTATTGAGAAACAAGTATTTTTCTTTACAAATCAAGACTCGATAGTCTAACAATGGCATAGCCATTAGTTAGACTATAGTGCTGGGAAAAAAATAGTGCTGGAAAAAAATAGAGAATCGAATCGTGACCTTAAAATCGAAAGTCAAATCGAATCGCGGATTTGGAGAATCGTGACACCCCTAGTCCTGACTAAGAAAAGCACTCTTCTCCCTAACAGCGGCTGTAATGGCTTGAAGCTGTGACAATTCACCCCTGTTTGCAATGTTTATTATAGCCTCAGCTATTGGTGTTATCTAAATCTTTACCATTCTGTTTATTCTGTGATAACAAATATACATCAGTGCACATGCTAAAACCTGAACGTGTCTTCTCCATTAGGTTACAAAGCAGTCTGAAACCAGGGAAGATTTGGCTCTTTACATACCTGTTACTGTCTGGTCCACAAATGGACATGTAACGCCGTGCCAACATTTTGTGACTTTCTTTTCAGACGGCAGTACCCCACAAATCTCATTCTACTCGGCATCTTCGTAAGTGTCCAACATCATTTTTTTTGTATGTTAAACTGACAAAATGGCCACGTTATTATAATTACTGTAATTACATGAGAGATGTATGGTGTGAGATAAGCATGAGATAAGGCATGGTGGTGCAGTGGTTAGCACTGTCGCCTCGCAGCAAGAAGGTATTGAGTTAAAATCTTGGCCGAGGGCCTTTCTGTGTGGAGATTAAAGATGTGGCAGGCTTAATCAGTGTAAAACATTATGCTCCACCATAGGAGAGGGAGTCTAAACTGATTGCAGCTTTTTTGTGTGTATATCATGCACCGTTTTGAGAAAAAAAAGTTCATATATACTAATTAATGCAGTTGATTGGCATCAGTGATTGTGCTTTATTCTCATTTTCACTTTAGACTTTAGCAATGTCCTACATGGCAGGAATGCTGGCAAGGTAAGCTGTGTACGGTCATACACGCATGCGGTCATAAGATTGCTTGAGATTGAGTGTGCTTGGATTCATAGTACAAATTTGCTTGTGGAAAGCAGTTTTATTTTCACACCTGGGCGTGAGCCACCGCTGTCATGTGGCAACCAGTAATTCAGGCTTGCGCTCCATACAGCTCTTGTTTATCTTTGCAGTTACCACAACACCAAAGTGGTGATGCTGTGTGTTGGGATCACGGCAGCGGTGTGCCTGGCAGTGACTCTCTTCTGCTTCCAAACAAAGGTTGGGTCAATAATGTGGTGGGGCAAAAGGGAGCATCATGTGCGTTGGCGTACTTTCACATGCGTTTAATTGTTCCTGTGTGGTTTCCCTCGCTAAAAAATGACCTCTGCCTTTGCCCAGAATGTGTGTCAATTGTTGACCAAATGTCATGGTAGCTTACGGTCGTCTCATGGTAAGGTTTTCATAGACCGCTTCAGTGAAACTCCTCCCAGATGGTTATTGAAGGATTAACTGATGCCTTCTGTGCGGATTGACAACTGACTTGGTGACGAGTGATTAATTGACTCGGTGTTGAGTGATTAACTGTCTCGGTGGCGAGTGATTAACTGTCTCGATTACTTCCTTGCTGCAGTTTGACTTCACCTCGTGCCACGGCCTCATGTTCTCCCTCATGATGGTGCTGATGGTGACCGGCCTGCTGCTCATCTTCACCGCTCCTTTTGGATACGTGAGTGACTGCACCCCTCCCCACCGGTGCAAGCCACAACTCCTCCCACACGACTCTGCTCCTCCAATCAAACTTGCTGTACAGTGATGCCTCGTTCTGTTCAACATTCATAGCAACTGCACAGAACTGTGTGAAGTCTGTTCATGAAAACCAGTAATGCACAGTGAAATGTTGAACACACACGGTAAAATAAGATTGCAGGGTGTTGTATTAGAAGCACTGTGGGGTGTGCATTTCCCACTGTGGGGGCCTGGGGGGAGAGGTTTCAGATATGAGTCTGCTCTGTACGTCTTTACAGGTTCCCTGGCTACAGACAGCCTACGCTGGACTGGGGGCTCTGGTCTTCACACTGGTAGGAATCACATCCCTCTAATTGTATTAAAGTGCTGTGTGTACCTAGAGGTTAGCACTGGATTTATAAAAATCCATTGCATACGTAATATACATTCATGAGCCTTGCAGACTTTGCACTGCATTCAGGAATCCAATCAGATCCTTGAAGACTGTTCATTCATTTCTGTAACTAGCCAACACAGGCCCGTATTCATCCTTGTGCCGTCCAGTTTTCTCCATTATGTATTTATTGAACTGTTCTGCATCCCACTCTTTGCAATGATTGCTTTTTCAGGGGCAACAGCTTTTTGCTCAAACTGGAAAATACCAATTGTAAAGCCCTGGGTAACAATGTGTTTTGTAAATGACGCTATACAAAAATAAAGATGGATTCCTTTATCGATCTGTCGTCAGCAAACTCATGAAAGTCTAGTATTGATAATTCATACATCCCATTGTGTTAAATTAGAACTAGAAGCGGAAGTGATGTACAGCATGTGTACATCACCTCCAGAACAGCACAGAACAATATGGGCTCGACATTAACGCTTGTCCGCTTGTCCGGGACAAGTAAAAAAAGTGGCCGGACAAGCACAATACAGCTTAACGGTGTCGCACTGAAAACTCTCTCATTCTCTTCATTACGTGAATATCACTAGGTTCAATGATTTGGAGTTTTTGCGGCGCTAGTAATTTTAGTTACAATTGTGAAGCTCGTTGACTGACTGGAAATCGAAACAAGCAGCCTCCAAAACCTAACCAAGCCCAAGACAAGCCCCTGAGAAAGCAGCTGGCTCCAGATTAGTTTACGAGATAAACGAACAAGCTTCCGCGATTCGCCCGATACTGCATACATACACTGCCTGGCCAAAAAAAAAGTTGCCGTTGCACCCGTCAGGCATAGTGCCCACTGTACAAGCCTCTGGAGGCAGTGTTATGATCTGGGGTTGCTTCAATTGGTCAGGTCTAGGCTCAGCAATGTTATGCAGCAATAAAATGAAGTCAGCTGAGTACCTGAATGTACTGAATGACCAGGTTGTCCCATCAATGGGCATATTCCAGGACGACAATGCCAAGACTCATCGGGCTCAAATTGTGAAAGAGTGGTTCAGAGAGCATGAGGAATCATTTTCACACATGAATTGGCCACCAGAGTCCTGACCTTAACCCCATCGAAAGTCTTTGGGATGTGCTGGAGAAGACTTTACGGAGTGGTTCGACTCTCCCGTCGTCAATACAAGATCTGGGCCAAAAATGAATGCAACCCTGGATGGAAATAAATGTTGTGACGTTGCAAAAGGTTGTCGAAACAATTCCGCGATGAATGCGCGCCGTAATCAAAGCTAAAGGCGGTCCAACGAAATATTAGAGTGCAACTTTGGCCAGGCAGTGTATAAGTGCACTTAAAAAGTTAACAAACGTATTCTCCTGTGTAATGATGAGCTGAAATTGAAATAAACCGTGAGTGTGAAGTCTAAGTTAGCAAGCTAACGTTAATTGTCCTGGCTGACATTCAGGCAGTTGACAAAAGTTGTGTAGGTAAATGCTAACGTTAGGTCGGCAATTATTATCATTCCGACTTTGTCATATCATTGCACGAAGTCTCAACGAGAGCACACGTTATATTAGGTAACGTTAACGCACAACTCATTAGGTTGGGGGATTGGATTCTGAGTCGGGAGTTATTTCAGAAATGGGGAGAATCTTTATTTGTGCATTGACTAAAGACAAAAAGAAAACCTTAAGATCATGAAATATTTGGCATATGTTTTGCTAACTGCTTCTTTATTTGAAGCATATGGCTGTTAAGCTCCAAAGTTGACCAGCAATGCAAATAATAATAGTAACAACTTTATATAGCACTTTTTTAAACACTGGATTATAAAGTGCTGAACAAAATAAAAGAACAAAAAATAACATGATAAAGATGAAATGCAAGAAACAAATAAAAATAAATACAATTAAATTTAATACAAAGTAGTAAAATACAATTAAATGTAATAAAAGGCTCAATGTATATAAAAATAATCAGTTAAAAGCAAGTCCATAAAAGTAAGTTTTCAGTTGGGATTTAAAAGATGAGATGGACATTGTGTCTGGAAGGCTGTTCCAGATTCTAGGGGCCCTGACAGCAAAAGCCACATCACCTTTGGATTTCAACCTAAACTTTGGAACAGTGATTAGAGCTCTGCCATCGGACCTAAGGCTGCACTGCTGGTAAGGGATAAAAAACTTGGAGATATAAGAAGGGGCTACACCATGAAGGGCTTTGTATGTTATCAATAAAATCTTGCAAAATTTGACAGGGGGACAAGCAACACCAGTTTACTGAAGCTGCTGCTAGAATCAGACAGAGGGGACCTGATGCCCCACCGTCACCTGTCCTCACAGGATGGAGGAAAATATGTTGGTGAAAATGGCCAATATAATACACACTGCTTATTATGTAGCCAAAGAAGAGCAGCCCTTCCCCCGATTTACAACCCTACATGGTTCAATCTACAGAATCTAACTTTCCAACTGCTACGCGTCCAACAAGGCTTGTGTACGGTGCAAACGCACGCACACGTACGGGCATTGTGTAATTGTTGTTAATAAGCGAATAAATCACAAGAATTGTCCAAAACTCGGTTTTACTTATTTTTTTAATAGGCCTTTATTTTTTCGGACAAGTAAGTTTAGCCTCCGGACAAGTAAAAAGTCTGAGCCACTTGTCCAAAGGACAAGTGGATCAAAAAGTTAATGTCAAGCCCTGAACAATACAAGACTTTCTGATGAAATAGTAAATGTATGCCTTCCTTTGAATTGAAGACCCTGGTGCTAAAAGTACTGAAGTCACAAAATGTCTATTTTGAGAAAATCAAATCCGAAAATATCATTGATCCATAAAATCAGCCATTAAAAGTTTTGCTGTTTTTATGCATTGTTTAGGCACCCTTTCTGTTAACAATATTTATAGGGTGGACTTAGCTAAACAAACACAACATATTTCTATGCTCAACTTGAATTGTCTAAAAATGTGACTTCAGTAATTTTAGGGTCTTCAATTATTTTCTCTATTGTGTTGATGGACAGCTGAGTGGCTGATGCATAGTATATCTGTATCAGAGTTGACCCATACATGCCCTTCCTTCTCTCTGCAGTTCCTAGCATTTGATGTGCAGCTCCTAATGGGGAACAGGCGGTATTCCTTAAGCCCAGAGGAGCATGTGTTTGGGGCTATTTGCCTGTACATGGACATCGTCTATATCTTCTTCTTCCTCCTGCAGTTGTTTGGCAGCCGAGAGTGAACCCACATCCACACCACATCCCGTGCAGCTTCCCAGAAGCCTTGCCAATTAGTCACCTGCAGTATTTGCATACAGGCACATGCTTGTTTTTTTTTTCAAAAGGCTCTTTCCGTCTTGGTTCCCGCTTTATTGGGCATGTTGGTATACAATCACTTCCTTATCGTTGTTGGTATCATAGACCGTATAGGTTGGTATGCAAGATTCTAGGTTGCCGTGACTTGCACGTTGGCCACAGTGGCACTACAGCGCCCTCTGTTAGATACTACAGTGTAGCACACAGCCATCCAATAACATCAGTTTGGCTTTTTTTTATCCAGCAGTGATATTTAATTTTTACAGTGGCTGAAACTGGAAATGCCAGCTTGATGAAATCACTTCTGTGGTGACCTTTGATAATAAGCGGTTTTAAAAGTTTGCCGAATGATAAACGGTATCTACAGTATCAGTCAAGTGATGATGAAGCACCAAGTGTTTTAAAAAAAATAAACTTTTTATAAAGTAGGTCGGACCAAAAACCAAGGGAAAGAGCTATAATATCAAAGCAATAATATGACCCTGTTTGGGAGTGTCTATGCAGACCTGCTGGTGCCAGTGGCACAGCTTTAGCCAAACTTAAATGTCATCGTAGTCATAGTAGTCCTAGTTTGTTTATTTGACACCGCGCCCTATTCACCACTGGGTGGGTTAAAAAACCAGACAGGCTGTTGCTATCATTTTGATGGAAAGCCCAGCATCTGTTTTAGTAAAGAGGATAATCCAACACAGATGTGTTCTAATTAACAATGGGGCTATGCTTTCAGCCATCATTCCTAATACAAGGTTTTGGTAATTTACCTTAAAGGTAGATTTGGGGTTCATTCAAATCGGCTATTTTATTCATGCTCTGTCCTCGCTTGACCTGGAAATCGATCGAGGTTCGCCATCTTTAAGGACATTACAAATCGATAAATTCTCCTTGGAGGAGCGAGGAGGCTCCCAGAAGATGCTTCAGTGAGGAAACACAAGTGTAGCCTTTGCAGAAGTCTTTTCTCAGAACGTGTGATGTGTATAAATTATCCACACCTCCACATCTGCTACATGGCGGATATACCCCTACACAAATCCAATCTTAGCGATTCATTACATTCACTATAAAGCACTTTAATCTATGACAACGCTCATTCTTTATGACTATTCATGAAAAAAGAGGCTTAAAAACAGTATAGTTAAGCGTGTAAGCATAATATTTAAAGCACTCATTATGCATTCATGAGCATTGCAAAAGCATTACATTACAATTACAGAGCATTATGAATGTTTTGTGTGCAGTATTCCTTGATCTGTGAACCTCAAGTCAGATCTATCCCATGAGATAAGTCAAACATTATAAAGATAGAAACAACCCTTCAAGTGATCCATCCATATCTACTGCATATCTGGCAGCAGAGTGATGGTTTGAGGCTTGTTTGATACCCTTGATGACTTACAGCCATTTAGCCAACCATGGGTTCCATACTATTCCCGTGTAATTTACAGTTTAATCTAGTCCCATCCCCCAATTCTGAGAGAGATCCATTCAAATGCAGAGAGGCTATAGTATCGCGTGTAAGAGTACATGAAAATAAGATATCAAGTCTTTTTGTATCATTTTATGCCCAGTCATGATAGCATCAGCTGTTCACCTGTGGAATGTCCCAAACAGGTGTTTTTTGAACTTCCTTTTTTTAGTCCGTCCCAACCTTTTTGGAACGTGTTGCAGGCATCAACTTCAGAATTAGTGTATATTTACAAAAATCAATAAAGTCGATAAGGTAAAACATTAAGTATCTTTTCTTTGTACTTTTTTTCAATTAAATATAATGTAAAAGAGAATTTGCAAAACACTACTTTCTGCTTTTATGTGAATTTTACATACTGTCCCAACTTTTTTTGAATTGGGGTTTGTAGAATCATGTCTGCCAAATTAGGGTTGAAATGAACACCTACAGGATGGTAGATCTCCAGGAACAGGATTGGGCAGCCCTGGCCTAATGCATCTATGTTGCCTCGATTCCTCCGTCCTCATATCTCATTCTTGCATCCTTTCCTCGCGTCCTCCATTGGTTGGAGCAAGGAAAAGATGCAAGGGGTGAAAATAAGCGATTGGAATGAACCTCCTGTCGTCCTGGCTACAAATATGAATTTCCCAACAATCCCAGTCAGTTGTCCCTTGTACCGATTAATACTTGCCAGCCCCCATCTAAAGTGGAAGCCTTGCTTGTATTTCTTTGGTGGCTCATTACTGTTAGAACTGATCCTCACAAAGTTTATTGGATTTAGTTTAGCGACTGATATTGTAAAGACTGTAATAATGACTATCAATAAAATGTGTTTATTATATGCATGGCATTAAAAGTACAGTACAACCATTCAAGAAAGGAGTTGATAGGGATTTTTAATTTTAGATAATTTTTATATATATCTTGTCCAGAGAGAGACAACAACATACATTGCCTGTTACTGGCACTGTGTGTGACCCAGACTACCAGAATCTAGGTGTACCTGAATGTCTTTGGACCCTATCTCTAATATATGGGATATGCAATTCAGCCATCTCTCGTTTCCTGTAGATCAGATGCATAGTTCAGGGGAAACAAAATAATTTAGTACATAAGGTGCAAATACATACTGCGTAATACAATATCACATTACACTGGTTTTCATATGGGAGCAGCTGCAGTAGTGTGAGACTTTGGTCCACAAAGGCAAAGCTGATCACTAAACTACATGATCAGTCCACCCTTACATGAAAACGCTGATTGTCGTATTTTACATTTTTGTTTGAAGATGTATATTTGTCAATGTATTGAAATGAAGTGTTCGGGTATATAGTGTAAGTGAAGTGACTGCTTCATGTTCAATGAAAGGGCAGTTTGATTTATTTTTGGATCAATTATGTAAGATTGTTGTGTGCCAAATGCATGAATGTTTATACACAATTTGTGAACTTTGGAAGTGTTTTGGGCTGTAACTATATGAAGTACAAATATGTTCCCTTCATAGTTTTTATTTTTATGAATTTTAATAACACAATGCTTACAGTATTTTCTTTGGTACATTTCCCCAGGTTTGTTTAGAATAAGGACTGTTCTTGAGTGGCCTCAATTATGAGCTATGTATCTGACCTTAATACGTACCTTGTGATAGCCATTCTTTGAACCAAGATGATGTGTGCACTGTACATGGCAATCAACAGCAGCAGGCAATTAATCTAAGGTTTCTCATTGCATAATGAACAAGGGTGTAATAACCTGCAGTCTGGGGTGGTCCATGCATACCCGCATGTAAATGCAGTCGTCACCTGACGTATGTAAGCCGTACGAAATGAGGCAGGCTGGTAATGAGGCTAACCATTAACTATCCAAAACCCACCCCCTCTTGGCTATCCTGTTTCCAGCGTATTCTTTACTGTGTACGTGTTTTTCTCTACTCTTGTGTCCATGATGCACTCCGACTATAGCAGCGTTCAGTTCCAGTGGTGAGTGCATGAGTCCTGGTGGCAGTCTGCCCCACTATGTGCAGTACAGACCTGTGGTATAGTGGTGTCCCCCTTCTCCTACACCAAATAAAACCCCTTCTAGCTGCCATCTGGAGTATTAATTTTACTGTTGAAATTATGACTGCTATAATTGTATATCTTTTGTATCATCTGATGAATGATTAAAAAAAGATGTTCAATAAAAATTGCAGTAAAGCTGCTAGATTCTTGTTATTTAATGTCTTCATGATACTGCCATATACACTGCCTGGCCAAAAGAAAAGTCGCCATTGCACCCGTCATGCATAATGCCCACTGTACAAGCCTCTGGAGGCAGTGTTATGATATGGGGTTGCTTCAATTGGTCAGGTCTAGGCTCAGCAACGTTATGCAGCAATAAAATTAAGTCAGCTGGGTACCTGAATGTACTGAATGACCTGTTATCCCATCAATGGGCATATTCCAGGACGACAATGCCTAGATTCATCGGGCTCAAATTGTGAAAGAGTGGTTCACGGAGCATGAGGAATCATTTTCACACATGAATTGGCCACCTGAGTCCTGACCTTAACCCCACTGAAAGTCTTTGGGATGTGCTGGAGAAGACTTTACAGAGTGGTTCGACTCTCGTCGTCAATACAAGAGCTCGGCCAAAAATTAATGCAACGCTGGATGGAAATAAATTTTGTGACGTATAAGGTTGTCGAAAAAATGCCACGACTTATGCACGCCGTAATCAAAGCAAAAGGCGGTCCAACAAAATATCAGAGTGCAACTTTTTTTTTGGCCAGGCAGTGTAATATACTGCTATTATAACCAGTCCGTCACAACACGTTTGTTGCCTGGTGTATCCACGTAACTAAAAAACAATTGTGGTCAAGTTCAGCTAGATGATCGCACACACCTTGCGTTCTGCACACCACATCCCGTGCAGCTTCCCAGAAGCCTTGCTAATTAGTCACCTGCAGTATTTGCATACAGGCACATGCTTGTTTTTTTTTCAAAAGGCTCTTTCCGTCTTGGTTCCCGTTTTATTGGGCATGTTGGTATACAATCACTTCCTTATCGTTGTTGGTATCATAGACCGTGTAGGTTGGTATGCAAGATTCTAGGTTGCCGTGACTGGCACGTTGGCCACAGTGGCACTACAGCGCCCTCTGTTAGATATTACAGTGTAGCACACAGCCATCCAATAACATCAGTTTGGCTTTTTTTTATCCAGCAGTGATATTTAATTTTTACAGTGGCTGAAACTGGAAATGCCAGCTTGATGAAATCACTTCTGTGGTGACCTTTGATAATAAGCGGTTTTAAAAGTTTGCCGAATGATAAACGGTATCTACAGTATCAGTCAAGTTATGATGAAGCACCAAGTGTTTTAAAAAAAATAAAATAATAAATTTTTTATAAAGTAGGTCGGACCAAAAACCAAGGGAAAGAGCTATAATATCAAAGCAATAATATGACCCTGTTTGGGAGTGTCTATGCAGACCTGCTGGTGCCAGTGGCACAGCTTTAGCCAAACTTAAATGTCATCGTAGTCATAGTAGTCCTAGTTTGTTTAATTGACACCGCGCCCTATTCACCACTGGGTGGGTTAAAAAACCAGACAGGCTGTTGCTATCATTTTGATGGAAAGCCCAGCATCTGTTTTAGTAAAGAGGATAATCCAACACAGATGTGTTCTAATTAACAATGGGGCTATGCTTTCAGCCATCATTCCTAATACAAGGTTTTGGTAATTTACCTTAAAGGTAGATTTGGGGTTCATTCAAATCGGCTATTTTATTCATGCTCTGTCCTCGCTTGACCTGGAAATCGATCGAGGTTCGCCATCTTTAAGGACATTACAAATCGGTAAATTCTCCTTGGAGGAGCGAGGAGGCTCCCAGAAGATGCTTCAGTGAGGAAACACAAGTGTAGCCTTTGCAGAAGTCTTTTCTCAGAACGTGTGATGTGTATAAATTATCCACACCTCCACATCTGCTACATGGCGGATATACCCCTACACAAATCCAATCTTAGCGATTCTTTACATTCACTATGAAGCACTTTTATCTATGACAACGCTCATTCTTTATGACTATTCATGAAAAAATAGGCTTAAAAACAGTATAGTTAAGCGTGTAAGCATAATATTTAAAGCACTCATTATGCATTCATGAGCATTGCAAAAGCATTACATTACAATTACATAGAGCATTATGAATGTTTTGTGTGCAGTATTCCTTGATCTGTGAACCTCAGGTCAGATCTATCCCATGAGATAAGTCAAACATTATAAAGATAGAAACAACCCTTCAAGTGATCCATCCATATCTACTGCATATCTGGCAGCAGAGTGATGGTTTGAGGCTTGTTTGATCCCCTTGAGTTCTTACAGACATTTAGCCAACCATGGGTTCCATACTATTCCCGTGTAATTTACAGTTTAATCTAGTCCCATCCCCCAATTCTGAGAGAGATCCATTCAAATGCAGAGAGGTTATAGTATCGCGTGTAAGAGTACATGAAAATAAGATATCAAGTCTTTTTGTATCATTTTATGCCCAGTCATGATAGCATCAGCTGTTCACCTGTGGAATGGCCCAAACAGGTGTTTTTTGAACTTCCTTTTTTTAGCCCCTGTCCCAACCTTTTTGGAACGTGTTGCAGGCATCAACTTCAGAATTAGTGTATATTTACAAAAATCAATAAAGTCGATAAGGTAAAACATTAAGTATCTTTTCTTTGTACTTTTTTTCAATTAAATATAATGTAAAAGAGAATTTGCAAAACACTACTTTCGGCTTTTATGTGAATTTTACATACTGTCCCAACTTTTTTTGAATTGGGGTTTGTAGAATCATGTCTGCCAAATTAGGGTTGAAATGAACACCTACAGGATGGTAGATCTCCAGGAACAGGATTGGGCAGCCCTGGCCTAATGCATCTATGTTGCCTCGATTCCTCCGTCCTCATATCTCATTCTTGCATCCTTTCCTCGCGTCCTCCATTGGTTGGAGCAAGGAAAAGATGCAAGGGGTGAAAATAAGCGATTGGAATGAACCTCCTGTCGTCCTGGCTACAAATATGAATTTCCCAACAATCCCAGTCAGTTGTCCCTTGTACCGATTAATACTTGCCAGCCCCCATCTAAAGTGGAAGCCTTGCTTGTATTTCTTTGGTGGCTCATTACTGTTAGAACTGATCCTCACAAAGTTTATTGGATTTAGTTTAGCGACTGATATTGTAAAGACTGTAATAATGACTATCAATAAAATGTGTTTAATATATGCATGGCATTAAAAGTACAGTACAACCATTCAAGAAAGGAGTTGATAGGGATTTTTAATTTTAGATAATTTTTATATATATCTTGTCCAGAGAGAGACAACAACATACATTGCCTGTTACTGGCACTGTGTGTGACCCAGACTACCAGAATCTAGGTGTACCTGAATGTCTTTGGACCCTATCTCTAATATATGGGATATACAATTCAGCCATCTCTCGTTTCCTGTAGATCAGATGCATAGTTCAGGGGAAACAAAATAATTTAGTACATAAGGTGCAAATACATACTGCGTAATACAATATCACATTACACTGGTTTTCATATGGGAGCAGCTGCAGTAGTGTGAGACTTTGGTCCACAAAGGCAAAGCTGATCACTAAACTACATGATCAGTCCACCCTTACATGAAAACGCTGATTGTCGTATTTTACATTTTTGTTTGAAGATGTATATTTGTCAATGTATTAAAATGAAGTGTTCGGGTATATAGTGTAAGTGAAGTGACTGCTTCATGTTCAATGAAAGGGCAGTTTGATTTATTTTTGGATCAATTATGTAAGATTGTTGTGTGCCAAATACATGAATGTTTATACACAATTTGTGAACTTTGGAAGTGTTTTGGGCTGTAACTATATGAAGTCCAAATATGTTCCCTTCATAGTTTTTATTTTTATGAATTTTAATAACACAATGCTTACAGTATTTTCTTTGGTACATTTCCCCAGGTTTGTTTAGAATAAGGACTGTTCTTGAGTGGCCTCAATTATGAGCTATGTATCTGACCTTAACACGTACCTTGTGATAGCCATTCTTTGAACCAAGATGATGTGTGCACTGTACATGGCAATCAACAGCAGCAGGCAATTAATCTAAGGTTTCTCATTGCATAATGAACAAGGGCGTAATAACCTGCAGTCTGGGGTGGTCCATGCATACCCGCATGTAAATGCAGTCGTCACCTGATGTATGTAAGCCGTACGAAATGAGGCAGGCTGGTAATGAGGCTAACCATTAACTATCCAAAACCCACCCCCTCTTGGCTATCCTGTTTCCAGCGTATTCTTTACTGTGTACGTGTTTTTCTCTACTCTTATGTCCATGATGCACTCCGACTATAGCAGCGTTCAGTTCCAGTGGTGAGTGCATGAGTCCTGGTGGCAGTCTGCCCCACTATGTGCAGTACAGACCTGTGGTATAGTGGTGTCCCCCTTCTCCTACACCAAATAAAACCCCTTCTAGCTGCCATCTGGAGTATTAATTTTACTGTTGAAATTATGACTGCTATAATTGTATATCTTTTGTATCATCTGATGAATGATTAAAAAAAGATGTTCAATAAAAATTGCAGTAAAGCTGCTAGATTCTTGTTATTTAATGTCTTCATGATACTGCCATATACACTGCCTAGCCAAAAGAAAAGTCGCCATTGCACCCGTCATGCATAATGCCCACTGTACAAGCCTCTGGAGGCAGTGTTATGATCTGGGGTTGCTTCAATTGGTCAGGTCTAGGCTCAGCAACGTTATGCAGCAATAAAATTAAGTCAGCTGGGTACCTGAATGTACTGAATGACCTGTTATCCCATCAATGGGCATATTCCAGGACGACAATGCCTAGATTCATCGGGCTCAAATTGTGAAAGAGTGGTTCACGGAGCATGAGGAATCATTTTCACACATGAATTGGCCACCTGAGTCCTGACCTTAACCCCACTGAAAGTCTTTGGGATGTGCTGGAGAAGACTTTACAGAGTGGTTCAACTCTTGTCGTCAATACAAGAGCTCGGCCAAAAATTAATGCAACGCTGGATGGAAATAAATTTTGTGACGTATAAGGTTGTCGAAAAAATGCCACGACTTATGCACGCCGTAATCAAAGCAAAAGGCGGTCCAACAAAATATCAGAGTGCAACATTTTTTTTGGCCAGGCAGTGTAATATACTGCTATTATAACCAGTCCGTCACAACACGTTTGTTGCCTGGTGTATCCACGTAACTAAAAAACAATTGTGGTCAAGTTCAGCTAGATGATCGCACACACCTTGCGTTCTGCACACCACATACCATGCAGCTTCCCAGAAGCCTTGCCAATTAGTCACCTGCAGTATTTGCATACAGGCACATGCTTGTTTTTTTTTCAAAAGGCTCTTTCCGTCTTGGTTCCCGTTTTATTGGGCATGTTGGTATACAATCACTTCCTTATCGTTGTTGGTATCATAGACTGTGTAGGTTGGTATGCAAGATTCTAGGTTGCCGTGACTGGCACGTTGGCCACAGTGGCACTACAGCGCCCTCTGTTAGATATTACAGTGTAGCACACAGCTATCCAATAACATCAGTTTGGCTTTTTTTTATCCAGCAGTGATATTTAATTTTTACAGTGGCTGAAACTGGAAATGCCAGCTTGATGAAATCACTTCTGTGGTGACCTTTGATAATAAGCGGTTTTAAAAGTTTGCCGAATGATAAACGGTATCTACAGTATCAGTCAAGTTATGATGAAGCACCAAGTGTTTTAAAAAAAATAAAAAAATACATTTTTTATAAAGTAGGTCGGACCAAAAACCAAGGGAAAGAGCTATAATATCAAAGCAATAATATGACCCTGTTTGGGAGTGTCTATGCAGACCTGCTGGTGCCAGTGGCACAGCTTTAGCCAAACTTAAATGTCATCGTAGTCATAGTAGTCCTAGTTTGTTTAATTGACACCGCGCCCTATTCACCACTGGGTGGGTTAAAAAACCAGACAGGCTGTTGCTATCATTTTGATGGAAAGCCCAGCATCTGTTTTAGTAAAGAGGATAATCCAACACAGATGTGTTCTAATTAACAATGGGGCTATGCTTTCAGCCATCATTCCTAATACAAGGTTTTGGTAATTTACCTTAAAGGTAGATTTGGGGTTCATTCAAATCGGCTATTTTATTCATGCTCTGTCCTTGCTTGACCTGGAAATCGATCGAGGTTCGCCATCTTTAAGGACATTACAAATCGGTAAATTCTCCTTGGAGGAGCGAGGAGGCTCCCAGAAGATGCTTCAGTGAGGAAACACAAGTGCAGCCTTTGCAGAAGTCTTTTCTCAGAATGTGTGATGTGTATAAATTATCCACACCTCCACATCTGCTACATGGCGGATATACCCCTACACAAATCCAATCTTAGCGATTCTTTACATTCACTATGAAGCACTTTTATCTATGACAACGCTCATTCTTTATGACTATTCATGAAAAAAGAGGCTTAAAAACAGTATAGTTAAGCGTGTAAGCATAATATTTAAAGCACTCATTATGCATTCATGAGCATTGCAAAAGCATTACATTACAATTACATAGAGCATTATGAATGTTTTGTGTGCAGTATTCCTTGATCTGTGAACCTCAGGTCAGATCTATCCCATGAGATAAGTCAAACATTATAAAGCATTCATAATGCTCTGTAATTGTAATGCTCATGAATGCTTAATGAATGCTTTATGAAGATGCAGTTAATGTAAATCGTTACCTATTTCTAACATTTTTGTTTACTGCATAGGAAACACAACATTCAATGCTTAACAACCTTTCAAAACAATAGCCTACTTAATTGCATCAAACGAGCCTCAAACCATAACTCTGCTGCCAGATATGCAGTAGATATGGATGGATTAATTGAAGGGTTGTTTCTTCTGACTTATTTTTCCATAGAGTTAAATAGGAAAATGAGTCAGGAGAAACAACCCTTCAAGTGATCCATCCATATCTACTGCATATCTGGCAGCAGAGTGATGGTTTGAGGCTTGTTTGATACCCTTGATGACTTACAGCCATTTAGCCAACCATGGGTTCCATACTATTCCCGTGTAATTTAAAGTTTAATCTAGTCCCATCCCCCAATTCTGAGAGAGATCCATTCAAATGCAGAGAGGCTATAGTATCGCGTGTAAGAGTACATGAAAATAAGATATAAAGAGTCTTTTTGTATCATTTTATGCCCAGTCATGATAGCATCAGCTGTTCACCTGTGGAATGTCCCAAACAGGTGTTTATTGAACTTCCTTTTTTTAGTCCGTCCCAACCTTTTTGGAACGTGTTGCAGGCTTCAACTTCAGAATTAGTGTATATTTACAAAAATCAATAAAGTCGATAAGGTAAAACATCAAGTATCTTTTCTTTGTACTTTTTTTTCAATTAAATATAATGTAAAAGAGAATTTGCAAAACACTACTTTCTGCTTTTATGTGAATTTTACATACTGTCCCAACTTTTTTTGAATTGGGGTTTGTAGAATCATGTCTGCCAAATTAGGGTTGAAATGAACACCTACAGGATGGTAGATCTCCAGGAACAGGATTGGGCAGCCCTGGCCTAATGCATGTATGTTGCCTCGATTCCTCCGTCCTCATATCTCATGCTTGCATCCTTTCCTCGCGTCCTCCATTGGTTGGAGCAAGGAAAAGATGCAAGGGGTGAAAATAAGCGATTGGAATGAACCCCGTCGTGGAAGTGGAAGCCTTGCTTGTATTTCTTTGGTGGCTCATTACTGTTAGAACTGATCCTCACAAAGTTTATTGGATTTAGTTTAGCGACTGATATTGTAAAGACTATAATAATGCCTATCAATAAAATGTGTTTATTATATGCATGGCATTAAAAGTACAGTACAACCATTCAAGAAAGGAGTTGATAGGGATTTTTAATTTTAGATATTTTTTTTATATATCTTGTCCAGAGAGAGACAACAACATACATTGCCTGTTACTGGCACTGTGTGTGACCCAGACTACCAGAATCTAGGTGTACCTGAATGTCTTTGGACCCTATCTCTAATATATGGGATATACAATTCAGCCATCTCTCGTTTCCTGTAGATCAGATGCATAGTTCAGGGGAAACAAAATAATTTAGTACATAAGGTGCAAATACATACTGCGTAATACAATATCACATTACACTGGTTTTCATATGGGAGCAGCTGCAGTAGTGTGAGACTTTGGTCCACAAAGGCAAAGCTGATCACTAAACTACATGATCAGTCCACCCTTACATGAAAACGCTGATTGTCGTATTTTACATTTTTGTTTGAAGATGTATATTTGTCAATGTATTAAAATGAAGTGTTCGGGTATATAGTGTAAGTGAAGTGACTGCTTCATGTTCAATGAAAGGGCAGTTTGATTTATTTTTGGATCAATTATGTAAGATTGTTGTGTGCCAAATGCATGAATGTTTATACACAATTTGTGAACTTTAGAAGTGTTTTTGGCTGTAACTATATGAAGTACAAATATGTTCCCTTCATAGTTTTTATTTTTATGAATTTTAATAACAATGCTTACAGTATTTTCTTTGGTACATTTCCCCAGGTTTGTTTAGAATAAGGACTGTTCTTGAGTGGCCTCAATTATGAGCTATGTATCTGACCTTAATACGTACCTTGTGATAGCCATCCTTTGAACCAAGATGATGTGTGCACTGTACATGGCAATCAACAGCAGCAGGTAATTAATCTAAGGTTTCTCATTGCATAATGAGGGCGTAATAACCTGCAGTCTGGGGTGGTCCATGCATACCCGCATGTAAATGCACAGTCGTCACCTGACGTATGCAAGCCGTACGAAATGAGGCAGGCTGGTAATGAGGCTAACCATTAACTATCCAAAACCCACCCCCTCTTGGCTATCCTGTTTCCAGCGTATTCTTTACTGTGTATGTGCTTTTCTCTACTCTTGTGTCCATGATGCACTCCGACTATGAATGAATGAATGAATGAATGATCTTTATTGTCATTGTACAGGTACAACGAAATTGAAATACAGAACACTAGGTGCCTAAATGTAACATAATACTAAACAATATAAAAACAATAAGACATAGACATAAATAGACATAATTAGACTATAAATAGAGAATATACAAAGTACGAAACGTTTCAGTGCTGCAGGTGTAAAATATAAAAATAACCGGTAGGTAATCTGGGCATCTATATACATATGGAAGTAAGCATTGGTATAAACATATAACTATAGCAGCGTTCAGTTCCAGTGGTGAGTGCATGAGTCCTGGTGGCAGTCTGCCCCACTCTATGTGCAGTACAGACCTGTGGAATAGTGGTGTCCCCGTTCTCCTACACCAAATATAACCCCTTCTAGCTGCCATCTGGAGTATTAATTTTACTGTTGAAATTATGACTGCTATAATTGTATATCTTTTGTATCATCTGATGAATGATTAAAAAAAGATGTTCAATAAAAATTGCAGTAAAGCTGCTAGATTCTTTGTTATTTAATGTCTTCATGATACTGCCATATACACTGCCTGGCCAAAAAAAAAAAGTCGCCATTGCACCCGTCATGCATAATGCCCACTGTACAAGCCTCTGGAGGCAGTGTTATGATCAGGGGTTGCTTCAATTGGTCAGGTCTAGGCTCAGCAACGTTATGCAGCAATAAAATTAAGTCAGCTGGGTACCTGAATGTACTGAATGACCTGTTATCCCATCAATGGGCATATTCCAGGATGACAATGCCAAGATTCATCGGGCTCAAATTGTGAGAGAGTGGTTCACGGAGCATGAGGAATCATTTTCACACATGAATTGGCCACCTGAGTCCTGACCTTAACCCCACTGAAAGTCTTTGGGATGTGCTGGAGAAGACTTTACAGAGTGGTTCAACTCTTGTCGTCAATACAAGAGCTCGGCCAAAAATTAATGCAACGCTGGATGGAAATAAATTTTGTGACGTATAAGGTTGTCGAAAAAATGCCACGACTTATGCACGCCGTAATCAAAGCAAAAGGCGGTCCAACAAAATATCAGTGTGCAACTTTTTTTTTGGCCAGGCAGTGTAATATACTGCTATTATAACCAGTCCGTCACAACACGTTTGTTGCCTGGTGTATCCAGGTAACTAACAACTATTGTGTTCAAGTTCAGCTAGATGATCGCACACAGCTTGCGTTCTTCAACAGTAACTTGAATGTTTATTTCTGCACAGCTTGCGCAGTTATAAACTCTTTCACTAGTCAGCAGGTCTAGTAGGGTATTGTCATTTTTCATGTTGCATTCTCATTGTGCCAAACAGAGTTAACGTGATCCATATTAAGATGCCACAGTATAAGGCCCAATCAGGAACATTGCAGACCAGGGGCCTCATTTATATACAGTGCATAGCTACGCACAAAAAAGATGTGTACGTCAATTTCCCAGTGGATTTGGGATTTTCAGAAAACAAACTTGACATGAAAACATGCGCACATTTACGCAAACTATGACCCATGCATATGCACATCTTTGAAAAATTTAGAATTTTTGGGAATTAGCAATGGCAAAGGCCAATGACCGATGGCAAAGTAGCGAAATACAGGTAAATGTTGTCCAGAGCTGTCTCACTCAATTCCTTTCACTTTATATCAAAGGACACAGCATTCTAATAATCATATCAAAGGAACATCCAGGCCAAAGTAGCTTAGTTTCTGTCTTTTTGGTGTTGGTCTGAAAGTCCTATTTAAGAATCCAGACTGTCCGAAAAACGATAATAGCGCTGGTGACATCCCAGATTCAAGCGCTCTTTTATCCCATAAATTCAGAATATCCTACATTAGAATGCTGAATGTGAGGTCCAACAATGCAATTTCAGTTTGATGGCTAAGGGTTTAATCGGAGACATATTTAGGTGGATGTAATATCTCTGTTTTGTGTGTATATATATATCTTTTTCATGTTTGTAACTGAAACCGTGCCGCTTTAAGATGCAAAATAAATTTCTGTGTAATGGGACAGTATAGCCTAGTATTATCGTAGGTATCCTATCGTATTTTGAATAATGTCTCATCAAGGTAGTCATGACTCAATGAATAGCAACAATTATTAATTCATGGCTATTGCAGGAAATTTGCATCCACTTTAATATCCGACGACTTCTTTTTAATTTCCAAAATGATTTGGCTGCTGTGACATGCTGTCACCACAAATTGTCTCTTATTATTGGTAATGGCAGAACTATTTCCACCAAACAATATAGCCTACAATATAGATGCTCTTTCTACTTCCGCAAAGAGCGTCTCTTCTTTGTTTTGCGGTCTAACTTCTCCTTTTTCTCGGCAATTGATTGGAATGACAAGCTGATTCATATGCATATCATATTCAAATTGGGCGTTCCATTAACCAGTTATGGTTAACTGAGGGAGTTAAGAGGGCGGAATAATAGGCTAGTGCACGTAGGCTACGCAACATTTCAAGTTGATTGTGAGAAAATTGCATGGATGGTTTTATGAATCAGGATATCTTTTTAGCGTACGCCACCTTTAAGTGTAGATCCTGCACAGTTTCATAAATGAGGCCCCAGGCCTGTAATCAAACTGAAATCAAGAGTCAGTATATGAATGTTGCGGCAGGTCAATGTTCACCATCCATTATAATGATTTCTGAGCTACACATTTCTGAGTTACCCTCCTGCCTCCTACAAACTTTACAGGTCATAATTTCTTCAGCAGCATTTGAGAATATTCAGGAGACTGATTCCTGCCTACCTACTTTAATTTCAGTTGCGATCCATCTCTGAAAATGCAAAGCGCATAAAGCAGTGGCCACACTAGCCTATATGCAATGCTGCATCTTTGGAATGCAAAAATCTGCGCTTTACACAAATTCACTGGCGTTCCGATAAAAATAACTTTTTGCCATAATATGCCAACTCGCAATACTAATACAATAAATCTATGTTGTTCATAATTTTTATTATGACACTTATAACAGAAGCGGGTTTAATTAGCAGGATTATCAGGATGAAAAACGTCTTTTTGACGTTTAATTCAAATCAAGCGCTTTCCCCTTTAATCTTGTCACCAACGGCTGTTTAAATATTATTATCAATAAACAGACACCGAAAGACAATTGGCTCAAAGAAACAGGAGTGATTATTTTGTTGTGGTTCAAGTCTGGGTCATCGCCTGTCCTAATCTTAAAAAAAGACCTTGGAATATCTGCGTTTATAGAATGCAGTGTATTTTTTCTCCTGCATTTTGGCTCTTTCTGTGTAAAAAAAAAGAAGCAGAATCCTGTATCAACGTGATAAAGTGTGGGGGTATTCATTCCATGAAGACATGCAAGATTTTAAAAGAATATCCTCACTTCACTCTTCATTTTAATTTCAAACTCAATGTACACCCCCTCAATTTCAAATGATATATATAAATTAAAAATGCAAGAAGTTCAACATGTTTTTTGTTTTTTTTAATCAAGCACTTTCTATGTACGGTGCATTTCAGTTGTTCCAGTACATAATTTTGAAGGATAAAAAGTACTTTACATCTCAGTGCAGTACAACATAAGAGGCAAAACTACATAAGCATCAAACTAACAGAATTACCAGCTGTGGACATGTCCCACAGTGTACTGTAGAACCCAATATGCACAGATTAAGCCTATTCTTTAGCAGTGGGTGCTTCATGCCTACCTACATTTACGCTCAATAGTAGCGCAGCAAACTCCATCACAAAGTGCAAGGTGCTAAACTCATCAGATGCTTCACTGCTCTGCTGCTGATTGGACCAGATATCTTCTGAGGAAGACTATGTTTGCAGAGGTGCGTCAGTGAAGAATCAGTAAAGCATCTCTACCAGACACCCTTTATTTAAAAAAAAAAAAAATAGAGGCAATAATTGAAAATTGTAAAACAGAGGGAGGCTAACATGGGAGACTAATTTGGAAACGACACACTAATTGTTGGTCCCTTCTCTATTTTCCACATTGTCAGGTGTAGTCACTCTGAAACACTAAACAAGTGACGTTACACCCCCGCATGTGTGATTACTACAAGCAATCAGAATAATATTAATTTCGGAAGATGAACTAAAGATTTTAG
This sequence comes from Synaphobranchus kaupii, assembly GCA_029718625.1. Classification (NCBI taxonomy): domain Eukaryota; kingdom Metazoa; phylum Chordata; class Actinopteri; order Anguilliformes; family Synaphobranchidae; genus Synaphobranchus; species Synaphobranchus kaupii. The sequence continues at coordinate 45,831,946 of CM056377.1, read as the reverse complement.
CCATCTTGTCCACTGAAGTGTTGGTGGTGTATACAGTGATAAATATCAATCTTTTCTGTTGAAATACATAAAGCAATCAAACGCTTTCTAAGCCAATAACAAGAATGGTAATAACTGTGTGTGTGTGTGCGTGTTTGTGTTTCAGGAGGTCACTAAAACCATTAACTGGCTACAAAAAAAAACAAGAACGGTATTTTTTTATTTTTATTTTTTTAATTCCAGAGAGTTGGGCCAACACTTTCACTATCTGGTATGAAGTTAATGTGCATTGCCTAGCTCAAATTTAATCTAATTTATAACTGGCACAGCCAAACCGTATTAGACAATACTTAACAGTTACAAAGAATAAAGACACAATAAAGTGTCAACATTATAATTAGCATGTAATTCAGACCCTTTTATGGGAAACCTGACATCCATCTGAACAGATTGTACGAGCAGTAAGCCTCATTTATGTTTATATGAAATCAATATTCTTTTTACATGTTATTAGTATCCACCCACATATTAACAATAATAATATCAATCATTTTAGTTAATTCCCAGTCCTGTCCAGCATTGGCCAGTTACAGTTATACAATGCTAGTGCGGGTATTTTACGTATAAGAAAATAATGGGAGATGTCTTTAGCATAAGGAAGGGCATGCATATTCCAGTGGACTTGGGGCGGTAGACATTTTCCGTTCTGTGGAAAAGACAGATATTAATTTATTTCTATTTACCATAGAATATAATAATATGCTTGCATGGACTACATTGCTTTGATGTGGGGACCGGACTGGATACTCAAACGCTCTTTTTTTTGTCGTTTCCAAAGGTGCTCAATAGGGGTTTTATCTACAGAAGTAGCAGGGTATGTGCCGGCCACACTGAATACAATGGCAAACCATAAATAGAAGTCTGCAGCTGAGGGCTTTATTTTCCTAGGGTCAGTGCACCATAGATTGTGGGTTTGTGTACCCTGCCGCCGCGTCCGCACCTTGACCACGTGGTCTCCCACCTCATCCCTCGGACAGCGCTACTGCCGAGATGACCTCGTGCGTTCGGGCGACCTCGGCCACCCTGACCTCAAGGCTGGAGGCTGCCGTCTTCGTCGTCGTCGTCGGAGACCTGATCTGGGGGGATGGCGCGTGTGTGGCTCGCTCGGATGCTGGTGATGTGAGGGCAGGAGGAGATGAGGCTGGCGAAGCCCGAGAGGGTCACCCCGGTCCAGTCCAGGTTGACCTGGCTCAAATGCATCTGGCGCAGGAACTTCAAACCTGTGAGAAAGAGAGGATGAGAGAATGAGAGAGTTTTGTTTTGTTTTATTTGGTGAAGTATCAGCTTCACCAAACAAAACACAGATGCCGTGCATCTCAACTTCGAGCGGATCATAAAATACCAGCGAGTGCATCACCTCAGTCCAGACTTTTGTAGGACAGGGTGGCGAAAAAATATGTTCTTTTAGCTGGAAATAAGCAAAGCACCACCAAACAGTGGCTGCTCTCAGATTCCCACAGAGCCCGAGCACGTGCAGAGGGGCACGCGCACACATGCCCTCTAGTGGCCTCATCTGGAAGTCAACAGAATAAAATTGTGGGACAGGTGTGAACTGTTGCCTGGTTTGCAGTCGAGATTAATGAAGGTAACGTTCGCACAGGTGGATTGTTCTGATCTCTCCGAGCCTCGTGAAATCCCGGTGCTGGTGAAAAAAAAAAGCAGTCCTTACCTTCCTTCCTGAAGCCCAGCTACTCAGCCCTGGATCTCTGCTGGTTTTCTTTTTATCCAGCCACCTTCTTAGTATGTTAACAGACTCAATGTAATGGGGGGTGTGCAGTGCTGGTGCTCACCATGGTCAGTGATCCGCGTGCGGCTCAGGTTGAGCTTGACGAGCTGCGGGCAGTGGAGCAGGCCCCGCCTGACCACCGTGTCGCCCACCTGGGTGCTGGCCAAACCTAGGACCTGCAGCACATTAAACGCCATTCACAAAACGCTGGAAACACGGGGATATGATCTAATGACACACACCAGATTGGCACTACCGATGGGTGATTTCACAATTCAAAGAGATGCTGCAGGAAATAGGCGCAATACGTAAAGCCAACCACTCTGTCTTCATTCTAGCATATTGCGTGTGTGCGTGAGTGAGTGAGTGTATGTATTGTTCCTTGACACTATCAGAAGAACATTAATCTTTTGCCATATTGTTCATATTCAGGCATGAAACTTGTGTAAATGGTTACTTTACTAATATGTCTTTGGTCATTGTTAGTTGTTTCAGGGGGTGTTATGGGTTTCTTCCGATGTTGTTCGCTACCCCAACTCATCCATACTGAGTGGTAAACACATACGAGTGATGGATGACAGGCTTTATAGTACGCATGAACAATTTGTTGGCACGAACATCTGAGAATCAGTTGAAGTGCAAATCAGCTATAGTAAAGTTTCAAGAATCAGCTGTTTGTGCGCATGCCACATTGAGTTGCGCACGTAAACCTGAAAACCCTTAGGAATCCATGCGCCACTTGCTGGAAAGAATCCAAAGGAAAACACTGTTTGTTTGTTTGTGTGCGTGTGTGTGTGTGTGTGTACGTACCTGCAGGTGTGGCAGGCAGGTGACGCAGGCAGCCACGCCTCGGCTGGTGACAGCCGTGCGGTCTAAGCAGAGCTCCAGCAGCTCCTGCAGGCTGCGCAGGGGAAGCAGGCCCTCGTCTGTCACCAGGGTGTTGCTAAGGGACAGCTTCTTCAGCCTGAGGAAGAGGAGAGGTCACATCGGGTCACAGCCAAAGAATATACTGGCCAAATTCTGACAGACCCATCAACCCAGCAATACATTAAATCATAATCCAATCAGGTTGCGTCTTATCAAACTGAATATACTGCATAATAATTGCAATGGTGTGAGCCTAATATATATAAAATTTAATTACATGATATTTTATAGGGATCATTACAATTTATTACCATCTGTTTTATGCTTCCAAAGAGATAGCTTTAAATGACTGTGCAACTCTTACAAGCAATACTATAACTTCTCTGCATTTGAATGGATCTCTATGGGAATTGGGGGGTGGGACTAGATTTAGCTGTAAATTATGCTGGAACAGTATGGAATACGTGGTTGGCGAAATGGCTGTAAGTCATCAAGGGTCTGAGGTATCAAACAAGCCTCAAACCATCACTCTGCTGCCAGATATGCAGTAGATATGGATGGATCACTTTAAGGGTTGTTTCTCCTGACACATTTTCCTATTGAACTCTATGGAAAATTAAATCAGAAGAAGAAACCCTTCAGGTTATCCATCCATATCTACTGCATATCGGGCAGCAGAGTGATGGCTTAAAGGGATAGTTTGGAATTTTGGACATAATGTCCCAATTACGACTTACCCATGATGTAGTTGATTGATGGAAACCATTTTCAGCTAATTCCATGCTGTCCCTTCTTTTGGACATACACACATTGCTAATGCTAGCGCAACTCTAAGGTAACCAGTAGCATCCACTACCAAATGCACTTAAACACTCCACAGTGCACCCAAAGCAAATAAAATACGACGACAGTCTATCTGGGGAGCGATACTTTACATTACCTAAGAATGTATTGCCGGCACTGGTCGACTACAACAACAAAGAAGAGCAACAAGTTTCAAAGGCCACGTTCGCTCCGCCGCCGTACTTCCACAGAGAATATAGGTCAGCACAAAATAACGGATTCAATGATAGTTTCACTTAAAAAATGATGGTATAAACACTCAAAATAACCCCGATAGACTGTCGTCGTATTTTATTTGCTTTGGGTGCACTGTGGAGTGTTTAAGTGCATTTGGTAGTGGATGCTACCGGTTACCTTAGAGTTGCGCTTGCATTAGCAATGTGTGTATGTCCAAAAGAAGGGACAGCATGGAATTAGCTGAAAATGGTTTCCATCAATCAACTACATCATGGGTAAGTCGTAATTGAGACATTATGTCCAAAATTCCAAACTATCCCTTTAAGGCTTGTTTGATATGTCAGACCCTTGATGACTTACAACCATTTCGCCAACCATGTATTCCATACTGTTCCTTCATAATTTACAGCTAAATCTAGTCCCACCCCCCAATTCCCATAGAGATCCATTCAAATGCAGACAAGTTATAGTATCGCTTGTAAGAGTACCAGAAAATAAGATAAGTCTTTTGATATTGTTGGGTCACAGACATCAGGAAGTCTTGGCATGCAAAGGATAGGTGACCAAATATAAAAAAATTATTACTTTATTCTACATTATGTTAAACTGTTCAATATTTTTTGATGCCCGAAAACGGGGGGGGGGGGGGGGGGACTATGTACAAAAGGTTCTATCATTTCTAAACGGTTCATCCGATATGGATGAAAATACCCTCAGTCTGCACTTCAACCTCATTGTCATTGTATCCTTTCTAACTCAAAGTGCTAGAGTACAGAACCAAAATTTAAAAATAAATAAATAAATGTCACGGTCCAATGAATTATGGTGCTCACTGTATATGTGTTATAAAGAAATGGGCCCTGTAACAGTGGCATTTTTGAAAGACTCTCGGGACGTAGCTTATGCTGTACAGCAGTGGTCCCAAACCCTGTTCCTGGAGAAAGATCTAACGTCCTCTAGGTTTTCACTCCAACCATGACAAAGCACACCTCATTCAACAGTTATGGATCTCGTTGAGCCGCTAATTAGTAGAATCAGGTGTGCTTAATTAAGGTTGAAATGAAAACCTACAAGAGGGTAGATCTCGAGGACCGAGGTTGGAGTCCACTGCTGCACAGCGTTGTGTGCTGCGGGGACCGCTGACCTGGTCATGGTGGCGAGCTGAGCTGTGCCCTGGTCGGTGACGTGCGTGTAGTCGGTCAGGTCCAGCTCTGAGAGCAGGGACAATCTGGACAGGAAGGCCAGCCCGCTGTCTGTCACAGAGTGCCTTCCAGGCAGGGTCAGCTGGGTCAGTCTCAGATCTATGGGATTGGACAATAATGAACACGGTCACATGTGCAGAGAGGCACACGTACACATGCCCTCTGGTGGCTTCATCTGGAAGTCAACAGAATAAAACTGTGGGACAGGGGTCAATGGTTGCCTGGTTTGCAGTCAAGATTAATGAAGTTAACGTTTGTGCAGGTGGATTGTTCTGGTCCCTTCCGTCGTGTGAAATCCCGGTGCTGCTGGCAAACAAAGCAGTCCTTACCTTCCTTCCTGAAGCCCAGGATCTCTGCTGGTTTTCATTCTATCCAGCCACCTTAGCAAGTTAACAGACCCAATGGAACTCATCTCATCTCATTAGTGACTGATATTAAATGGAGCCAGACTACCACTTTTCAGAGACAGTGTCGAGCAGTGTGGCTCTAAAGCCTGGGAAGTGGATCCAGGTGAACAGACGGAAACGTGCGGGAGGCGTCTTGGCTTGAGAATGCGGTGCGAAAGCTCACCTGAGATGATCTGGAGGGCATGGTTGCCATCGGTGACGGGGATGCCAGCCAGGCTGAGGGAAGACAAGGTCGGGTGGGTGGCCAGGTGCTCCAGGGACTCCTCCGTCACGCCCGTCCCGTCCAGGTACAGCGTCTGCAGGCTGAGAAGCTCCGCCAGGGCCGACACGTCCCTGACCTGCGCGAGGCAGAGCCAGGCCATTCACACTTATACAATACGCAAGTATGACCCACCTCATATGTACACTGCGCATATGTTTTTTTAAAAGTTTTAAATAAATATTGTCGCCCAGCGTGGAGCTGAACATATCCAATTCCCACCCTAATTTGGAATGTCCAATTGGCTATTTGCAACTGCAGCCGTGTTCAAGTGCGAGTCCCACTGCTGAATCGGCAGAGCGTAGACAACCGTGGTTTTCCTTTGAAAAACATGTGGTGTCGCCAGCCTGATTCTTTTCTCATCGCAGCCCACAGCTAAGCTCACTTAGAGTGGAGTGCGGCTTTGGCATGCAGTACACAGGCACCCGATTGACCGACGGGGGTTGCTAGAGAGCGATGAAACGCGGACCCCTAACCGACAACTGAACCCTCCTGTACCCTGGGTGATGCGATCGGCGATTACGCATTGCCCTATGGAGCTTCTGGCTGGGTCGGTCCGGATTCGATCCAAGACTGTGGGGCTCATCCATCACTTCCCATACACTGCAAAAAAAGTGTTTTTTTTTCTCTCAAGTAGAAAATATTAGCTTGTTTTTGCCTGATAAGTGAAATTCTTACCCCAATGGCAAATCTTGAAATGAGTAAAACTGTCTCACTTCATTGGCAATCTTTTTGTCATACATAGTAAAAACATAGTCAAGCCGGAAAGTCTGCACACCCCTTTCACCTTCTCCACATTTTATTACGTTACAGACATATTCTACAATAGATTGAGTTCATTTTTTGTCTCAAAATTCTACACAAAATAGCCCATAATGACAAAGTGAAAACAGGTTTTTAGACATTTGTGCTAATTTATTAAAAATCTAAATGTAGAATATCATATGTACACAAGTGTGCACACCCTTTGATATGACACCCAAAAGTGAGCTGAGGTGCATTTTGTTTCCACTGATACTGCTTGAGATGTTTCTACAACTTAATTGGAGTCCATCTGTGATAAATTCAATTGATTGGACATGATTGGGGATTGCCAACACCTGCCTACATAAGGTCCCACAGTTGACAGTGCATGTCAGAGCAAACTCCAAGCCATGGGGTCAAAGGAATTATCTGCAGACCTCAGAAACAGGATTGTGTCAAGGCATAGATCTGGAGAAGGGTACGGAAAAATCTCTGCAGCTTTACAGTTCCCAAAGAGCACAGTGGCCACCATCATTCGTAAATGGAAGAAGTTTGGAACCACCAAGAATCTTCCTAGACCTGGCCGCCCGGCCAAACTGAGCAATCGGGGAAGACGGGCCTTGGCCAGGGAGGTGAGCAGGAACCGAGGGTCACTCTGACAAAGCTCCAGCGTATCCTTGTGGAGATGGGAGAACCTTTCAGAAGATCAACCATCCAGGCAGCACTCCACCAATCAGGCCTTTATGGTAGAGTGGCCAGACGGAAGCCCCTCCTTAGTAAAAGGCACATCACAGCCCGCTTGGAGTTTGCCAAAAGGCACCTAGAGGACTCTCAAACCATGAGAATCAAGATTCTCTGGTCTGATGAAACCAAAATGGAACTTTTTGGCCTGAATACCAAGCGTCACGTCTGGAGGAAACCAGGCACCGCTCATCACCTGGCTAATACCATCCCTACAGTGAAGCAGCATCATGATGTGGGGATGGCAGCATCATGATGTGGGGATGTTTTTCAGCAGCGGGAACGGGGCGACTAGTCCTGATAGAGGGAAAGATGAATGCAGCTAAGTACACCGAGATCCTTGAAGAAAACCTGCTCCAGAGTGCTCTGGACCTCAGACTGGGGCGAAGGTTTACCTTCCAACATGACAACGACCCGAAGCACACAGCCAAGAGAACAAAGGAGTTGCTTCGGAGAAAGTCTGTGCATGTCCTTGAGTGGCCCAGCCAGAGCCCAGACCTGAATCCAATTGAACATCTGTGGAAAGAGCTGAAAATGGCTGTGTACCGACGCTCCCCATCCAACCTGACGGAGCTTGCAAGGATATGCCAAGAGGAATGGGCAAAAATGTCCAGAAACAAATGTGCCAAGCTCGTAGCTTCTTTCCCAAGACGCCTTGAAGCTGTAATCGCTGCCAAAGGTGCAGCAACCAAGTATTAGGCTAAGGGTGTGTACAGATATGTAACCCCTAAATAACCTATTTTTGTCAGTAAAATAAAATTGCATATTTTCTAAAAACCTGTTTTAACTCCGTAATGATTGGCTATTGTGTGTAGATGTTTGAGGCAAAAAATGAACTCAATCTATTGTAGTATAAGTCTGTAAAGTAATAAAACGTGGAGAAGGTGAAAGGGGTGTGCAGACTTTCCGGCTTGACTGTACTAGAAATAAGCTCTTAAGTCTAAAATACGTATTAAGATTGACTTATTTTATGTTTTTTTTTGCAGTGTATGATTAAAAGTAAAATCAAATAACCCCATTAACTCACAATCTGTTATTAATCTATCTGTACATGGGCATCCATTTTTACATATTAATTGAATAATTAAATAATTAACTGCTCATTTTTAAGAGCACCCTGCTTTTACCAGCAGGGTTTACAAATGAGCAGTGTTTGTGGAAGAGCGAACAGCCCATACACATTTCCTGACTTCCCCCAGAAACATGCAACAACATCAGCTTTGTTCTGCCAATGTTTATGCGCCTGAGCTCACCATTTCCCACAGATGATAGTAGTAGTTCTGAATAGTGAATGTGTGAACACAACCACCATTTTGATATCAAGGTCACTTGAGCAGGAGTACATTAGCACCATTAATTTATTGTATTGACTGGGACCCCTTTAATTACACGCCCTGAGAATTAGTGAATGAAGGGCATCCGCACACATGAATGTGTCAGTTTATAAGTACAGCCTAAGAGAGCGGAAGGAGAGGCACCTACATGTATCTGATTCTAAGCCATCCCACCTGGGCAGAGCTGTCGCATGTAATCAGCGACTTGCCGACTGAACCAATCGCAGCGTTTTTTTCTTGCGCTCACGGCGGAATAGTCACCTTGGTGTGTTTGATGCTGAGTAGCCGCAGCTGAGGCACGCTGGCGGGCAGCGCCACCAGGGTGAGCTCGGTCACGCCCGTCTGGTTTAGGCTGAGCTGGGTGAGAGACGAGGGAGCCGACTGGAGGTATTTTACCATCCCCGTGTCGCTTACTTTGGTGTGGTCCAGCGACAGGAAGGAGAGTGACTTCAGACCTGCGAGGATGAACGGTTTGTCAGACTGCCTTTCTATATAAGGGGCTGCTTGAGAAATTTCCTTTTCCCAGCATTAGATTTCCTTCTGGGATAATAATGTTATAGGTATAGCTGTAGTGGCTTTTTTGTATTTCCTTTTGTTTACAATACTAATTGTTGGTTTGTTTGGCTAACTTCTCCACTTTTGTAATAGCATCTGCTAGGTGACTGCAATGTAATAGCATATAATGAAAAATGTGTACACAAACTGAAACAATACAAGGTCCTACTGACAAGATCACCTACTAAATTAATAATGTACCAATGTAATATGCTGATGTACATGCCTGCATAGGCTGTAAATGTGACTTAATTTACCTGTGATGTGCTGCAGACAGGAGTCGGTTAGCTTGCTGCAGGAGGCCAGGTTAAGGTGCTGGAGTTTCTGTAGGCTGGAAAGCACAGAGAGGCCAGAGTCTGGAAGACAAAAAGCAGTCATATGTGCCACACTGCTGCTATACTGTACGTGTAACTATGGACACTGTCTTCTGATCTACAGCCTAGTCTTCCACACCTGCACAATCGGCTGTCCTTAAAAATGTAAGACATTTCATTGTTTTTACAGAAATATACTGATATCTCGGGAAAACCACTACAACTACTTATTGGGCTCAAGGGTTAAGTGTATTTATGGGTTTTTGTGATTAAAAAGGAATGAGCAAGAACAAAAATTCAAATATACTGTCATGCTAAAATCAGAGAGCTTCTTTTTCCAAGTTTTTCAAACAAAATTATTTTCAATACAGATGCCGGAAGTAGTAAATTAATAATAATGGACATTCAACATTTTAACTAAAACACCATATAGTTAAATGTGCAGCAGAAGCCAATCGCAGGCCCATGACTAACAGTCTAACAGTTTGTAACTGTACCTGTGATGAGGGGAGAGTTGACCAGGCTCAGGTGTTTGAGGGCTGTGAAGGCCCTCAGCTGGCGCAGCAGCTCATTCGTCGAGTACGGGTAGCAGTTTAGGACAAACTTCTGAAGAGGGCAGCCAAAAAAGAGCTCCAGAGTGCGGGGGCGCAGGAGCCTCTCGCGGGACATGTGGTTGAGCAGGAGCTCTGCCAGCTCTGGCGTCAGGCAGGAGAGACTGCTGCTGTACTGCATACTGGGGGCTGCGGCATGGGGAAGAGTGCTCATCACACCTGCTGACAACTCAGTGTAGACAGACCTAACACTCCAGCATTGACCCTAGATCACATTTTATTCCCACATTCCTACAAACTGGTTTATGTTTGTGATATAAAGCAAAATGGGGAAGTATTAGCATTAGCTTCGGCATCAGCTGACACGGACAGACGGATATTGGCTACTGAAATCAGTCTGGAATCCCCCATAACGTGCATCCTAATTTTAACTTGATCAAATTTCTTTATTCTTTCATAGAATAAAGCACATGGCCTTAAAACAGGTACAGTTTTATTAAGTGATCATATCAGGAAAAACTGCTACATTCAGGCTGGAAATACAATCACCCATCAAGGATTATTGATCTTAATGCACTACTTACATACATGCCTGTAGAGAGTTCACTGAAGGGCCTAGACTAATTAAGGTTAACCATGTCAGTTTAGCTTTTAATATAATGGATTTTGGGTTGAAGTAGATGAGCACATACAGGCATCATCCACCCGGAACGTGATGACCTGCTGGTGACTGTGACCACCGACCTGTCATGAGGGTGACGGTGGCTCGAGTTGCCATGACACAGAGAGAGGGTACACTCGGTGTCCTGAAGGCTCTCTTCGGGGGAGACGGCTGTCCTGTGGTTCCCGAGGGGTCGTCCTGGCGGGCCGCTCTTTGGAGGCGCTCCACGGCAGCCTGCCCTGCTGCCCCTGGGGCCACCCTCCGCTCTTCTGGGCCTGCCACTTCTTCTGGCGCCCCCTCTCTCCCACTGACAGAAATGCAGCAATGAGTAACTCCAACCCTGCAGTGGAACAACTCCAGCCCTGCAAGCCACTAGCATTCACAGAACTGGTGAGCGATGCTAAAATGGTTTAATCAAAACAATGAATGCTTGAATTAGGTGGTTACATCACAGGCTGGACTGAAACCCTGGCATCCTGGCATGTGGCCCTCAGCGTAACAGTGATGTAGCATTGAAAGCAAAACAAGTAAAAACAAGGCTTTACGTATAATTACTCACCAATGGTAACTAGTGAAACGACACTCACAAGGCATACATTTCAACTTCTTGGCAATTGCCTCAGCTATTGAACTCATTACTTAATCTTGGAGACAACCAACCACTGAAACCTCCATGCAGCCACAAAGATAAAAGAGCACAAAGATGCTCACTGTAGCCGGAGCACAGCCTTGAAAACAGCATTGAAATGATCATTCAGCCTTTTCATTGCTACCATCAGCTCCAAATAGAAAAAAAAGAAAGTTTTCATTACCTCAGCCAATTTTTTACGTGAGGAGGATGCTAATGTTCCTACAACTGACATCTTTGTCCCACCTTCTATTTTCTGACATTTTGCAGCCCACAAAAGCAACTTTCACTGATGGCCTGTATGTTCAACACAGCGATCCAGAAATTGTGCTCCGTCAATTAAGTATTAACTGACACTCTTTGGACTCATGTTTTAGTTTAGTTGAGGACAATTCCGCAATGTTTAAGCAAACATAAAAAAACTCAACCTGAGAGTCGACTTCAATTGTTAAATGGAAATTCTGGAGTTTATTTCATTTTTTGGTGATTCATTTGCCATCACTACAAACAAAATGTCTCCACCTAGCTCTGTTTTGAACACTTGAGGATGAATGTACATATAAAAGTATCAATGAGTCCAATTTTTGATATTCCGTTCACCTCCTCTGGCCTGTGATACTTGTATTTTTTTTTAAAACAGCATGACTGCTGAACTATGAGTAGTTTGCACGTTTGTATTATTTATATTATTTATACTTGATAAATGCTGGCAGATTGCCTTGAATATTATTGAAGTCGTTAACAGTTAGTCTGTAGTGACGGCCTCCACGTGAATACTGCTTCCAAAAAAGTGTTATTGCATTGTAGGCCTAGGAAACAAAACTATGCATGGTACAGTAACAGCAGTACACGCTTGTTTCGCAGTTAGTAAATAAATATAGTTGGGATGTATTCTGTAATCGACGAGGCTCACTGATGAGATCTCAATTCTTGAATGATAGAGCTAGAATGAAATTGACCAAATATTGTTGCCTGGTAGTGGGAAATCCCATCATTGCGTAATGGGTTATCCCTGTATTTACCTGACATGGGAAAATCCCACATCTAACCTTAGCTCTAGGGCCTAGGGGGCATCTTAACTTTATTTTACCTATCTCCTGTGATAAATATGCATGTTGTGATCAGATATATTAGTAGATCTAATATATCTGTTTAACTGGTGTAAATTTCAGAAAAAGTTTTAACTGTCCACATGGTGATCCACTGACAAGACGGACGGTTGTGTTTTTGACTTTTTTTCACCCGGACCCAAATTTGGATGGAAGTCATTCCTTTACAAATGAATTGATTAGCCTGTACTTGCTTGTGACCATAGACATACACCTATAGATAATACATCTGTGATATGGGATGTATATGTCCACTCGTATGGGCACAGGGTGACCTCGAAAATCACCAAAAACATGTGCGACTGAACAAAGTGGCTATTTTGGGTGCATATAACTTGAAAAGGGAAGGGGGGTACAAGTAATCTGATGTCATATCCTTGCAAGTTGGAAGATACAAGTTGGAAGATACAAGTTAGGATACCAAGTTTCAGCTCTATAGCTGTTACCAATCCCAAGTTATAAGCTTTCAAAGTCTGAAAAAACGTGCGTTTTCACGACTCGCGAGCGCGAAAGACGGAGGTTTTGAGCAAATTTCAGGAGGCCATATCTCGGAAACGATATGTCGTATGAGGCAAATTTTTTGTGTGTGTTCATTTTTCACACAATGGATTATTATGATGGAGTTTAATCAAAATCTGAGAGGGTCATACAGGAACTTTTCAGAAAACTGGTTGATTTGACACGGAATGACCCTAATGTCATTCTGGGCTGGCAAAGAACCGTTATCAACTCTCTTTTGCATTAATTACGAGAAGCGAGGTGCGACCCTTTGCTCTTTACTGAAAAGTTCAGATGCATCAAATAAGGTTTCTATACACGGTCCCTTTGGTGAAGACCCACAGTCAACTTGCCAGTCAACCTCGTGGAGGCGTGGACAGGGCAGTAACACCACCACACCGGTGAATGGGAACGTTCGTTTTTTGTCATCAAAAATGCACAACATAGTGCATGAAAAACCTATCGATACAACATTTTAAGTCGAAACCAGTGTTTTCAAGTAAATAATACACAACGAGTCCATTCAAGCAAATAATTCCATTCAAGCAAAAATAAATAAATACATAAATAATTCAGCCCGTCTCTGCAGGGAACCGGCACCTAGCAAAATCTCCTCCGACCCAAGGTGCAATGAGGTCACTTCTGAGCCACGTGTCTAGAGAGTGACAGGAAGGGTGATGCCCTGGACACTCACCTGAGTCTGTTGCCCTGGTTTGGCCAGCGGTGGCCGGGCTCCATTGATCCACGGGCTCGGTTCTCTGGGAAGAAGGGCAGCCGGGGAAGACCTGCTGGGATAATCACAGAGATTTCACTCCAAGTGAATTTATGCAAGCCATACCATGCTATTGCAGTCAAAATACAGCCATCTAAATGCTGTACTCAGACACACACAATGCAGGCAGCGTAATTCTACAATGTATTTTCACTCTGCAGGAAAGATTCTGAGGTCAAACCCTGACACCACACGTACACACATTCACTGACTCTCACTGCAGACACAACACAAGGTTACGCACATATTATCTCCCTCTTGACAGACAAATGTTCAAACAAATAATCCAGATTTCACACATTCACTCTCACACTGGCTTGGGAGGGAGCAAAAGCCCACAGCTTCTCCAGATATGAGGAACCAAGGTTGCCCTCCTCCGTTTGCCATCACAGGGCATACACATTCCTCTGAGCAACATCCTCAGTGTAGATGCAGTCTCTGCTGAACATGTGAAGTAACAAATGGCCAATCCAAGCACAGAGCTGTGTGAGAAACCACCGAAAGGTCCAAGTTAACTCGTGAAAAGGGGCTTCTGATGATTCCCATTGGCTGCACTTTTACCCGCATCTGGACTGGGATCAGAGTTCTGCACAGGCCCGTGTAAGCAGGGCGAACGGGGGCCTTAACCTCATTCCTAATCTGCAACTCCTGCAACAGCTCGCTCACAGGTGTGGAATAATTACATGACAGATGTGTTTGTGAACCTCAGGTCCCAGCTCAAGAGTTTGGTTATAAACCTGTATTAATGACCCAATTAGTACTAAAGTACTAAATACAAATAATGTGGTACAAGTACAACATATACAAATAGATATTATTTACATAATTGTTAATACATGTCACATTAATACTACTGTTGAACACATTAACAAACCTATTCATTTATGGTTAATTTTCACAGAATATGATGAAATGTATGATGGTTGCACAATTTTGTGGTGGCAAACAGGGAGATTTCAATAGCAAGATGGGGAGGGGCTGCTCTACAACCTTTTAAATAAAGAAAACTAATATGATGACCTCTGCGATAGCCAGTATTTTTCATCATGTGGAATAACCCTCCAGTTTCTGCAATCATAGCACATGGCTGGATAAACAGATTTTACATACAGATTTTTCAATAAATAATATCTGCTCAACAGTATCTGCTGCTGAAAGCGAGTGAATATCAAGATATGCATTAAAGGCCTTCTACAGCCAACTGCTAGAACCCTGCTGAACTCGTAATCGCTGTTGTTTGCAAGTGTTCCACTGCGTAATGGCTGTGATCATGACTTCCTCATGTGAGGAGACCAAGGCCTGGTACATACTCTATGCATGGAACATAAACGGCAACGCAGATTTGGGACATACGCAAGCTCTTTGCTTACATACCATACGCACGTTTAGCGGCTTCTTTTAGCCCTGTCCACTAGTTGGCAGCCTAGGCTAATCTGGTTGGAGCGAGTAACCTTACACCGGAAATTATTACTTCTCTGTGTGTAGTTGTTTGTTATGCAGTGATTGAACAGTATTTACATTTAGCGCTTCTAAGGGAAATGCGTGGAATTGCACCATATGCTTGTGTTAGGTACAAAATTTGAACTGCACATTTTGCCATGCAAGAGCACGAGAAACGCCCCCTGCGTACACCATAACTTTCAGAAGTAGGCTACATTTTTATATAATTCGCGGACAACTGCGCTAACCATTTTGTGATTTAAAATAGTGTTAGAACTGTCCATATTATTGTCCTGGTTTGTTGTATGATATTTATTATTCAATGTTTTCTCATGTAGCTGCTTACCAAACATTAATGGTTGTCGGTGCACAGTGATATTAGGCTATAGGTAACATTGCACTGTAAGGTGAACAGATGTGTCGTGTGATAGCTTTTTTATATTTTTTCTTAAGTCGCCCGTCCTCAGGTTAATTTCATGCCTTGCTATGGCTGCATCCCAATATTCTTCACTCCCCACCTCCTTTCCTCCACTCCTCTCCTACCCGGAAATATGTAAAACTGTCTGTACGTTTCAAGTACAAGACGTTACATGTACAATATACCTGACATTGCGGTTCGCGTTGAGACATTAATTCTTATTTAACAATTAATATAAAATTAATAATTAATAAGAAATCAGCAACATTAGATTAGGACACAAAGATCAGTTTCCGGGGTACGGAGGAAAGGGTGCATTTTTAGAGTATTGGGACGCAGCCCACGTCATGGTCCCTCCATTCCTGGCTCTGATCTCGCATCCATGAGTCCCTCTGCACATAAGTAGCAGCCATAGCAGCACAAAAATTGAGTTAAAACCTTGGCTTTTTTTTTTTCTCCCCCCCCCCCCCCACCCTCGTCTTCTCACCCTTATCATTATTAGCTGACAAACTTGCATCTGTCCTCCACGGCACAGCAACTTTAAAATTTACGCAGAAGCTGTGACTTTGATGACTTCTTTTTGTTGTCGTTTATTTCTGCAGGCTGTGTGACATGTGTGACGTCTTTTGTTTTTGTTCAATTGCGAATGCGGGACATTTCAGGAGAGCAATCGGTTCACACTGGTATCAGATATGGGCCACATTAAAGGGTTAGTTTGGAATTTTGGACATAATGTCTCATTTACGACTTACCCATGATGTTGTTGATTGATGGAGACCATTTTCAGCTGATTCCATGCTGTCCTTCAACGATAGTTTGACTTAAAAAATGATAGTATAAACATTCAAATTAACCCCGATAGACTGTTGTCGTATTTTATTTGCTTTGGGTGCACTGTGGAGTGTTTAAGTGCGTTTGGTAGTGGATGCTACCGGTTACCATAGAGTTGCACTAGCATTTGCAACGTCTGTATGTCCACAAGAAGGACAGCGTGGAATCAGCTGAAAATGGTCTCAATCAACAACATCATGGGTAAGTCGTAAATGAGACATTATGTCCAAAATTCCGAACTAACACTTTAAAGCTGCAGTAGGCAAGTTTGAAAATATACAAGGCTTTTTGCTCTCCCCCTCCTATCTCTCTCCTAAGCCCCTCCCAACAAATGATGCTCCAGTGCACGCATGGAGACAGGCTGACAGAGAGGGGTTTATCCTACAAGGAGGATATTTATATATATATATAGTTGCCCTGATTGGTAGTTACATAGCTAGCCCTGATTGGTTGGTTTTTAGAAGACCGGGTTGAGATTTTTTGACAGCCTAATACAGAGCCCAGGACACTCACAGAAACCGGATTTTTTCCCAGAACACTTGATTTATTGATAGCTGCTGGAATGTAATGAGTAAATTTAATAATTTTGCCAAAATTATATTGAACAAATCTTGCCTACTGCACCTTTAAAAAGAAAGATCGGATCTGGAGAAAAAATGGGAATTGAGCATTAAGCCCTGTAATGTGAACGTAGCCTATGTAACAGGGCTAAAGAGACAGATGGAAGTGGAAAAATAGCAGTAGTACCAGGAAAAGGGAAGTTTTGCTCTTCGTTCTCCTCCTCTAAAGGAGCTTCCTCGTCGGAGCTGGACCCCTCTTCTGCGCCACCTGCCACCAGTTTCTGGCCCCGCCCTGCACAGGAAACAAAGAGGTTAAAATGCACATTCATTTTAAAAGGATGAAATAACAAAGTCCAACAGGAATCTGTGCCAAAAAGAGGGATTTTTTCCCAAAGCAGCTGTTGGATAAGTCAGTAGCTTCAGTAGACCTACGCCATTTCAATCAGACTACGACACTGAAAAGAGTCTCCATCTTTCAAATGCAGAAGGACTGCAATACATTAAAGGGATAGTTTTCCCTAAAGGACACATTTTCTTACCTCAAGAAATGTCTTTTGTCCTGATGATAACGGCTTTCTACATTATATTTTTGCAGATTTGATTAGGCCATCAAAATGACTTCACAAAACCTAATTTCTAAATGAATGGAAATTTAAGAAAGAGGTAGATCCAGCTATGGTTCTACTTTAAAATCATCAAAAAACCAAAGATGAACATGGCATGAACTGTGATAGTTTGTTAGAATAAGTCATTCAGAGGCTGAGACAGAGGCAGAGAGAAGTCTCAGCCTATGGATGACTAATATTAATTCAGTATAATAATCATTATAAGCTCTGGGAGAAAATCTGAAAGATGCAGGACTCACCCCAGTAGTGGGAGGGGCCAGACAGCGGTGGACCCACACCTGGGATCCCAGCATAGCCCACTGCCTCCTCCCACAGCTGGTGGGGCAGGGGTGGAGGTAGCGGAGGGGGGCAGCGACGGCTCCTCTGCCTCCTCTTCTCTAGTGGTATTATTCTGTTGCGCTGGCAACCCGTCTGGGGGCACCGCCTCCTCCCGCCCCCACCCCACTTGGGCGCCCAGGCTGGGCGAGTCTTGGGGCGTCTCCGGGGGAGTGGTCTGGATGCAGAGGGCGGCGTTGGGGGTGAGGCCCAGGGAGCGCAAGGAGCAGGCCAGCTCCGCCTCCCCGAAACGCTTGCGCGGGAAGCCCTGGAGGAGTGAGAAGGACGGCAGGGAGGGGTGGCGCCCGGAGATGTGCTCCACCACGCGACGCAGGGGGGCGTCTGCGGGGAAGCGCTCCCGCATGGACTCCCCGGAGGGCAGTCGGATCTGCAGCCGGGGCGGGGGCGGGGGCAGAGAAGAAGAGCTTCTTTATTACTGCTGTGCCTTAGCTGGGTCATTAGTTAAATTATGCAAAAAAGTGCACTGAGAGTGCTAGGCTCTCAGTTGCTCTGCATTAGCATTAATTCACACGAGTCAACTGTTGCCCACTGCCCACAGTTGCCTGCACTGTCAATGATTCAATCAATGTTAAAGTGATCAATATGTTATAACGTCCCTGGCACAGGAACTCTACAAGCACACGCAGTGAGAGGGGGGGCCCATCTCACCATGAGGATGCAGTGGTTGTCCATGCTGGTCTGCACCCTGCCTCCCAGCCTTTGGCCTCCAGCAGGCGAGGGAGAGGGCTCTGATTGGCCAGTGGGCTGGGCCTTCTCCTGCAGACTCCTCCTGTCCTCTGCAATCCGCTTTAGCACAAGCTCCCTCTCCTGTCGGACAGAGGAATATGTCAATCATACCAGCAAAGGATTTCTGAATGGGAACAGGAAGCACATGCTTAATGCCAGAGTCAGTGAAACTCAAGCAAGCTTTCCATTTACAATCACTTAGTGGACGCTAGTGCACATCAGTGCTACTCTCAGTAGTACAAAAGTGCAATATCAGCAAGAAGGCACAGAAGGCCCATTTGTAAGTTCACCAAACAAACCAACAACTTGTATTGTAAACAAAATATCACTATGCAGCTAACCTTCTAAATCTTGACAAAGCTACACCTATAAAATTACTATCCCCGAAGGAAATTCAAGAAGAAAGAAAGAGGATGGCTAAAGAGAGTCAGGGAAGCCAAGGTGCAAGCTGAAGTGGTGGGCATTCAGTCTGTGTCAGAAGATGGGTAGGGTGTTTTAATGCAATGTAAAGGAACGTGCTTCCTCTTCTTAATCCGATGAGGGTCACAAATGTTTGTGAAAGTAGCCCTGCGTGGCAAGTGGAGACCACTGACTGCATAACAGTTGTGCATACCAGGCTCAGCACTGATTGGATTATCCAACTACGTGTTAAAGGTTTGAACCCTAGGATGGATCCTTTAGCAGGTTCATTTAATGCAGTTAATCATTACTACTGTGAGTGAAGGTAAATAGGCGTCTCGTAATGGAAGGCGATGATTACCTGCTTCTTCTGTCTCTTCTCAGCTCTGGCCTCCTGGGCCACGCGGTGCCTCTGCTGCTCCTGGAAGTCGTTCTTATCCTGCTTTATACGCGACTCTAGGGGAGGGGGGGAATCTGTGCATGGGGACGGACCTTCAGACAAAGGATATGGAGAATCAACAAGCTTATGCTTATTTTTATTTTTTTTCTGGTGACATTTTTTTATAAAGCTTATTTTTAGTCATACAATCATTAGCTGAGGATTTCCGATTGATTGACAAGTGACAGTGATACAGAGAATCATTATTTGGAAGCATCTGGGAAACCAGAAGCACTGAAGCACCACGGGAGGTGAATGGTAAAGATGCAGAGATTGGGTTTCCAACAAAAAATTAGTTTTTTTTCTACGTGTTGACAGATGACAGCCAACTGCAATTCTAAAGCTCTTTAATTCAGGAAAATTGTAAACCTGCTGTGGTAAATTTGGCTATATGTAGGAACATGGCCATGTTTTGGTTCTGTGGTGGCTGGCTGAATAAAACTATGAGAAGCAAAGTGAAGTCGAACTGAGTTATCTCATGCACCATTTTTCCTTCCCTTCTGGCAAGCAGCAAACACTTTATCCATTCAGAGAAAGGAGTCATGTGGTTTTGACACCTTGTTCTTTGCTTGTACCTTCAATGTGGGGGTCGTGTGGCGCTGAGTGTGATGAGCCTGCGGTGGTCGGAGTATCCTGGCCTTTAGGAGGGTTGAAAGCGGAGAAGGCAGTTTCAAGTGGCTGGGAAGACTGCTTGACAAGTTTATGCCTTGGACTTCCACCTTGTAATAGCCTGTAGCAGAGAGAAGGAGAGGAAGAAGGAGAAAGAGAGATTAATTAATTGGTAACAACTAATTATAAGATGAATAAATTAAGCACTTTATTAACAAATAACTTTTTATTGGCCCATAACAAGTCAATCAAAAAGCTGACATTTTACAAAAATTGTTATTCTGGGGCAATATCACCAAAAATGTTTAAATAAGTCTCAGGTTGGTGACATTACTTTCTGGGATCTACAGTGCCCACCAACATTATTTGCATCCTCAATTAATATGAGGGAAAAGTGCAGAATTAAATTCAGTTTATTGTTTATCAAATGGCTTCTATGCTCAGAAAAATTAGAAATTTATATAGTTTAATTGTGATACCATTGATCAGAGGAAAAACAAATCTTTAAAGGCATACTGAACTTTGTTAGAACAAAGTCATAATATTCAAGCTCACCGTCATGACTTGCTCCAGTGGTCAGCAACTGGCCGATGAAGAATGATGTTTTTTCTCTCACCAGTCACTCCCATTGCATGGCGAAACAGGTCTAAAAAGCACTTTTAGCACATAAACGAATGCAAACAATGCGGATTATGCCGATATACAAAATCACGACATCAAGAACCCTACGTTTGAAAAGATAAAACTCCACAAAGGTTTGGAAGAAGATCCAGTCGTTATTTTATTAACTTTCTTGTTTCGTTCTTGCGCCCGTAACGGTCCCACTCACTTCCTGAAGTGTGCTTAAGTAAACAAACTGAGCAGCACAGAGGCAAGCAACAGTTGCTAGTTCTCAGAAAATAGTTCTTCAAAATCAAATCAATCAAAAATTGGTTTAAAAGTTTCAAACGTACGCTCCTTGATGTTGTGATTTTGTATATCGACATAATCTGCGCTGTTTGCGTTTATGTGCTAAAAGTGTGCTTTTGAGACCTGATTCGCCATGCAATGGGAGTGAATGGAGGGAGAAAAAATTGTATTTCCTAGTTGTCCAGTTGCTGACCACTGGAGCAAGTCATGAAGGTGAGCTTGAGGATTACGACTCATATCGGGGGGAGGTAGCTATACATTATGTTCTAACAAAGTTCAGTATGCCTTTAATGCAACATAATTTTTATTTTGAAGATGTGTCACAATTTTTGGCATCACTGTGTTTAGTACTTTTGCACCCTCCCTTTGCCAAGATAAAAGCACTGGGTCTTCTCCTGGGATGTGTAATGAGGTTGGAGAACACATAGCAAAGGATTTGAAACCATTGAGGTCCTCGCTTGTAGACTCTCCTCTTCAGGTTTTCAATGGGGTTCAGGTGATGTGACTGGGATAGCTATTTCAAAACCTTGATTATGTGGTCAGTGAACCATCTTTTCATAGATTTTGAGGTATGCCTTATATCATTGTCCTGCTGGATGATCAAACCACAATCCACTTTTAGCCTTCTGGCAGAGGCAGCCAGATTTTGGTCTACAATCTCCTGGTATTTGATGGAGTGCATGATGCCATGTATCCTAAAAAAGTTCCCGGGGCATTTGGAGGAAAAACAGCCCCACAACATCACTGATCCACCACCATACTTCACAGTGGGGATAATGCCCGTTTCTACATAAATATGCCTCTTATTACACCAAACCCACCATTGGTTTACATTGGCAAAAAGCTCAGTTTTCGTCTCGTCTGACCATAGCCCCGGATTCCAGTCTAAATTCCGGTAACATTTAGCAAACCCCAGGCGCTTACGTTGTGGTATGAAGGCAACAGAGGGTTTCTTCTGGCAATCCTTCTAAATTACTTGTTGGCATAGAAGTGGCATGCAACTGTACTGTCAAAGACTTGGTGAACTTCTGCAATTCTCCAGCTGTAATCTTTGGAGAATTTTTTTCCTTTCGAACCATCCCCCTCGCTGTGCGTGAAGGGCAAACTACACTTGCGTCCTGGGTTCATCACAGCTCCAGTTGCTTTAAACTTCTTAATTATTGTCAAAGATCAACAACCTTTTGAATCATTTAATTTGTGTGTTCTCTGATCTTCCTCATGTTGATGGATGACTAAGTGGTTTAGGCTTGTGTGTCACATCATATCTATACCCCAGTGAAACAGGAAGTTGAGAATGACCACAGAGGCCTAATAGTTCCTAAAGACTCAGGTGTGCTTAAAAAAAGTAAAGTATGAATGGGATTATTACTTCAATTAGGCTTTTTTGTAACCATTTCCTAGTGTTGACAATATTGACACATTATATATTTTTTGAGAAATATATATTTTTTTTAATGAAGAATAAATTTTTCTTTGAATTATTTTACCTAAATTAAAGATGAGATGTTTCTCATATTTTGAGTGTAAGGTCACACTGATAAATGACAAAGACATATTTTCCAGGGTTGCCAAATAATTCTAGTGGGCACTGGTGGAGTCTGTATTGCAGGATAGCTGTACACCATGCAGGTGTGTGTACAGCGGGGACAAGCGGTCGTCTCACCACTCAGCAGCCTCAGGCACAGAGAAGTGCCCCGCCTGCACTGCTGCCTGGATCTGAGCCTCACTGAAGCCCATCTCGCATAGCGTGCTGAAGAACTCCCCGATAGTCTACAACAGAAAAAAGGGATGGGTGCTGGACACATGACTCGGGGGGGAAAAAAGCGATGTGGACTCTGTTCTGCTTTTATTATTGGAACAGAGTTACATAAATTATCATTCAAGTTTCACTAATCAAACCATGTAACATAGCTTTGCTACTGGCTACATATTGCCCCGATGATTTTGGGTTTCACATGGAATGAAATGATCAGTAGATGCAATTAATCTGTTAAATTGATCATGTGACTTCCATATATACATATCTATATATATTATTCACATTATACATTTAAAATGTTGACCTTAATATTGACAAAACAAATTTGATTACTACCCTTCCTAACAGTGTCTCAAGGATTTCACATGGTCTAAAATGAAAAACAAAATAGGCTACTCAGTCATGTTTAGTTTATACAGGCATATTCTGTTAATTTAATTTCAAAAAATATTTGAGGCACAGGATAAACAATGGATCACACCATGAATTATTTTAATTCGAGATTAAACAGCTCAAGCATAACAGATGCCTGGAAAGCTCAGGCACAAGCAGCTATGCAAAAAAAAAAAAAATGCATGTGATGCAGGTCATCCTCGAGGGGATGATTCGCCACAAGACTGGCACGCTCACACAGCCAAGCCCCTCAACACTCACCGTGTGTGCACGGTACATATGTGCATGCACAATACATACAAAACCAACACTGACCCTGAGGTCACCTGTGGCAATGACCTCTTTGTGGAGGTTTGTCAGAGGATGTGCCCCAATGAACAATCATGAGGTCATAGGGTCACCTCAGGGTCATTTTGTCAGTCAAATAGGTCCTTCCATACATACATGATTTCTGAAGAGATCAAGTCACTTTGATGCAAGACCCTTTGGAAATTTTGACAGTTATCACTATTGGTCATGACCTCCTTCAGCCCTTCACAATTCTACTGTTTCTGTTTCTCTTTCGCTCTCTCTCTCTCTCTCCATATACAGTCAAGCCGGAAAGTCTGCACACCCCTTTCACCTTCTCCACGTTTTATTACGTTACAGACATATTCTACGATAGATTGAGTTCATTTTTTGTCTCAAAATTCTACACAAAATAGCCCATAATGACAAAGTGAAAACAGGTTTAGACATTTGCGCTAATTTATTAAAAATCAAAATGTTAAATCATATGTACACAAGTGTGCACGCCCTTTGATATGACACCCACAAGTGAGCTGAGGTGCATTTTGTTTCCACTAATACTGCTTGAGATGTTTCTACAACTTAATTGGAGTCCACCTGTGATAAATTCAATTGATTGGACATGATTGGGGATTGCCAACACCTGCCTATATAAGGTCCCACAGTAGACAGTGCATGTCAGAGCAAACTCCAAGCCATGGGGTCAAAGGAATTATCTGCAGACCTCAGAAACAGGATTGTGTCAAGGCATAGATCTGGAGAAGGGTACGGAAAAATCTCTGCAGCTTCACAGGTCCCAAAGAGCACAGTGGCCACCATCATTCGTAAATGGAAGAAGTTTGGAACCACCAAGAATCTTCCTAGACCTGGCCGCCCGGCCAAACTGAGCAATCGGGGAAGACGGGCCTTGGCCAGGGAGGTGAGCAGGAACCCGAGGGTCACTCTGACAGAGCTCCAGCGTATCCTTGTGGAGATGGGAGAACCTTTCAGAAGATCAACCATCCAGGCAGCACTCCACCAATCAGGCCTTTATGGTAGAGTGGCCAGACGGAAGCCCCTCCTTAGTAAAAGGCACATCACAGCCCGCTTGGAGTTTGCCAAAAAGCACCTAGAGGACTCTCAAACCATGAGAATCAAGATTCTCTGGTCTGATGAAACCAAAATGGAACTTTTTGGCCTGAATACCAAGCGTCACGTCTGGAGGAAACCAGGCACCGCTCATCACCTGGCTAATACCATCCCTACAGTGAAGCATGGCGGTGGCAGCATCATGATGTGGGGATGTTTTTCAGCAGCGGGAACGGGGCGTCTAGTCCTGATAGAGGGAAAGATGAATGCAGCTAAGTACACCGAGATCCTTGAAGAAAACCTGCTCCAGAGCGCTCTGGACCTCAGACTGGGGTGAAGGTTTACCTTCCAACATGACAATGACCCGAAGCACACAGCCAAGAGAACAAAGGAGTGGCTTCGGAGAAAGTCTGCATGTCCTTGAGTGGCCCAGCCAGAGCCCAGACCTGAATCAAATTGAACATCAGTGGAAAGAGCTGAAAATGGCTGTGTACCGACGCTCCCCATCCAACCTGACGGAGCTTGCAAGGATATGCCAAGAGGATGGGCAAAAATGTCCAGAAACAAGTGTGCCAAGCTCGTAGCTTCTTTCCCAAGACGCCTTGAAGCTGTAATCGCTGCCAAAGGTGCAGCAACCAAGTATTAGGCTAAGGGTGTGTACAGATATGTAACCCCTAAATAACCTATTTTTGTCAGTAAAATAAAATTGCATATTTTCTAAAAACCTGTTTTAACTCCGTCATTATTGGCTATTGTGTGTAGATGTTTGAGGCAAAAAATGAACTCAATCTATTGTAGTACAAGTCTGTAACGTAATAAAAGGTGAAAGGGGTGTGCAGACTTTCCGGCTTGACTGTATATACAGATCCTGTCCAAAAAATTAGAATATCAAGGAAAAGTAGTTTTTTTTCCGTAATTCCATTCAAAAAGTGAAACTTTCATAGGTTATAAATTCATTACAAACAAAGTGAAATATTTCTAGCCTTTATTTGTTTCATTTTTCATAATTTTGGCTTACAGCTCCAGAAAACCCCCAAAACAGTATTTCAAGAAATTAGAATAGTGTGTCGAAAATCAGCATTTACTTCAGTTATTTCAGAGAATGAGTGGAGTGGCTTGACTCGAGGAATCCGACAGTTGTAGCCCATGTGCCGGATACGTCTGTACGTGGTGGTTTTTGAAGCACTGACTCCAGCCTCAGTCCACTCCCTCTGCATCTCCGCCAAATTTTGGAATCGTCTTTGCGTGACAATCCGCTGAAGCCTACGGTCATCTCTTTTGCTTGTGCACCTTCTCCTGCCACATTTTTCCCTTCCACTAAACTTTCTATTGATATGCTTGGACACTGCACTCTGTGAACAGCCAGCCTCCTTAGCGATGACCTTTTGTGGCTTACCCATCTTCTGGAGGGTGTCAATGATGGTCTTCTGGCCAATTGTCAAGTCTGCAGTCTTCCCCATACTGAACCAAACTGAGATAAACTTTGCAGGTGTTTTGAGTAAATTAGATGATAGTGTGACACTCAGTCTAAAACATTCATTCTCTGAAATAACTGAAGTAAGAGGGAGTGGACTGAGGCTGGAGTCAGTGCTTCAAAAACCACCACGTACAGACGTATCCGGCACATGGGCTACAACTGTCGGATTCCTCGAGTCAAGCCACTCCACTCATTCTCTGAAATAACTGAAGTAAATGCTGATTTTCGACACACTATTCTAATTTCTTGAAATACTGTTTTGGGGGTTTTCTGGAGCTGTAAGCCAAAATTATGAAAAATGAAACAAATAAAGGCTAGAAATATTTCACTTTGTGTGTAATGAATCTATAATCTATGAAAGTTTCAATTATTGAATGGAATTATGGGAAAAAACAACTTTTCCATGATATTCTAATTTTTTGGAAAGGATCTATATATATATATTTTAGACATATGCTTGTGATATGTTTAAGAAAGAACATAATAGCTACTATTACGATGAGTAGCAAGTCCCTTTACAATATAATGCAACATAAGTGATCGTGTAAACGACATGCAGTTAAAAATTTACGTCAAGCATGTATGGTCTCATGGAAATGATAAGACTGTGCGCCAAAATCCTAGCATTCTACAGCGGAAATTAGATTAGATGCACATTTATCATAATAATGCTCCTGTAAAGTTATTTCTTATATTCCTCAAACTATTTGAACCAATTAGGCTAAATTGCCAATTTATCATCTAATAATAGAGCCGGCGTTAACTTAGCTAGCCTAATGCGTTTTAAATGCTAGTACTGTAACGTTAGCCAGCGCTAGCAAGCTTTCCATTCCAGGTATAATGCAGGTGTTTCAAGCGCACTCAACGGCTCAGTACTGAGGTTCAGTACTGAAGTTGCAGAGGTGCCCAACCTTCCACACTTTTTTGGAAGTTGAAGCATAGCTAACCGGTTAGTTGGCGATTAACTAGCTAGATAGATAACTCGATAGGTTGCAACAAGAAATTAATATTTTTTGGAATGACACATGCATAACGCTATTGCAGCTGTGATGCAGCAAAAACGAGCAACGTCACCGTCGTTATTAAGTTAGCGAACGTTAGCTGAATAAGTTAAATAATTCACTAACATTAGCGAACATTAGCCAGCTAGCAAGTACTATATATTTTTATATAATTATGAAGCTAACTTCTCATGCATCTTACTAGCAAAGTGAGTTAGTGCAAGTGCAATGTTGATAAGTTAGCTAGCTAACCAACAATCTAGCTAACTTAGCTCGAAAATATCACAAAAGTTGTAGGAACAACTATCGATATAGCCAACTTAGCTACGTTAGCTAGCATTAGCAGGCTTGTGATAAAACAACAAGACAACATTAACGTTAGCTGCATTATTTTTCGATTATTATAATCTTGCTTAGCAAGTAAGTTACTTTAGATTTGCTACGTTTAGCTCGAAGGACGCTCTCTTAGCAACGTAGTTAGCGAGCAAGCTAGTTCGTAAGTTAGGTAGCTAGCTAGCTAACCACATTGTTTTCTTTGGAGCGATTATTTACATTAAGCATGCTGTCGCTAGCTAGGAGCATCACCCGGTAAAGGAAGCGCGATTAAACAAACCATTCAATAAGGAAAAACAAACTTTCCGTCTGGTCTACGGCCTATGATTATTCAGGCTAGCTGTCCTAACATTAGCTTGCTAGGTACAGCAGTAGTAGGCGATTAACTAGCTGGCTAGCTAAAATATTTGTTACTTTCTAACAACCGAAATGCTATTTTTCGACCCACTTAATGTGCAGCTTACCGGAGAAGCATCCATTTATTTCATGTAACAGAGCTTTCTGTGTCCCTGACTTCAGAAATTAGGTGTTCGGGTTTTCTATTTACTTCCCCCTGGTGTGAGAACGGCAGCTGTAACGAGGAGGGACGGGGAGGCTAGCAAGCTCCAGAGTAACAAATGGAGACTTGTGATGGGCGTGCAGATGGCCAGTAGGAAACACCCCCAAACAAAACATTATCTGCCAATCATCATCTTTATCCGCCCTCTTAAAGGAGCTGTGCAATGTATAATTAACGTACTTTTTCTCCCCGTATTCGTGGGCCTAACTGATCATAGATTTTTTTTTTTTTTTTTCGAGTGTTTCATACAGTCACTGATGATCTTGACTTTTAATAATCTCTATGTAAATTGAGGAACAATGGGTAAAATAAAACGAGACATTTGTCCATTAGAGTATGAAATTACGGTTCACGTAGCCTATTAAGTTCCAAATGATACATTGGTTAATTTAATTTCAGATACAGAAAACAACTTATTGAGTATTTATTGAGATGGGTCATATTGCCTTTTTTATGCTTTTATGGAACGTCCTCATTGGAATCCACCCTGAGGGAATCTCAAGATTAGTGAGTTCCGCAAAAGATTTTCGGAGTTCCGGAAAATGCATGACTTTTTAAAAAAATTTTAATGAAAAAACGTTGATGTGATCGCTTCAGAAATATTTTAAACATGGTGTATCAAGTTTAAAGTTTAGAGCTCTAGAATGTAGTTGTCACATTAGAAATAAACTGCATGACAATGTAGCCTACTGAGAGCAGGCCTAGCCTATAGATTTATTTGTTACGAGTAGGAAGGATTAACCAGTCTAACTAATTTAACCTACACGATGAGCATTTTTTTTTTTTTTTTTTAACAAAAACTCCTTCCTGGCTTTGTTGGAGGCAGCGGCGTTGCTTTTTGCTCATATGATTATCTCGTGTTCTTATCCGTCCATTATATCTGTCCGTATCAGTCTTTTTTTCCCCCACAGGAGACGTTGCTCCAGTAGGCCTACAGCATATGCTGCACCGCTATAGGCTAGTTGTTGCAGACACCGCCCCTTTTATGGGAACGCGCACATTGATTAATAAAGCCCGTGTTCTGTTCACTTAACAAATTGATAACCACGTTCAGGCTACCGCTTAAGCCAGATTGCGGCGTTTAGGCTTTCTGAAGCCAGCTAACGCAACAACAAAAAAACCCTGGCTAGTATACCCCCCTGGAACTACCGGCGATTACACCAAATTCGACATATAGCCTAATCAGCCTATACGCGGATATAAAACAAGTGGGGTTTCCCCACCTCAAACACAACAGCTGATTTTTAATTAATCTGAAAGAAAAGGGCACATTAAAACGCATGCGCACGTTGTTAAATCTAGCAGTAGAATATTTGTCGTCATTGAAATGGGTAAGTAAATAAATTGGTGCAAGAATTCGGCTATCCGTTCCTATATGCACAACTTTAGATATCGCCGTATGAATTTGAAATGTATGGCTATAAATCTTGTAATTTTATTTTAAAAGACTGGAATTTGGTCAATTTTGAATGGATAGTAGCCTAGATCCAATTTTCTCAAGTGCTAGCCTAAATATCACAGTGCAGTGTGCAGGACATTGGAATGACTGTTTGGCGTCAACTAGGCATTCCCTAGGCCTAGACTAGAGCAAGTGCGCTCAAAATGAGCTAAATGTCTCGCTGCAGCTGGGGAGTTGAAATATCACTGCATCGTTACTTTAGGTTCCCCGCGCAATAAATTGGTGATTTGCCACGTTTTATGCACACATTCATATGTTGAGTATGGATGGCAAACGTGGTAGCCTACATTTTAGGTCTGTGCATCTGAAACTCCCCAGGTAACCTTTCTTGCAAAACTTCAAAGGGTAGGGGAATGGCACATGTAGGCTAATGGTGTTTGATATTTTAACAAGCTAACCAATTTCATGAGAAACTCGAGTTTTAGGCTCAAAGGCCACGATACGACTTGGGCCTATCTGTGAGAAAGTTAGAATTGATTAGCAACCACAACAAAGAACTTGCCATAGCTATTTGTTTGGTCATTCTGTGGGAAAATTGACCCTTTTTAACTTTGACCTCTCAGATCTTTCTGATAGTTGACACCCATAATGTAGGCTACTCGTGGAGTAATGACCATTGTTATACTTTTGAGGGGGGAAAAAACACAAAACCATCATGAAGAATATTGCAGACAGTGTAATTTTTTTTGTCCTACCCACCTCTACCATCCAGACCTACAGTTTGACAACCGTAAATGCTAAATTAAATTTAGCTTAATTTTTTAAATATTTTGTTCTATCTACTCCGATGGGTCCCATTTTACAGAATGGGATCTCTTGTACGTTTTACTATTACAAGGGGTTAAAGCAGGGATGCAGAGACCCGGTCCTGGCTTTTGTTCCAACCAATTATCTTAGTATTAGTTTTCTGACAGCTCTATAAACTACGCTGGTTCACTCTTGTGTACAGTAAAGTCTTTAGGATACACTTGCAGTCTATGGCTGTAGCTGGTGCTTATACAAATGTCAGATCAAGATGTGATTGAGCTAATTAAATAATTAAGAGCAGATGTTTGCACAAAATCTTCAAATGGGTCAGCTTTTGTTGTACAGCAACTAACTGCCTGGAAAGCTAAGCAGCTATGGACTTGGTTAGTACTTAGATTGGGAGATCCAAAAAAAGTTGTTGTTTGTGGGCCATTGGGGGGCAGTCTTGTCCCTGAACCAAACAAACCTCTGTGAAGTGAAGGGGCACTGTGCTGTGTAGGAGATTCAATATTCAGATGAGGCTTTAAAAAACTAAGTCCTGACTCACTGTGGTCATTAGTCTCATGGAACTTATTGCAAAGAGTAGGGAATTTCTCTGGTGTCCTGGCAAAATTTACGAACTGGAAACTTTCTCAGCCTGGCCACCAAATCATCCTGCAGTTTAGTTTCCTCCCTCTGCACCTAAGCTAATATGTGGTGCACTGGGAGGAAGACCTGTAATATTAATAAAATGACTGCACTGTACAGAGTGTAGCAGATTCCTTTTTACACAAGCTGGTGTTGGCCAAACTTTGCGCTTGTGCTTAGTCATGGAACAGGAGGCAAGGAAGGAAAGAAGCAGACGCCCCACCCAACTTATCGAGATTCCTTCTTCTTTGGTTTGCTTTTCCTTTTGCTTTCTGCACATGGATGAATTGACATTTTATTTATCAGATGAGGAAGCATGTTACGATTCCCTGTAATAATATAGCATGGAATTTGTTGCAATCGTGTATACTTGTCTTTATTCTTTGAAAACTGGCACGCTCAGCGGCAGCACCACATTGTTACTCAAAAATTATGGAAAATATGTGTATAGCCTACTGCCTATTTTTAATTCTTCGGAAACCCGCTCACTGAAAAAAGCGAATTACTGCTAAATTTTTACTTTTTGTCTTTCAACTACACACGTTGGTTTTTTCCACCTGCGCTTAATTATTTTAAAATAAAACCTGCCAGCTTGACATGCATTCTAAGCTCAAGGACAAAAGTCAGATGGTAAGAAGGTAATTTTGAATGTGAAGACTTGAATCTATGAAAATCCCTTAATTGTCTTTGGCAAGGCATAGTAATTGGCCAACTGACAAAAATCTGTGCCAGTCTGTCTGAGAGCAAGTTCAGCTCTCTGTGTCCTTGTGCTTCCTCTTCCAGGGTGGTGCTTAGTCACTCTGCCACAATGAATAATGCCCCTGTCCAGTGTGGCCTTGGGACATGTTCACATTCATGGCTGGGTCCACCTCTGTCAGACTCAATCGTTCCTTCAGTGTGGTCCTCACACCAGTTTGTGAAATTGATATTTGTGGCACTGAATAGAGGATTTGTTTTGCCGAATTGGAATGATTTGATCTTTGAAAAATGTCTTAATTTGAAAAAATTGAGAAATTGGCCACAGTGTATTTTGGCTCTTTACAATAGGATAATTCTGTGGAGAATCATGGAGTCATGACCTAATTTGCACAGCACTGTTCATTTAAACTCACAATAGATTTTTATTTAATTGTCTTAAATTAAACTAGACCAAGAAATATCACAATAAAGAAAGAATTGTGACCACTTTCATTATTCGTGACCTGCTTGTTAGTGGAATTTGAGCACAGTGGGCATAAGAGGAGAGCTGAGGAGTTTGATCTGTTATGTGATTGGGTGACAGGTTAAGGGCTATAATGCAGGCTGATTTAATTTGACACCCGGGGTTTAAAGCCAGTAGAGCAACTGGGTGCATTTAGCAATAAACCTCAATACTTGCATCTTCTGACTGTGCTCAGGACATGCTGGAGTGGAAAAAAGTAATAAAGTTCTTGCTAATGAAGCAAAAGTGAATTTGATTGGACATGTGCATAAAGCACACCAGCGTGTAAAGGCTTACTGGAAAGGAATTGGGTCCATAGATTGCACGGCAATTCTTTTCAGTGTTACCTCTTCTCTTGAATTTGGTATGCCAAATTATAACGTGAGCCTGTTCCCTCACCGAAAAAATCCAACACCACTTTGAGAAGGTGCTGATTAAAATTCACATCATTTGAAGTGTGGGCAGCCAGCTTGGCACTCCATCATGTGACTGCAGTTCACCATCTGACCTGTACAGTTGCTGCCATGGTGAACTGCAACAGGACTCAAGTAAATCTAAAAAATATTCACCTTTATAAGGGGATCTTATCATTTGGACTTCGCAACCTGTCAGACAAAAGATGAGCAGTAATCCAAAGCTTAGAAATTTGGCAGATGCCACTGTGTTGAGGTGCATACAGCCAGGAATGGGAATCTGCACACTTTAAATGTACATTTTTGACATAAGGCAGGCAAAAAAGGAGTCCAGTGCTGTTGTGCTGCTGGTCTCTCTGGAAGCAGGTGATCCTCCCTCAGGATGTTTCAGGGCCGTTGTCATGCCGATGCATCATCTGATTTTCAGTACAGAGATGAGGGCATACTTAACTGCTGCCTCCACAGCCAATTTGGGCAAATCTTCCAAAAGCAAACTGTGGCAGTTACAAGTGTATGGGTGGAGTGGTAAGGCTTAATGACTGTGATTAAGCCTACATTGGTGTTTGTGCAGGGGAGAATGATGGTAATAAGGCTATGAAGTAATACCAGTGCCTTCTAACAATGTGTGAAACTAAAAGGACAAAACTATTTTTTTATTTTATATTAGTTTGGCTGACTTTCAGAGGATTAGAAATTTAGTGTTGTGTGTGTGAACTTCAGGGTAATCCATTCTGCACAAGTTATTAACGGAAGTTAAAAATTTTTTAAAAAAAGTTAAAAGTTTCTTTGGATTTTGGAGGGGTGATTGTTCTGATCATTCTGAAGACCAAGACAAGACTGCTTCATACGTTTGTTTGTTGACTTTGTCAGTCTGTGTTCAGATATAGTGAATTAGAGAAACCTATTTGCCAGCAGGTGGTTTGTGGTTGCTTTCACAATTACAAGTTACAAACTAATTTCCCAGTGCAGGTGGCAGGTGGGGCAAGAACTGCTCATAGGTGGCCACATTGAGAAGCCAGTAGTAGTAGGGGGGGGATACAGGTGTTACCCAGGTACACAGAGAAAGTGGAAATTTAAGACGACAGCGTGAATAACCACAGGGGGCTTGTCTGTAGGGAGTGAGCCATGCTGCATAGGGGCCTGGGCTGGGGCTGACCTACACCACTTCGCAAAAACGATTTCGCTTTTGATATCGTCCGCTGGTTTGCCCATGTGCAGGCAAATTGGGGTGCAGGTGAATTATGTTTATTGACACTGCCACACTATTAACATATCTATGGTCTCAATTGAAGTCACAGAAGTCAAATAACTGATATCTGCAGTCAGAGTATTGAGGCTCCTTCCTCTTTTGAACAGGATGTGCTTGATGTCTGTGCCATAGCCATTGGTCCTGCAGGAATGGAATTGCCCACCCCTGCTGTAGGAGAAGCTTCTGGTACAGCTGGAAGTTTTTCAATAAATTGGTCTGAACTATGTCATCATGTGCTAGCCCTTTAAGATTTGCAACATACTGGGTTACTGACTCACTGGTGTATTGAGCTCTTTGCTGAAACTTGGGTTTTTTGAAATTGGTATGTTTTGCTTTTTCAAGTCTGTACAGAATCTAATTTGCTGAGTCGTGACCACCTGACTGTTTGAAAAACGCAAAACCTCCCCAAGGCAGTGTAGCAGAATGGCCATTTTCCTCTGTGTTAATGTCATTCAGACAGATTGCTAGCAAGGAAGTTTGAAATTAAAATTTCCAGTGGTCCCATGGGACAGGTGACTCACCTGTGTGTGGAAGCAACCGGTCGGATGGAGGTAGTGATATTGTGGGAATACTTCCAGCCATCTAGCTTTCTCCAACTATTGTATTTGGGGGGGGGGGACAAGATGGTGCATCTGTTTAGTTCTGTCCTACATTTACTTCAGTGTCATCTGACTCAATGTAAAGCAAAACAGTGCTGTCACTGTGTTTTTGCGACAGTTGCATGTAACCAACTGGCCGTGTAACTGATGTTCAGAGAACTTGATGGCAGGTGGCAACGCTATGAAATGCATAGTATACTCCTGGCAACTCAGTAACAAATATGTTTGAAAAAATACCCTCCTGGTGACCTTGGCTCTACTGGTACTTGAATTACAAGTAGTTGAACTCTTGGTGTAATTATGTCTGTTCACTATTCTGGTCCTTTGAGGCTGCCTCCAGTGTTTTTGTATGATACTGGAACAAAATCAGGAAAATGGATCTGAATGTGAGATTTGTGAGAAATAACCTGAGCTGCTATGTACATGGTGTAAGAATGGAATGTATGTAGCTAAGCTATATATAGATTATTTTCACTTCCCATGGGATCTCCATGCCATAGCTGTAGTCCAATTCAAAGCTGTTTGTTTTATTGCTTGGTTTAATGCAGCTTTTCTCTACCACAAATTGGCACGTTCATTGTATAGCATAACATGTCTACAGTGTGTGTGCGCGCGCCGTGTGGGTATCATCTCTTGCTGTTCTTTTTATTTTGTTTTTCGTCTACACTTCTGTGGAAGATCATTTGGGAGCTTTGACTCAGCTGGATCAAATGTCTATTGGCATGCAGAGGATTATATTGAAGGGTCCAGATGATCTGGTCCCACTTATAGCTCATAGTCTGTAAATGCTGGTTTGTATTCCCTTCCAGCTTGCAGGCAGACCATTTCTTCAAGTCAATGGCTCCTCCCAGTGTGTAAGTCCAAATCTTCAGCCTTCATGCTACAGAGCCAATTTGCATGTGCCCCATGCTGAGAAAATCTACACTTGTGAAGGTGTACTCTTGTAGAATTTGAAAAGAATGCCCTCCCGCCTTGTTTACAAAGTGGAAGTTTGGCTTAATTTTCTCTGGTCGATCACAACTGAGTGTTTGTTACCCGAGGATTGACTATTTAGTGAAAGAAGTTTGTATTCTTTTTTTTTCTCTTTTTTTTCAACCTGCTATCTAAAGACTTGATGCATGAATATGACATTGTGGAATTTCTTAATATACTGGAGTGCTGAAAACCTATTGGTCGTTCTGCCTGCCAGTTTGTCTTGGGTGTGGCCACGTGCAGGTCAGGGTCAGAGTGACAGTTTATAATGGTAAATATCAATGGACATTTATGACTATCTATTTTTACTACAAATGTTTGAAGACTGTAGCCCCATCTCCAATTTTTGAGAGCACTGATTAGCACAGGTCCTCCAAATTGTCTCATCTTTTCACTGTGGTGCAGGCAGACATTTATCTGTCAGGGGAATTGTGAATGTGAGATGAGAAATATCCTGCTGACTGGGTGATGTTATGGCCAGTTAGTGCTACTAATGCTTACTGCCTATGTGAATGCAAAATCAGGTTTATAAATGCTTGGTAGGTTCAGCCAGACTCTTCCCCCTTATTTTCTAATGGACCCTCCAACAACCCTGAGTGCCTTTAAAAAAGCAGGAAAAGTGGAAAATGGTGGAAAATCCAGGCAAATTGAAAGTACTGGGCATTCACTCTAGGACTTGCTGTTACTGTGTACGTGAAACTTGGTATGGCTGTGTTGAATGTAGTAGAAACGTTATCCACTGCTAGTTGCCAGGACTATGTGAAGTCTGGACACTGGTCTGTGATTGTTTCAAAGGGGAGATGTCTGCATGCCAGGAAATCCAGGCCAAATTTTCACCGCATGGCAGCCTGACGAAGCAGTGATTAAAGGAATTGCTCTTAAAAAATGGAAAGGGATATTAATAGGGCTGCCCACAAATAGTCGACTTAACCGTTAGTTGATCAAAAGAATTTGGTCGAATCATCGCAGTGTGAAAAAATGCGAGTGGAACTATTCATTCCGGACGTGCGCCTTCTAACAAACAATTGGTGTCAATTAATTAAGGAATAGATCAGTTGTATAGAATGTCTGAGAGAAAATCAAAAGTATGCAAGCATTTCAAGCATCTAATAATGACCCCAAAAAATTTTTTATGTAAACTCTGCAAGCAACAATTCGCATATCATTCAGCGCATCTTCTCAATGGCCGGCTTCATCGTCAGCAAAATGCGGAGCTCATTTCTCCTGAGCAAGTCAACAAACTCGTGTTCCTCACGCATAATGAGAGAACTGCGATCAGAGGAAAAACAGCAGTGAATAGGCCTAATGTGACGAGGTTAGCTGGTCACAAGTAGGCTAAAACACACTTTTACGATGCTAATATAGATTATAACCTAATTAATCTTTCGTTTGGCCTGTTGTTAATATTTCAGTTTGCTGAAACGCCAAAGTAAAGGCTTTATGACCCGCAAACCAATGGACTATATCTTTAGTGCTTATTTTCAGCATGGAATTACCTTTTGCTTTTTCACATCAAATATTTTTCTAAAAGGGGAAGAGCTAATATGGTATGCTGAACTGTTTTTGCAGTAAAGTGTCAGGCTAGCATCTACACACATTTTTTGTTTCATACTGCAATGGAAATGCTTATGGTGCCGTTTAAAAAAAAATAAAAATCTGGCCCGTATGACGGGAGCACTAACTAGGCCCTTGAAATAACTGAATTGATGAACCTTACAATTGGGGCAGGGCAAGAATGAATCTCTTGTGATAGAGGCCTACAATTAGTATGAGCTTCTTAACTGACTCATAACTGTTGAAGTGTCTTCAATGCTCCTGTCCAGCTTAAACAATGATTGACTGAACAAAAAAAGAGTTAATGACTGCTAGGGTTGTAGGTACCAGTGATCTGCTTGTGCTGATGGAGCAGGTCCCTATGTTAACTAGGAAGAACAGAAAATAACAGGAAGGTGAAAAACTGCTGCTGTAAGGGAGATTCATTGGTATTTTCAGCAAGGACCACAGATGACAGGATGCTGAAAGGTGGCCTCATGTTCTAAGCAATACAATAGAAGGAAAAGGCTTCTCAGTGGCAAAACGGC
This sequence comes from Synaphobranchus kaupii, assembly GCA_029718625.1. Lineage (NCBI taxonomy): Eukaryota > Metazoa > Chordata > Actinopteri > Anguilliformes > Synaphobranchidae > Synaphobranchus > Synaphobranchus kaupii. Next base: position 45,795,000 of record CM056377.1, on the reverse strand, counting down.
AATATTAGCCGCTGGACAATACGCTTTGATTTATTTTTTTTGTCAGGTTTGTAGTGTATTTAACGGCAACAAGGTGTGTGTGTGTGTGTGTGTGTGTGTGTGTGTGTGTGTGTGTGTGTGTGTGTGTGTGTGTGTGTGTGTGTGTGTGTGTGTGTGTGTGTGTGTGTGTGTGTGTGTGTGTGTGTGTGTGTGTGTGTGTGTGTGTCGCATGAAAATATATGATGCACATACGTGTGTATATATATATGCGCACACACTGCCTTAACATCCAACACAGCTGTCCTACTACTTCTAGCCAATTTTCTAAGAAAAAATTTGATCCTTTGTTGAACCATGTTTTTTGGCTCCAATGCATTCTACTTAGTTGTGGATGTCCAGAAATGACCCGTGACATGAATGAAATATTAACCATTAAAGTAACCTATGACTGAATCACTTGGACTAGGTCTCCCTTTGTCTCAAAGGGCCTACTTGGAAAATAGTTACCTGGATAAAACCTATACCATAACAATGTTCTACACTTTTTAAAAATGAAAAATATAGTGAATTTGTTCCTTGTTATTATAAACTCACACAATTCAGTTTGTCTAAGTATTTGTTAAACTGATTAGCTTAGACACACTAAAAATTACTTGAAACATAGTGACTAATTTTTAAATGTAAAATTTGAAAAATAAAAGGAAACTGCTGTGGATTGACAGAATTTGGTTTATACAAACTCGGTTTGTACACACAGTCCACCTAGCTGTATGCGTTTGTTCTTTGAAAGATCAAGTCGGTTAATGCAATGGTTAGTCAACAAAGTCTAATCTCTGGCTAGGCATCCTTGTGTTCAAGTAGAGCAGGTATAAAAAAATGAAATTGGTTTAAACTGAATCTCAGGATACAAGGGACTCTCGCTGATAACAGTTCTACCCATACACCATACTTGTATAGTTTAAAGGGGAGGAGATTTGAATAAAAGTGCGGTGCTAGAAGTCTGTATAAATGTGTAATGTCAAAGCAAATTAGACTGTAGTTATATTGTCTGTCCTGTGGCGAATCTGTTTTCAGCAGCAACAACCACTCTAGGTTTTGGTAAGGTTGCTGTGGCAGGAGACTGTCTCTGTTGGCTGGCAGACATTGTAAATTGCTGTTAGAAAATTAGATGTTTTCATCAAACGGATAGCCTTTCAAAAGGACTGCACTTGGTTTTATAGGCTTGCTTTTCATTCTCCAAAGGCCATAAAATGATTAAAAACAAGTGTAATGAGTATAACTTTTTTTCTGAGTTTAGCGGGGGGGTGCAATGCACATTATATTTGTCACTTGTTGATCCCTCCAGGGAGTGGTGTATCTCTGTAATTAGTGCCAGTTTTATTATGTTGTTTTCAACTGATCTCCAGCACTATGAAATGGTCTACTTTCAAATGTCGTGACCAATTACTTTCATTTTCATCACTCTGTGACCTGAATATGGAACGATGCAAACATAGTTCCAGCTTTGGAGCCTTTTCTCTTACTGAGCAGGTACAGATTGTAAACTTTAGTCAGGATGTTTTGTAGTAGATTCTCTGAAGTGCTGTGTAGAACATGCGTGGATCTGTGTAAGTAGATGAAGTGCACAATTGCATCATGTCTCTGGTCAAGCTCCTTTGAGAGACTTCTTTTTGCCAATGATGCATCAACCACCCCTAGAAGTCATATTGGTCCATTTCCTTTGTTTGCTTTATATCGGGGTCTCTGCCAGTTTTCCCAGACACAACAGTAGAATTACTCTTGGATATGAATTGAAGGTTGGCCTTCACCATAGAATACCCTGGTGGAGAATTTTCATAAACTGATGAAATTTAAGTTCTATTTTTAGGGCTTCTCAGCTTTATTGGACAGCACAGTGTAGAGAGATGGGAAGAATGGGGAGCGATAGAGAGGGAGAGACATGAGACAGGTTGCGCAGCCGGATTGGAACCGGCGACATCACGGCTCAAAATGAGCATGTGGGCCATGCTCTACAGGCTACGCCACTGAGACACCAAATTAATATTATTTGTATTCCTTTTCATTAAAGCCCCTTTCCAACAAACAAGAGCTCAGTTTAAAAAAATTGGCCAAAGAAAATGTGGTGCATGGCATTTCTAGTTTCATACCCGTTCTATTGGCCGGTCAGTCTGAGGTTCATACGTCTCAGGTTTTCGCTATCGCGTAAACCAGGAGTAGGCATCCCTGATCCTGGAGTGCCGGTGACGTTTCTGGTTTTCGTTCTATCTGAGCTTGATTGCAAGAGTTTGATGGATGATTAAAAGCCTGAACCTGAATATTCTGAATGGGGAAATGCTGAGTGCCTCCAGCACATCGTTACCTCCGTTAAGTACACCTGATTCATTAAAATTAATCCAGATAATATGTAGTTATAGGTTTGGATGGAGCAAAAATCAGGACTGTCCCGGGCACTCCAGGACCAGGGTTGACTACACCTGGTGTAAACCACCACTGGGAAAATAAATTGGCTCTTGTTAAATTGCTATTAACCGTGTGTTTTCTGCTCCGGTATGGCAAACTGCAATTACTGCAAATTCGTAGACACAGGCTTGGCCTTGTCACGCACTGCACTGAGGAAATATGCACACAGTGAAAGCCAGCTAATCCATTGGCATATCTGTGGAATGTGTTTGGAGTGCTGTACTGATTTTCTGCACCATATCCGCTGCCCGCTAGCCTAGTCTAAGGACTTGAAACATTCACCAATAAATACCCTCCCCAAAAACGCAGTGGAAAAGACTGCCCCTTCTCCCATACCTTTATAGATGCCACTCTGGCACACTCCTGCCTTGAGTTCTTGTTTGCCTCTGGCAAACTGGTTCACTGGGAGCTGGGGCCTCACTTATGAAAAGTGCTTTAGATCAAATTTGATCAATCTTGTGGTGTACGTAGAAAATCACGACAAAGTAGTGACTCCATTTGACCGTGGAAACGGTTGTAGTTCCACGTCAGGTCTTCCCTTGACGTACACACATTGCCTGTGGTTATGCCGACGTATTACAGGTTTGAGAGCCGCAGGTGAGCGCTTATTGGTGTTGGAACATTAAACTTTCTATCAAATGTGTGTGACCAGTTAGCCCCAGGGCGCAGTTACAGAGCTCATTCATGTGCGTTCAATTTGAAGTTAATTTGAGATTCATAGACGCACGTACGACAGTACATATGTACCCTATTTTAAACAAGCGCAGCCAATGTTTAAAATAGTAATGCCTACATCCATTTAAATAAATGTGCCTACGTGAAAGTTAAAGATGAGGCCCCAGGTCCAGCTTTCAGATATCAGCTTTACTAATGGCATACAGCACTCCGACATCCAGAGACGGACACTGGGTCATCAAGGGATCAGCAGAATTTGATTCACTTTAGTCTGATAAATGGACATGCAGAAATAAGATATTTTAATCTCCAAATATTGGTATTCAGTGCAGGGGTTCTGAACAACGAACTGCATGGGGGAAAATAAGTTTTTTGTTAATTTGCCAGTGCTATTGTGAGAACTGATTTGAGAATGTTTCCTGTGAAATTTACTTTTTAGATGTATTTTTTTTGTTGGAATGAAGACTATTGCAAAGATGTGAGTTGTCATTGGCATACACATGTTACTTTGTTCTTGCCTTGGTATACAACATGTATAAGTGCATGACAATGTGACATCAGCTTTTAATTCCCTTTTTAAAGTATGTTTGTATCACTCGAGTGTGCTGTTATGTCCTTGGTAGATACACGCACAATGGTTCCACTTCTGAGAAAAATGGCATTGAGCCTTGGTTTGCTTCTTTGGTTTTGTTGCTGTCATTGTTCTATTGCTGTCCTATATTTACTCTCCAACGCTGAGATCTACAAAATGTAAGCCGTCCCATACACTTACAACTAGAGATGCCATAGTAACTGATCCCAGGTATTTACTATTCTGGTCAACAGAATATTGTCTAGGTCATGCGTCTGATCTCCTTGGATCTGTACAGCTTTGGCAAATCCAACTCGCCTTTCACTGGGGTCTTTGGGAGAGAAGGGGAGTGTGAACTAGTGCCACTATACTGGGGTTGCCAGATTTTAACACTGGCTGTACATAAAAGTATCTTGGCTGCATCAATTCTGGCAATGCAGAATTTGGGTTGGCCATGATTACCAAATGTCTCTTCCAAATATCCATGTAGCAAAACAAACTATAGATGAAGGCAATGGGTCTACTACAGCCACTTCAGTAATTATTGGCGCCATACACTACCGTTCCAAAGTTTGGGGTCGCTTAGAAATTTCCTTGTTTTTGAAAGAACCTTTTTTTCACCAAGGTAGCATTAAATTGATCAAAAAATACAGTCCAGACATTGATAATGTTATAAACTTCTATTTCTACTTTAGCAATTGTAGCCCTTTTTACGCACAGCCCCCCCTCCCCATTTTAGGGCACCAAAACTACTCATTCTATGGAAAAATAAGTCCGGAAAAATTACCCTTAAAGTGGTACATCCATATCTACTGCATATCTGGCAGCAGAGTGATGGTTTGAGGCTCGTTTGATACCTCAGACCCTTGATGACTTACAGCCATTTAGCCAACCATGTGTTACAACTTAATCTAGTTCCACCCCCAATTCCCATAGAGATCCATCCAAACTTTTCAATGGTAGTGTGTGCCACTAAACGATTTTGTGTATGTATGTACAGGGATACACCACCACCAGCAACATTTTTATTATATTACTATTTGTGCATTTGTGTGTAGGCGTGGGTGGCACGGTGGTGTGGTGGTTAGCACTGTCGCCTCACAGCAAGAAGGTACCGAGTTTGAATCCTGGCTGAGGGCCTCTCTGTGTGGAGTTTGCACGTTCTCCCTGTGTCCGCATGGGTTTCCTCCGGGTACTCCAGTTTCCTCCCACAGTCCAAAGACATGCAGGTTGGGTGAATTTGAGACTCAAAATTGCCCATAGGTATGAGTGTGTGAGTGAATGGTCTGCATGCCCTGTCATGTGATTTCTCTGTGTCGTAAGTCGTGCTGGATAAGAATCTGCTAAATGACTAACTGTAACTGTAACATGCACGTCATCAGATGAGATTTGTTGAGCTTCATAAAAAATTAGCATTCATTTAAAGGGAGTCTTTCCCAGAAATTAGTCATTTGCCTAATTAGTCATTTGAGTCTCTTGTCATTTTAGAAAATGTCTTGCGTACCTTTGGGACTCAATATACTGTATATATTGGCTTGAAATCTGCTCTTCTGTCAAGACATGAGCTTTCCAAAAATGATCAGGTATAGGGCTATTTCCATGAAGTTAGTTTACAAAGTTGAATTTTTTAATTATTTATAGATTTTAAGTTAACAACGTGGCCTTAATCCATTGGCTAGAATGTAAATCAATACAAACTCAGTTTAATTGTTTGTGGTGTGTAGATTGGGTCTGTAGTCTTATGTCATCTACACCCTCCCTTGCTTTGTGTGCTTTTGCCTCTAATCGGTGAAGCAATTCCACTGTGTAATTTAAGGAAAACCACATTATCCCACGCAGACGAACAAAACTGGAAAACAACCTCACCATACAATTGTGATAGTCCTTTCTGTAGTTTCTATTTTGCTCAAACATTTATGAAGACTTTTCCGGGTTGTATTGCGACCCTGTGTGTATTTTTCAGCATAACTTCAGTCCACCTTGTGCATCTCTGGGGCCTGCCTTTTCCAGTCACTGCCAGTCTAAGTATGGAAAGGCATGTCTTCATCCATACTCTATATACAAAGAGTAAAGCTGCTATAGTTATTCAGAGAGAAAATTTAGATTGTGTGCAACTTTCCAGTTCCTTACTTTTTTGCTGTTTTGGTTATGATTTTTAAAGTTTGTCATTTGAATACATTTTAAATTTTCAGTGGAAAAGTAGAGCACCGGCTACCCATGAGTTCGTTCTTTTAAAAGGCTGACTTGGTTTATTGTGGAGGAGGGCCAAAAAGAAACTCAAACATAGATTACGGAAAACAAAATTACATTCTACCTCCTTTACTGCAATCTGCAAAATATTTTCTCAGCTGCTGTATTTAGTTAAAAAAAAAAAAAATGGGAATCATACTCTTGTTTCCAAAAATGTATGATGAACTTTCACAGCAACATATTCACTGCTAAGATATCAATGATTGAGACTGCAGATGTCCTTATTGCACATCTGTGATACGCATATTCCAATTAGAATTGTAACTGTGAGGTTGACTTTTAGTCAATTAATAGCAGCAAAATATACTTGCAAAATATACTCAAATAAAATTTCTGCTGAATATAAGTGCTTTGATATGCTCTACTTAATTCTTTAGGTTGTTGAAGCAAAAATAACATTTTGAACGGTAAAGAAATGTCAGCACTGACACACTTTCTCCCTTATGCCATCCTCGGCATGAAAACACTCATCATAAAATAGCTAATATGGGGGTCGACTTTAGCTAACTCCTTTAGTTACCCCATGCTGAAATTAATTAATATTGGATTTGAAATTATTGTTTAAGGAACAACATTTTTAATTCTGCATATAGCATTGGTAACTTTTCCATACTAAGTGCTACCAAATGAATATCAAAATAGTTTATCAGTTAGCCTTGAATAGATTTCACTGACTGCTAGGTTTACAGTCCATCATCATACCGTGATGCTCGTTATGATCAGGCATATTAATAATACCAGTAACACTACTCACGATAATACAAATACCTGTCAAGTAGCAAACTTGTTCTTTTTTTTAATCCAGAATATGCTATTATATTGTCCCAATATATTAGTCTGAGATGACTAAAAATGAAAATGAGCAAAGCATATAGATTTAGCAGTTTTATTACACAAAGTAGGCCTATTTCTTATCCCTGAACTACTGTAATAAGCAATTAAAGCAGACTATGATTGTCAGCATTGAACCTTGAACAATATTCAAACAAAAAATTACTGTACATAGCCCTTTCAGAGCATATGCCAAGTTTGGGGTAATCTGTGCTTTTTCACACTCAGACACGCTTTCATTGTTTGAGTATGTGTATAACCTCTTTGTATGTGTATGTGCACAGCTCACAGCCTTTGTGTGTGCATGTTTGTGTGTGAGGTTTCTGATTCAGTGCTGTTGAGTCATCTCTGGTCACATGGCTGCTTGTCAGAGGGCTGGAGGAGGAAACCTAATCCAGAGGAGGAAGGCTTGAATTATCAGTTGGTACTTCAAGCCTACGAGCGCATGGACTGTGTTAGTGAGAGACTGTACACAAAGCCGACAGAGACTGCACTCTAACCACAGCCTTTTCTTTTTCTCCTACTCTCTCCGCCTCCTCTTCTCTCCTCAAAGTGGCTTTTGGTTTTGCACTATGATGTCAGCTGTAGCCTTTCTGCAGTAAGCAATAAAGGTAAGCTCTTCTCTGTATCGTGCACCGTGATTCACAGTCTGGCATCTTCAGACTGCTTGGCTTTGTTTTTTTGTTTTTGCATTAATGACTCTTGAGCAAAACTGATGGGTATGTTTTTGTCTGTCTCTCAGAGGTTTAGTATTGTGCTGCATGGAAATTCTATCATGAAGGATTCTGTGTCAGTAAGAGGTGGGGGTTTTATCAACTGCTCCAGGTTTTTTTTTTTTGATAGTTTCCTATGTGACATTCCCCTTCCAGTTCAGTTTTCTTTCACACATGCGCATGCAAACTGAATTTTCTGAACACATGGCAAGCTATGATTTATGAGGGTTTTGTTTTTTTGCCGCACTCTGTGAAATGTGTGTAGCGTTCGATCGCTCCCTTTCTCGTGCTCAGGAAAAGGAGGATATTGCAAGGTCTTGCAGTATCTGTTTACAAGTTATAGGAAAGTATTTGAACACAGTTGACCTTAGCACAACTTTTTTTTGTCCTCTGTGTTGACTCTTCCTGGAAAGATTTTTCAAAGGTAATTGTTCCATGTAACCTGGGTTTTTACATTTGTTTAAATGTAAGAGTGAATTTTGTGAACTGTATTCCATGTATCTAGTATTGGTTACTTGGAAACCAAATTAAGTATTTGAGCATCCTCGTTCATAGTTGAGCAGTGCAGTGGGGCATGTTCTGTAACGGGCGGCTTTGCTGTAAATTTGGTGCATATGCCACCTCACTGCTTTCTGAAATACTTTTGCCTTTGGGTTAGATGTTATGAGTTCTGCTTGATAGTTGACTGTTTTGTACTGCCTTCTGGAGCCATTTGATAATGTTGTCTAACTCTGCAACTGTATGCTGAGATGAGACAAAACAACTCTGGTTTGTGACTCCAATTATGCTATCAAAAGATATTTCTTTGAATAGATTCCAGGCCATCATGAAGTTCCACTTAATGACATAAGAGCTGAACTGTACAATACATATTGACATGTGTATTCCTTGGAGCTGACTGGTGAGAGAGGCCAGAAAAATGGCTGGGTTGTGTGGCTAAATCTTCATGCCAAAGAATGAAATGCTGAACTGACTCAGTTGTCTTCTCTTTCCAAAATCGTAATGACGATAAGACTTTGTTCTGGCTTATTTAAGGTTTAATGGTTTGAATGCTAAGGAAATGTCATAAGCACTTCAAAGGAACTATTAATAAACTTGGAAACTTTCCTGATGGCCATTTAATTGATTCCTTTGGAGACTATTTTTAGTTGAGGGGCATGGAAAACTGCTCTGGCAAACTGTCGGATAGGGTTAGCAACTGTCTGATTGTACATTGTTATCTTGATTACACTTAATCCTGGAACTGGAAATAACAGCAAGTATTTAATTGCAAATGGAGAGAATTTGTATAGGGTTATGAAATATGCAGACCTAGGGCAATGATTGCATTGATGTGAACATTTGATAGGGAAACTTGATCGCTGTTGTAATGAATGTTAACAGCCAGATATGCCTCCCAGCATAAACAGGGATGTCATCAGTCTTGTTAGAGATTTTGCTAAAAAATGTATAGGTTCACATTTTCAGAGCTTTTGACATTACTTATACAATGCCATAGGATTTCATAGAATGCTAATTGTTTGTTAGGGAAGTAAATTCCTCCAGTCCTCAATTTACCATTTTATTTTTGTGAAGGAGGAACTGTTAAAATGTTTTATAGCAGCAATGCATGCCTATCAGGGTCACGCCCATCCGGTACCCGCACTGTCATGCTGAAGGGTAACTGATCTCCTGGCCATCTGTACATAATGGCAAAAGCATTGCATATGGGTGCTGTAACATTTTGTAGTGTTACCATTTTTACATTTATTTGCATCGCCTCTTCACGTGCAGTGTATGTGCTATCCATTTTGCACTGCGGACTGTTTCACGTAAGCAAATGCGGTTACATTTGCTTAAAATTTCAAATCCTTAACCCCTGCTGCACAGCGGCACATGGTTAACGGGGCGGGCGGGAGGGGTTCGGAGGGGGGAGTCTGCTGCGTCATTCTGCCCCGTTTCCCAATGGGATTGATGCAGGAAAGCTGAAGGGAGAAATGGGGGTGGGGCCAGTTGCTTACTTAGGCATTTGTGTGCTGTAGCGTCTTGTACGTCACTTGTACAATTGTATCATTTGTTTCCTTTTCAACAGCTGTTAGGGTAGGGTTTCCATTTACTCTGGGGCTTTTTTTATGCCTGAATTAGAAATTTATGGTAACCAAATTGAGTCTTTGGTTCAAATCTTTAAAAAAATAAAAATAAAAAATAAAATAAATTCCCTCCAGCACCAGCCCCTCTCCAGGTGACTTAAAAATAAGTCTTACGTAATGGGGTCAATACACAATTCCAAATCTGCTCATGCTGTCTAATGCCCTCCCACTCCCAGCCTTATTTGTAGATGTGCAATACAAACCAAAGGCACTGCATGCAAAAACATTCTGTCAAATACTCCGCTGCCCCCTCCCCCCCCCTTCCCTTCCCTCACACACACACACATCTGAACCGATAGTAGCTCTTACAACCTTGAGGCATAATTATAGCAGCTGCTCACAACTGAATAGTCCATGAATTGTCATAAGGTATTATCAGACTGATAACCTACACTAGATGCAACTAGAAGTGAACAGCACCCACCCAACCAGTCCAGGTGGCTCGCGTTAACCAAATTGAATTGAAATGAATAGTCAGTTCTGCACGGTCATTCCAGTTTTTTGTTTTTTTTTTGTTTTTTTTTGCTTAAGTCAAGCATACCATTAAAAAGGAACATGGGAGTCAACCCCAGGCACAAACCACCTACCATTAATTTGGAAAGATATTCCACAAACTTATAAAATGGCGTTCCCTGAACATGTGCATGAATGTATCTGCATGATATGAAGTGCATGTACCTATAGTTTCTTCATCAGAAAAAGTACATTTTAGGACATGGAATCAGACCAACCTTATGGACAACTGTACAGCAAACTGTTTACTGTTGAACTACATTTTAAGAGGATGGAAAATATTGTCCTTGCCTAATATAAATATTTATTATATAAAAATTAATTATAAAAAGGTTGAACATTAACTGAGCTTGCTAATCTACATCCTCCTTCTCATTGATGTTTAGTAGACATTGGCAATGAAAATGATTTCTCATTTATTTCTCTGAAGGTGGGGTGAATGTTACAAAACCATTTCCCTGTTGGTCTCACGCCAAATGCACCTCATTTACTGACACCTATAGCATGTGCAAAACCTTTTAACACACACCACTAATAACACAAGCAATGATTGGTGCAAAATAAATTCCAAGACCAATCATTGGTCATGTGATCTGTCAGTGCAACAGTATGCGGCAGCTCCTGTTAGGCATTCACAGGGCCTGATGCATTTCTTGCAGCGATTTTACAAACTGAGGGCCTGATGTACGGAGACCTTCAGCATGTGCAAAACCTTTTACCACACGCAAAGCTAATAACAGATCATATGCATGTCTCTGCTGTGACTCCTCGTTCAGATGTTAGCAGCTCGGGTTGTCCTGGAGTGAAGTCTGCTGGTTTTTGTTCCACTTCTCATCCTACTTTTAAAAAAAAATAATTTGTCATCCAGTAAACTGTTAAATGCAGGTGTCCACATCTCAATTGATCTTGCATAGAAATTACCCACAGGATTCAATTGGACCATATTGACCTCTGCATGTGAATGGGGGCCCCCTGATCTTAATGCATTGGTTGTCGGTTAGTCCCTTTTATGGGACTGCATCAGGCAAGGCTCCAAGGAGCTCTCCAGTTTGCAATACAACATTGGTACTGTGCACCTTTTGAGGATCGATTGACCTTGTTATGACCATATTTTTGTGCTCATTGGTCATCCCTATAGGAAAGCAATTTTTGGCATGATTAACAGTAAAACATATGTCACAAGAAAATGTCTAGTCTGTAAATGACTGGTGGCACACTATAATTACACTGCATTCATTATATTGCATACTTAAATCAGATTCCACAGTGCTCAATACTAAACTGCCTAACAGAATTGGTCGTCATTGTGATGCCTTTACAACCTTGAACAGACAGCCTGCAATGTGCACCTCTGGTGCATTATCAAGTAAGCTGATTATAATCTAAGAGCACCTGCTAAATGTGCAACTCCTCCATATCCATTTGGCTGTAGCATAGATTTTTGTTTGACTCATTGTATAGATATTACTTCAATTATGAGGTCAGCTGGCTTTGGCTTGGCATTAACTATGTAGGGACTTTCCACTAAGATGTTGTGCAGTTTTTAAACCAGGTGAAGCGGTAGCAGCTGCCACCTGGTATTGGGGATCACCCTTGTAACAGATCAGACGCGTTCCAAAGAACTATTCCAAGTGCCATTGATGTCAAAGGTATCACGGTGTCATCGCTTGCATTCCCTTTTTAATGTTATTGCTGTAATAAATGGCAAAATAAATTCTTCGACCTCATTTTCATTCCAGAACTTCGCACAAATGCACAGCTGTTGGTTCCCATGCCTCTGTATTCAGAATCCAAACGCCTCAATTTTCATTAAACAGTATCCACCCCCCCTGCCCCACTCCCAAAGTTTTGGGTAATGTTCCACTTCATTTAAAATAATCTCCATTTACATCGGATCAAACATTAATATAATTGCTGCTATCAATTCCCCAGTTCTGCAGCTGCTTCCTGTACTTCACAAACTGCCAATAGGCCGTACAACATGCAGAATAAGTAGATACTGTTACTCTGAGCACTCGTATGAATATTTTAGATTATGAATCGCATCCAAAAACAAGCTCATCCTAATAAGTGGTGTTGTTGATGATTCCTTTTAAAGTTCAGCTGCCTTCCACCAACATGGAAAGGGGTCCATAGAAGACAGTGGTCCGCCTTATATTAACTATTTATGAAGGTTACCAGAAGAGAAATTAAGATGGAATTTTTAAACCAGATGGTAAAGCAAATGCCTGAGAAAGGTGTGCTCTCTCCTTTACACGTGCTGCTGCTCTGTGTTGGGACTATATTTTATTTACTTACTATATGAATCTTCCAATCTAAAGCAGAATGAAGCTTCTTGCAAATGGTGAAGTGCATGTTAAAATACCTGGCACAAGGGATAATTGCTGCTCCTCTCCTCTTCTTGATTGGTCCTGCCAGCAAGGGTGCTAAAGTTATCCAGAGTAATCAAATAGCGCCAGTGTCCAGAGTGCTTGGGACTTGCGGCGTGTTGTCCGAACACTCTTCCGCGGGTTGTAAATAAGCCCAAATGATTTCCCTGGCTTCAGTTATTAGTGTTTGCTCCGCGCAGCCCGAGAGGGTCACCGATCTTTATCTGGCCCTCTTACTCACACATGACTTCATGTCCTCCACCCTCGCAAATTGCCTCAGGCCTAGAATCACAGGAAAGGGTTAGTTCTGCCTGAAGGAGCCATAACTATGCCCGGCATTGACTTTAAACAGCTGATGTTTAAAAAATCGTAAGCAAACTTAGTTAAGTTGTTTTAAACCCAAGTTTAAATATAATTTACTTATGATAATTGGACGATTCTGAATAGGCATACCCTCCAGTCACTCATTTACATTTATTTTGATCTGATGCCATGGCATTAATGAGCTCGCTGCACTTTTACCAAGGCGTTCCATTCCGCACAAGGCAGTGATGACCTTGGTAAAGTAAATATTGTTCTGGCAGTCCTGGTGGTGGAATGCTGAGGAAGTGTTTAGCCCATTCCAAACTATTCTCCAGGAGTAGTAGAACACAATCTTTTTACAGGTATTGTAAGTGCTAGGGGTAATTTTACTTGTTTTTTTTTAAAAAATGCATCCTTTGGGAATTCTAACTTTTTTTTTTTTTTTTTTTTTTGTTACATTCCGAGCATTGGGTATATTAACCTGAAATACCTTTATTTGGGTTAAAATGTAAAAAATGACTTCATTCTGAACACATACTGCAACTGCCAAATGTGTGTGGTTTTCTAAATCCGCAGGTATAGAATGATCCATCTTTTTCTGCATGGGCCATGGGTAATGAGATGTTACTGTTAAATAACTGGTTAAACATCCCAGAGGGACAAAATGTACACTACTTTTAAATGACTGTTTTGTTGTGCCACTGTGAACTGACAGCATGCTAACTTCAGAAGAGGAAATCCTTTTTGGTGCTATTTATGTCTGGTGCCAAAATGACAGAGAAACATTTGCTCTGTTAAGTTTCCGGTTGTGTGTAAATTGAGACATCCCCTCTGAGTAAGAACAAGGGCCTGGTCCCATTCTACTCCATTATTACAACTCCTTCAAATGTAACTGCAAGGTCTGTGGCAGTTTCATCAGCCCTTGGCTCAAATGCATATCACAGGTAGAGTAAAAACAAGACCATGTGCTGAATCTGTTATCTGAGTAAATTCACCACAGTAGCGGTCCTATCTTGTTATCAAGTAGAAGGTAGTTAATCTTCTATGATTGTGGGGAAGTGTGGCTGGGCTGGTACCGCCCTTCACCTCCAGGAGTAATCAACCATGCTCAGAGGTGACTCAACTGACCGTTTGCCAGCCAAGCTTGAGTGGAGCAGCACTTTTGGTATTGGCAGTATTTTTCTCTGTAGTGAGCAGCTAAACTTCTGCTTCCATATACATTCAATAAAGCTCCAGTAATGGTTTGATTCTTCTAAATTAGGAGAACATCTCCATTTACTCCAGCCTTCCAGCATTAAGGTTATTTTTGTGGAAGTGTGTGAAGTGGGAATATTTTGGAACATGACTGTAAATTATAGGACTAGGAGGTTCCAAGTAGATGAATGAGAGTAAGGGAATCTGCTGCATCCTTTTTGAAATATCTGTCTGTCTTCAGGTTATGCTGCGCAAAGGTTCCCCGTTGAGTCAGAGTGAGAAAGAAAAAGGCTAAAAGATCCTATCTGCGGCACCTACACTACGTTAACCACAACCACAGAGACCGGAGGAGCCATGAGTACCTCGCAGGTTTCCAGTGAGGTCACCGGTGCTGTGGCTTCTGTTATCCGCAATGTGAGTACAACCTTATCCTGTACCTCTGTTACTGTTTCTTTCTACACTATTAAAAAGGCCACAGTGCTGAAATCCAAGTGTGAGCCAACGAAACTTGAGACGCTTGTTTTTGTACAGTAGTAAAATGCCCCAGTCCACCATCTGAGTACCCTAGACTACACCAACATTTGAATTCCCTCGTGTTGTTTCACATGGTCATCATTGATATTACACCAAACAACTAGTAATCTTTCAATATAACTTGCTCTCCCCCATTACAGAACTATGGGAATACAACAACAACAAAACATTTATTCAGTACTTAATCCTCTCAAGAATTAAGTACTTATATTTAGACATGGTGGTCAAACAATGGAGAATTGCAATAAGGGTGTCCCATTTAAAACTGATCCAATCCTCTCCTTACTTTACTCTGTGAAAAATGTGATGTCCATGGTAGGTCACATGAGGTGTTCCTTCTGATAGGAGGGATCAAGGGAACTTTGTAACATTGGAAAAAATTGTCTATTTTTGTGGTGCTTTTACATGGAAGATAGAAGGGAAAAGTAACGGCCATGTAGAGAAGAACTGTAATATGACATGGTCACGTGATGGTTTTTTTTTTTATAGGCTGCCTTTGTTTTTGATGTGGGAACTTTTTTTTCTTTTGCTTCCAAGGTCACTGACTTTCCAAGGTGACTTTCCTTGTCCCTTTGGACCAGACTTGTCTCCCTCTTCCAATGTATGAGTGCAGTTACTGTCCTTTCCCTTCCACTGCACTGTTTCTTAGGCGTATTAGTGTATTCAAGTTTTACTAATCCATTAACAGTGTTCGTTTGAAATGTCAGTATTGGATTATGGGTATTCGTTCAGTTTCAATATTGAGTTTCTATTAAACTGAAGCTTATGTTTACATATACTGCATCCTCTAATATCAGATGCTCCCAGGAAGCGCCTGTAAAATGGAGAAATGCACCCACAGGCTTTTGACAAGGTCACCTGTGACTTTTAGTTGCACTGTAGTTGTGAAGCACCTGTGAGTAAGATCAAGACTGATGACTGAAGACTAATATAAAGCTTTCAGCCACTTAATCAAAACTAATTTGATAGTTTAAAAAATGTTGAGAGGTTTGGTTATCCAAGACTCCATTCAAGTCCCAAGAGAATTCAATCCCAAAGTTCCTTCTGTTTAGCGCACAGGAGGGTTATTTCTCTTATAGATATGATGATGAAGATGCAACCGTATAGTGTCTTCAGGTACTCTTAATTACATCAGCACCATGTTGAAGGAAAGTCAGGAAGGTGCTTGTGCTTTGTTGACTCTCTGCAGTGGAAGCTGGAAGTGAAAGTGTTTGCGGATGAAAGCTGGGTCCCTGTTCCTTCCCCGGTGCTTCCTGCCATGTCACAGTGCACCTCCCGTTATCCAAAACCCCAATCTGCTTCCTCTAGGTTTCTGCTCACGGTTTCCCTTAGAGCTGCAGTTTTCAGCAACCTTGTCAGCTGATCTTCACCGCTGAGTTACTCAATGTAACCCAGTCTACTGGTGTTTCAACCCCCCCCCCCCCCCGTAGGGTTAACTCATAAGACACCTAGGGGCTGCTGCTTCTACAATTCCTCAAAGTAAAGTTCTGTTCTCTGTTGTTCCTCACATTTTTGACAGTGAGGATGAATCATTGCCTTATTTCCCCAAGCAGGGAAAATCATGAATGTTGACTGAGTCTGAAAGAAAATGGTTAGTTAAAACAGTCAATTTGTCTCATTGGCCTCCAAAACATGAAGTTGACCAAGGCAGCCCATGTCTATTAGGTTGTTCGGTTAGGAATGCCTCTGATTTTCTTCCTAATCCATGTAAAACAATGGAGCAATATTGGGTGGATTGTGCAGTTTAAAAAAATAAATAAAATAAAAAATAAATAAATAAATAAAGGGCAATTGTACCACGGCTATGTTATTGTTATTCAATTCCCTGTGTAGCAACTGCTTGAATTCACCACTACAACCCCGTCAACTGGTAGTAGGAAGGAGGGCACCACGTCCTCTTCAGGGCGCGACTCCTCCGAGAAGCGGAGCTGGTGCAGTTCTATTAAAATGTTATTTTGTCTTATCAAAACTACAGAGATATCTTAACCAATTCCAACAGGCACATGTAAGATAAGTTATCTGTGCTTGTCCTCTATAGCAGTTTTATCCATTCACTTGGCACTGCAGTGTCAATGTCAGATTAGTGGCCATTACGCATATAGATTGTCTGCTGCCTGTTTTGCTGTGCATACACCAGCATCAAAATGCGTCACTGTTAGTCTGGCAAAAGGGAATACTATTGTTTCAGCAGATTACAGTAATCTCGACTGTAGAAAAGCAGCCCATGAATGGAGAAAATCTGATTGTGAAATGTCGCCTTGCATATTTTGGGTTAATTTGCTTGTTAATGAATCTACATGATTTGAATGGGTAGCACTCAAACTTCTCCAATAATAGTCGCAGTAGTTGCATTGTCTTGGCTTTGAGGATTTGCTATTGCACAAAAATGTTTTCTCAGGAGACTTGTGAACATAATGGCTTCGTAATAATTCTTAATGCAATTTCATTTGCCCCAATGGTGGCACTAGGCGCATGATCTCATCAATCCCAAATTGGACGAACGGGATAATTCACCCTCTCAGTATGCCAAGTTTAAAAAAAAATAAAAATAAAAAATAAAAAAAAGCAGCCAAGCCAAAATGGGTGCTGCCATAGATGACCACAACGGAAGAATGATAATGTACAGTAATAAGAGGGTGCCTTGCATAAAACAACATAAGTTTCAAACTTAACTATCTCCCTCATAGCAAATGTGTAAGGTAAGTGAGATCTTTAGGAGGGTTGCATAACTTATGGTTCCCTTGTCTACTGGTTCAGCTCTCTGTGGTTTCGGTTATAAAGCTGCAGTTCTGTACTCAGGTTACCATGGTTACATATCAACAATGAAAAATGAAGACTCTTTAATCGCAAAGCAGCAAAGAAAACGTATGCATTTCAGTCCTTGATATACGTTTTCTTTGCTACTGTCTAAATGTATATACATGGGGTGGATAAAATATTGGAAACGCCTACAAAAACTGAATATCTAGTAATTAATAACAAGTAGGCCCTCCCTTTGCCTTCAAAACCGTTTCAGTCTTTCTAGGAATGCTGTCCTACAATTTCTGAACTGTGTGCAGTGGGATATTGTCCCGTTGTTCAAGAAGGACAGTCCAATTCTTTGAGGGATGAAAAAGGTGGAAATCTAGTTTGCACTCTGCACTTCCCATAAAGGTTCAATTATGTTTAGATCTAGTGACTGTGCAGGCCATGGAAGGCATTTGATGTCTTCCTTGTGTTCTTGGAACCATTCTTTAATGTTTTTAGCAGTGCGTATGGGGGCGTTATCATGTTGGAATATGGGGACATCATGAGGGAACAGTGTTTGCACCTGGTCTTGTAAAATGGCTTCATTTTGTTTGCCCGTTACACGTCCACAGAGCGCAATCATTGCACACAATGAATCCCGTGAAATGGCTGCCCACACCATTACAGAACCACCACCATACTTAACAGTTGGTCCAGGTTTTGTGTTCCTTACACCATGTTATGCGTTTTTGTGCATTAGCCTTGGATACAAATGATTTCCGAATGGCGGCCCTGCCATAAATGCCAGCTTTGTGAAGCTCACGACGTACTGTTTTTGTTGAGACTGGTTCAGATATGGATTGAATCAATTCTGTGGTGATTTTTAGAGCTGTAGTTCTGTGGTTATTACCAAGTGTCTGTCTGTGTCTCTGTCGGAGAGATTTGACTTGCGGCCACAGTTCTTTTTTGCTGATGCTGTTTTTTTTGGTGTGGGGCACATATGTTGTCATAATTTGACACTGTTCCCCTTGGCACCTTAAATCATTTTTCCGTTTTTGTGACCGATGCACCTGCAAATCGGGCACCAACTATTTGGCCCCTTTGGAACTCTGTTAGTATCCTCATCTTGCTTTGGAGACTTTCCTAGCAAAGTGCTGCTGGTTAGACCTCTTAAGCAGACACATGCTGCTAATTAGCATTCAAATTAATAGGAATCACCTGTGTAGATGCTTTTGTAATTGTGGTTTAGATGCTTCAAAGTTAAAGCAATTTTTCAGGGGTATTTCTGATACACACACACACACACACACACACACACACACACACACACACACACACACACACACACACACACACACACACACACACACACACACACACACACACACACACACACACACACACACACACACACACACACACACACACACACACACACACACACACACACACACCTTGATTTCAGATGGGTCTCAATTTCAGTGAGGCGGTCCAAAACTCTTCCTCGACTTAACCACCTCACATCTGCCAGTAGAATTAGTTCACCATCAAGCAATGATGGTGGAAATTTTTTATTTTTTTCCCCCTCTTCTTTGAAGGTTGTTCTTCACTTGTCATCTTCCTCTTTTTCTAATCGACATCAAATGAATGAAAAATTCCACCGGTAATCAGCTCTGTCGGCGGGACTGTGACAACAGAGAGCCGATTACGGCAAAGGCAGCAGTTCAGAGAAAGCATCATAGATTAATAATTGGTTCATTTAAATCTAAAGAATTCCTGATTGGCCCACGTACGTAACACTCCACAGCACTTTGCATTGACCGTAGCCACCTTCAGTTATATATACAACAACTACCTATATGACCTAGATGTTTTTACCTCTGTAATGTTATATGTAAAAAAAAAAATTTTTTTTTAAAAAGATAGACTTTTCAAGCCTCTGCGATTGACCTGCCAATCACAATCAACTGGTGGGGGACCACTTCTATAGTCATGTTTTTGTCGGCAAAAAGTTGTTTGAGTCAGGCGCGTCTGTCCATTTATTCTACATATCAATGATCTCCATACCTCCTTCATCTAGTCTAGCTTTTGCAAAGTATCACATTTGGAAAAAAAATTTAGGAAAGGAAACCCAACTGGACAAAGGATGAGATTATTCTTAGAGGCAAACAAAAAATAAAGTAAAATCAACCCGGCCGTCAACTTGCATAGAAATGGCAAGAAATAACCGATCAAAATCTTGCTGCAAAATGCTCTGTTGGTGAGGTTATAAAAAAATACTAACCTACCGTTAAATATTACAAAATATTAAATTGACAAATTATTTAACTTTGCCTATTCATTCAGGCTAACCTGCAAAAATGAGATTAACGTATCTCAATTTTAGCACATGCAATCCTCTTTACACCTCATTAGTTGATCACCTCAGATGATTTATTTGCAGGTGGTAACGGTTTTAACGGTTTTTGTACACACAAACCTTTAGTAAATCGACCCCATAGTTGGTTATATGCAACAAATTGTTTTTCTGAGGGGTTCAATAAATTAAACTTGGCTTTAGTAGTTTGAAAGGCGAGGCAGTTGAAAATTGCAGTGTTAGATAAACTTTTTGAAGTATAAATATTTTTATTGTCCTGAATATGGTTATCGCAAAAATATTAGAAATTTTGCGATATTTTTTTATTCATATCGCCCAATCCTAGAATGCATAGTATGTAGAATGTTTTTTTGTACTTTGGCCATCCCAGAGATCTGTCAACAGAGAACGACAGACAGAGGTCAAACAGGGTGTCTGGCTATTTACAGTGTAAGGGGAACCTAGCCCATGGGGAAACTCTAACTTTACCTCAGAGCCGGCAGAACCCCTGACCTTTCCTTCTCATATCCTATCCTTCGCACTCTGTGATGAATGGCGATGTTAAAGTTAATATGATCTGCTAGGGATCTGTCGGGACACTTCAGTCACTAAGGGACTGTGGTACAAGCCTATGGGTACAAGTCACACTGGTGTTGGGGAAGCGACCCTGCCCTCTGCATGCAGCCAGCTTTGTAACAGGCTATCTTGCAATGCAGGCTATCATGCTACCACTTGTCTGTTTCTGTCCTGAATGCCTCAGTAGCTCTGGCCACTGGTCCTAATCCATTCCAGGAAAGACTGGCACTGTGAAGAAATCTTGTACCATGAGTCATCCTAGTGGCGTGTAAGCATACATCCTCATACAGTATGCACATGCTTCGGCCAGCCAGCAGTCCCCCAACCACGGCAGTTTCCAGACGTAATTGGCTTTCATGTGGGGAAGATTTTTCTGAGTGGGAATAGGGCGAATGGCACTTGCTAAAGCAATTAAGGCTGTTGATTGGCTGAGAGGGGACTGCATAATGGCTGTTGCCATCTGTCCACTGGTAAGTAGTATGTGGTGGCACAGTACATGCTTTCCCTCTGCATTTCCTGGATTTATAGATGGTGATCATGGCACTTATTGTTTTTGATTGCTGATATTTGCTGTCTATGAAACACTTACTACTGGCACATTGCTGTACCAAATGCCTCAATCTTCTCTGGCTTAGGGAGAGGATTCACAAATCTGTCAGCCACTATATGAGTGGGGGAGTTTGCAGGGCATTCTTCATTGTGGAGAGCCGATAGGAGACTGCCAGTCATCACGTGCCTGGGATGCTGGTGCGAGGATGACATTACAAGGAACTACATTTAAAGGGATGATAATTATGTTCAGTCTAGGTCTCTTTGTCCCAGAATTAAACCAAGCAGAAATACTGTAAATGTATACCTTTTTTGATTTTCACTTGAACCATGTTGTTAAACTGTAGTGCACAAAGGATTAACTAACCTTAGGGACAGATGCAGTGTTCCCTACCGATATTTCGGTATACATCCGATGGATCCATTAGTTACTTTGGATATTGGGCTGACTGAAAGCCTTCTGATGCATCCATTTAGTTGTCCTTCAATTAGAAAATATAGGACTGGAGGTCTGGGAGCAGGAGGCTGATCAATAAATCAACCAATTTACTGAATGCATAAAGCCTCAACCTAAAGGCAAACATAAGCAGCAAGCTGGTGAAATTAATCCAATACACAGCAACTCAATTCTGCTTGCAAATTTGATTTCCTGTTACATGATCTCAATGTGACTGGCTATCTGTCTTCTCTTGAATAACATCTTAAGTGTATTATGAAATGCCTGTGAATGTGGTATCTGTACGCACTTGGTTATCTCCAAAATGATTGGCACCCTTCATGAAAATGAGCAAAAATAGCTGAACAAATTAACAGCACATACAATGAGTCATATTTTGGGCTCAAACGTGTGAGGGAGCTGTATACTTTTATTTTTAATTTAAAAAAATAAATGTGTATTTCATCAACATTACGGCTTACTTGAAGATGCACTTAAAAAAACCTGCCTTCTCCCAGCGTAACCAAAATAACTAGGCTACTGGACTAATATAGCTGTCAAAGCTGTATTTGTATTGATCAGCATTATATTGATTTGCAGTGTCATATGCAATATTTTATTTCACAAAATAACCATAACTTCATATATTCAGTGTACGTATATGCCCAGGATATAAAAATCTATATTTAGTTCTCATATTGGGGTTCAAGAATCAGAGACTAAGCTAAAACTGTTACAAGCAGTTCAGAGAGACATTGCTGCCATTTGTGTGGATAATAGCAAATCATTTGGAAACAAATGTCATAAAATCTTGATGGCCTGCACTGCCTAAAAATGTTGTAATGAAAAACAGAATGAATCCAGGTCGTGTCTCTGACAACTGAATAAGATAAGGAAGTGATGTTCCAACAACATCCAGCAGCTTTGAGTAATGCAAGAAAAATATCCATCAATGTTAGAAAAATATCCATCAATCTTATTTGGATATTTAAAATAAATTGAAACTTTTTTGATTATTGCCCTGACTGTGCTTAGTGGTATTTTGAACTATTTACGGTTTTTATTTTTTTTAACTTTTTTAAAAATTATTATATACGTACTTGATTTGTGTAGGTCCACAACCATCTGTCTCTGAGTTGATAGCTCACCATTTGGTTTTCCCCATGGTGATGGATGACAAAGGCATTTTTGGCCCATGTGTGCACTGCAACTTCATCAATAGAGCAGCAATAGAGTTTCTGGAGACTGGGATCAATTTTAAAAAATTTTAGTTTTTTTTAATTTTAAATATTCCTTAGGGGGCCGCCGTGGTGGTACAGCGGTAAAGGCACCGACTGAGTCGGTGCAGTTGCACACCGAGGATCAGGAGTTCGAAACATGGTCCTGCCAGATCCGAGTATGGCCGGTGCACTGAGGGAGCAGCATTTGGCGGCCGCTCGCGGGGTCGGGGGAGGCAATCGGCAGAGGAGAATCATTGCATACGTGCGGCCACGGTCAGGAGCTATGAAGAGGACACGGCCCTGAAGAGGACGGGGTAGCCTCCTTCCCACTACCGGCCAATGGGGTTGCAGCAGTAAATTCCCAAACGGTTGCTATGCGGGGAATTGAATTACATTGGGATACAATTGGCTACCAAATTGGGAGAATGTGGAAAAATCAAACAAATTTATAAAATAAAATAAAATTATTTAGGGGTGCCATGACCCCTATGTTTTTGAAGAAAAATATAATAAAAAAGGTTTTTTATAAGAATACATTTTATTGGAGTGAAAGTAGTTTCCCCTGATGTGCAAAATTCGAATCGGTACGTGTATTGTTTATTTTATACAATCTTTTTTTTATTTTTTATTTTTATGATGGGTGCCAATTCTGGAGTTGACTGTACCTGTCCTTGTAAAAAAATAAAAATAAAATCTGTCAAGCATCAAGATTTTCTATATCCCATTTTAATGAATGTGGCAACATATGGCATACTGATAAAATGGTGGTTTTACAACATAATGTCTACAGCATTTCTGTAGGCGCAGAAGTGCTACTGATAGCAGAAATCCATCAAAGATAAGTCTGTTTGCTCTATGGCCATGGTGGAGCTGTTGTTAGTCCTCTTTCCCTGGAACAAGCAACTGTTGCTCCCAAAGGTTAATCATTATCCCTCTAAACATGAATTTAAGAGGGAGAGCACCACTATTGTCTGTGTCTGCGTGAACATAAGGGAGTCCAGACGACCCTGCCAATCGGTAAATGGATTTGAGAAGGGGGAACCTTGTGAAATTAACCAACATCCTCTTCCTGAGCTCATGTGACCAGACCAGTAAAGTGATATGAGGCTGAGTTCCTCAGTTTTATAGGGCTATGGAATAAACCGTGTGGTCAACGTTTTTTCCTTTGAAAACAAGCTGTAAAGGTTGGTCTTGACCGACCTCCATCTGAACGGAACTGGGAGGCTGGCTGAGGCTGAATGGACTTCCTATACAGAACAAAGGTGAGCATGTGGAAGTTGCTACAATACAGGGCAGATTTGTACAGATGGAGATATTTCAAGAGTTCAGGGTCACAAGTAGAAGTCTGATTCTGCAAAATCAGTTTCACTTTCAATACTCATAACATTTAGATGAATTTCTCCCTGTGCAATTTAGAGAAACTAAGGAACTCTGACAGTGAATTGAAACATTTTTCTCTGTGTAGAGAGTCAAGGTTTGTAAGCATCGTTTGTGTACGGAATTCCTGAAAGGCTGGGAAAAATGAGAACTTAGCTTTTTTTTTTTTTTGGACTAAGCAGATGTTACATAGTGGTGGTAGTCATAATGATCTGTTCTATGCTACTATTTCTTGTGTTCACTGTAACCCCTTCCCATCGATTTATTGTGTTTGTGCCTTGTGGGTTCCTGTAATGTTCTTGCAATTTTGGCTATATTGAGCCACCATAGGCACCAAGTAATGTGGTGTTCCATGTAAAATGTTATTCAGTCCATGAAGCTGGTCACGAGGATGGGATGATGATCTGCCTCACGTCCCTTCTCTTTAATTTATCACCTCCGGAACAGTCTCCCTAATCCCAGTGATCCTGTCATTCCCTGGGATCAATGGAGAAAGCTACTTTGAAATGTACCTGCTAGCTAGCGATGCTGTAGCTGACGTGAGGAAGCATGCTCTCCTATATTTGTTGGGAGGGGAGGGATACCGGATGTTCAACACACTCGGATCCTTGAACACGTATGACAAAACCGTTGCAACTCTGAATAGATATTTACTGAATGCCAAAAATGTTCTCCTCAGACGGCTACTGTACAAGCAATGACGTCAGTGAGCTGGTGAGTCTGCTATCCAATTTTTAACCAATCTGGGAGCCTTGGCACTTCTCTGTAACTCTCACAGACTAACTGATTGGGGATTGAAAACATCCAATCCCTGAGTTCGAAAGACTGCTACTTGGTGATGCAACACTGAAGCTAGCAAGTGCTCTTACTATTGCTCTGTAGATCGAGGCAGGCTGCTAAAATGGCTGAAACACAGTTCCAACCTAATACTGGCATTACGGAAGAGCCAGTCCAGCAACTATTGAACTTTGATAACATGTCTGACGGTGACCAGGTCACTGCTATACAGCTAGCGCGGCCTCTGTAAATGCGAGGGGAAACCGTGGCTGTACCCATCACGCCACGAAAGCCCCAAACTGACTTACTAAGTGCCAAACATGCAGACGCTGCCAGAAACCGGACCACTTTGCTAAATGGTGTCGCTCCCCTCCTGCAGACTTCACAGGATTGTCACATGACTGCAGCACACAGGATACGCAGGCAGTGATCCACACCATGGGGCCCCGCACAGTGAACTATTCTATGTTCTACGTATACCTGAAGGTGTGCTGTGTCCATCTCCTGCTCGACACTGGGGCTAAGGTGTCCTCGCTGAATGCAGCAACCTGCAAAGTGTTCTTCCTGCACCAGCTGCTGCTGCCTCCATCAGCCACCCTCTGCGGTTATGGTCAGAGCAGAATCAACATTGTCGGCCTCCTCCAACTTGGACTCCTTCCCATTCCACATCACACGCCAGGGCGCAAACATCACGGGTCCTGACCTCTTCGTTAGCCTTGGTTTCGCTCAGCAAGACAAGATTGTGACTAATACCCTTCACATAACCTCCCTCTGGCACCAACAGTGGCCTGGGCTGCCTCATTGCATTTGTGCACAAACCACTCCTGGACTCCAAGGGTTCCCCTGTAATCCAGATCTGCCGACTACTACATGTGATCCATACCAGAGCACTCCTCTATCACCGCACCATTGAGGCAGCTACTGAAACAGGATGCTCCCTGGTCCTGGAAACTTGTTGGCCATGCAGCCATTGAGGAACTGAAACGCCTCCTGCCCTGGCCCATTTCCACCTGGACTGCACTGCGCTCATGACTTGTGATACATCTGCTGTGTCCTTTGGCGCCGTCCTCTCCCAGCTCCATGACCGTGTGGAAAAGCCCTTTGCATTTGCCTCAAGTTCTCAGCCCTACGGAGCAAAAGTACTTTGGCAAACTCGAGGCCCCCTCATGCATGTGGGCCTGCGAGCGGGGGTATCGGTACCTCCTATGGACATTAATTTATGCTGAGGACCGGCCACCACGCTCTGACAGTCCTGATGTCCACGTAGGGCAGGGGATACAGGCCTCTGTCTCCACAGGTGGTCAGACTGACTACAGCAATATGTGACTGACCGTGGTAAAACATCTTTGTGCACCGCGCTGGTACATTGTTGAACGTAGTGTGATGAGAAGGTAGCTATTGTAGTATCCAAAATGTCAAATGAGTCGTACGTCAGACAAGTAATGAATAATATATGTAAAAGTTGCTATATAAGCATATTATAGCAATGCATTAGTTACACAGACTGCTATTTGCCAGTGTTAAAGTCTGTGAATCACTGTCTAGGCGTTCAGGTGAAAATCTGGTTACATTTGGTTGAGTTTTCTAAATGAGTAGGATGTAGCCAGGCTAACTTATAAACAAATTTTAACAAGCATTTTAATCTTATATTTAGACATTAAAATTGTATTTCTGTTACTTTTTTTGTTAAATAAGACAGATTCCCAGTGGGGTGAGTTTTACTCATTTCAAGGTTTGCCAATGGAGTAAGAATTTCACTTGTCAAGCAAAAATGTACTTTAAACAAGGTTATATTTTCCACTTTAGAGAAAATTAAATAAGATTTTACGTCTCATTACAAGACAAAAACACAAGACAGACATTTTTTGCAGTGTGGTGACACGATTTGTCTTATGTGGGCTAGCTGTGTGTGGTGTTGTTCGATATGTATGTATGCTATGATAGAACGATAGCTAGACGGTTAACGTTAGCATTCTTCATTGTTTATGCAGCCGAATCCTTTTTCAGCAAAGTCAGCCATGTCTTCACTGTAACACTGGCAACTGTCTACTCATTTTATTTGTGAAGAAAAGATGGGCATGATGCTGGATCAGTAGCATTGTTGGGGCGGTAACCCCAGTATCTGACATCACAGGCAGACATAAACAAAGCATGATTTACGGACTGTAAAATATATTTGAAATGACAAATTCAGAGTCTGTATAATTTTTGTGGAAAAGCAATATTTGTACTCTGCAACTTTCTGCAAGGTCTGTGGATGTCTTTTAATTATCTTTTAATTGTCTACTAAAAAGTGAAATATGCAAGTAAGAAGGTTTTATTTGTTGGTTGGCAACAATGAAAACAATAGATTGACAATTGGTTTGCTGTGTTTGCACCTAATGGTGATGTTGTTCACGCTGTATGCAAAACTAGATTTTGATAACAATAGCTGCAAGTATCACAGGCACAGGCACATCTAACGATGATGGCTGTTCACATAGGAATGCAAAACTGGACTGATAACAATAGCTGCACCATGGACCTTTATAACCATACCTAATGCTGATGGCTGTTGAAATATGTATGCAAAACTAGCCCGGATGACTGAACTTCATCTGTCGTAACACCAGGATCCGTTTTTTTGTTGTTATGCATAGAAATATCTATAGTTTTCAGTGAAGTGACGGCTTTCATCTTCTGCAAAATTATCCATAATCAGGTTCTCCACTGCTATTAATTGCACCAAAAGGTTATGTGCAGATTGTTGATTGAGAGCAATAACCACATGCTTGGTATTGGCCATGGTCAAATGCAACACAATTATTTTCAGTAGGCTACAGGAGTATGATCACGCTCTGTTTATGTTTAGGGAAGTAACGGTCGGGTGAACCAACTGCGGTGGAGGGTGGAGGGTGGAGGGTGGAGGGTGGAGGGTGGAGGGTGGAGGGTGGAGGGTGGAGGGTGGAGGGTGGAGGGTGGAGGGTGGAGGGTGGAGGGTGGAGGGTGGAGGGTGGAGGGGTGTCCACCGTTGTGCGACTGCACAGTGCGTGAGCAGCAAAGATCTTTGCATTAATTTCACGGTAAATAGTTTTTTGAGTACAAGAGCCCATGTAGGCTTTGGTTGTAAAGTACCAGTAGGATTTTGTTTTGTGAGTTGGGGTTTATAAATCAAAGGTCCTTGAAGCTTTTGGAACATTTGAATATTACACCACTTATTTTAATAGCACACAAATAAAAATAAAAAACAACACTCAGAAATAAAAATGTGTGCAAGATACGTGTTCCACATAATATAACTGAGGTAAGTGTTACAAAATGTCACTGAGGTAAAATACTGTTAGATAGTCGTGTTGCTGAGGTAAAATTGTAAGCAGACAGTTTATCCCTTAAGTAAAGCTGGTGAAACAACAATCTACTACTACCTTCTGTTAAAACATTGCATGAACTTGTTAAAGCTTTTACCTTTTCATAATTTAGGGCTTAAAAAATTCGGATGTGATTCTATTTGCCGTTTTCGCAATTATTCTCATTTTGGCGGTCGTGATTTCCCTCTGGCGGTCTGTGAAAACATTTTGGCGACTGCCAAAGAATTTATAGGAAAAACCCTGACGCCCCATACTAAATAACACTTCAGAAAATGTGTTATTTAGATACGATCACATTTTAACGTCATATTGATAGGCTAATTATTTAAGCGACTGCAAGAATGCACTGCCACTGCAAGAAGGCCTATGGCCTATGTGTGATTTTTTTTTTTATCAACATGGAAGCCAACTCGCACATTTATAACATTTTTAATTGACATCAACAGAGTGTGACATTGTGTCCAGAAATCCTCTGTGAATCCGTGATTATCCTTCAACTTGACTGCCGCTTCACTAACAGGACAACGCGTTGATGGATGAGACTTGCTAGCTGACGCGCTAACTAACCAACTCTAGTAGGCTTCAGGTAGACTATGCAGCAATCGGCTACATGCAGCTGGCCAGCTTAGTTACCTCCTCCGCAGTAGTCAGTAACCTAGTGGATTGAGTGAGCGAACTCGACCAGTCGAATCCTCTAACTTTAGCATTTTTATTTAATGGCTAAGCCTTCCCCAGCCGTACACACCCTCTGATTATGGTGTCGGACATAGTGGGGTTAAGCAATAGGGGGTAAAAACGTAGCCTACATTTCTGAGCCAATGATGATGCAATTTTACAAAGTGGACGAAGAAGACAAATAAGTCTCGTGCTTTATTTACAACTTTTTTGCAACTGTGGCAATTAACCATCCCCCGATTTTCAGACAGCGCAACATCCACCTTCCCTAGTGATGGCGGATCACGTATGACTTCAGGCTCCAGTTCACCCCTGGACGTGATAATGTGGTGGCAGACTATCTCCCATCCCACCATCCTACAGGCCCCAGCTGCTTCTCCAGAACAGTTGGTGCACCTGATCCCTTCACCATTGAAAGAAGCTGCGTCCCTCCATGACCTCCATGACTGGGGACTGCCTCAGCAGCCGAGCCCACCTTCACATCAGGCCCGGGTGGCCTTCCTGTGTCCCACCTGAGCTGGAACCTTTCTCCCGTGTGAAACATGAACTGACATGCTGTGGCAGCACCTGCATCGCCCGTGGTCACTGCAGTGATACCCACGTCCCTCAGGGGGTGTGTTTTACAGATGGCACACAAGGGACACCTCGGCATCTTCAAGGTCAAACAACAATGCCGTGACCTGCTATGGTGGCCTGGTATAGACTGTGACCAGGAGGAGCTTGTTGGCTCGCACATGCTTTACCGGTGGGAACATGGGGCAGCCTGCTTGTTCTCCACTCCGGACCCTGGACTGGCTAACAACTCCATGGGAGTTGTTAGCCAATGTCTGTGGCATGCTACATAATGTGCCGCACCACCTGAGATTTCTTGTGGTGGTCTACGACCAGCACTCCCAAGTGGCTGAAAGTTGGACCCATGGGTAGCCTCACCTCTAGAGCAATGATCAATTTCCTAGACCAGCTGTTTGCCTGCGCTCCTTCATGAGCCACTGCATTACAGGAGCCTCACCCGCCTCACTTATGCAGGTCATTTTGGCAGGTTGGGATACCACGATGGCCAGACATATAGGGGTGGACATGTCTCAATTTGTTTGACACCTTGATAAATGTGTTAAATGATTTGAGAGAAACGCTGTACCCTTTTCAGTGATCCTACTATGATAAAATGTCAAGCCACATACTTTTGTGCTACTGTAGATCTTTACGTCTCCTTTTAGGTCTGAATTGTTTGCACCATGTGATATGAGCCTTCATCAGCAGTTTCTATTTTCTCACTTCTGCATATTTTTCAGGGCCTCATTTGTCATCTGGAATTTGAGGGATGAACTGCTAAAAGGAGTGTTGGCTACCATTTGCCATAGATGCTTAAGTTGCTTTATCAAATCAATGACTAGCCATATGGAGGACTGAACAGCACTGACTATAATGAAGCTGGAGCAAGTATAGAACAATCAATTAAAACAAAAACCCTATACTGTAAATGGCAGCATCAGAACTCTTACGTTGTGCTTAGCTTCCCTCTCAGATACTGTCTTGGGTGAAGTTGTGGTTTTTTAAATTAGTGGTTCATAGCCTGTTTTATTAAGAGGGTGAGAAATGCAAGGTGGACAGGACTGTGTTTAAATTCTTCCAGAATTACCAAGCTTTTGGGTGGGTTCTTTTTTATTCATGAATTACTTTTTAAGCACTGACAATTGTCCACGAAGTAAGGATTGGAAATTAATCTGAGGGAAACTGATATGTACCAGGGACACCCAGGGTTTATAAAGTGTATATGTGGTTTGTCCAACCAAATGCTTTCCCTGGGGTTTAATTACTTACTAGGGGACCCCTGTGAATGTTGGACCCCCAGGTTCAACAGAGACCGTTTGGGGTCAGGACAAATGAGACGGCAAGCTATCTGCTGTAGCTCATCTGTTGAAATACAAATCTGATCAGTGTAATGCATCAGCCTATAATGCAGACCATTGGCCTCTGAATTAAGCATCATTCTAGATAATTTAATTGCCAGAAGTGGAGCAAGCTTTTGCTTTGGGTGAAAAAGCTAGGATAATTTCTTCAACAGCCTACAGGTGCTCACTCTGCACCTCCGCTGATTACCATGAGATTTTCTCCAAGTGGTGACTCAAGTGATACGATTACTGGATCACCTATTATGCCAACTGCAGCACTTCCACTTTCATCTCTCCTGAGCACTTTGACCGTACCACGGGTGCAGTGTTCTTACTGTCTGCTACTTTGCCATGAGACCCCTGTGACCACTGCAATGTCCATGATTGTCTGTCACAAGTGAGACTAATGGTATAATAGTTACTGATTAAAGAAAAATATTTAATTGTGTTGTGAAATGTTATATGTAGGGCCCTACCAGATTCACGGCCGTGAAAATTGCGTTACGGACTGTGAAATCGGCTTCTTCCCATGAAATTGGGCTCCTCCCATGTAATTGATCCTTTGCTGTGAAATGTTGGGAAATGCAGCGTATTTGGTGAACTACATGCATTAACTCCTTTGTGCAGACCCCCTAGTGGCCATGGCCTAGTGGCCTACGCAGCGCACTACTGCCACCAACACTCAGATGCCCGAGTTCTGGGCACTGTGGGTAGAAATCTTCCACAGTCTATGGGCAAAGGACCCTGATGTACCATTCCAAGCGTTGTGATTGGTTGCTCTGCCCTCCGCTCAGATGGATGATGACTTGTTGACTGAACTCTCACAGCATTCCTTTTAAACTAAAAGTCCGTGGCAAACGTTTTTTTTCTCGGTACAATTTCAATTTCAGACGAGTTTAACCGCTTCCTACGTCCCTGAAAGGGGTACATCGGGCACTTGAAGCAAAAGGGGCAGGTGCTTGGGCACCCAGAGCCCCCCCTCTGCATATGCTTGTTTAAAATACTACACTGTAAGCATTCATAGGTGGCTCAGTCATTTTTTATGTTTGATTTGCCCTGAAGCTAGAACATTTGCCAGAATGTTTCTGATGGTGAAATATTATTTTATTGTAATCTTATCGTACATAATATAGATTATGGTGTATTCGTATCTACCTGGGCTATACTTGCACTTGGAAAATACTCATTCTAATTTACTGTGTATATGTGCTGGATGGATATAAAACTTTCCTTGGAGTATGAATGTGCATATGCTTGACAATGGACAAAAATATTTTATTCATTTTGAGACTGGTTTTGGATAGGTTTTTGGACCCATAGATATCTATCCCCCTACATATCCCCCTAATTTGTGGCACTTTTATTTTGACAAATTCTGAAAATGAACTAATCTTAGTATTGTAAATGGTACAACTATTCTGCTTCTTTTAAGCCATTTTCCAATTTTCTGTGGTGCTCACACCTGGAATTATAAAGCCTTAAATAGAACACCCCCTAAATAGGTAAGAATTGACCAAATTTGGCATCTGCACGAAGAGGTTAGAAAATTGAAATTGACCAAATGTTTCTGAATTTGGCAGGATCTGGTTATATTGACATGATTTTTCCACACGATTCTCAGCAAGTAGGAAACGAAACCAGAAAGAATTCACTCCGTGGAAGAGTTGCTTTCATTTACCATCTTCGCTATGTCAACTTGCCTCCTAAATGCCTCTGTATCTATCACTTCATTTCATCAAGCGATTGATTTGTTTGTTCTGCACTCATTCATTTATAAGTATTTTAAATTTGCTACTTAAGTATAAATATTTTCTTCACCTTAAGGCTCACTGCTTAGGATGCAGTGATTTTTATACTGTGCAACCTTGGCATTCGCTAGGTAATTGTGTTACAGTGGGGCTGCTGACCTGTTATTCAGTATTAATTGAAAGTTTCAATGTGACTCCTAAAATAAAATGTCCTGTCTCCTATTGATCATATTTTCTACTTGGTGACCCCAGTAAAGACACTGTCTTATGTTGGGAATCATAAGCACTTCAGTTGTACTTGGGCAATGAATCATTTTGTCGATTAATATCTAAGGCAGATCTTGACACATTGACTATCACACTAAACGCTTCATGCCAGAGGGCCAACTGCATAAATACCCCTTGTGTTCTAAATAGCTAAACAAATGCAAGCATGTTTCATTACTGCATTGATTTTAGTATTTCTGCAAGCTAGGCTGTGCTTTTTATTGCATTAAGCAAAGTATGTGCATTTTGGGGAAACTTGCCACAAATTGGCTTTTTGTGTAGCTGTAGCAAGCTGATCTACTGAAAATGCCATGAATTCCATGCCACGGTTAGGCAAAATGTCAACCTTGTACATGCTGAAAGACACTGATCCATTAAACTTTCTTTTCAGGAAGCAACTTGCAGTCAAGTGTGCAGTGCTACAGTATAGATAGTGATAGCTTTCTCTGTTCAAATGAAACCAGTAGTTCATTTAAAATGCATAAGAAATGTGTCCAGCATATTAGAAATATAATCCGCAACTGTGCCTTTTAAATTTTGTATGTATGCTTGAAGAAACCATGTCTTGAAATGAGAAATTATGTACAGTAGTCTACGTTTAAGCAGTGAACATGCATTTGTCAGAATTATTTATACAAGTGCACAATTCATGCTGGTATGAACTTCTGTCTGACAAGAGCAAGGTGACGTCTATAGATTAAGGTTAAGCACTGTTTGGTGATACTTTTACAATCACAAAATCTAGTTGCATTCCTTCAGCTGATGTAGGATTTGTACCGTCTGAAGACTGAGCAAGGGGCCACTCCTAGTCCCACCTAGCCAGGCCTAGTGCCAACCCCTGTGCCAATGTGAATGTTGCTGCTGTCATGGAGTTGGGAGCAAAGGAGATTTTCATTGGAGAATTTTCAGAAGAGATGTTTGGCAGTATGACGAAAATGAAGGAGAAGATTTGGGAGATCATAATGCAAAGACAAGACTGAAATTGGTATTGGGAGGGTAGGGTGTCTAGGGTTTCGCATTTCCCAAATATTTAACATTAATCCTAGGAATAACTCTCAGAGGTTTCCTGGAAGAACTGGAAGTGACCTTTTAAGAACACGTGAACCAAATACAGCGTTCATTTAATGGTGCTTGTCATTGTGTGAATTTATAAAAGAAATTCAGTACGTTTATTTTTTAAAGTCTGCAATTGTCTATGTACTGTATATGGTATGTATAATCAGAGGTGGAAAGTCCAGGGATCAAAACGTCCTGCCATGTGTTTCTTCCACCCATGAACTCAGCCAGCTGATTTCGCCAGTTCTACCTCCTGGCTGAAGAATCAAATCCAGGTGATTGGAACAAAAGTTTTACTTTCTGAACCTGGATTTTCCACCTCTGTGTATAAATATAGAGGACTGAAAATGCCACAAAAATACATAATGGAACCAAATTTATCTGATCGAAATATTTTCCCTTATGAATTGGTACTAGATTTAAGCTTTTCATTTATGTCAAGTACGCATGGGGCATTAGTCTTTAAAAATATGTATGGAAACTCTTGAATAATGGTATTATCTGTATGAAGTGTAAGAGCAATGAAAGAAAATGCATTGAATATATTTAGTAAGAATCAAGTATTGTCATATCAAGCTGCTACCCAATAAATCACCTTGTCATGTATGCATCCTCACCCGGCACTATACCATTTAGGAGTCATGCGAATGATTTGGCATTCTGGAAATGTTTTTCTGGCAAAAATGTTTTTTTCATGCAACAACATCAAACAATGAAAGGAGAGACTGTGAATCAACTGACAGTGAAGATTAAGTTGTTAAAAGTTATCATTTTACAGCTTTTCAGCTTTATTAGACAGCACAGTGTAAAGAGAGAGGAAGAATGTGAGTGGCAGTGGGAGAGGGAGAAACGTGCGACAAAGGTCACACGGCCATATTTGAACTGCCGACGTTGCGGCTCGCAATGTGGACCGTGCTCTTACAGGCTACACCACCGAGACACCCCCAATTAAGATTAAATTTAACTACAGCACTGGGCATTTTTAGTTAAATGTGTGACATCACAGTGCCCGTGTATTTATTATTTCTATATTGCACCAGTGTGTTTTATTTCAATAGAGCACATTGCTTAATTTAAATCAACAGTTCTCATCTCTTCAAAGAAACTATTTCACCCATTCTTGGTGGACAGCGGTGCATTGTCTATACACTGAGTTTGATGTGATGTGTAAGTGGCATGAATGATTGCTCAATTTAATTGGATGATTGACACACCACTTGAAATAGGGCTCTATTGACTCCTTGGTGGTGGAGGACTGAAATGCATGCCAATAGCTTGATTTTCTCTGGGCCAAATTCATAAACGAAATGCTTTGCAGCTTCACATACTTGTATATCAAAAATGTTTGTTTTTTTTAATGAATATGGCAAGAAATCCTTCAGAATAGGTTTATTGAGCATGTAGTCACATTGCATTACTTTTATAAATTAGAGAACATTGTGCAAATATTTTTTAAACATTTATAAAAAATCTAAATCGTTACATTAAACTAATTTTATGAAGCTACCTAGATGGACTTTAAGCTATTTTTATTTATATGTCAGCTAGTTGGGCAACACTGGAATAATATTTTTTGGAATTAGTCTTCTAGGTTTATAAATTGCAACAATCTCAATATTCCCACCAATAAAAAAAGCATTAAGTTTTGACAAGCTAGCTAGCTCAGTCTACCTAGCTAATAATCAGGCAAAGATTATGATTATTCTAGTTTATTTTTGATCTGCCTATTAGCAGAACTGCCAGTTGCCTGTACATTACTGTACATAACTAGTTCATGATCTCATTGAGTATTTAAATGTACTTACTCAATTATGCATTCATTATTATATGTGAGGGCTTCAAACAGATGGTAATGATCTCATATCTTATTTGCAGCTCCACAGAAAGTACTTCAATAGGTCGGAAATTTTTAGGCATTTTCTCAGATCCTTGTTTTCAACTGACATGGCAAGCCAGTTTCTCAGCATTCAACTATGGCTAGCACCTGTTGGTGCTTTGGGTAATGCCAAAATTATGATTAATGGAATTTTTTCCGAAGTCATGTTTTTCGGTGATAAAAATAGGATCCTGCTTCCCAGTCTTAATTCATAGAAAAGTCTAAAACCATTTTTGGTAAGAGGGGATGAAGGAATTCAATAATGTGAAGTAATCTACCCACCGCCTCACCTGAAAAAGGGTATCTGAAAGGTGTAAAGCTGGCAGAGTAAAGCATTAACTTATTTTGATTTGGGGCAATGCTGTACACTACATTACCTTGTCTTTACAGGACAAAAAGTATTTGGCTGTCCATATAGTGGTCAGACCCAAGTCAAACAGTCCTTTGCTGTGAAGTGTAGAAGGTGGGGGAGTGTTGCATTTCATCCTTTATAAAAGCTGTTTGACATGATGCCAAACAGGAATCCAGAAGTAACAATGAGTTTGCCCAACATAGTGACACTAATGAAATGGGAGAGAGGTGTCACAAAATTATATATTTTTAAATTAATGAAATGTTATGTGCAATGTTTCAAATAAATGGAATGATTGTTTCCATGGCCCAAATGTGAGCCAAAAGCAATATTTCATTCTTACATTTTCTTTGGCATAAATACACTATTACGTCTTATGTTTTGTACTGACCTGCATCAATTTTTTTACGCCATCAGTAAGCTGATTAATTCAGGCGACGATAACCTTGACCAAAGCTAAAACAAACCTTGCGTCCATTAAATTAAGACTGCGCATAAAATCAATGTTAGATTTATATTACATGTACCGAAAGTACATTAAATTAAATATTCTTTTTGATGCGTGAAGCTCAGAGAGCGACGTGTTCTATTTTTACACGTGAAATTAAGCTTTGTCAACATTGGTTCACCTCAAAGTGAAAAGAAAGGTCTCTCCAAGTAAAGGTTATTTCTCTCGCTCATTCCCGTCGCTGTTTGATCTAATCGCGAGAGTGCTCCCGCCGAGTCCCCGCAGGTACGCCTGCAACAGGCCCAACAGACGGGGACTCAAAGGCACCTCGGCCAATATTTACATGGGGAAAAAGTTAAAGCGCGTTGATGAATGGCGGCTATTGTTACAGACAATCCAAAAACAGAGTGCCCTTAAAGGCTTGTTTGTCCTCAACGCAGGAATAAATATGGAGAGTCCTGTTTATTTTACAGCGTAGTAATCGGAGGTTGATGTAGGTGCCAGGGCTGGGAGATCACGAGACCAAGTCAAGAGGGGCAATAGGAGAGGGGGGATTTTAAAGTGGTGTTGAGAAGCAAGGAGGACAGAGCGGGCAAGAACACAGGCACTACCGCTAAGCATCAGAACGCAGTCCTGATTTTGACATGCTCACTCATTCCTGATTTTGACACGCTCCACTGTGCCATGAGTCTGGTAAGTCGCACACCTGTTGTCAGAGTTTCAGAGTAAGACTGGAATCGAGCGACGTGTGTTTCCAGAGGGGAATTCAGCTCACGAAGAGCTGGGAAAGGGCATCTCTTGACTGCACCACCGGCGATTGCTTTGCTGTCATTCCAACATCAAACAGGTCTATTAAGATGATTTGAAACCATTGCATAGTAATCTTTTTTTTTTTGTGATCAAGGAAACTCTAGTTGCTGCATGTGAATACTAGAGTATTTGTGTCATGTCACACAAAGGTTAGCAGCTCAATAGCTTTTCAATTGCTGTGTACTTTTTGCATTGGAAAACAAGAGTGAAAAGTCTATCGACACCAATATTATTCCCCCCTCGCAGTGTGCAATTTCATTCATGATTTCCCCTCTTTGACCGCTCAAGCTAGACAGTGCCATGATAAGTCTTGGGCAAATGCTAGAATTATGTGCCGTGCCTTGGCTCAGTCAATCCTTCTATTTGGGGCTTGTTACAGGACACTTGTTCTGTCACCTCTTTGCCACTCCTTCACACATCCACGCCAGCTCTGGTAGTTTACTGTGAGGCACTGCATCGAAAATAAACTATTTGAATGTTTCAGGACTGTCTAATTTGTGTTTTAGTGTGTTGCTAGGAACTGATGGATTGTCTTCCTTCTGCGAATTAGTCTGTTGTACATTGTGCTTCCCCTACTGTCATTGCTAAGATCAGCCCTGCATTTTGGGATTGACTGACCTGGATTTGTTGTCTAGTTCAATAGGTGTATATCTTTTGGGATGAAAGGTGAGTTGGGAAGGCTATTGAATTCTACTGGCTGCATGTTGGTTGATCAAATCTGTTTCAACTGGGAATCTTTAGATTTTGTGTCTAGAAGAGAGCATCTCAAACTAAAAATTGGAAGAATTTTTAAAGACCAGAGTACATCTGTTTAGTGAAGTCCTCTTATCAATGTGTGACACAATGGGTTTTGTTCTGTATGAACATTGTTGAGCAATGTCTTCAGGTTGCTTAGTCTACTTTGGGGCACTGCCAGGACTTGAGGATTGAATGGGGTGAGGGAGGGAGCATGGTCAGAAAGAGGTTTCAGATTCGGGTCAATATTTAACATGTATAAATTGGCCTTTGCTCACATGCTGTGGTTTTGTGGAAATCTTTGTTAACTTTGTTCACACCTATGTGTGGTATGTGTACATGGAGAGGTCACTTAAGGGCCTCATACGGTCAAGTTTAGCACATTCTTAACTCACAAGGGACCAACTGTTGTGGTCCACATAACCTATTTCTCAAAGCAAATTTTTTAGTTTTTGTTTTTTAAAGGAGAGCTGACAGATGGCCCCTCCCTCCTTTCATAATTTTTGTTTTATTCAGACAGGGAGAAAGCCGAGAGAGTAATGGATGATAGCTCGGAAGGTGCCATGGCGGGGACAGTACCCCCGTCTGCATGGGGGATTTGTGTATTGCTCGAGAGTCGGCTGCCCTATGGACTGTGCCACACACCTCTCCAGCTCCAATGATGTTTTGAGAGACTTTTCAACCTATTTCAATCCCATATAGAAGTCAACTTGATGAGCTTGGATATTGGTTTAATTAGTTAAACAGTAAAGCAATTCTCATGTGTTTGGTGCCCCTTGACTCTCAGTGCAAGGGTTTGTGACTGAGTGGCTCATCACGATTCTCTTTGCAAACAGAAATTTGTATAATTGTTTACATTTAATATTACATATTGACATATTTACGACCTTCGTCAAGTTGACCGGTACAAGATATTTTGATTAGTGCCACCAATGATTTATAGCACATAATTAACTATTTCCATATGAGGCTTACAGCACCTGTATAAAGCTGTTCAGAGTGAAAACATACTCATCATTGACACAAGCTAGGCCTAAGTATTCTGTAGCCTTAAAAATACTGTTAACCGGCCACATATCTGGCTTTTAAAGAGTAGCCAGAAAGCAGAATAGGTGAGGTAAACATTTTCTGAAAGATGCAGTATGTTATTATTGAATAATAATTATGATCATAATGATAATGATTTATATCAGTTAATCTAACACAGCATATTAGTGTGCTTGCGAGGTCTTTAAAGAGTTGCCAGAATGGCTACAGTACCAAAGCAGAGAGAACCGGCTCGCAACTTTTATGAATTAAATGACGTTTGATTGTTATGAGGCATTGATAAAGATATCGTCTTGACTATGATGTTATTTTAAAAAAAAAAAAACAAAAAAAAAAAACAGCTGGTTTTATGTGATTGGCCAGCTTCCCTGGAACTGTCGAGGTTATTGATGGCGCATGCATGCACATTAATATTTGCACATTAACAGTGATACCACCGAATCAGTACTCGGTTCTGATGCTGACCATACGTTTCTACTTATAATTATTATACTCTGGTCTTGGAGTGCAACTTGTTGTACTGTTCGGGGAATGCTGCTCTTTTTGACATCTTCATATTTTAATGAATTCATATTTAAATTAATTGTGTCTTCTGTGAAAGACTAATGCGCATTTGGAAGTATGTATTCCAAATGTTGTTTATTCAACAGTTGTTGCCTGAATTTTTGCCTGAAGGAACAACATTTCTTTCCAGGTAACCCTGTTATGCTTATTTAGTGAACAATATACTACTCAATAAATGATTCAGTTTAACAGTGTTTATTACTAATTCATCAAATATTTGGAAATAAGTTATAGAAACACTTTTAGAACATTGTATTACAGCACATTTCTTGCAACCACTTACTGTAATGACTTTGTTTAAACAATCTGATAAATTTAGCACTCAGTTCTAAAAGTATACTACCCTATCTCCATAAACACAATATTTGAATGGGTGAGACATTTGAATTGGTGAGGGCTGTGGTTCTGTTGCTCCATGCATGTTGCAGAAACCTATGGCTTCAATTGCAATTTGTGGCAGGTAGTGGTTATTGGCTTTTCAGTAAAGAAAACAGTTTTGAAACAGCCCAGAGGGAATCCTTATGATAACATACCAGTGTCCACAGGATACCAGCTAAGCTCACCATAGTAGGTGAAGGTGTGCCTTGTGCTCATGTTGCGTGTTTGAGTTTGAACTTAAGTTTTACTGAATGGGCATGCTAGAAGGGTTACTATTGTGATACTAAGTGCTGAACTAAAGAGAACATAAATCAATTGTTTACTCCAATAACAAATTGAGTTTTATGAGTTTGTGGTATAAATTTTAGAGATACAGATTTACAGTAGATTGACTAATTATTGCTAATTAATGAGTATATCCCCACCTAGTGTTTTGGCCTGGTAATACACAATAGCAAAGTTATTTTTTTTATTAAAAAAATTATCTCTCAAATAATCTTAGTCAGTTCTCAGCACACAGCAACACTGTCACAAGCACACACTCCCACACCCTTAAATTCAGTTTACATTACATGAAATAAGTGGTATAAATGCATTAACTTATATTAAAATGCTAGTTTAATTAACCAAATGTTATAATGCCCAAGATTGACCACTTATTCCACAGCAAAGATCATCCAAGAGACTTTGGGCACTTTCCTTCTCTATCTGATGACTCCTGAGTCAAACTGAGCACAGTCCCTGAGGTTCCTAAACTAACTCCTGCTCTCCTACCACAGCCCGAGCCATCGACTCCGCCACCTCGCAGTGCACGGCCAGAGGAGGATGAGGAAGGAGACCTGAACAAGGCCCTGGGGGTCGAGCGTTTTCACCAGATCCTGAACCCTGCCCCCCGGGTCCCGGACGAACAGTACCGCTCCTATAATGAGGAGGACTTTGAGTGTGAGCACACTAGATTTACTACGAGATCTAGTCATACTAGATAATGAAGAGATTTTATGGAGGGAAAAAAGATGACCGGGCTTGCACCTGCTGTTAATTCAAGCCTGCTTGATATTACGCTCAGGCAAACAAGTGAAATGATAATTTGTTGAGATTTTTCTTCAGCTTCCTTTCTCAGCTTGATTTTAGTAGTCATTACTTAACTGTAGTGATATGCTGTGATCAGATGGGTCAGTCTGAAATGCTCCATCTCTAGAACATCTGGAAAGGGAGTGTTTCCTGCATGTTTCCCGCCTAAATCATGATTCATCAGAAGTACAAGCACACAACTGGTTTATTAGCAAATCATATCCCATATTATGGGAGGATTTATCTCTGTCAGCCTGGTCAGGCCTATAGTACAGTAAGGTTATGTGCCTAACAAGTAACGGCAGGTCAACTTTGTTGTGTGAACCTCAAACTCATTGTGAGCCATTTAAAAGCATGTATGTGACTCATGAGTCCGTCCCTCCTCCAGACCACCGTCACTCCTCGCACCACATCCACCACCCCTTGTCCAAACTCCCGTCCGACGGGCGCAAGAAGAAGGGCGGCAAGAAGAAGA
Source organism: Synaphobranchus kaupii (assembly GCA_029718625.1). Taxonomy (NCBI): domain Eukaryota; kingdom Metazoa; phylum Chordata; class Actinopteri; order Anguilliformes; family Synaphobranchidae; genus Synaphobranchus; species Synaphobranchus kaupii. The sequence continues at coordinate 45,753,720 of CM056377.1, read as the reverse complement.
AGAGCGGGAGCCGGAAAACCGCCACGGGGCCCAGTGGGGCCCCCACCATCGAAGAGGGAGAGGAGGAGGAGGAGGAGGAAGAGGATGAGGAAGAATGCTGCAGCCCTCCTGAAGAGGGGGGCCTCACGACCACCCCCGGCCCTGCCCCTGACGCAGCCGCCGGTGCTCAGGCTGGGCAGGTGCAGGTAATGCGAGACTCGATTCAGATTCACTGAGACCCCCTGACGGTCACAAAGGCTCTCTTATATCTGGAGTTCATCTACAGGGCACGGGGCATGTCATCGTGGTTATTCGGGGGTAACACATTTTTACAAAGCCTGGCTATGCACATGAAACCATGTAGTCCAAGCTTATCATGGCACTTGTGATGGCATTCATTTACCAAATTAGCTCGCTGTGCCATTTAAACTCGGAAAGCAAGGTTTCGAGGTGGAGTTTTACCATATGAATTCCAGTATTGCTTTCCACACATGCACATACGGGCCCCATGTATGTCAAATGTCACTTAAAAGGAACTATACGTACAAACTGTTCAATGGTAATTTGTGACATATTATGTAATTAATTATTTGCAGGCTCACAGCTTTGTAATGTATAGCCATGAGGCCATTGGCAAAGTATGGAAACCAGTTAGTGTAGATCCATGTTTGTTATATAAATCCATCACCATCCACAGAAGAGACAATTGTATACTGAGATATGGTTGGTGCAAGCATTAATGCATATCTACATGGCAACATAATGACCCAGATTGATTGATTGCGTGCGTGTGTGTGATGCAGTGTATGTACATTTAATATTGGTACACAGCATGTATAACTTAAAACTTCTAAGCAACACAAAACATGCTTCCCAGTTGTGAATGGCATGCATCCACAAAGTGGATCCAACCGTAATTGTGACACTGCATATTTTATTAAGGTTATCATTTATTAAATGCGCTTCATGTTACATTAAGGAAATTGATATGCACTACTTCCTAACGCTGTGGACCATCCATTGACCTGTAGCAGGTTTTTCCATTTGTATTAACTGTCAACAGACAGGAGTTATTGTATAACAATATAACTAGAAATAACCTCTTGGAACCACAGTTGTATCCATGTATTGATTGTTATTGTTATGAAAGCTCAAATTTCAGAATCAAAATGTTTCTCAAATAACTAAGCTAAAAGAGAGGCCTACATTCTGTTGCAGATTTGAGGATCCGTCAGTTAAATGCCTTCTTAAAATGGTGTATGTGTTGACTTAATATGCAAGTGGGGAGACATAATGATGTTGGCCAATCACAAGGTAGTAATGGTTCAAACTGAAGATCTGACAACATTGCATTTGGAAGCGAAGCTGTTGAAGAGCAGTGCCAACTGCATGAAAATCAGGGCCTGGCAGTGAGTGCAGTTCTCATGTCAGACTTTTGTCTCCCCCAGTTCTTTCTTTCAGAAGACACCCCCATCACCATATCCAGCAGCCCCCCACCTGTCCAGGAACTTAGCATTGTACCCGGTATGGCCTTTGACAGAGACACTATCCTTCCAGAGGAGGTCACGTCCACTGAGTAAGTAATCTTCACACTCTGCACTTTTTCCACCAGCAGACTTGACTCTCAAAGAACATCAAAGCAACGTTGTGAATGTGTTTATGATGTGGGAATGTTACAGCAGCATTGTGAGAACATTTTCCCCCCCTCCCTGCCTATGGCCCATTCTCCAGGACACAATGGCTGCTGCTATGAGAGGAGTATCCACCGAATCACAAGGAGCCTTTTTTCTGGGCTCCACAAACAATACCCTCACCCCTTCTAGACTATGCTATGTTTTATGTACCTTTCCCTTTATCTGTGCTTCATGCGTACTCAAGACCAGTTACCATCCTGGTGGTATATTCTTCCACTCCCTCATTTTGCTAGCTTATTCTCCTTTTCCTCTTTCTCCCTCTCCCTTTGTGCACAGCACGTCTTTGGGTATCATCCTTCAATACAAATTGTGCGCTAATCCAATGTTATGAAATGGGCTGGATGATTTGGAGGTAAATGCTTGTGGGCTCCCCTTGAAGTTTACACTTGCAGAGTGTAGGGTGAATTGTGTTCCAAACACTTGGAGTGTTCCAAAAACACCACATCCTCCTGTGAGTGCGATGATGTACAGATTCCGTAAGGATCTTCTTGGAAGGCATTTCTGATTTATTTGGGCCCTTATCTTGGGTTAAATTGCATATTTGGCCATGAGCCAAATATGACAGGTCATTAAAATGCTCCCTTTCTTTCGTAAATCTGCATGAATTTTTAAAAAAAGGTAATTGTATAAGCCTTCATTTTTGATACTTGATTACATAAATGAGAATCAAACATAATAATAGAATTGTTCCATTAACAATTGTATTACTATAAAAACAACAGAATTTTAGCACATAATAAAGCTCATTACCTGTATTGTGTATTTTATACAGCCGCCTTTGCTCATCTTTACCAAAAGAGATCACTGTACAATGAAATTTGATTGCCCATAGCACTTTAGGCCCGTTGTGTAGACATTTCTACAGTCCTAGACTGGAGAATGTCTGGTTTCCCGGGCATTGTATTTTAGTTTCTACAGGCTGTGTGGGACTGACGTGAAGTGAAGAAAAGAATAATGACGATGGAGGGGGTATCGTTTTTTTACTTGCTGTCAGATTTCAGATCCAAACTGCTTACTCTATTTTACAACCTAATATCTCAATGGTGACGTGTGAAAGAAGACCTGAAAAGCAAGAAGCACCATGCACCACCATTTCATTACACGCTCGTACACCCTATAACCCTTTGGATGACCAATGCTGTGATCGAGAAACTTCTGCGGTCACTATAGTAACCTGGTCACATGATAGCTGAACACAGAAAGGGGTTTTTTATGTGAGATGAACTTGCAGCCCCGGGGTCTAGAGGGATCCACCCTGCGACGCATCTTCGCCATTCACATGCTCATTGTCTCTGAATCTCTGTGTCCGTCTAACCCCGCACAGCGCGCAGGATTCGCCGTTGACTGTGCTCAAAGACGGAAAGGAAGCGTCAGGCTCCACCCCAGCACCACCCGGCGCCACCCCCCTTGACCCGTGTGTCCTCTACTGGGCGTAGCTACGATCTGCAGGACCGTCGACGGACAGGGAACATGACTGGCGCCGAGCAGGCGCAGTACCAGAGGATCGCCACAGATGAGAGCGAGGCCCAGACGCTGGCCACTGTGGACCTGGACGGCATCAAAAGTGAGTCCGGTGGGGGGAGATGGGTCAGTCCATTGCTATGCAGCTCTAGGTAGTAATGGGCTGACAAATCAGATCACTTAACCCATTAATCTGATAATAAATTGGCAATCAATATTAAATTGTGAGGAAGCTGGAGAAAAATCTAAACTGATCCTTTTAATTGGCTGCCTGAGTTTTGTCACAGATTTAGTTAAATTAATATGAGCTGTTATTTATTATGAGCATGCAGACAGGAGTTCAGTAGACTTGTGGGTGGTAAGCAAGGGATTTATTCTTATGTTCCAACAACAACCAGACCACAACGGTGTGCTGGCATCATATAGTATAGACAAAACGTATTGCTTTCTCAGCTGTTGCATACCGATGGCCTTTACACATACATTTAAAAAAAACTAAAATGGTATTCATAATTGCAAACACTTAGGCCCAGAGTTTATCCTTGTGGTACTCTGCAAGAAATGCCAGCTTTTCCAGATCTGTGCTCCCCAAGAGCGACGACAACTTTCTTAGATGAGATGGACCTGTTTTTGTACAGTTGTGGGACTCTGCTGATCTGTGAAGTCCTGGTACCCCTGACCAGCGGGATATCTTGGCAGCAGCCAGGCAGTTTACGTAAAGGGTCGGCCTCCCTGTCAAAAGTGTCTTTTTGCTGTGGAGTGGGGCAGAAATGCGAGTGTAATTAAATTACTCAACCAGGGAGCACCTTTGAGAACCAAATAACATGCAGTAACAATAAGAGTACAGCACATTTATCTGTATTCCCTGTACACCCCAAATAATCACCTATATATTCCCCAGAACACACAGAACCTTGTCCACAGTGAAATCTACTGTCAGCTGCTATGTTGCTGCACAGCACGGCAAAAACATTTTAAAAACGGAAAGATTTTAAAAACAATCAAAGTAAATCAGTTCAAGCATATGTTTTCATGTACTGTATTTATAAGAATGTTCATTGTGTTTCTCAGGACACCAGGGACTGTTTCTATGTTAAAAAATGATAGGCATAACCCATTTCCTTTTCTGTTTAACTATTGCAAGAGGCCAGGTTCAAGATCCTTTTTAACAGTTTGCATAGTTAAGTTACTAGCTATAATGTACGTACAACTTAGGTGTGAGGCTGCTTATAAGCTTGACTCTCCCCAGATTTGTATCAAGCATCATATTGCTTGTACCTGTATGTGGTGTTTTGACCAGGGGACTGAGCGTTTCCCAGGGATTCAGTGATGTCTTGAATACGTTTCCTTTGTTACAGCTGAAGTTGTGCAGTGAAAATAAGCCTGGGAAAATGGCTTCGGAGCTGGCGGCTGCTCAACAGCAGGAATTGGATTTCTCTTCCGCTTTTGTTCATCCTGCAGATGTTAACACGTCCACACTCTAATAGTTGAATGGTTTGAGGCCAGTGCGGCAGTGTTGTGTTGAGAAACCATGAGGCTCCTTGCAAAGAACAGTTATGGAAAGCGGGATAAATTATGCAGGGTTCATACTCACTATTTTTTAAAGTCTTTTTTTAAGTCACAGTTGACAAGTTCATGGTCAGATATGTATGGTTTTCAGTTGAGGCATTTGATAAGCGGCTTCAATTTATGTACCTCAAACATGACAGCAGGCTGAAGAGTGCAAGTACACACAGAGGGTCGTGCCTGTTATAGTCACCCCCTCACTTCTGGAGTCATTGACTTTAGTGAAGATCATAGATGATGAGAATGGCATGCGGTACATTTACTCTTCATTCTGATTCTTAAATATATTTAAGTGCACTGGAGCTGAACATTACATATAGCCTAATTTGGTCATAAGGTTGCATCCTGCCCTTCAGAAACACCAAAATGTGTGTCCAGAGTCGGACTGGGTCCAGGCTGAAAATCTAACCCTCCTGTCACTGCCCCGTTCCCGGGACAGGGCTCACAAACGGTCCCATTTGTTGTTTCCAGAACAAGGCTTTCAACTCCTGATGACTGTACCCCCTCACCACACACAGTTGTATCTCCCTCCTGTCCCTAAAACCACTCCAGCATCCACAGTGATTGGCTAGTATTGAAATGTAATTTTCCTTTGTGGGAGGAGAGGAACAAAGCCAGGGAGCTCTCTTTTGACCGGAGAGGCTGAGATTTCATCCGTTCGATGAGGTCATGCCAGAGGCAGGGGTGGGTTTTGGGTACATGTCGTCCTCGCACAGGATTAACCGGGGTGATCAGAGGGGAGATGCGTCTAAGGGCGGTCAGATAGAGGCGTTCAAAATGGGAGGCAGAGATTAATCCCAGTCTCCTTTTTGTCCACGCGTAATCGGGGCTGAAGAAATGTATTAACGTCATATCAATATCCATTTTAAAATGCATTGGAGTGTTTTCCATGGTGAACTTTGCTTCCTTCAGGGTGTTCTTCATTTGTCACCTACTAGGCTGAAGCTGAAGAGGAACGTTTGAAGATAATTGTTCCTGGTTATTTTGTTTCTGGTGAAGTTCTTCCCCAGCGAGTTTGACATTCTATTTTGGAGTGGCTTTATCAGATGAGGCTGCTTCTTAACTTGGATGTAATTTCCCATCCTTTTCCATCACATCCACAATCAGTGTCTTGCTGCGTTTTACTTCAGCCAAGATGCACTCCCCCCTCTTCACAGGTCACCGCTTTGAGGATGTCCCTGGAGTGCGTCGACACCTGGTTAGGAAAAGCACCAAGGGACAGGTGGTCCACGTCACCAAGGACCACAAGGAGCCCAGCACCCGCAACCGGAAACTGGATCGGACCCCCACATGAGGTGAGTGTGTGAGGAGTGTGTTCTTAACTGGTCTTTTGGATCACAAGCAGACAGGATACATAGTTTTACTTTTTGTTGTTTAATGGTAACACCATGCCTTTAATTCTTTTTACTGGCTTGTTCTTGGATTTACTGGTGTGTGATGTGGCATATTTGTTCAAGCAAGTTCGTTCATATGCCCATAAAGATGCCCCTTCATAGGGGAAAAACAATAGATTCTAGCTGAGCGACGGTCAGCGACCTGAGCAGCTGGGCAACTGATCGACCAAAACCGGCCGATAAATGTTGCCCGCATTTTAACTTTTCGCGGCCATCGGCCGTAACAGCCAATCAGAGTTCCGCGCTTCCTAGTTCTCCAACCGATATGATACCATTTTGTGAATAATTGTTCCGCCTCGCTTCACTCATTGCAGCAATGGAAGATCATCTAATAAATATGGTCCAAGCCTACCCTGTCCTGTTCAACCCTAAAAACATGTGTTTTGGCGTATGTCTATCTATAACGTTATCTATGTAGGGAGCGGGATAGAGATCGCTAGCTGGCTTTCAGTGTCATGACATAACTATAAAGAATAGGCTATATGGCAAATATGTCTTTGATATATTGTGTATTGCTGTTGTTTCTCTTCATAAAAAATTGTAGCTGCATGAGCTGACTTAGAGAACATTCCATGGTTGGTCACTCTCACGCTGTGTTACTTCAGTCGCCCAGTTGCCGGAAGTCCATTAATTTTCTACAATTGGAAGCTCTTACCCCGCCCTCAGCGTTAGTCGACTTGAGCGACCCAGCAACCGTTGTTCGCTGTGAGAACGCGGCGTTAGACTTCCCTTCCCTATGTCAAGAACCAGTGCCTCAGTTCTGCTGGTTAGGTGAGATGTTGAACCAAGTCCTGATCACTATAATGACTATCCAATGGCACGTTACCAAATTACTCCCTGGTATCCTTGGTGAATTCCCAATCTAGCAGCCAGTTTATCCTCCAGTTTAATTGACTGAATAAATCCTTTCTCATGCCGTGAGTGTCCTCATACATGAAAGGTACAATATAAATGTGGTTGTATTAATATAAAGAGGGTATTCTCCACTGGAGTTCAACATTGGTGTGGTTTGACTCTTTTAGATTGATTCAGTACCATAGGCAATGTGTGTAGGCTGCCTTTTGATATAACTGAAGCCACTGACTTCCTATCACTGAGATGGCATGGCATTCCCAATGGAAAATCTAATGGCTATTTATACAGTGTAAAGCCATTTAATTTTTTAAACAAAACTCATTGATTTTACAAAAACGCATCCAAAAACAGTTTCCACTCTGTCTCCAGTCTGTAGTTTGGCATCTCTTCTCTCATTCTTGTGGAGGAGAAAGAAGGAACACAATTAAAAATGAATGAGTTACTTCTTTCCTTTCACACACTGAAAAGGAGGGAAAAAACAGCGCAGGTAACCAGACACCCGGGAGCTCAGGCGCGTCTCAATCAGGGAGCCATGTTTTATTAACGTATTTAGGTCCCCGGCAGCAAGGTAAACACCTAGTTCTAGTGTGTGTGTGTGTGTGTGTGTGTGTGTGTCTGTCTGGTGGTGCAGTGCTCTCGGGGAGACTGCAACAGTCCTCACTCCTCCAATTGTCGCTCCTCCAGTCAGTGGTTCTTTACCACTCCTCGTCCCGGCCGGACGGTATGGTCCTGCTGGACTTCACTGGCCATGTGGCCCAGCAGCAGAAGGTGAGGCAGTGCCTGGTCAGAGGCATGCGAGAATGCGCGTGGAATTGCGGAGGGGTCTCTGCTAACCCAAATAGTTTGAAAGTTAAAACTCCAGACCCGTGTGCTTTTAACACTAAGGCATGGTGTGTGACCGTGGTGTAGCGCCAGGACTCCTGGGTAACACTGCAGCCGTCTCGGAAAGCATATGTACATGCTGACAGGACACCTGTATGCAACTCCAAGGTGCTGCAGTTCTGTTGATGGAATTGAATGTCTGCTGGAATCTTTAAGGAGATTGAAATTTAAAGTGCATCATCAAAATGCTATTACTGAGATTTTCTGTGTTCATTTCTGTTGTGTAGTCACTTGAGATTTCTGTAGTTTGGAAGAATATAGATGTTTGGGTGTTCAGTTTGCTGTATCTTGTTTCTTTGAACCCATATCATGCAGCATTTTCAAATGTTCCAATTTTACCATGCACAAGGACAAATAGACAATTAATTGAAGGTGGGTAGAGGACTTCAGTAGCCAAAGAAAATGTACTTTACTTAGAAATGGCACAGGCATTTCTCAAAGTAATGCTGTAAAGCTGGAGAAAAGTGGACAATGTTCATTTGTAAATATCATAGTTTTGTATATAGTGCCCACTTTATAGTTGGGCAGTATACACTAGAGTACTATACAATATAGTGGGCACTGTATTAAATGTTCATATTTATAATTGCCATAAGATCTGCCTTATAAAAGTGATATGTATGCTGGCCAGTGGCAGATGTGCATTGAAGAGGTAACTTTCAGGGGATTACCCAGTGCAAAGGGGCAATATCAGTCTGCTTGCATACTTCTGTGACCTAACGGTTTTCTTTCTTGACTTTCTTTGTGCGTGTGCGTGCGCGCCTGTGTGTGCATGTTTCTCAGGTGTTTGTGGAGCTCAATGAGCTGATCATGGATAAGAACCAGGAGATGCAGTGGCGCGAGACAGCTCGCTGGATCAAGTTTGAGGAGGATGTGGAGGAGGAGACGGACCGCTGGGGCAAGCCTCACGTAGCTTCCCTGAGCTTCCGCAGCCTGCTGGAGCTCCGGAAGACCATTTCACACGGTTAGAGAGAGATGTAGTATATAAAGACAGAGGGAAAGATAAATGATTTTACATAGAGGGGGGAATGTCTTGGGAAGGTCATGTGTGATGTGGAGAGGGATTCAGGCAATAAAGCTGGAAACAAATGGAGAAAATGGGGAGACTTGGTTTGGGGCCAGTATATATACACGTTTCATTCAGCTGGTATTGTGCACAATGCATCATTATGATTGATGGGAAATGATTGGTTACTGAATGACAGACTGCAGATGATGGATGAACCTGCGGGTTGTCTGACAAGTGAGATGCTCATATTGACAGTGTCTACATGCTGTCTGGCTGCCTCTACTCAATGGTTTTCTGTCTGTGTGCAGGGGCGGTGCTCCTGGATCTAGACCAGAAGACGCTGCCTGGAATTGCTCACCAGGTGGTGGAACAGATGATCATCTCAGACCAGATAAAATCAGAAGACCGGGCCAACGTGCTGAGAGCCCTGTTGCTTAAACATAGGTGAGAAATGTTCATCTCTGCTTGGTAAGAACGGCAACGACTGTGTGAATTTGACAGTTTCTTTTCTCTAATAATTTAGTTTCACACATCAACATGTCTACTGTATAGGCTTTTTTGTAACTTTATAAATTGATGACGTAATGTACCATGGGGGTAATTCATAACAGACAGTTGTGTTACACTTTGAGCATTTTGGTACAGAACATTTGGAAGAACATAAGAATCGATTGGAGAATCACACTTGAATCTACATTGTCTCATCTGATACCAATTTTATGCCTCATAGCTAGCCATTTATCATGGTCATCGTTTACCTCTCTTCCCCTCAGTCACCCAAGTGATGAAAAGGAACACAGTACCTTCCCCAGGAACATCTCAGCTGCTAGCCTGGGCTCATTAATTCCCCACCATCACCACAGCGCCAACCACGTCACCCAGCCAGAACCTTCTGTCACCGACCCGCTCATGGGTAGTGGTGTTGCTGTCACTGAGACTGACACCCGGGTTGATATTGAGAAGAAGGAGGTACTGTACAAGGAGGAGTCAGATGGAAATAAGAGAAACTTTCTAAAATGAGAATTTGGGCTTGGATGTACACCATGTACAGGTACATGCTTTCAGGTGTAAGCCAGCTGTATTACAGCAAATTTTATTATAAGACGTTCTCATATACTATAGAATCCTAGAAACCAGATGTATGCTGTACAACATGTTGGTGAATCCTGATTTTGTCTTAAATAGTTTCAAGTGGGATTTGTTCACCTTAAGGGTTTTGTCTGACTAGAGGAGATTTGGTGGTGAATGTAGTGTTGTGCTTTTGTTGGTGAAGATAGTGGTCAAGCAAAGGTCTCAGATTTTTTTTTATTTCCACAGAAGGAGGCTCCCATAACAACAGGAATGCACAAGTCCAAATCCAAGCATGAGCTGAAGCTGCTGGAGAAGATCCCTGAAAATGCAGAGGGTACCGTTGTCCTTGTGGGTGAGTTGTCCTTCACTGGAATGATTATGATATGCTGGAATAGTTGTCATTTGCCAATTTAGCTACTATGCAGTCGCCACTTAATACTTGACCTTCATTGTCCCCGTAGCCTTTTCCACTAAGTTTCCATTAGAAATTGGATGCCTTCAATGGATTGAGCTTACTCCTCTGATTCTCCTCTTCATCGTATGAACTGTGAAGTGCCTGGGATTTAAAAGGCTTCATTGTTACCCCTACAGGGAGTGTGGACTTCCTGGAACAGCCCACTATGGCCTTTGTGCGACTGCAGGAGGCAGTTGAGCTGGACTCTGTGCTGGAGGTGCCGGTACCAGTCCGCTTCCTGTTTGTTATGCTGGGGCCCCCCTTCTACCAACATGGACTACCACGAGATAGGCCGCTCAATTTCCACGCTCATGTCTGACAAGGTGAGCAGGGATGCAAGGGCGCAGAGAGGAACCATGGGATGCATGGCATGAGGAGACTGTGGAAGGATCATGCACACCATGATCACGATGTAAACAAAATTGATTGTCTACACCAGGGGTTCTCAATCCTGGTCCTGGGGGACCCCTGTGTATGCTGGCTTTCGTTGCAACCGCAGTTGCAATCCCAGAATTTTAACAAGCTGTTAATTTTTCTTAATTAGGTGCTTGTCATGTTTGTAGGAATTATTCACCCTCTTAAGCCACATTATATCAGAAATAGCTATGGATGCCATGTAGAATAAACACCCCATGTTCACATTGTGCTATATTATTTAAAAAAGATAAGAAAATTATTTAACAGATCCATTTAAAGACTGATTTGAATCAATAGGCTCCTAATTGGTGAAAGTGGACACATGGCCACTAAAATTAACCATTTCGTAGATAATGAAGAATTCAAACACAAAGCAAATGATAACGAGCCAAACCTGCATTGTCTTAAGCTTAAAGAAAAAATTGAGTTAAACACATGTGTTCAACAACCTAATTAGGAGCCTATTGATTCACTTCACTCTTTCATTTGAGTGAAAATACATTATTTTGTAACCTTTTCTTATGTAATTGTTGCAATATAGCACAATAAGCACAATGTGAACATGGGGAGTTTGTTCTACATGGCATGCATAGCTATTTCTGACATAATGTGTCTTAAGTGGGCGAATAATTCCTCCAAACATGAAAAGCACCTAATTAAGAAAAATTAACAGCTTGTTAAAATTCTGGGATTGCAACTGCGGTTGCAACGAAAACCAGCATACACAGGGGTCCCCCAGGACCAGGATTGAGAACCCCTGGTCTACACCATGTTCTTAGATGTAGGTAGTTTGAATAGAATGTAAATGTGCAATTGCATGTAGACGGCAGACCTGGATGAAATTGCTTTATATACTTTAACCATTTAGAAACCTAGACTGCAGATTACTAACAAACTTCAAAGAAAGTTTTCACTGATATTTGGAATAAAATTTGATTGTATGTTTTTCTCCATATTCATGGATCTGCAGCAGTTGTTTCATATCTTACTGTCGTCCACTGCCAATTTGACCCATCAACCAGTGGTAAAATGTGCACACATTGAGAGGAGTGAAAGAAGAGGAAGTGTCCGTAGACGTACTACTATTTTCCCCTCGTCCTCCTGCAGCACTTTCACGAGTCGGCATACTCAGCTGATGACCGCCAGGACCTGCTTAATGCCATCAATGGCTTCCTGGACTGCAGCATTGTGCTGCCGCCCTCTGAGGTGGGTGGGGATGAGCTGCTGCGCTCTGTGGCGCGCTTCCAGAGGGAAATGCTGCGCAAGAGGGAGGAGGAAGAGGAGAAGCTGCTCGCCAAGGAGCTGAAGAGCCCTGAGGAAAAAGGTACGGAGATATTCATTCATTCATTTGTGACGTCATGTGGCGATTTTTTTGGTTTCTCCTGATAAATTTTCCTATTGAACTCTGGAAAAATAAGAAACCCTTCAAGTTATCCATCCATATCCACTGCCTATCTGGCAGCAGAGTGATGGTTTAAGGTTTGTTTAATACGTCAGACCCTTGATGACTTGGAGCCATTTAGCTAACCATGTGTTCCATACTGTTCCAGTGTAATTTACAGCTAAATCTAGTCCCACCCCACAATTCCCATAGAGATCCATTCAAATGCAGAGATGTTATAGTATCGCTTGTAATAAGATAAATAAGATATCGAGTCTTTTTATGTTGTTGGGTCACAGACATCAGGAAGTCATGGCATGCAAGGATATGCGACCAAATATAAAAATTTTGAAGGCACTGTCAACTTAGTGTATGTAAACTTCTGGCCCACTGGAATTGTGATATAGTGAATTAAAAGCTAAATAATCTGTAAACAATTGTTGGAAAAATTACTTGTCATGCACAAAGTAGATGTCCTAACTGATTTGCCAACACTATAGTTTGCTAACATGAAAACTGGAGTGGTTAAAAATTAGTTTTAATGACTTCAACCTAAGTGTTGTAAACTTCCGACTTCAACTGTGCGTGTATGTGTATGTATATATGTGTGTATGTATATATGTATGTGTATATATATATACATACACACACACAAACCTAGAGAGTTGGCTGAATAATTATATAATTGCTATATACCTAGACAACACTGAAAACCGTTCCCATGGATATGTAATTTTTAATGTAATTTTACTTAGAAGTATGCATATAACCTGCTTTTTCTCCAATTTCCTTTATTACATTGAATGTTTGAAATGTTGTTTCTCAGAAATGGATAGAACCTTTAGTTCTGAATGACCTTGATACCGATAAGCCTCATTTGACGATAAGCCTGACATTCGATGTCTTAAGCATCTGTGACATTGCTCAATTTAGATGCGCTCAAAAAATTCAAGCACACTTTTACATTCTGCACTTCCTCAACAGAAGCTCTCCTCACCCCCTTTAAGCCGGGAGATGACCCCTTACGGCGGACAGGGCGACCCTTTGGTGGGTTGATCCGGGATGCCCGGCGACGATACCCCAAGTACGTCAGCGATTTCACGGATGCCCTGAATGCCCAGTGCATGGCAGCAGTTATTTTCATCTACTTCGCTGCCCTCTCCCCAGCCATCACTTTTGGGGGCTTGCTGGGTGAGTCCGGGTAGGGAGAGGCTTCCAAAATTCACCTGGACTTAAACAGGTCTAGTATATGACTGTGAATCCACCCATAACCTAAATGTACATCTATTACAATTACATGGTACAGAGTGGCTTGCCCCTTGAGAGCAGAATTTAATCAGTTAACCGTAGTTAGGTCTGTCACTATACTGAAGGATGAAGATGGAATATTATTACATATCTACACTGTTTTATCTGAATTTTTAAGCACTGTATACTCTTGTTTTAGCTGAATTTTTATGCAGTCTGCTCCTGTTTTAACTCAATTTTAACTGAACTATTATACATTTTAATTACCCATGCGTCCATGTATGCATGCGTGTTTTTTTTTGTTTTTTTTTTGCGTCTGATGATTTGTTTGTATTTCATGTCATTATACATGTGTTGCTCTTGGCCTGTGAAGCACATTGTGTTGCTTTCTGTATGAAATGTGCTCTAGAAATAAATAAAACTTAAAACTTAAACTTATTCTCTTCCTCACTTAGGTGAGAAGACTGAGGGTCTGATTGGAGTGTCAGAGCTGATCATAGCCACGGCGATGCAAGGTGTGCTCTTCTGTCTGCTTGGAGCCCAGCCCCTCCTGGTGGTGGGCTTCTCTGGCCCCCTGCTGGTGTTTGAAGAGGCTTTCTTCTCTGTGAGTCAGCTCCCTACAAACCGCTCTGTCTGAAAGACACTCTATTGACAAAACCTTTTGTGCTTGTGAAGTCATTAGGCAATTGGATAATGTTGTGGGTGAAATTCCACGAGGGTCCAGGACGGTAAGGAACCTGCCTGAACTACCAAGGTGTTAGCCAAATAGCATTCACAAGTAAAATCTATAACTGGTATGTGACTACAGGAGTCTTAAGTAAATTGAAAGAAAATTAGGGTTATGATTTCTTGGACTGATGCTGAATAATTGCTTGCTTCAAGACTATCGGACAGTATCACAAACGTTTGAAAAGTGAACACAAGGAAATGGGCATATGTTTTAAAAAATCTCAATCCCCTCTGACTCGAGCTGTATGCAGGGAGCATAGCAATGCAACTTGCAGCATGAGAGAATTAGTCACTCAGTGTATCAGTGGGTGGCTGGCACACTTCCATAGAGTGAAAGCCTGGCATTAAGCTCACTTCAGTGCTAGTGTGTTAGTCTAAACTGGGAGTGTCATAGTCTCTGAATATACTCCAGCATATTTCTGTGTGTATTTATCTGTTCTGTGCTTCCAGTTCTGCAAGGGAAACGACATGGAGTACCTCACAGGTCGGGTCTGGATCGGGTTCTGGCTCGTCATCATAGTGATCGTGATGGTGGCCTTTGAGGGCAGCTTCCTGGTGCGCTTTGTCTCCCGCTTCACACAGGAGATCTTCTCCTTCCTCATCTCCCTCATCTTCATCTACGAGACATTCTCCAAGCTGGGCAAGGTGGGCAGGGCTAGTTGCTCTGAATCTATAACTGACTACAGAAAATTAGAAATTGGAAAAGCATAGCAATATTGAAGCAATCATAGCAGATAGAACAGGAGTAACTGGGACAGGGAGCATCAAGGTAGGTGAAAATAAAAACGAAACAAAATTCCCCTCCTTGAATGAACTAAACGTACAGTACATGGATAATTTAAGTGGAAAAGCAACCAGTATATTAAGCGATTTTACTAGCAGTTTAAATCAAGCCATTACTTTCCAAAATTGCCTGTGGGCACAGTGAAATATACAGTAACTGTTATTCATGTTAGAGGGATAAATAATGTTAAGCTGGACTGCGCATCATTTTCAATGTGCTCATTCACTCCAGTTCGCAAACTAGCTAAAATGGTATCAAACAAGCAAGGCATGTACTCCGCCAAGTTGTATATTATATCTAGCTGGTGAAACTGAAGTGGTGTCTTGTAGCTGTCTGGAAACCTTTTGGGGGTTTGGGGGTTTGCTAAAGCACAGTTTTGGGGGTTTGCTAAAGCTCAGTCAGAGGGGAGTACAAACAAACCAAAAGCACTACAATAAAGGCTGTCTGCATTGCTATATTCGTAATTCCCTCCCTCCCTGTAGCGAGATTAAATGAGCAAGTTGCCAAACTAAATAATTGGATTGCCTTCAAATAATTGAATAGGCTTTCAAAGCAATTCCTGAGATCCAAAACCGGTCGAAAGATGGAACGTGCTTAGGGTGCAAAACAGCAAAATTAAGTAGTGTACATTGACAAGATGGTTGATGTGATCACCTGCAATGGAATTGATGCATCCAAAACTAAATAGAATCTACACCTTTTCACATCTGTATTACATGGCACTTTTGAAAAATCACATCCCAAATACTGTACTGCTACCTGAGTGGTATAATGTTTTGTTTAATTTGCCAGGCTGTCATTTGTACTCAAACACTTAATGCAAAAAACAGAAGTCTGTTAAAACCTACAATATTGGTGTTATGCAAAGGTTATTCTATTGTAGTGAGTTTAGTCATTTTCAATTTTACATCTTTTCTGCTTGACAAAAAAATAATCTTCTCGTCAAATGTTTAATGAAACCGTATTCAACACCCACCATATTAAGACTTATTTGTTCAAATGTGCAGTGTGTGTTGAGTTAAATCTACATCTCCTTCTTCTGACTGATAGACTCAACACAGATTTTGATAGGAAGACAGATGCACAGAGAGGAAAAGGAAAGGAGGTACGTTTGGTCAGTTTGAGCTTCAGGTGGTATTGACATCTTCTACAATTTTAGCATAGTGCATTTAGCAAAATAAGATACTTTGAGCCATTTCTTTAGTAAAGCAGGGGTGGGCGATGTACAAATTTTATATTACCACCGGTACTATTTCAGCGATGATGGGCCTTTTCACACAAATCAAGATAGTCCTTCAGCTGTTTCTGAAAAGCTAGTCTGGATATGCTTGCTAACTAGCAAACATGCTAACTAGTGTCTAGTTCTCACTTTGAAAATCCTTGAATAGCTGGAATGTTAAGTATTTTGTCATTATATTGAAGTAGAACAACAAGAAAATGGCACTGTAGTTTCCCCATGAGGATTTTTTTTTTTTTTTTGCTTTTTCACAGTATGGGATTGTGACGGTATGATAGCCACCCTGAAAAATTCAGTGGTAACCATTGTTTCATGGTAACAATGAGTTACACAAATTCACTGCTATAAATGAATGTAATTAAGCAATATTAATAGTAAGACATATACCTTCACATTTGAGATCATACGCCCCAGTGTTATCTGATTATGAAAAACTACATTGTTAGTCATTCAAGCTAAGGACTTCTCTATATACACTACCGTTCAGAGACATTGATAATGTTACAAACTACTATTTCTATTTCATTCTATTTCTACATTAGCAATTGTAGCCAAATAGAATGAAATATAAATAATAGTTTGTAACATTATCAATGTCTTGTATTTGTTGATCAATTTAATGCTACCTTGGTGAATAAAAGTATCAATTTCTTTAAAAAACATAAAAATGTATGATTCCAAACTTTTGAACGGTAGTGCATTTACTTATTTAGAGAAAAATTGATGTAATTGTGTTTATTAACCATACTAACACAAAATCATATGCATTGCATATTGCTCAATCATTCAGGATGTATTGATCGCCCACCCCTAGCTGAAAGTTAAATGACAGCAGCTTCTATTTATACCATAAGCATGATGTGATTGAAGCCACCATTAAAATTGAATAATGTGAAGGAAGTTCAGCCACTCCTGAAGTTCTAGCTATTATAAGCTTAGGGAGACTAGAAAAATAGTGTGTTTGGGGGTGAGTTTCTGTCATTAGAAGATGGATAGCCAGATGACTTTTGGGGGACTTGTTCTTTGTTCTTATTTTTTGGAATGTTTTTTTTTTTTAAAGTATTTATGAAAATCCATGAGAGAGACCCATATTTCTATCACTGGTACCCTGTCAAAGCTTGAGACTTGTTTGATGGAAACTTTTGTCATTCAACAGATCTTCCTGGAGCACCCCCTAAAGCGCTGTTACCTGAGCAACAGCACTACAGAGAATGCCACAACAGGCAGTGGTACAGCGCTGTTGCTAGGTAACGCAACTGACGTTGAATCAATCAAGGTGCGCGGAGAGCCGAACACAGCCCTGCTGTCTCTGGTCCTCATGTCTGGAACGTTCTTCATCGCTTTCTACCTGCGCAAGTTTAAGAACAGTGCCTTCTTCCCTGGCAGGGTATGTCTGAGCACACGTCTCACTGAGAAACTGCTCGTACATTGGAGGTTGATTAAATTTGTTGAATAAAGTTCCGTCTTTGACTCAGTTCCGAAGGGTGATTGGAGATTTCGGGGTCCCCATTGCAATCCTCCTAATGGTATTGGTAGATTACGGAATACAAGACACCTTCACACAGGTGAGACCTTACACCTTACACTTGCTTATGGTACAATACACTGCTGTCTACACAAATGGTGTGTGAACAGATACTGTAATAAAAATGTGTTTGGTTGGTTAAAATCGTATAGTTCAGATGTGTCAAACACAACTCCTGGAGGGCTGGAAAGGTCTCCAGGTATTTATGGTTTCCTTTCAATCAGCAGCCAATTGAGGCATTGAGGACAATGTGGACCCTATTAGTCAATCAACGACTTAAATGAGTCACTGTTAAAACACAATGAAAAGCAGCAGATGGGCTACTGCAGCCCTCCAAGACTGGATTAGTAGACCTGTGATCTATACAAACACACTGCAATTCAACTGCATACTTCCCCGCTCCACACGTGGGTAATGTCTACTCAATGCAATTGTTATTAACTAGTGCATCTCCAAGATGTGCGAAATCACATGTCAATGTCCTTTATGCAGAAACTGAGTGTGCCCAGTGGTTTCTCCGTGACCAGCCCAGACAAGCGTGGCTGGGTGATCAACCCATTGGGGTCAGAAAAACCATTCCCCATCTGGATGATGGCAGCCAGCATCCTCCCTGCCTTTCTGGTTTTCATTCTCATTTTCATGGAAACACAGATTACCACGTGAGTCACATGACTGTGTCTGTTACATAATTATATTGACAATGTGTTGATGAAATGAGGCTATACACTTTATACAAATAAACAAAAACGGCATTTTCAGTTATTGGGAAAATAACTACAAAGTTTTGATGTTAAAATGAGAACCCCAATTTACAGGTCACACACAAGTTCTCTCTAATATGACATTTTTAAACTTTCAGTGTGACTTTACACGTTCAATAAATTTGTGAAATTGCAATAGCTTTAGTGATTCCAGATTTTTTTTAAACGAACCCAATGATAATGGATTATCCTTACTTTGCCCCTCTCAGTCTGATTGTTAGTAAGAAGGAGCGGATGCTGTTGAAGGGCTCTGGCTTCCACCTGGACCTGCTGCTCATTGTGGTCCTGGGAGGGATATCTGCGCTCTTTGGACTGCCCTGGATGGCCGCTGCCACAGTGCGCTCAGTCACCCATGCCAATGCCCTCACTGTCATGAGCAAGGCCGTTGCCCCCGGAGACAAGCCGCGCATACAAGAGGTCAAGGAGCAAAGGGTGACAGGGCTGCTTGTGGCGATCCTTGTGGGTAGGTCCTCCAAACTGCCTCCCCAGTCAAAGCATCTTTAAGGTTTCTAGCTAATACATTTGGGTGGCACAAGCTCTTTCCTTCGTTTCCTTAGCCCTTAGCATCAAGGCAGATCTGAAAAAATAACTTTTCTTTTCCTGATTTTTCCATTTTTCTCCCAATTTGGTAGCCAATTGGACCCTATGCAATTCAATTCCCCCTGTGTAGCAACCGCTAGAGAATCACCGCCACAACCCCTTTGTCCAGTAGCAGGAAAGAGGGCGCCACGTCCTCTTTAGGGCGTGACTCCTCAAGCTCCTAACCTAGATTCCAGCTTGCCCAGGGCTGTCTTATGTGTGACGATTCTCTCCGAGTCCCTCCCCTCACCCCGGGAGCAGCTGCCAATTGCCACTCCCTCAAGGCACCAGCCATACTCGAACCACCGATCCTCGGGGCGCAACCGCACAGACAAAGTCTTTACCTTTGTCCGCTGCACCACCGTGGTGCTGTGTGTGACCAAGTTTGCATCCAGTTTAGTCTTTGGCAAGCACTGAGGATGAGGATGAGGATGACACAATAAAAGAAATGTGAAGACTATCCTATTTGAGGATAAGGCTAAGTCCTCAGTTGATCTCATCCCCAGGCATGTCCATTGTGATCGGAGACCTTCTGCGTAAGATCCCCATTGCGGTGCTGTTTGGGATCTTCCTATACATGGGCGTGATGTCACTCAATGGCATTCAACTTACAGAGCGAATGCTGCTGCTGCTAATGCCACCAAAGTACCACCCTGACCAAATCTACATTCGCAAGGTAAGGATTGAAGGAATTGGTTGGGGAAGAATGACAAAACGCATAACAATGTAACTTGCATTAAATCGGTTACCCCATAGCTAAGCTTTATGAATGTCTGCATTTTTGCATAGAACTTGCGGTATTCATTGGAAGTAAACATTGTGTCTGCAGGTACGGACGTGGCGAATGCACCTGTTCACCGGTATCCAGCTGGTCTGCCTGGCAGTACTGTGGGCGGTCATGTCCACTGCGGCCTCCTTGGCCTTTCCCTTTGTCCTCATCCTCACTGTCCCTGTAAAAATGTTCCTACTTTCCCGAATCTTCACCACCCGCGAAATGCAGTGTGTGAGTAACCCCATAATACCATGGCTCATCACACACTCCACACGACCTAGTCGTAAACTGTATAAAGAGAAAATCTTAAGAAAAGTGTCATCCCAGCCAGGAAATAGAGGGGGTGGGGGTCTGTATTGATCGGTAACTCTATATAAGCCATTAATTTCTTTAAGCAGGACTTTTTTTTAAATAATGGGTCCAGTTAGTCAATGAAACTGAAGTAAAAAAATTGGAAAATTAAAAGTGACTTGACTATTTAGAGCCCTTTCTTTGTACCGCAGCTGGATGCAGATGATGCGGAGCCGACCTTTGATGAGAAGGAAGGGCAGGACGAGTATACCGAAATGCACATGCCAGTGTGAGCCATGCCCACACCTTCCTCTGCCAGTGGCCATGCTAGCTTGCCAATCAGTTAACCAGCCAATCAGAAGAAAGCACCAGGGACCCAACCTACTGAGGGCTCTGCATTCTCTTTCAATGTTTGTAATGTTAGTTTTATTGTCTAGCATTTAAATTTAATTTATTTTTCATTAATGGATCTTTGTATAGGCAAAGACCCAGAGTGAAAACTTCTCTCTCATTGCAAAAAGGAAAGAAAAAAAACTTCATGATCTTGAGCTTTCCTGGCAAATGCATCATTTTCATGTTGTGATATTTTAAGAATATAATCCTTTGATACAACACAGGCAAGACAGTGTTGCATGTTAGTTGGGTGGGTACTATGAGGTCCAGTGCTCCCAACATAGAAGAGGAAACTGAACGTATCCATGTGTATAGCAGTACAATTGAAGCCTCCACAGCATTTAACTGCTGGACATGGGGAAACTCACTGCTCTTGACACAAATTTAATTAGACAATCGTAAGATGGATACCTAAGTTCTGTGCCGACATGTCAGCCATATACACTTTAAAATGAAGAAGGTCCTTGCAGAAATCCGCACAAAGGGAATTTAATCTATGACCTTGCAGAGGTCATTATCTATCAGCACTTTATAGCAATGAGGGCAGGACAAATGTATCTGATTTACATATTTTAAGTTAGAATCTATTATAAGTGACCACAATAAAATCTAATCCATTTTAAAATTCAGATAAATTGATTGCTCCAACTAGAGGCCTGGAAGGTATGGTCCTGGAAAAGTTTGTTTTGAGTTGAACTGCAGGAAAAATATTTATGGGATGCATCTTTAATGGGATGCATCTTTAACCCCTGTTGGTTAATGCGGAAATTTATACTATTGTGAAATGATGAAATATTTGCTGTGCTCAGAGACTGATAACATGCCCTATTAAACTGTTCAGCACCTCCTGTGCAACATGTTCAACCAGAAAAACCTTGAAAATGATAAGTGTTGTTGTGCATTGTATGTAGAAAAGCGAATCGGATCTTCTGTGTTCCTTGAAATTTTGTTGCCCAAACTAATCCAACATACAGCAGAATCCAGTATTCTTCTTTTACACACAGCTATAACCTAAAGCACCAAAGAAGCAACAAAAGGGCTTTCTGAATATGTTGGGTATTGCAGGAGTGTAGAAAGAGAAGGAAGGGTCCTCAAAGGGCATCTCAGACCTGATTACAGAACAGGTTGCACAGAACAAATGGCTGTTCTGTAGAGTAGACCAGTCTTGTCAGTACTATCCACCATGTATGTATTTGGGTGTGCTCTGCATGAATCCTTTATCATTATAGCATTCAAGCTTACAAACCTGTGCAGCAACAGTTTAAAGTATCCATAACTATTACCAGGCCTTACACTAATGGAAGATCTTTTTTTACAAATCAATAGCAATATGTGTGACTTCAGTATAAAGTAAAATTTTACAAAGCTTACCAATGCAGTGATGCTGAGGTGACGTGTTGTCATATTTAATGGATTATGGACAGTGCTCTCTTAGCAAGCTGCGTTTTTTGTCGACAAGGGCTTTAATCTGTGATTCCGCACTTCAATTTTCAAATGCATGCAAACTACCATCACTTGAATGCCTTTACTGTTTTCCAACCAAAATACACTTTTCAAAGTTATGGTTTGCCATCACTGTTGCGGTGTTTTAAAATTGAGATCACGTACCCTACAGCAATATATGCATTTATAGTGAAATTGCTCTGACTGAGTTCCAGGTCCAAGAAAATTACTGCGCAAACTTGCATTTCCTTTTAAGAATAAGGCTTTATAGAGGGGGATATGGCTTGTCTGTTAAGTGAGCAGGAGCTACCTACACAACTGGTGCTTTTTCCAGAGTGCTTCACTACTTAACATTCAACACTAACCAAGCCTTGTTGCATTCTGTATACTGCAGTAGTAGCTACTGTATGTAAATGCATACACTGAGGCAATGTTGGCAATCACAGGGATATCTATACATTTATCTGACATAAAGCTGTGCATTTATATTAAATTCACACAGTGCTGGAGGATTTATACGCATCAATGCACTTTTACATTTATTGGCATTTTAAAATAAAAAATAGCAGAATGTAAGCAGGCCATTGGTTTTGGGTCAAGAATCGCACCTGTGGGAATGGGAAGGGACTTTAAAAAATATATATATAAAACAGGACTTCACTAACATTGAGGAACAAACCATGGGACTAGCTTTAATTGCCCATTGGAGTGTAGCAGACATTGAAACTAAACTAGTCTGGTTGCAGGATGCATTGACCTGCTTTTCAGTGCAAATCTCAACATACTTTTTGCCAAAGTTTTATTTTGCTTTCTATTGCTTATATTTTGTCAGAATGAGACTTCTTATATTTGAGGGATTGGAATCTTCCAGGAGGACACAGATCTTTGATTCCATTTTTAAGGCAATGCTGTGTACTGCCACAAAAATAGATTTGTCAGGTAGTGTTTGCTCCCTAGTGGCTGATTTGGATTTGTTAATTTGGGTTTTAAGTACTTTGAGCTAAATACAGTACAAGTATTTCAGTTTCTTCCCCACCAGTTCTCTCGAAATGCAGTCTGTTCACAAAATGTTTAGAACATTCCTCCCTTAACACTGCAACCAGTCTTGTCACCATTGGTCAATTGAGACCAGTCTCTTCACCCATTTTTTGATCTATACTGCAGCATAATTCTTACGTTGTCATTTTTTTCTAATCAGTTTAAAGGCATCAAATAAATCACCTTTCGTGAATGCAGAACAATGACAGTGCATGTAAATATAGCATTCCTGGACTGTGGGATGTGGCCATCAGACAGGATGAGCTTTTTCAGACATGTCTTTGTGCCTTGTCTGTTATATTTTATATTTATATATTTTTAGTCAAGAGCCTGCCATAGATGTCACTCAAACGTACCCAATTTTAGTTATGATGCTATATGATGCTATGATGTCACCAGTCGTGTCACTGAATGTTTCACTAATTTGATGATTGGCTTCATCTATGAGTGGACTCAAATTCAATCCATGCCTCTATCCCCCTCTACAGACATAAATTGACATTCCAGAGCACAGCACTTAAACACCACATGAGAATACATACTGTAGATTACCCCCCAATGTCTAGTTTGTCCTCTTCTGTTTTTGTGGGTGTTTCACTCCAGTCACATATGCTGAGCAGCTGCTTCTTGGGGTATTCCATTTTATCTTCATAATGGCCCTCCTTTAAAATGGCTGCCATTTCAGTCAAGTGGCTTGCTGGATTTGGTTTTGGGTAATCAGTCTGATTCTTAGCCTTCAAAGCATGACTGCACTTTTCATGTGATACAACTAGTTTCAGTACTTTTTGTTTTAACAGTGGTGAGTGTTTGAAGTTCATGTTCCTTACATTATATTAGGATGTTTAAATGCACGGTGGAGGAATTTCTTTTCACAAGTGTTTGCTAAGCTTAGTTATTTTCAGTTAAATGAATGTGTATCAGGTATTTTCAGGGGGTAGCACTCCATAAAATATAAAAGTCTGCAGAGAAATGTAAGGGGATAGGAGTGGATTTTGGGAAGGACTGTGTATAGACATTGCTGTATTAGGAAGGACAATCCTATCATGACATCTCAAAACATGGCAATTTAACGTCATTTGATGAGAATTCTGGTTTTAAAATTTTTGTAATGCTCATTGCTAAGTGGTTTTCTGTATATGTCTAGTTCAAATAACAATGACAAATAAAATTAATTTTTACATAGAAGGGTGTGTATGGTTTTCATATTATTTGATACCAAACCAGTCAAGTTTTCTAAATGTATTCCAATTTTTTCATGCCAAGAGTTCCATTCAGGCCAATTACATAGATGCACAAAAAGTACTATTAGGCTAGTACTTATTTAAACTAGTTCACAAGCTATCTTTTAATTTGCAAGAACATTTTACATATTGTACAAAGACACTGCACGACTACAACATGAAACCTTTACAAAATAAATCTCTTCAGAATACTGTGTGAAAAAGTAAAGCCCTTTTAAAAGTTTACAAGCTAGCCAACTAGCTACTAATGCCTAGACAGCATTGTTCTGGATACCAGAGCTAGCTACAAGTTTTTGAAAGCTTTAAAATAACGATATCGGGGGTTGACAGGTATGATACGAAAGTTTTGAATTAAATCAAAAGTGCAGGGGAAAAAAAGATTCAGCAGGGGTTTAATGCCAGTGAAAATCAATTACCCTTAGTTTGCAGTAATTAGGCACATCAGTGACAGGCTAGTTTTGATTATTGGGATGGACCACAGTTCTGTGGGATGACCCCTTGAGTGATCAGGCCACCCTTCCCCAGTTGATGAATTTGCGAAAAGAAATAGGCTTATTAGCCAAATTTATGGTTTCATACTTACAAGTAGCACTGAATATTAGCATAAGCAAATGAAGCATTGAATCGGTCTGTAACCACAGTTATATGCGGGTTTTCATTACTATTTAAAAAATGTCGGTAACTATTTAACATTCTAGTCACAAAGAGTTTATTTGTTTTTTTAATTTGAGTATTTTAACGGTACAATAGAGGAAATATTGTCAATATGCAAGGTAGGGGAAGCACTATGGGAGATGGGCTGTGTCCGAATCAGAGCCCTATCTACAAATTCCACAGGGAAACAGGTGATGCTATCATGACTGGGTATAAAAGGATTCCAAAAGCCTCGATCTTATTTTCAGGTACAACCCCTGGCAAAAATTATGGAATCACCACACTTGGAGGATGTCCACTCAGCTTTTTTTACTTCGTAGCAAATAAACAAATCACAGATATGACACAAAACAATTTTTGTTTAATAGCTGAACATTCTGGCTTTGTGAAACATACCTCAAACAAATTAAATTATTTAAATTAATGGCATATTTTTTTCCAGTAGATATGGATGGATCACTTGAAGGGTTGTTTTTTCTGACTTATTTTTCCATAGAGTTCAATAGGAAAATGAGTCAGCAGAAACAACCCTTAAAGTGATTAAATACACTGTCCCCAAAAAGGTTTTAATGAGGAGTTTGATATTAGACCATTACTATAAGTCTGTTATTGTCCTGTTTTTATTCATGTATCCCATATTTACATTTACTTAACAAATTTGTGTACTAGTCTGATGTCCTGGCCCATTTGGATGGTCTTATATTAATCATGTTATTAATGGTTTTCTTTCTGATGTTATCTTTGATACTTGTACAATTGTATGTAATACTGATAATATATCTTGTGCTATTATGTAACCGGTATATTTGTTTATTGAACAATGAGTATTTGTAATGTGTGAAACTTCCTTTATGATGAAATGTAATGATATTCACACTTTTTATCTTGTGTATATATTAACATTTTTCCAGGTGTGTATCTTCATTCCTAGGATTACTGACATGGTGACCTGCCCAGTGTCCTATTACGTAATCTTGAATTGACTAAGGAGGCATTTCTGATGTCACTATTTGTCTATTTATACAGGTGTACTCACATGATCACCCACCTGACGAAGACCAATTTGGTCGAAACGTCTGCTCACGAATGTAGCTAGATAATAAAATTATCACTTGGAGCATTATAGCAGTGTGCTGGTGTATATAGCGTATATTTACAAAAATCAATAAAGTTGATATGGTAAAACATTAAATATGCTATCTTTTCTTTGTCCTTTCTGTTTTCAATTAAATATATGTAAAAGATCATTTACAAATCACTGCTTTCTGCTTTTATGTGCATTTTACATACTTTTTTGGAATTGGGGTTTGTATAATATGGTAGTGACCGCATCTAAAGACAGACCAGGGGGATTCACTTGTTGCTTTTATCACAAGCCAATGTTCTCCGTAGGCTACACAGAGGATTACACTGACTCAAACGCACAGACTGCAAACATTTTTATACTGGACTGGCGCTAATACTGCAAACTCATCATAAACGTATTGCATGACCTAGCTAGCCCTCCTTTGACTAGCTAGTTACACTATACTGTCAACAAAACACACGTACGCACTTTATACACACAATGACACAATTGGCTAGCTCTGGTGACCACTAGCCAGCATAAATAAACATTTAACCAGCAAGTAGTAATAGTTTCTGATATAATGTAGTCACAGCCTTAATTGCAGCCTTAATTTGTTCGTTTAACAATTCATGAACACGGCCAAACAAGATACACATATCCAGGAATTCTAGCGAGATATCCAGCTGGATAGCGCGGCGCTACCAAGCCAGACATCCCGCACGACCCAGTTGGATAGCGCAGAGCTACTTAAGGAGCTACCACAGAACTTCTTATATAGTTCTGTAGGAGCTACCCAGTTCAACATCTCACGCTACCCAGCCGGACATCCCGCAGGATCCAGTTGGATAGCGCAGAGCTACCCAGTTGGATCGCTCGCGCTACCAACTGGATATGTCAAGATGTCCACTGGGTATCTCGCAATGTCCACTGGGTGGTCCAGAGTGATTGGATAGGTGGTGTCTTGTTAACTGGATATAGCTACTCGCTTAACAACTGGGTAGCACAGAGCAACTGGATATACGGTGTCTTGCGTCGGGTTTTCAACTGTTTGGCTCTCCATAATTGCCGGCTGCTCCCGGGGTGGGGGGAGCATATGGAGTGAAATCACTGCCAAAAATACGTATGTAGCCTACAAAAGATATATCCGTAAAAGTAAATTACAGATTTGTACATGTAAACTGCAGTTCGTAACCGTAAATTGGAAAAGTGTGAATGCATAAAAAAAATCTGTTGTATTCAATACGATTAGGCTATATTTTTTGCACTCAAAACTGTCTGTACGCACGTACGTCTCTTATTTTACGAATCTCTGCATTCGGATTTATGTAGGCTACAGAATTTTGGCAGTCTTTTCACGCAGACTGCAATCGTATTTTTTGGATCTGTACGTAGAACTATGCCTGGCCAGTCGAAACAGCGAGCAATACCTTTACCCTATTGGCTGATGGAGCTCGCAAAGTAAAACAGACGGGCTTTCGGAAAATGGCATGGCGCAGTCTGGTGGTAGTGACCAGTCCCGAACTTAGGTAGCCTAAATTTTTACATTTAATGCTTTTCTACCACTACCCTGTTTTATTTTGTGCAGATACGATGGCAAATGATCTAGCAAGACAGTTAGCCAGCTAACGTTCATAGCAATGACTTGCCAGTGGACCACTCTCAGTTCAACAGGAGATAGCTAGCTAAAGGAATATGAATGTTTTTAGATCGCATCTATATGAATGTATGGTTGTGCTTTAACTAATGTTAATATCATCCATGGGTCCTTCCAGTCGCTTTTCAGACGGGAGTCTGTGCGGTGGAAACAAATGTTTCCTGTTACAAGCCCGAGTGGTGGCAGAGAGAACTTTCACAGTATATTTTTACTTAAAGGGTTAGTTCGGAATTTTGGACATAATGTCTCATTTATGACTTAGCCATGATGTTGTTGATTGATGGAGACCATTTTCAGCTGATTCCATCCATACTGTCCTTCTTGTGGACATACACACGTTGCTAATGCTAGCGCAACTCTATGGTAACCGGTAGCATCCACTACCAAATGCACTTAAACACTCCACAGTGCACCCAAAGCAAATAAAATACGACGACAGTCTATTGGGGTTAATTTGAGTGTTTATACCATCATTTTTTAAGTCAAACTATCGTTGAACTCTTTACTTTGTGCTGACATATATTCTCTGTGGAAGTACGGCGGCCATTGCAACTTGTTGCTCTTCTTTGT
This sequence comes from Synaphobranchus kaupii, assembly GCA_029718625.1. NCBI lineage: Eukaryota > Metazoa > Chordata > Actinopteri > Anguilliformes > Synaphobranchidae > Synaphobranchus > Synaphobranchus kaupii. Next base: position 45,725,569 of record CM056377.1, on the reverse strand, counting down.
TGTTGTAGTCGACCAGTGCCGGCACTACATTCATAGGTAACGTAAAGTATCGCTCCGCCGCCGTACTTGACCACATATTCTACTTCCACAAAAAATATAGGTCAGCAATTATGATACGGACTGCAATGATACGGACTGCACAGGGAAAGATATTGAGAAATGATTGAAAATGCATTGTAATAGGACAATAGGACAGCACCTTATTCCTGAACTCCCCTCCTCGGTTGGTGAGAATGTGTTTTGGTGCCCCAAACTTGAATTCTACAATGCACTGTGCTACATCCTCGGCTTTCTTAGACTTCAGCGGATATGCCTCAGCCCACTTGGTCTTGTAGTCAATCATGACGTCCCTGTGCAGTCCGTCTCATTACCCAAAAACATGGCTGAGGCTCCCTTCGCTCAGTTTTCTTTTGTACTAACTGACTGTTGTCCATTAAATTCAGTTGAATATGGCTCTCTGCCAGAAGCTGGACATCGAGAGGAGCTTCTGCACACCTTACCATCCACAGACCAGTGGATTGGTTGAAAGAATGAATGGGACAGTGACAAAGTAATGTGGACTTGACACTAAACTGACCTTGACCCATTTACACCACTAAATGGTACTATAGTCACTGTGTTAAGTATTCTATTTTGGTATTGTATTAAGCAGTGTGATTTGGGTCACACATCGCAATCATAAGCTATGCTTTACAATCGAAATAGTATTTCATAACAATGTCAATATGTTTCAAAACTCTCACCAAATTGGTGGATGAGAATCCTTGGAACTGGGACCTCAGTGCAGCCATGTTTGGCTTGCGCACCAAAGTACAGATCACCACCAAGCACTCCTCATTCTACCTCATGTTCGACAGAGAAGCCAGATGTCCATCTGAGGTCCCAGAGACTTCAGGAGTGAGTAGCTAGGTCTCTACATTTCCTTCACTCTAAGTCTAACGTATAGCTAACAGCATTTTCTCTCAATTCAAGGTAGCTGAGAATATAGAGGAAATTGTGGCTACAAAAGTTTATAAGTACTAAAACGGACTATACTTTCTTAAAATAGGTGTAATAGCCTTTGAGCTTTATTGGACAGCACAGTGTAGACACAAGAGGAAAGGTCGGATTCGAACCGACAATGTCGCAAAGAGCACGGGAATATCGGTTAGGCCGCGCTACAGACTGCGCCACGGGGAGACACGCCAGGAAGGCATACTTCGGCTCATACTTAAATAAATAAATCAAATAAATTGTATTTTTTTTTTAAAATAGTTCGGTTTATACTTACAAAAAAATGCTGCTAAAAAAAGGTAAACTAGTTCTGTATGCCACTTGTGCTCACTGGATATCTAAATTAGCTTACTTGAGTTTTATTAACTAAAATGTGGCTTGATTAGTCCTTATTTGTCATAGCCATAGGCTACGTGTAGCCTAGCTACGTTTTTTATTTTGTTTTTTTAAAGGGTTTCCGTGCTGTTATAGTTTTGACAGCTCCGCGTTATCATAGCTATGATGCAGCTTTAGCAAAAACGGGTATGCAGTAACAGACTAACCTTTTTATATTCATTCGTTTTTTGTTTTCAACGAGGGCATTTCCCGGTATAATTGCTGACTTGTGGCGAAAGTGCCGCCGTGGTGATAGATTTACCTTAACATCTGTCCGATGTCGTCGTTTTTCACGGTAAGAAGAAATTTTATGACAACGTTACCTATCAAGATATGTCACAATAGCTAGCCAAGATAGATGTAGTAATCTCTAGCTAACACTGTGCTCCATAATCAGCTGTTCCCTGTCCCGTTTTACCCTTGCGTTACGTTATCTAATTGCAATCCGGTTTGAGATTGTTCACTAACAACAAAATATATGTAACACAACAATTAAAATGATACAAACCATCACAGGCAAGTTACATTACTTCGCCTTTGTCTCCTCTTTTCTCGCATGCTTTCCCTCACAGTTCCTCCCCCTGCGGCGTTGGGCGGAGTTTCATACCGAACCATACGCTCCTTTTGTCGGATCCGTTTCGACCTGACTCCCCGGGGTTTATGGCTAAGAACCGAGGCAATAAAAAGCCCCAGTACCACCACAACGACACTCTTTCTTCGTAATAACCTGGCTAGTTTGTTAATGAAAAGAGCGGTGAGTGATTAATTATTATAAGTAACGTTAACATTTTAAACGATTTTATTGTAGTTTCACCCGAACAGTTGTAACATTCATGGCGGATCTGCAGTGTGGGATTTTGGGGGCAAGCAGTCTTTTTTATCTGAAGCTAGCGGATAAGTTTAATTTTTTTTTATAAAGTAATACATTATCAAGCTTACGTCAGAATTAACGTTTAACGTCGTATGATATTTTGTACCACCGAACACATACTTTAGCCCATATCGGGAAAAACAAACTAACTAGCTAAGTTGGTTCGCTACGCTATGTAGCTAGCTAACGTTAACAGTAACGTTAGATAACAGGCTAACGTTATATAGCTAACGTTACGATAGCTAGGTGGCTAACGTTGGCTAATTTACCAAAATGTCATAGCTTTGGCGTAATCCTATTAACAGACAAATGCAGTATATTGACACATACTGTGACATTGCCAGTGAGAAAACGAATTTAATTTGTAATAAGTCTTCCTCTGATAGCTAGCTAACGTAACGTTAGCTACTAACGTTCGCAAGAGCTTAAATTCCAGTCGAAGCTTGTGAGCTGACTTGGAATTAGGACGCCATTGCATTAGAGGCCGCTATTGGATATTGGGTTCGTTTCCCTACTGAAATCCGATTTTTGCTTCGAATACACATGGATGATTTTGCTCTCATTACGTGACGTTATATGTGGATATAATGTATTCGCGTTTGGATTTATTTTCTTCGTATACGGTATTGTTCTTTTAAAACGGTGTATCGTCATTCATTAATTCCGTTTGTTTAAGATGTTCCACTCGATGGAAAGGGGGAGGGCAGCTGGGCAACTGCTTTTCTGAAGTTGACCTTGCAAGTGTGCGGGCCTGACACTAAACTGCAAAGTAGCGGTTGGTTGGGTGCAGGAGTGGACCAAGTTGACAGTTTGACTCCCATAATGTGATAGTTTGTACTCTTTCATGCATGAATTTTGTGGTCTCTAACTGATAAGGGTGATGTATTAGGTCGACTGGTCATTGCATGCAATTTTGTTAATTTATTGATCAGGGTTAACTTTAAAGTTTTAAAATGAGCTGGACTGTCCTGGTCAAATACGGCATAATTTAGACCGCTGTTATTGTGTGGTGTTATGATAACTGGAGGCAGCAAGCTAAGAAGAGACAGTCTGGTGCATGCTACCTGATCTTAACTAACCTGCTTATATGGCATGGTTGAGCATATCTAGTTATAGAAATTTAAATATATTTTATATATATATATACACACATGCTGGTGAGAACTTGCCTTCCGAAAGCAAGCCTGTGGCCGATCTCCTGCCTCCAAAACACAATCAGTATGGACATGCCCACCCAAACATGTTTCAACACGTCTTGTTATAAATAGGCTTTATCAGGAACAATTATCACAGGTGTCATTTCACTACATTTGTGATATTAGTAAGTACAGTCATTGCTTGCTCTTTACAGTAAGTTGTCCACGTCCAGAGTAGACTATAGCCTATTTATTAAATGTCTAACATGGTGAATCCAGGCCAAAGATTTGACACATTATGTGCCATTCATTTATAACAATGTGTGAATTAGATGCACATGATGTCTGTAAACAGTGTTGATGCCTGTAATGTATAATTCTGTTATTAGCAGGAAGTGAGCTGACACCATCCAGATGCAGACCTCGACATTGTTATAATTTTTAATGCATCTGAATAATAGCTATTTTGCGTCTCAATGATCACAGGGCCAAGAATATGTTTCTACATTTATGGCAGGACACATTATTCTCCCTGTGCTGTAAGCTGAATAGCTCTGATCGATACTGTTGGTCTTATGTCACTTCCAAAAAGGCAATAATCCAAGATTCCACATGTCATGATTCCGTATAATGCAGACCTTTTGAGTCTTCAGTCAGAGGAGAGATGACTCGACCAGATACTTCATCTGCCATTCAGAATTTGTGGTGAAACAGTTGGCCTTTCTTTAATGTTTGTCAATATGGTGTACATTAATGTCTTTGTATTATCCTGTGAACATGGCTAAATTCACCATCGCATGTGATTTGTAGACATTTTCCAGTGATGAAACTTCACAAGCCCCATGAGTTTGACAAAAAAAACATGATCCTTCTTAGATAAACTGTTCCAGTATTACCCTAACATAAGTGTTCCTTGTATTTCTGTTTCCCACCCTTGAGGTTTACCTCAAGACAAAGGACAACTTTTGAGAGCAGGTCTGTGTTCTGTTTTTGAAGTGGTGACTAATGTTCCTTAGGTTGTCTGAGAAGCAAAGGCCAGTCTCGTGGGTGACTTGTCAGCGGCCTGAAGAGAGTCCAGAAAGACCCACCTGTATTTCCACAATGAACGGCAACAGTAGCCAGACCACAGTGGCGCGTCTCAAGGTAGAACCAGGTACAGCACATCGAGCACACTGCTTTGTAATGATGCCGTCTTGACAGAATCAAGGTTGCCCCCCCCCAAGTTACATATAGAAATCTGAGTCGCACAAGTAAGTAATTTCTTAGCCAGGTGGTTGCATGCAACTGAAGTTGCAGCCATGTTCTGTTTAAAATGTCCTGTGGTGCTGCATAGTGTTTTCCCCCTATTCCAAATGGAAGATGTCTCTAATCTTGTGGGTTTGGGAGGGTGGAGCAGCTTGCTTTGCATTATGAGAAGGGAACTGGGCTCGCATCTCCTGAGGTTGTAGGTTCAAGTCCCAGATGGGGCACTGCCCTTATGCCCTTGATCGAGGTACTTAACCTGAATTGCGTCAGTAAATTTACAGCTGCATAAATTGATTTTAAAGAATGTAAGGCGTTTAAGCCACTCTGGATAAGAGCGCCTGCTAAGTGCATAAATGTAAATGTAAGAATCAGGACTAATGAAAGACGCCAGGCACTGCGTCACCACTGGATCCAGGAATGAGTTCTGAAATGAATACTGTACTTCCTCCTACACTGCATCCACGTGATATGCAATTTACATGATGTTTTCAGTGGTGGAGCTGACCTTTATTCATCTAACACTTTTTATTTAAAAAAAGTTTGTTGTGTCATGAAAGTCAGTGGTTTTAGAAATGCTCTCGGTTTGGTCAGGAATACATTGTCCATGTAAGAAATGTAATGCATTTCATACCCTTCCGTAATAGTGTTTACCTAATGTGCTGGGTCTATATCATGTTGTTCTTCAACTGTGTGTGTGTGTGTGTGTGTGTGTGTGTGTGTGTGTGTGTGTGTGTGTGTGTGTGTGTGTGTGTGTGTGTGTGTGTGTGTGTGTGTGTGTGTGTGTGTGTGTGTGTGTGTGTGTGTGTGTGTGTGTGTGTGTGTGAACTGTGGGACAGGTGGAGATGCCTGGAATAAGGAGGACTGTCTGACATTGCTGGAGAGGATTCGTAGCCTGCTGCCCGATGTAGATGGCATGAAGTACAAGACAACAGAGTCACACTTTGATTGGGAGAAGATCTGCTTCGGCTCCTTCACTAGTGACATGTGCAAACAAAAATGGCATAAGGTTTCCACTGAGGTGAGTGAGTCATTAATCTGCAACCTTCCATGCTGGCTGTTCAAAATGTGCTCCTTCCCAATCTTATTTGACCGATCCCACTCAGTCTCCTTGCTGAAAACACAAGTTATGCCTGGGGCTGCTTCCTAATTCCCATATAAGATTACAATACATTCAGAAGAAGACTCAATCATACTGTTGCCCATAGGCACTTATCTAATGTAATGAGCACATCAACAAGAATTATGTTAGTAATGTGATGAAACTAACCATGCTTGTGAATGCTAAACAAAACGTTTTGTGTACGTTGATTCAATGTTAATATTTATGCAGGTTTTGTTATGATTTTTTACATATTAACTGGTGATGATAACATTTAGAATATGTAAGCATTGCAAGGCTAAATTAATTGGCAAACTCCTTTTGCAACATAAAGGATATTGTAGGATTGAGTTGTATTTTTTCATCAGATAATTTTCGGTCTGTCCTCAGGTGCGGAAGTATAGGACCATGACTGAGCTTATCATTGATGCCACTGAGCATGTGAAGAACCCTTATAAAGGCAAAAAGCTGAAGGTATGGAGCGTTCCAGGGGACTGCATATTTTATGAATATGATTGATGATATGTTTTGTTTTGTCTCCAGATAAAATAACTGGGATAATTTATTTTAAAATGGAACGCAAATCTGTTTTTTTCATTTGTTCTTATGGCCTTGATCCAGCCGGCTGGTTTAATTACGATTAATGTACATTAAAACGTTTTAAAGCATTTTTTTATAAGGTTGTATACACGTTCATGTACTGTGATGAACATATTTCCTTTTGTTTTCATGTTATAGGTAATTTTAATCATGTCAATAATTTGAACCAAACAATGATTGTACACTTTGCAAGGTCACTCACAGGTCCTGGGAAAGGATGTGTACACTTCATGAAATAATAGTTTTGCAAGATTGTCAGCATGGGGAACTTTATTTCAATAAGCCTGCTCAGCTAAAAGGTGATGCCTGTTATTTAGATCAATAATGTGCACAGCCAGCCCATGCTGGTGATTTGAGTCATGGCATCTTGTGCTTTTCCCAGACGCACCCTGACTTCCCCAAGAAGCCTCTAACTCCTTACTTCCGCTTCTTCATGGAGAAGCGAGCCAAGTACGCCAAGATCCACCCAGAGATGAGCAACCTAGACCTCACCAAAATCCTCTCCAAGAAATACAAGGAGCTCACAGAGAAGAAGAAGGTGAATAAAAACTTGTTCCTTGGTTGGCCATTCTTTTGCTGTTTTACTGCAGTGTACTGTTACTTGAGTAATTTATTTTGTGTTAGTCACATAATACTAAAGCATTTTCCACGAGGGCAGAAAACCATTTGCAAACCTGTAGATTTGTACCTGGTTGAAAATCTGTGTTCTCTTCCTCTTGACTAAACCATTGTAACCATTTCTCCACTATGGGGAGGATAAAATGAATTCACAATAAATTTAAATTAAAATAAGTTTTTGATAAAGCTAATGTGATCTCAATCTATGTGCTGTCCAGGACCGGAATGCATCACCCATGGTTAATGTTCTTTGTTACCAGGGCACTGGCTTTGTAACGTCTGTTGATGACAACTGGAAGACTCCTTATTCCCCCCCTTGTCATTACAGCTCAAGTACGTCCAGGACTTTCAGCAAGAGAAGGAGTCATTTGTGAAAAATATGGCCCATTTCAAGTAAGAAATGTTTTTGCACCTTTATCTGAATGACTTACTGCATTTAATTTTTTTAGCTTGGGTTTAATGTGAAATTAAATATTAGAAACTCCTAATTTCCTTTAAAACCACTTTTAAAATGGAACAATCTGTCACCTGGAATATTGACAACATTGAAGGCATTGTAGGGATGTTTGTCAAATTTAAAGTCTTTTGCGTTGGGTGCCATTTATTGCCTGTGTGCCACCAGTCAGGTTGCTCTTTTCCATTTCCATTGGGGCCTCACTTCCTCTCTTCTCCTGTCTCCTGCCCAGAGAGCAGTACCCAGAGCTTATTGAGGAAAGGAAGAAATCTGACCTCCCAGAGAAGCCCAAGACCCCCCAGCAGCTGTGGTACAACCATGAGAAGAAGGCCTACATGAAACTTCACCCAGATGTGAGTGCGGACTAGTCGTGCACTGGATTTCTGGGTGGGAAAGGAGACAGCGACAAGACATTGCGTAATTTCTTCACACATACTATTAGTGGCCATTTTTAAAAAATTATAAATGAAATGCATATGCAGTTAAGAATATTACCTCTGTAGATGCACAAAGGTTTCATTTAAATTGAATGTTTATTTTTTCAGGTTAAAAAAAAATTTAAAGCTGTGGGTGGGAAGGGGGGTGGTAATAAGGATAATTTCAGGGAAAGTAATTAAATATTTAAATACTTCTGTTGATTTTTTACTGGTGGGTTGCGTGGCCAGGTGGGGCAGAAAGAGCTGAAGGAGGTCCTGCGCAGACAGTGGTCTCAACTCTCGGACAAGAAACGGCTCAAGTGGATCAGCAAGGCCCTGGAGTTGCAGAAGGACTATGAGGTGAGAGTTCAGGTGTTGCAGAGGCTCCAACAGGATCCCGGTGTTTGTGATGTCTGTTCAGCCTGAAGGATGAGACCGAAGGAAGGGCAACAGGCTCATTTGTACCATTTAGCATTCGATCTGCCTCAAGCATCATTGCAATGCATCATTTGCATGTAATACAAAGAAGAGAAAAAAAATGGGTCTTAATGGGATTCCTATTACTTGCGTTGCAGGAGAGCATGAGGGCGTACCACAAGGCCCACCCTGACTCCAACGTAGACGAACACGTCAAGTCAGTCCTGACAAAAGCCGAGCGGCAGCTCAAGGACAAGTTTGACGGCCGGCCCACCAAGCCTCCTCCGTGAGCAGCCCTTACATAACGCCTCAGCAGTCATTGGTTTTTGGGAACCGTTTGCACCTTTGGGCACATCAACATTTGGCGACTGGGTTTCCTGGAGGTGTATAGTGGGTTCCACTCTACCTCCTTCCACGTCCGTAATATCATTCTCCCCCTGCAGGAATGGCTATTCCCTGTACTGCGCAGAGCTTATGGTGAACATGAAGGACGTACCCAGCACGGAACGCATGGTTCTGTGCAGCAAACAGTGGAAGTTGATGACACAGAAGGAGAAGGACATGTTCCAGAAGCGGTGCGAGCAGGTCAGGCAGGCTTTTAAACCCTAAAGGGCCGTTCACACTACGACGATAACTATAACGATAACTATAACTATAAAAAAAATTTAAATCGTTCAAAGCAAAGTGAATGGATGTGTCCACACTACAACGACAACTATAAAACCAGCCAGAACGATAAATATTCCTATCGTTGGGATCACTCCCAGAGCGATTTTTCATGACGCTGTAAAACGATAGACAATTTCCAGCCAATCAAAAACCACATTCTGTTGGCGCGGGACATGACTAGTTTGTCTGTTCGTTATGGAGGAGCAACTAATACAAGTTGTGGAGATGAACCCAGTGTTGTATAATCTAAACCACCCAGACTACAAACAAAATAAGATGAAGGACATCTTGGCAGCGATTGGGGAGAAGTTTGGTTGAGTGGTAAGTAACGTTACCTGTGACAAAGCCACAGCAGCGAACGAACTAGCTAACGTTAGCTGGCTAGTAGGAGTGCGAGGGTGTGTGGGAAAAATAGGAGCTGTGCAATGGCTGTAGGTTATATGCATCTAGCTTGGCAGTTGAGAGATGAGATTGAGGGATTCGCTGTCTGTCATTGAGGACGAGTCATTCACCAGACTGATGCTGCGTTCACGTCATGTGGGAGAGATGGTAAATAACTTACGAACTACAAAGTTTCTAACTTGGAAATACCGGGTGCGTCTCAATACTCGAAAAAAGGCATCCTCCTTTCTTCTACTACCACCTCCTCTCCTCCATGCCCCGAAAACGGATCTTTCTGTCCTGATCTAATATTGCTGATTACGTATTAATTACATATTAATTAATTAATGTCTCGACGCAAACCGCAATGTCACGTCGGCTACATGTATACTATAGACTTCATGCAACAACTTGTACCTGAAACGTATAGACTGTTTTGCACACTTCTGGGTAGGAGACTAGTGGAGGAAAGGAGGTGAGGAGTGAAGAATTTGGGACGCACCCGAGGATGCATTTTTCTGTCAGCTCTTCGTTATCCATTTTTGCGTTGTTTGTGTTAATTCGCGGGAAATTAGGAACGATAAAAAGTTGTAGTGTGGACGCGTGAGAAATCTTCCATCGTTATAGTTATAGTTCATTTTTTATAGTTATCGTCGTAGTGTGAACGGCCCTTAATGCTTTTAAAAGCCATTTGGACCCTAAAAATCTCTTCATATCTGGCGATACAATGCAAAACGAAGTACATTACCCACAATTATGAATAGTACATGAAATACTAAAATTAATACATTTTCAGCCATTTTCGAGTTTCTTTTTGACATTTTTTTTGACAGTTTTTCAGTATGTGCAAATTTGTTTGTAAACTACTATCGACCCACATTTTAAGACAGGAAATTTATTACACTATTATGTGACGTAATGATGCTGTTTTTGGACTTGACCTTAACTTTATTTTATTTGTCTTCAGAAAAAGAAGCAGTATGAGGTGGACCTGCACAGATTTCTGGAGGTAAAGGCAGAGATGTAGAGGTAGTGTGCTTGTATGTGCGAAGGAGAATGATTCTCAACCATTTTATCCCAAGTTTGTCTTCATCCTTGTTTGGAATACCAAGCTACAATGGTAAACAATCCCACAGTTGCAATGTCTTCATCCATCAATTTGGGTGGCTGTAGATTGTACTATAACACAGGCAGCTAGTCACTGCTAATTGGACACTAGTGGTTTGTGGTACAGCAGGAATACAGAGCATGTGCGGTATACATGTCCCCCAGTTACTCAGAGCTCGCTCTTTTCCAGAGTCTACCAGATGAGGAGCGGGACAGAGTGCTGACGGAGGAGAAGCTTGGGGGGACCCGGCTTGCCATGGGGAGCACAGGCAGCACCCTCAGGGCCAAGTCAACTTTGAGCAAGGTATAAACGCTTGTTTTTTTTCTTTTTTCTCCGTTTTAAAGATTATTAGCTGAAAACAGCGATAACCGCTTAATTGGGCTTTAATTGATGTTTTTTTAAATGAACTATACACAAAAATAGAGCCAATAATAAAGGAATGTAGTATTGAAAAGCACCTAAAGAATTACAGTACTAGATGGACACAAAAGACAAAGGCATGAGTACCTGGGTGGCATTGAATTAGTACAGGTTTTAGATTTACCTAAAGTAACACTAGATATTAGTATATTACACATGGACTCCAGCAGACCATGCAACACTTCAGGAGCCTATACCCACTCTAGTGATTTAATTGGTGATCCTTGACTTGTAAGACTTCATAAATGAACATACACCTTTTTGGGCAAATCAAATGGCTATGAAAATTCTTTGGTAAAATTTTTTGAAAGCTTCTCCACTAAAGGTAGAGGCAGGAGAGGTCGGTATCTGACCATTGTTTTATTTTTTCTGAGAGACAAGGCGTGTAATTAAGGATGGTGCTCATTACGTTCTGCTCCAGGGGTGTACCCGTGACCCTAACTTGGACCAGTGGGTCCATGGCCTGGCCAAAAAGATGCGGGACGGGAGGAAGCGGACACGGCTACCCGAGACGCCAAAAACAGCAGAAGAGATGTGGCAGCAAAGTGTTATCGGAGACTACCTCGCCAAATACAGGGTGAGGGGGCAGAGAAAGAAAAAAAAAAGGGGGGGGGGTGTCCTTACGTGTTCTCAGTGATGCTTTATGCAGTGACCATATTTCCGTCTTAAAGAACATAGAGGTTGAGAGTATGACGTCGATAGAGTTCAGTCCACTTCCAGCCCCTGGACCACTTTAAGATCTGTTATTTCTTCAGGGTACCCATCAGTACGCCACTCCTGAAGCTAAAAGTGGTTCGGTGAAAATTCATACTTTGACTCTTAAGCAGCCACATCTTGTGTGTGATCCTGTGATTTTCCCAGTGGTAATGGATTCAGAGAAATTAAAGGGGACATGAAGCACTCTGTAAAGTGGCTCTGGTTCGTTAACTTTTTACCTTAAATTAGATATGACCGTGGTTTCATCTCACCACAACATACAATTCCAATTGTAGGTCCAATGATGCTTGGGAAAGTTCAGGTGCTTCAATTTATGGGTTGCTCTCAGTAAGGGCTTCTTTTGTGCAACCCGTAAAGAACTTGTTCACATGGAGGTTCCATCAAACAGTTGATTATTGAAACTCTTGATAACTCCATGATTCCACTAAACTGTGCAGTTCTGAAACTGTGATCCTTGGGTTCTTCTTTTTCTCCCTCACCGTCTTCCTCACTGTGTGTGGGGGCAATATGCACATGCATCTTCCGGAGAAATTTGCAATCATTCCAAACTTTTTGATTATTGCCATGACTGTACTTAGGTATTTTCACCTTTTTATTTTTATGTCCGTTACCTGATTTGTGTAGGTCAACAACCATCTATCTATTCTGAGTTGAAAGCTCTGTTATCCATCCAAATGGTTTTATACCCTAGTAAAACAGGAAATGGTGAAAGGCAGTAATACAGTTTCTGGAGACTGAGATCAATTAAGAAAAAGTCACAGATGCCACTTTGTTTGGTTTTATTTTAAATGTCCTTTAGGGGTGCCATGACCACTATGTTTTTTGAGAAAAATACTATTACTTTTTTTTTTTAGTATTATTATTTTTATTAGAGAAAGTATTTTCCCCAAATGTTTCAGCAGAATATTTGAACTGTTTGTATTTTATACAATCCTTTTTGCTAATTTTCATGAAGGGTGTGAATAATTCTGTTTGACTGGATACAGAGTTGACTGTATAAAAGGCAGACTGGTGTAATCGTTCTCTGTAAACAATACTCCTTTTTAAAGCTTGGAAAGCATTGTGCTAACCCCAGCCAAATACAAATCTTTTGTCACAGCAATGTAGAATTTAATCATTAACCCCTTTCACACATGCAGCCTTATCCGTAAATTTTCCGGAACATTGCCAGATAGGGGTCATGTGTGAATAAGAGCCAAAGTCGAAATTCCGAAATATCCGCGCCGGCAATTTTCCGGCAAAAGACCTAGTGAGGTTTCCGTAAAAGTTCCGTATCGATGTGACGTGTGAACAAAGCCAGAACATTACCGGATCAATCACGCATGCCATGGGGTCGCTCCCGTACCCACATTCGTCTCGCCGAGCCACATGAAAGACTCGTACAGCCTCCAGCCGCCACAGGCGACGTCTCCGGCTTTGAGCCAAGCTAAAGCGGAGTTGTTCCCGACTTATCCTGATTTTTTCGTTAAGTTTTTCTTTACGAATGGTGTTTCGTGATTGGAACAGATGTATTATTGCCAGCGTTTGCCTCGAAAATGTATAAATAAACAAGAGTAACTGTAGTACAACTGCACACTCTGTCACTTCATCACCCACCATTTTTTCAGTAGTAGGCTAAGTAAACAAACTTATCCTAGCAACATAGGGTAGAGCGTTGGTTGTATGAACGCTACCAATACGGAACGTTCCGGAATATTGCTGGATCAACTTTTCCGGTAATGTTCCGTATTGCATGTGTGAAAGAGGCTATTGATAGTCTGTACATTGATAAAATACAATTTGATGATGTCTGGCTCTTAACTGCCCAGAGGGCTTTATTGGTACCTGTGAAGGTGAATTTTTTATGTTTTTTTAATCTGAAAGAAATTGACAGCAAATGACAGCTGTTTTTTGACTGTTTTTATTGAACAATATGCCGTTTCATTTCCATCAAAGTAAAATCTGGTTTACACCATGAGAAAGAATTGTGTATTTATATTTTTGGCATAAATGTTCACAATCTATTGAGACGTATTTAAAATGTGTAGGCTAAATCATAGCCGTAATTATAAGCGGAGGTGGAATAAAAGCATTCAACCCTGGCGGTCTCTTGAGAGCTTCAATTGATTCTCCCTGAATTATGCCATTGGTTTGTCTGTGTATACTGTCCTTGTGAATTTTAATCAGATGTCACAGGATTATTACTGACCCGACTCCCTCCCCCCACCCCAATGCAGAATGATCGTAAAAAAGCACAGAACACCATGGAGTCAGCATGGAAGTCCATGGAGAAGAAGGAGAAGATCCCTTGGATCAAAAAAGCGGCAGAGGACCAGAAGAGATACGAGGTTCAGTACAGCACAGTGGTCAGTGGCCAAACACTTTGACCCCTGTCTCCACCAGTGTGCTGAAGAAACATCAGTGCTGGTCATTCTGTTTTTTCCTCTTTACACCTCATGTTACGAGGAATGTTATATTGTGTGTCTATGGCAGTGTTTCTCAACCCTGGTCCTGGAGGGCCGCAGGGTATGCTGGTTTTCGTTGTTACTCGGTACTTAATTGATCAATTAAAGCAGCCGATAACAGTTAATTCACCACACCTGGTTTCTTGTGTCTGAATTGGTTGCCGATATTAAGGCAAAAACAAAAACCAGCATACCCTGTGGCCCTCCAGGTCCAGGGTTGAGAAACGCTGGTCTATGGGATTCACTCTGTTAGTCAGTGCTCATATTACATCTACAGTTCTGTACAGTGCCACACAGGTTAATTTCATGAAAGCTGCGACTTGCAGGCTGAGGTCTGCGTGATGCGATATATTTCTCCTGCTGTTTTTGGTGTGTTTCTTGGCTTACGGTCGGTTTAAATTGGAATTACACGTTGTAATATAAAAATGTATTATTAATTGGATGTGCGAAATGCCTGTAGTCTTCACTTATATTTTCAATTTGCATGCAATGCATTTTCTGCGATTGATTCTGCGATTTCTGCCTCTTTCTTGAAACAAGTCCCTGGGTAGCAGCATGCCCAGCAAAATATTTGCTGAGTTTGCTACCATTAGCAGTTTTCCTTTTTTAATATTTAGGCATTTACATAGGTAAGCAATAATGGCCGAGGAGCCGGGCATTACACAGTTTAACCTCTTGCTGCCAAACGTCCCCTAGCGGTAACGCGGGCGTTACGGAAATTATTAACTTATACATTTAATTAATTTAATAATATATAATAAACTGCTCACCTCAATATTTTGATTAAATATCCTTAAGATATTATCCATTCCTTCTGGGAAAGTGGTTTTTAAGCCCAAAACGTCGAGTTTAAACTTTGTAAATAACGTTGGAAACTCCGAGCTAATTCTCAAACATGTACTGCAGCTTGATGTCACACCATAAACAATGTGCTGGTAAACTGTTCTGCTTAATTGTATTTCACAAAACTTTGGTTTGAAAAATCATTATACCTTTAGGCTTCAAGAAAAAATACTTTAAAACTTTCATACGTCTGTACGTGATTTTTTTTCCAATTTTAAACCGACTTGTGCTTTTCTGCACTTCGTCACGAGTAGTTCGGCTGTGTTCAGTTTGGCCTTGTGAAACTCAGCCAGTTTCTGGAGTACCAATCCCGTGGCTTAGTATATTTTAGCCAAAGGGGTTTTTTACTTTATTGCAGAGATTTATGCAAAATCGTCATCAGTTGGGTGTATTTCTTTGACTAATGGCACAATAGGCCTATCTGAAGTGGGGAAAAACTGGCATCGACCCGCCTCCACTGCAAGGATTATTTGCTTTCCATTGGGTTTTAAAACTGTCTGTCAAATATTCTAGCCAATAGCCAAGACTCTTATCTTTCAGACAAGCCCTCATTCAACACAAAGCCCTAGGAATTCATGTAAATGCTGCCCTGCGTAAGAGGAGGAGGCAGCCAAGCGTAATTATCGAACCAAGATGGCGCAGTGTTTTTTAGCTTGTAGTGTAGCTTGTTACATTCCGTTTAGCAAAGCACAATTCATTAGGTAACTGCTGCTGTTTAGCTTTTTACTTTACAGTTTTTGGTTAGTTATGTCTAGGTTATTCAGGCGTTTCTCCGTGCAGCAGGTCCTAGCCCGAAGATGTTTTTGCGATATTGTCTCAGTGGTGTAAGGTAACATTTTTTTTGCTGGTATACCAGTGCGAATTCACTGTTATGTATAAAACGAATCCCTCTGAATTAAATGAATATAGCTAACATTACTATATTGTAACAATGGCAAGCTAGCCAGAAAAATTACACATAGCAGCTGGCTATCTATTTGTGTCTGCGACTAGCTGTTCTGAGTTTCTTTTGAATGAAATGGCGTCTGCAGTGTTTGTTTAGTAGTTATTGTTCCACATGAGTAAATTGTTCTGTATGCAGTACAGCAGGCTGTGCAGGTAAACGAATGAGCAATTTATGCATGACGTAACATGAGGGAGAGATAACATGAGGATGAGTTTGTTGTTGATTATTATGCAGGGGTTTATTTTATCTAGGAAACTGGTGGATATTTGATTTTATATCCTGTTTGCATATACCTGGACTCATTTCTGGCTAATGGGGCTTTGGTGGAATACAAGATTCACTGTGCTGCTACATGGGTTTGGAGAGCTTTTTGGGGACCACGGGTAGGCTAGTTAGTTGTGTAATATGAAACACAACAAAAACACATCTAAAAATTAGCTCTTTTTTTTGCCAATTATCAAATTTTATTTTAAAACTTAAAAAAGAAATCATATTGAGACTTTTCTGGAACCTTGCCATTTTGCACAATTTGTGCCAACTTTGGTAACCGAAATGGTTCACCTGAAAAAAAGAATTTGAATGGTTTGAGATATTGACACCATATTTTTAGCAGAGATAGGCAGCATATTGAGGAATCACAGAGGCGTTATTTCCTCCATAGCTCTTGTAGCTCATCAGGTAAAAAATCTGAAATTTGAATGTAGGTACCTGTTTTTTAGTTTTCACAATTTCTGTACATAATTAAGTAGCAAAAAGTGTATGTATATGAATTGTGACTGCTTAGTCATAATAGTGCAGATCTCAGTTTTAATAAAAGCTATGAACCATATTTGTAGCCTTTAAAGTTTTTGAGATAAACAGCTTTGTTGGTCACTAGTAGAAACAGGCGAGAATTGGTATATTTTGCCCTCGGTATAAGTAAGCAATAATGACAGAGGAGCCGGGCATTACACAGTTTAAATGCCCGACGCGGAGGTAGTAAATTGCCCAAGGCTCTGAGGTCATTATTGCGCTTATACCATGGTTACCAACAATTATCATATATAGTTACATTTATATTTATAGATTTTTATCGACTTAATCAGCTGAAATTGAAATATCCTTCCGAGGCCATTTTGGCATGTTGTTTGCCGTTGTCATGCAAAACTGCTCGTTGGTAGTTCTATTTGAACAGAAAACATCTCGTTGCTAATTCTATTTCTGGTTACTAGTTCTATTTTGTCCGTAGTTATGCAAAAACCTCTCGTTGGTAGTTCTGAAAACAATTGATTCTATAAGGAAACAAATAGTTCCTTCTCAACTTTATACTATAAAATTAGCACCAATTTTGGTTATTTTTGTCATTTGTTACAATATTTAAGAAAATTGCATGAAAACGCAACTCAATTTACCTCCCTCTCTCCGTCTTGCTTTTTTAAAATGCTTTGGTCACGCAGTCTATTTTAAACAGCCTAAGGTTAAGGAAGATTTGCATCATGAGATGGGAACATCTGAAAAAATAGCCTACTATAGATAGTTTGTTTGTAACTTATCATATAAGCAGCTTTAAAAGGAGCAATTGATTGTGTTGCATCCAGATTCATAACTTGTTCAGTTTACCAGTTGGACTGTAACTTGCTTTGTATCTCTGAGGTTCTATTGTATTGAAATGTTTTTTTTCAATAGTAAATTATGTTTATTATTGCAACTATATCTGAAATTGAGCAACCCTGCCCTACACAATACTCTGGAGATTCAAGAATTTGATTTGTAAACCAGTGCTACTGCGTGTGGGTTTTGGTTTTTGTGTCTGTGTTTCTGTATGTGAGTGTGCATGCACGCATGTGTGTGTTATCCCTTGCATGTGTATTTGCTGACACCGTGTGGCTGTCCTGCAGAGGGAGCTTCTGGACACGAGGACACCACAGTCAGGCCAGAGCAAAGGAAAAGCCAAGTTTGACGGGGAACCCAAGAAACCCCCTGTGTGAGTGAAAAAAGAATCCTTCATGCACGCCCCACTCCCACATCTGTTATGTGAAATTGTGTAACATTTGGCTTTGAGTGTTTGCCAACTTCCTTCCCCCTCCCCTCTCCCTTTAGGAGCGGCTACCAGATGTTCTCCCAGGAGCTGTTGACAAATGGTGAGCTGAACCACTTCAGCCTGAAGGAGCGCATGGTGGAGATTGGCAAACGCTGGCACAAGCTGAGCCAGAACCAGAAGGACAAATACAAGAAGATTGTGGAGGAGCAACAGATTGAGTACAAGGCTGAGCTGGAGGCCTGGGTCCAGGTAAGAGCCAATGGGAGAGGTGAAGACAATCTAGTCATGAGAGGGTCATCCAACTAGATGTGAGGGCGCAGCTAGAGTGCTTCATGAGGGAAATGCCATACGATACGTCAAACAACTGATGTGTCATGTTGTCAGGAGGACATAGAGCAGTGGAAATGTGTGTGTGCTCCCTTTGACTGTGTCTCTCTGCCTCTCGTGCAGTCCCTTTCTCCTCATGAGCGAGCGGTTTACAAAGAGGTCTCCAGCACGGTGAGTAAAGATTGCCCGCTGAGAGGGCTCTGTCTGTCTGTCTGTCAGTCACATTTCCATCCATCAAAACCTAGATGGGCAGCCGCAAAGAATATAGAGGCAGTGAACAAATTATGGTAACAGCAATAAGTCACTTGGTGTTAATTTTTGGCTACCACTGCACCGTTCGAATGTCTACAACAACCCCTGAAGGATAAATTAAAAAGCTAGTTTAAATACCTGCAGGTCCTGCAGTATAGACACCTAGTTATGATGCCTGTTCGTTCTGTAAGTGTTTGAATGGGACGTATCACATTAGCCATTGATGTAGCTACTTGGCTACTTATTTGTTTGTGCTTCAACAGTATTTATCCCCCCATAGAAACGGCGCAGCACAGCCAAGGCACAAGGCCCCAGGGCGAAGGTTCAAATTACGAAGGGGAAGGCGGTAGGTGCCACAGCCGGAGGACTGGGGGCCGGGGGGGGCAGGCGAGCGATGGCATACCGCGCCAAGGTAACGTCCATTCACCCCGAGATGCTTCACTCAATTGGGCAAGAGGGGAGAAGTGTGCATGGAGCTGAGGCTTCAGGGGCAGAGGGGGGTAGTGTAAATTTATGCAAGTCTTTCTGTTTGGAAGGCTGATGATGCTTTACTTGGTGTGTTTATGCCTGACATTGGATGAGTGAGACCAATGACGAGCTTTTCAGAGGGTGATGTGTGCATGCTCCCTTGTGTATGAAACACACCTATTGTCAGTGTCTGAGTGAATGGCAGCGAGATGGACTTACTCCGTCATATCCAGCAGGACACGTCAGATTCAGATGATGACGAAGAGAAGACTGACTCTTCTGACTCCTCTGAGGAGGAAGAATCATCGGGCAGCTCAGACAGTGATGACGATGATGATGAAGAAGTAAGTATCCTCCTGACAGATCATCTTGGGCAAGGAAATAAGTAATGAAATGGCTTGATATGTTTTTACAAAAAATATTGTATCTAGATTGTATCTGCAATATTGAAGTCATCAGTTGAGACTTCTTTATGTAGAATGAAAGTGGAATTCATGTGTCTTAATGGAGGCACAGAAGCATAGATGACCACATGCTAAATAAGCGCACCTCCACCCGTTTTCAGAACAACGAAGACAATGATGATGACCAGTCGGATCCCACGAGTAGCTCAACAGATGACAGCAGCGAAACGGACTCAGACTAGTCATCTACTATGGAGAAGGGGCTGTGCAGGACACGCCCCCACTGATACCTCCCACAAAAAAAGAAACTTGCCCTCCAGGATAAGAGGGTGGGGCTTTCTGGGATGGAAGATGACCTCGCTTTGCCAGTCTGCTGCCTCACTCCCAGTCAGGGAAAGACACAATAACTGGAATCAACTGACTTTTGGCAAGACTTTTGAGCAAGTGGACAACTGTTTTTAATGGAACAATGTTACTAGTGTGTTATTTTTATTGCCTTTCTATAGGTGTAAAACCATGTTGCCCATTGTTATTTTTTAACATGAAACCGCTGAAGCTTTGGAGTCCCTTTGTTTGACACGCGTTTGGGTTTGTGCCAAGGTGTCGGCAGGGAAGGTTCATTCAATTTAATTTTGCCTGTCCATTTGTCAGTCTATCTGTCTGATCCCAGCAGCTGTACGCAGTGAGAAATGACTTGTTTTCTTACAATGCCCTTGCCTGGACACCTAGACACATTTCAGGTTAAATTCCAAATAAATGCACTTTTCTCTTGTAGTTACAGGCATGTGATTTTATTTATTTAGTGCGCAATAGCTTTTATCCCCCTTTTTTACATTTCTCCCAATTTGGAATGACCAATCATATTTTTAAGCCCTCCCATCACTGCAATGATTTCAAAACATAGCTACACAAATAGCCTGGAACAAAATGGCACAATTCTGTATCTCTGGCACATTCAATTCTGTGTTTTTTGTGTGCATACGCATGGATATCTACGCATGGAGTTCAACGCAAAAAGCAGTGGTCTGAGTCTAACTCCACTTATGCACCTACACGAATAAAGTATTATAATCCCATATTTCAACCAAATGAAGCCAAGAATTTGTTATACTACTCTAAACTTGAATGCCATAGGCTAAAGTGCTGTTGACATTCTCAGAATTCTGCTTGTTTTTTTCCGTAGTTTCCCCCCAACATTTATGATATATCAAATGTGAGCCATGCAAAGGTAGCATAATAGGTCCCAGCAACACCATTATGCACACAGTAGGAATACCCCCGATAGTGTTTAATTATTATTATTGAACTGCCTTATGCCTGTGCTCGGTTTTCTTTGTGTTGCCCTTGACAAAGTCCACCACATGGTGGCAGCATAATTTTAAATGACTGCATCTGAACTCTCATTGCATATTACACAAGTTATTTTCTTTTTTCCCTTTTTTTTTAATCCCTGAAAGGCTCTCTCTGGGAGGGACATAACTATATACACATACACATATTCATGTACATGCATACTCGTAGACAACACACAGATTAAAACAAATATGACAGTGCCCTCCACAATTATTGGCACCCCTGGTAAAGAGTAGAGTAAAAAAAAAAAATTATCTCACTGAATAAATGAGAAAAATCCAACCTTTAATTGAAGTAAATTTATTCTGAGAAAAAAAAAATCCCTCAAGAAATAATTATTTTTAACAAAACCAAAAAACAATTATTGGCACCCCTGAATTTAATACTTTGTACAACCTCCCTTTGCCAATAAAACAGCACTGACTCTTCTCCCGTAACTTCTAATAAGGTTGGAGAATACAGAGCAAGGAATCTGAGACCATTCCTCTTTACAGAATCTCTCCAGATCATCCAGAGTTCTAGGTCCTCTCTTGTGCACACTCCTCTTCAGCTCAACCCACAGGTTTTCAATGGGGTTTAGGTCAAGGGACTGAGATGGCCATGGCAGACGCTTGATTTTGTGTTAATTTGGACGTATGTTTTGGATCATTGTCCTGCTGGAAGGTCCAACAACAACCAAGTTTTAGTTTCCTGGCAGCGGCAGCCAGATTCAGATTAAAAATTTCCTGGTATTTCATGGAGTTTGGAATATGGGAATATAAGGGAATATGGCCTCTCTGTCACCTCATGGTTATACCCCAGTGAAACAGGAAGTCATGGACTACTGCTTTAAAGTTCCTAAACACTCTGATCAACTTTTTTTTTTTTAAAGTAAAATATAAATGGAAAAAATGCTTCAGTTACATTTTGTTCATAAGAATTTCTACGGGTGTCAATAGTTGTGGCACACGTGGTTTTGTTAAAAATAATTATTTCTTGATGAGGGATTTTTTTCTCAGAGTAAGTTTAATTCAATTAAAGGTTGGATTTTTCTCATTTTTTCAGTGTGAGATTAAGCTAATTCACCAAAAGGTAAATTTTTTAGAACCCTTTTTACTCATCTTTACCAGGAGTGCCAATAATTGTGGAGGGCACTGTAAGTAGACGAAAGGATAGACGTCTATATTTGTGTGACTGCTAGTTTGTGCATTTGTATGTGTGTGTATGTGTATGCAATGTGTGTTATACGAGTGGATAGACAACTTGGTCATAATAATAGTAAAAGGATAATAACAATTGGTAATCGGCTGCAATGGTAATGCTGTATAAATAAAACAGAAAATGGTAAAAGGAATATAGAACATTATTTGACTATTACTAACACCACATTATAATGGTGATAGTTGAGAGAGGAAAGAAGGAGGAAGTAGAGAA
This sequence comes from Synaphobranchus kaupii, assembly GCA_029718625.1. NCBI lineage: Eukaryota > Metazoa > Chordata > Actinopteri > Anguilliformes > Synaphobranchidae > Synaphobranchus > Synaphobranchus kaupii. The sequence goes on along the minus strand of CM056377.1, from coordinate 45,703,580 downwards.
GGTATGTGTGGGAAAGATATTGTCTGTGAGATATTGTCTACAAATCATGGAACATTAGACATGTTTAAGTTTTTTTCTTTCATTCTTTCTCATGAATCGCATGTAAGTATACTGACTGCATTAATCTGTTCCGTTATAGATCACATTTCCTGGCTAGGCCTAAATGGTAGGTCTTTAATTGGGTTATTTTGGTGGCCTTATCTAAATGGGCATTTCCCTCTTTCAGTTCATATTTTCTAATGTACACCTAAACGATAATTGCATGCAGTTTTAGTGTATTTAGTATTTTGAGCCTTAGATTTTTGGTGTTTTTCATGAGAACCGCCATCGTAACTACTCTCCATCGCTAGCAACAATCGCAAAGGATTCACAACAGGTCATTTAGTGTGAAAAACCTTTCCAGTCATGTGTTTCTGGCAGATCAAACTCTATCATCTGCCAAGTTTTGCCATCATCAGGAAGTGAGATAAATAACCCCACTACCTGCTGTCATTGTCAGAACAGATGCATTTCATTGCTTATTAATTATACTGTCACCCTTATGCTCAGCTTCATGTCACTGCTTGAGCTGCTCACATTGTGAATGCCAAAAGTCCTGTAATGGGAAAGTGGCATGGAACCCTTTTTTGGGTTTCAGTAACTAATGTGGACAGCTGTGATTCATTTTCTTCTCTCCTCTGCTGATTACAACAGACTTATGCAGCTGCCCCACCCAATCATAAACCCAGTCCTGCAATCTGATCACCCCATAAAAGTGAACCCATTAGGCTGCTACTCCCATCATGCCACTTGCACGTGAGCATAAGTTCCGCCCATCACATGTTACTGTAATGTGCACATACTACATACTACACTGGCCCCGTGTCCGTGACGGCAGCATGCTTGGCAATTACACTATGAAATTTTTTGTACGAACCCCACACTTTCCCACACCTCCCTCCTCCCCTGGGGTTCTCTATTCCTTATCCCCTATGAGTGATGCCTCCCATCTGCTGTTGTCTCACAAGCCACTGTAAACTAACCACTTTTCATCTGAATTTTATCCCATCTCCTTCTCACTATCAGTTTTTTCATGATATCCTCTCCTCATTTCTTTCCTCTTTAATACCTCCCTGTCCTCTAGCACGTGATTCGCACCATTCCTTTAACCCTCTTGTCCTCTATTAGCACGTGGTTGTTTTCTTCCCATTCCTCTCCAAAAGGCTTGAAAGTGCTGTATTTAAACGGTGTGTCTAATTCTCAGAGAATGGAAACCCACTCCTATGCAGGAGTTTCCTCCTGCCATGTTCTGGGTCTCTACACAGCTTTTTGTCCAATTGTCTACCAGGTTCTCTTCTCTATTCGTGGAAGACCTTGGAATCAAAGACAGTTCCCTGAGCTTGTTTACCTCCTACCTCTCAGATTGCACAAACCAGGGTCCTATTTCTCGTAGCTTACTGAGTTAGCTGCCAACTGTGCTGAGTAAAACCCGGAAACCCCCTGAATATGAAACATATGAACTAGGTTTTCTGGTCTGGGACTGGGAGTGTTTCTCTAACTGTGGACTGGGAGTGTTTCTGGAACCAGGCAGTGAAAGTGAATGTGCTTCAGTATGGGCAGTGAAAGGGAAGGTCCTTTTGTGACTAAGAAGTGAAGTTTTTATAGATTTGTATTAAGAAATATTAGCTGTTTCACAGTGTTGGGGCTGAGACGGTTCCTCTTCTTAGAAACAATTTCCCCTGCCTTGGAAAAGACCCTTTCACAAGGAACAGAGGAGGCTGGCGTGCACAAAAAATGTAGTGCCAGCTGTTAGAGGTGGGGATATTCAAGTTTTTGTGCATGCCAAAATTCAAGGGGATCCTTCAGTCTTGGGAGGTTTGTCAACAATTCACAAATTAAGCAGTAAAATTTTTAATCTTACCGGAGGTAGTTGCCGGTCCTGCAGCTTGGGCAGGTTGAGGTGGTAGAGAGGGGGCATCTGAGGGTGATGGGGTAATGGCTGTGGTCCTAATTACAGTGGCACACTAAGCTTTCAGACACGTGACTGCCTCATTGGCTTTCACTGGCTGAAGAACCCATGGGTTTTGAATCTTGGGTCCAACATTGTTGCCATGGTCATTACACTCAATGACTCTAGGTTGGATAAAGTGTCCCTGAGCCGTCTGACCAGATTTTCAGCCAGTTTGCCAGCCATCACAGTGGTCATGTTGGTGCCTTCAGAATCCACAGCACGTTGCAGCATATTCATCAGTGGGATGACTTTGGAGCCAGACACCCGTTTCTCCTCCGAGAGTTCCACTGTGGCCTGCTGGAATGGAGACAGCAAGCGCAGACACTCTCCTATGGCCTCATACGCATACTGTTTAGAGAGGCCAGGGCTGCCCCCACTGGCTCTCTTTGCTGATGCAGGCGGTCAAACATGTGGAATGTGCTGTTCCAGCGTGTGTCTACCTCCTGGATCATCTTCCGAGTGGGTCTCCCCATCCACTCCTTCACCTGGGTCAGCCTATCCTTAGCAGTGGTACTGGTCCTAAAATATGCGACAATCTTCCTTGTTTTTGTGCGCGTGTCATTGAGTCCTGGGGTCTGTTCAAATTATATTCATATTATGTGCAATACACACTGCATGTCTAATTTTCAGGTTTCTGGCACAGGCTATCTTGTTTGGTGTGGCATCGGTTACAAGGCATCTAACCTTATCTGTTATGCCCCACTCCTCCATAAGGTTGGTCTTCACCTGTGAAGTGTGGCTGTTAGAAAATTTCTCCACTCCCAACAAAACAGTGCCAAGCTTGTCATGTTCGTCAATGTAATGGCAGGTCACAGCAAGGTAGGCATCCATATTAATTGATGTCCACATATCATATGTGAGGCTGACTGCCACCACCTTCTGCATCTCTGCCTTGCCCTTCTCCTTGGTCTACTGGTATTTGGCAACCACCATGTTTTTTAAAGCCTTAAGAAGAGAAGAGTGCTTAATTGTCCAACAGAAATGGTTAATTTGTCCTCTGTTTCATCGATAGGCTACACACATACACACCTGCATTGTAGGGAGAATGTAGGTAGGGTCCAGCTTTTGGAACAACTCCCTAAACCATCATCTTCCACCACTGTGAACGGCTGTGTCTTTAATAACCATGTTGACCACGGCCTCATCAAGTTCTTGCTTTCTGGAACCTATGGCAAAATAACAATATGCAAATGTATTTTTATCAACATGTATGTCAGTATGATTATGATAAAGCAATCATAACTGTTATTAAAAAGTAAAATAAATAAATGAATAACCTCCGCTGGTTTCTGGCTCATTAGCAGGTGCATTTTCATGCATTGTTAATGCCTCAGCATGGACGAGGTATTATTGCTGTAAGCCAGCTCCTTTAGGCACAGCAAGCACTTTACCTTCAAAATGAAATAATGTGCCATTTGAGAAGGAATGCAGATGATAATGATAATAAGAAAGAATACGAATTAACAATCAAATCATAATATTCAACAAACTGTAATAATCTGCTGTAGTTACGTTAAAATAACAACCAACGACCTACATGCACAGTCGATTGCTAGCCCAGTGTTCGAATAGCGTTTCAGTGTGTTTTTATATCTATGCCACTTAGGCCTACCTTATTGGGAGATATCAGGTCAAAATATTCCCAAGCAGGAGAATATTTTCGCTTCCGTGCAGATTCCACTAGGCTATTTTTGCACAAAAACGACAAAACTGTACAAAAGCTGGACAAAAAAACCAACAACTCCAATACCAATAATAGCAAACTCTCCGCAAGAACCAACCAACAACAACAACCCTCGAAATAAGGGGGGTATCGCTCCTTTTTATCTACAATTCAAAACCCCTAATCCTGCCCAAAACGCAAAACAAACCGATCACCTGGTTCTACAGCACCCGAGGCCTCATTTGTCATCGATCACGTGCTTCTCTGAAAGTGATACAAGCTTCGGTGCGAGGCTTCTGTAGAAACTGCCCTACGTACTCAACACACAGCTTGGAGCTTCGGTATCATCCGTAACATCACAAACCTGACCAAACCCACCATTTTGCAAAACTAACTCGCGGTAAACTTCCTAATGTTTCGCTAATGTTTTATAATATAACATTTCATTTTCATCCTTGATTTTACTGTGTCATTTATTCGCATTGAATGTGTGGTATTCGTCACGTAATTAACGTTCATTCAGTTATCTTCAATTTATATTCAGCTAACATCAGGTAATTTGATTAGATAGATAGCATACTAGCTGAGCTCGGTAGCCAAGCTAGACGCACTAGATCACCACCACACATGGACGAACATAGGGTAACGCTATTGCCATCAACTATATTGACGGTCAATTAATCACATATGTTATTTTGACAAGACTACTTTTATTATAAATGTCCCTATTGCCACTAGAAAGGTAGCAAGCTGACCCCATAGTCTTAAATGAGCAAACCACCACCGTCTTTTTGGCTAACCACTAATTAACTTGACTGTGGCAGAGAAGTTTGCCGCAGCATGAAACCCCGTTCTGAAAACTGTTCCAGATAAAGTGGGCATTGTAGGTTAGTGGATTCACACTCTAGCTAAAGCACAGTAGCTACATTAGCTACATCGTAGCTGGCATTAACTTTCATCTGCATCCTGTAACCTAATCGTAAACATTGCAAACATTTACAAACGCACACTCCGTATTATTTTCGATATATTATTGGTTTTATTTGAAACATCCCCATACTGAGTCAGTAAAACATACTGCTAACACTTTGGCTCTATTCCCTGCACATTTTCTTAACTTTTGGGACCGAAAAAAATTATCCAGGTGTAGAAATGTCCGGTTAGGGTTCTAGCTGGAGCACCTGGCTAACGTTAGTAACGTTAGCTAGGCAATCACGGTAGCTAGCCAACTTATATAAATAGTATGTGCCTGTAATACCGGAGCAGTGCAGTGTCAGGACCATAGACTGTATAAAAGTATGGACAAAGCCACTGTGACGTCACCCATTGCCTTTCCACGGCCTCGTAAAAACTGAATTGAGGCTCTGGATGTCTTTTTCGCCACCCGTTTGTACAAACTGCGTCTGCTCCGTGGAGCCAAAGAGGACTCAACCTGTCCCTCTGATTGGTCCTGAACAAATGTTAATACCCTGTCCAAATGACACAATATTTTTTTTTAAATCAGTAAAGGCAGAGGCATTAGATGAAGGAAAGGCACCTATTGCAATTAAATTCTTTTGTGGGAAAAATGTATTGACTGAGTATTTTGACCACATTGCTGCCATTGACTTACATGGTGAAAGACCTATACTGGAGCCAATCGCAGTGGTGCTAGTGAGCAACGGCACAATTGCTGCTCCCAGCCCAACCAGGAAGTGAGCTTCAAAACGAAAGCCCACTGCGTCCCAATCCAGTTTTTGCTCCACCCTCGTAAACTTCACATGCAAACTTGACTTGGGAGGATGTGACGCACATACCAATAAAACACGAGTATACACGGAGGGTCTCTGGTATAGAGCTCCGTAGTCCCGCCCCCTCCTATCCCTGGCTGGTCCCGGAAGACTGCCGGAAGCCATTACTTTTCCCCATTTCGGGAACAACCCGTCACCCTTATGATGATATATGGCATTGTATGGACCAAAATTTTTACATATATGTCATAGTCCATTACATACTCATCACTGCATTTAAATAAAATTATAGTCATATAATTAACGGAGTTTGAGAAACATAACTACACTACCCAGAATCCCCGGTCGTACATAGCTGGCTCTCGCTCTTGCTAGCTAACGAAGTCGCTACCGGGCGGCCGCTCTGCTAGCGAAAATGGCTAACACTTGGTCTGCTCTTGTAACTTATTATGGAAGCTACCGGGCAAAGAAGTAGCTACCGGTCGCTCTGCTAGCGAAAATGGCTATCACTTTGTCTTATTATGGGAGTGAAACTAACAGTATCGCCAAGGGCGAGAATCACTATCAGTCTGGCCATGTCGAAAGTGTCAGCTTTATGGCTTTCACTTCAGCAGTGTGAGCAAGTGAGTAGACCGGATGTTGTAGTCGTTTTAGTAGTTTTTTTGAAAACGCTCTTGTTGTTTATTTGTTGGACATAATTTCCAAATTACCAATTTTATAAATTATAAAAAAATATGACAACCCCTCTCTTGGGTGTTTTGAGCGTCTAGCTGCCTGAATATAGAAAAAAAACTTTTTCAGTCCATTGACTCCCATTATATTTTTTCCGAAAAGTGGCACCAGAAGTTTCTTCTTTTTCGCCGGCCGTTTGTACAAACTGTGCCTGCTCCGTGGAGCCGAAGTGACCTTGGCTTGGAGCAGGGTCAACCGGATATGGCCCGGGCACAGTATGATTGACAGTTCGGGGTGGAGAAGCCACAGAACTATAAAGCCCACAGAACTATATAAAGCCCATGACCTGACCCAACCTACCTTTTTGCAAAACGAACTCGCGGTAAACTTCCTTAAGTTGCTAATGTTTTATAATGTAACATTTAATTTTCATCTTCGATTTTACTGTGTCATTTATTCACATTGAATGTGTGGTATTCATCACATAATTAACGTTCATTCAGTTATCTTCAATTTATATTCAGCTAACATCAGCTAATTTGATTAGCTAGATAGCATACCAGCTGAGCTCGGTAGCCAAGCTAGACGCAATGCATCACCACCACACATGGACGAACAGGGTAACGCTATTACCATCAACTATATTGATGGTCAATTAATCACGTTATTTTGTTAGACTACTTTTATTATATATGTCCCTAGCACCGCTAGAAAGGTAGCAAGCTGACCCCATAGTCTTAAATGAGCAAACCACCAGTCTTTTTGGCTAACCGGTAATTAACTCGACTGTGGCAGAGCAGTCTGTCACGGTTTGCCGCAGCATGAAACCCCGTTCTGAAAACTCTTCCAGATAAAGTGGGGATTAAGGTAAGTAGGTTCACACGCTAGCTAAAAGCACAGTAGCTACATCGTAGCTGGTATTAACTTTCATCTGCATCCTGTAACCTAATCACAAACATTGCAAACATTTACAAACGCAGAATCCGTATTCTTTTCCAATAAATTATTGGTTTTATTTTAAACATCCCCGTATTGCGTCAGTACAAACATACCGCTAACACTTTGGCTCGATTCCCCGCACATTTTCGTAATTTTTGGGACCTAAAAAAATGATCCAGGTGTAGAAATGTCCTGTTAGATTTCTAGCTAGAGCAGCTGGCTAACGTTAGTAACGTTAGCCAGGCAATCACGGTAGCTAGCAAACGTATATGGCCAGCCAGCAAGGATGACTTTAAGGAAGTCGAATAACTGTTAAATTAAAATGGCTTGCCATAAGCTATCGTTAGCTTGCTAGCTAAATGTTAAAACGACTTGCTGTGAGATATCGTTAGCTTGCTAGCTAACTAACCCAGCATTGCTAAGCAATGGTAACGTTAATGACAGGGGAGTACAGGGGGAGTACATGACAGGGGGCATTTGCGTACGGGAGGGGTTGGAATAGCTAAATTAATATCTAAAATGGTAAGGTTATACAGGTATGGAGCAATTGATTTGAGATACTTAACCCACAGTTTGGCTGCTTGCTCCGAGACACTGGGCCTGTAGTGTAGCTGCAACATCCCCTTCTGTCTCATCTTATGAAACAGTATTTTTTTTCGTAGTAGACACATCATAGCTCGCTCCAACCAAAATGAATAAGTGATGACAAACATGTTGAAGATGAGCGGGTAAGGCACTCAATTTATTATGCTACGAACTGCGTCCACAAAACAACAGCTTGTTCACGGTAGGCTACTAAGGGATGTTCTTCATCGACTTCCACTCAAAAATACAGCATGTCTCCCTGTCCCAAGCATAGACTGTATAAAAATAGGTCCCGCCCCTCTGAATGAGGGCAGTGAGAACCATATAGAACCTATCTATGCCAGTGATCCCAGGACTCCTGTCCCTCTGATTGGTCCTGAACAAATGTTAATACCCTGTCCAAACGACACAATATTTTTTTTAAAATCAGCACATGCACAGGCATTAGATGAAGGAAAGGCACCTATTGCAATTACATTTTTTTGTGTAAAAAAGTTATTGACTGAGTATTTTGACCACATTGCTGCCATTGACTTACATGGGGAAAGACCTATACTGCAGCCAACCGCAGTGGCGCTAGTGAGCAACGGCACCAGGAAGTGAGCTTCAGATTGAAAGCCCAGTCTTGGCCCCTTGACTTCACCCCATGCATACTCGGAAGTTAACCATGCTGCTACACAGTGGCGTATTGTGGGATCTTGGATCATGTCAAACGTCTGTCACCGTAGCCTACCTTTAAACGGATGAAACTCTCAACCTGTTTACACTAATTATCAGTCAAGCAATTGATTTACTGAATAACAAATATCAATAAATACAGCAAGTTGTGTGGGCTAGCATATTTATTTGTGTCATAAAATTGCGTAGCATTTAAATAGCCTAAAGCATTTAAACCGAACATATTTTCAACCTGTTTCCGTTTATTTTGCTTGCTTATATCAATCAAAAAATTCCTTGTTTGGCTAATGATTAACAAATGACAATGACAAAGAGAACTAACGTGAGATTGTTTAATAAGGGTGGCAATAATTCTGAATAATTAACTGGCAAAAAAACGTGTTTTCTCTGAATTGCACGCATTGCGCTTTCTCCTCATCACATTAAAAAATGTCATTAATTTAAGACGGCACTCAATTTAGTCAAAACGATTTAAGCATTAGGCCTAGAAAGCATATGCTACGTTTAAAGAGGAAAACGTCTTAAATTGCTGGAACCAGCAATGCATGCTTTCAAGCTAGAAAAACGAATTTACCCAAATATGTGCTGTTCATTGATCACTTCGCATGACATAGGCTATTAACGCATTTTGCGTCAGCACAAATGTATATATAGTAAAATGCTGCACAAGTTTATTTACCTATTCGTATTGGTTATTGAGAAATGTATTTGTTTGATTGTTAGGCTATCTGGCAAATTATACGGAAAAATATTAAGAGACAGTAGCCTAATAATCCGTTTAAAAGCAAGATTAAGCTACAGAGAACCTGGTAGTAGCCTACATCCCACAGTACGCTACTCTTACTGCATAAAGCAATTTGCTAAACTATGAAATACAAAATAGCAAACTACTACTTCTGTATGCGCTTTTAATGTGTAATACCGCGATAAACATTAACGTGATTATCACTGAACAGGACGTTCGATATGAATTGTGGGTAATATGAGCTTGCCGAGTCTGCTCTTTTGCAGACTCGTTCCCTTGAGAAAAGTTGAGGGTGGAGGGGCTATGTCACAAACTTCACTTGGCTTTCTAATGGATTGGACTCACACTTAAAATGGAGACCGAGGGTACATCCTGGTCTCAAAAGGGATTCCCCCAAGTGAAGTTTACGAGGGTGGAGCAAAACTGGATTGGGACGCAGCAGCCTTGGCCCCTTGGGTCTGATGCGGACTTGCTAGAGGGGCGCATCAAGGGCTCATGGCGGTGCTCGAGAGTACCCTTGCAAAACACAAAATAAGAAATGGGACACACTAAGCCCCTGGAGGTTCTCGCGGGCACCCGCATTTGAAGTACGCAAGTGCGTAATTTCTCACGCATAAAAATATGTTTCCATTTTAAAATGATCTATTAGTCTATTAACTACACTGTACATGTTATGTCCATTACATATCAAGCATCAGTTCAGTATCCAGAACGAAAGAGTCGATTTACCAACAATAAAATCCCTTGTTGCGTACTCCCATGGCCACTTGTGTGTACCTACCAAATAACCATGGTACCTATGGACTTTTCACACACAGACACATAGAGCGCGAGCAACAGCCTGGCTTTGCTCGTGAGATCCAAGACCAGCAGGTTAGTAACGGGCAAGAATGTGCTAGCTACGTGAATAAGGACATACGTACGCAAGTGATACCGTTGTATCCTCAAAGGTTGTAGCCACAGAACTATATGTGGTTGTATCCAATAAGCAGCAGAGCCATAGGCTGTGTCCGAATCAGAGCTCTATCTACTGCGCCCTGTCTCCTGAGAAGAGTGCACTGGCAGAAGTGTGCTGTTTAATGTGCACTGTTTAGCAGGACGCGAAAAATATCCGCTATACTATTTCCAAACCGTACTGTGGAAGTGTCGTAAGCAGGTCATAAGACGTCCCACCAGTGTTGCCATGTCCGCGGTTTTACAGCTAAATTGGGATACTTTCAAAGTGCAGTCACGGGTAAAAATGAAAAGTCGCAAAGCACGCACTTATTTTAAAAAGTAAAAACATGATGATTTCTATTTAAAATACGTTGGTTTCGGTTAAAAATAGCCTATAAATTGGGCTAGTTTTGAGTCGCCATTTGGCTGGAAAGTCGTACAAGATCTGGCAACCCTGTGCCCCACTCTTGCGCTGCCATGTCACATGTTGTTTTTGTTGTATTTGAAGGAAAACGTCAGCAAAGCTGCGCCTCATTTTTTTTCAACGAAACTTCACGTCATATTCATGTGACCAAAATGTTCGTGTGCTTCTTGAAAAGTGTTCTCCCGAATGTACTCAGCGAAACCCCGGAAGTAAGTGTGTCATCCGGGTGTTTGAAGTATACTGCAATTTGAAAAAAATTTGCGTACTCTACTACTTTCTCGCCCTATCTACTCACCAAGGCTACTCAACAGTGTGGAAGAGTGCTGATTCGGACACGGCCGTAGAGAGAATGCCTCTGGAACCGGAAATAAGGAGGAGCCACCCGAGCAGAGGGAGCAGGCTGTGCAGGCCAGTCTGAGAGGCTCAGATAAGCCAGAGGGATCAAGCCTTCGCTGATCAATGATAGCTAGCTAGTAATTAGCCATAGTTAGCCTAAATGTAAAATTCAATGGATTTTTGGCTTTAATAGGCTAATAGGCTATTCATTTTTAGTAATAATAGTAGCTAGCTAACGTTAGAAAAACATTTTGTTTGAATAAGTTCCATTATAAGGTAGGCATACAAACCCGTTTACAGCAAATAAAAAAGTGATCTAAGGTGTACTTACCCTTTAAAAGTAATTTTCCACATGCATGTGATTGCGCAAAGTAAAAAAAAGCACTGAAAGAAATGTGTAATGTCATTATTGCTATTTGCGCACTGTAATAAATAGGCCTATTCAGTCTGAAATTTAGGAAATAGTGTGGTGGTGGGCGTGGGCACAATGGCACGAGCACGGCGGCACGGGTATGGGTCATTGAAAATCAGATTTCTCACACTTGCTCAAATCTGAAAGTTGGCAGCCCTGATCGAAGCATATTTAAAAGGCACTACTAACAATAATTTGTTATAACGTTAGCTTACCGATAGCTTGCTGCAAAACGAACTAACGTTGACGTTAGCCTCATTTGTTTATTTGTTTAATGAAACTGTAGATTTTGGCAAGCCCAACTAGTTGACTATGATTATGAATTAATTCTAGCCAGCACATTGATTAAACTTCAAAAGATGATAAGAGCATGTCGATATGATCTGTGATTGTCAGCTACATTACATCAGCAGTATTGTCTTCAGTGTAAATGTTTGTTTAAAACCATTTGTTTTACCATTTTAATGAAGTTTAAATAATCTTAATAATTAAACTGACTGCCTGTTTACCCCCACAGTATGTGTTATCAGCCAGTCTCTTCATTTGGACATTGTTTTGTAATGTTGGGTATTTTTAATAGTCAGTTATTATGTATTCTGCATCTATAGGCTTACACTACTTACACATGTTAGATTCTGTCATGTGCTGTATATATGAAGTTATTTCACGGACACAGATTAAGTGCAATCCAGGACAGAATATTTAAAATGTCTTTTGGTCCAGTACTAGGCTGAATTTGTGTCAGTATGAACTCTAAATGTTCAATTTGACCAATTAGGCTTTCTCTTTTTCAAGATTCATATAACAATACAAATACTCAACAGTGAACCTCCGATGAGGCAGAATGTACAATGGTGACTGTGACTCACTGCGCAGCGATGCCCCGGAGCGGTCGACAACCGTTTTGGTTTGCGTGGGCTCGCTGGGAACATTAAAGTGGAGCCTCTGAAAATGTGGATTTTATAATTGCCATGTACTTCCCTGCGCAAATAAAAGTTATTTGTTTCAAATTTTGTGCACAAATTTGTTTACATTCACGCTACTAAGCATTTCTCCTTCAATGAGATAATCCACCACCAGACAGGTGTGGCATATCCAGAAATTGACTAAAAAGGGTGTGACCATTACACTGACACAACTTTTGCTGGGGACAATAAAAGGCCACTCTAAAATGTGTGTTTTTGTCACATGACACGATGCCACAGATGTTGCAAGTCTTGAGAAAGCATGCAATTGGCATGCTCAATGCTGGGAGCTTTAAACCCCCCTAAAAAAAAAAGACCCCTTGTTCTTTGGGGGTAACTGACCTACAGATACATATCCCCATGGAAATCCATGAAGGAATGTATTGTATTGGACTGATTTCTGTATATGAACTGTAACTCTGTGAGGCCTTGTAGCACCCGATAATGTAATAATTTCCTGAAAATGTAATAACGCCTGAAAATGTAATAACTTGACCAATAATGTAATAAAATGTCCTGACTGATATTGTAATAACATTTTTACCGATAATGTAATACCTTATTACATTATTGGGAATTTATTACATTTTCAGGTGGGTAATTTTTTTTCAAAACTGATAATGTAATACTTTTGACGGATAATGTAATACTATGTTCATTTTCAGTCCAGAGTTCTACATTTTGTGTTTTAAGAATTTAAGAATGTTATATACACTGGATTTTAAATGAAAGAATGCCTATTAGGTTAAAGTGCAGACTTTGAGCACCATACAGCCATATGCACATGGGCAGAAACTCAGGGACATGCAACTACATCCTGATCTTATTGAGTGGGTGATGGACTACCTCCTTGGGAGACCACCATATGTAAGGATCCAGAATTCCAGGTCAGATAAGCTTCTGAGCAGCACTGGAGACCCCAGGTAAGTGTTCCCTAAACCTTCCTCTTCACTCTCTATACCACGGATTTCCAACAAAACACTGCCTCATGAAAACAACCACAATCCAACAAAACAACTTTCGGTAGCACTTCATTTGAAGGGGGTATACATAAGTATTCATTACATTACATTACATTACATTTATTTAGCAGACGCTTTTATCCAAAGCGACGTACAGTAAGTGCGTACAGAGACATCATCATCATTACAGAACAGACAAGGCAAGGCACATCCTTTGCATAATGTAGCAGCTATCCCTAGCAATGAACGTTGACTGTAGTTCACAGTAAGCTGTGGGCAATTCATAACATGACACCTGACATAAACATACATAACCAGTCATAAATGTTTGTTCCACCTGGTCATAAAGGGTTATTATGTCACTTTCAATGTCAAATTGACATCATCCTCTATGTCAAGTGACATAGTGGTCAGTTGACATATACTGTCATACTGATATGTTATGACACTTTCAGCATCAAAATTACATAGTACTTTATGACAATTAACATTTGTCGTTCTGCGTGTTTCTTATCTAACTATAAAGGCAGGAATTTCACGCAAAGTGAAGATGCGAATTTGCTTCACCACGGGAAGCGAATGTTTTATTCGCCCCTTCGCTCACATAGAATGGAAGTGATGGGAGGCGAATATTTGCCAATGTTAATTTTGCGCATGTGTGACTGCGCCCGCACGAGATGCACGCCTACCTGGGATCGGGCAAGCCACAGCCATGCACGAGACGAGGAGACGCACGTTTTGAACGGGCACTGCACTAGTTAAGTCAAAATAATATAACCAAGCCAATCATTTTGGCCACTAGGTGGAGCTCTAGTGGAGCTAAACTGAAAATACCTCCAGCACTAGCTACACACTGTATTGAAGTTTTCTCCCTTTATATGATCACTTGGCAAGGTACAGTATGAAATGTCACAGCATCAATTCCTGCAGATTTCTGTAGGATATCAGAAAAAGTTTGATAGGATATGAGGATAAAGTGGTGGGCTTCAGGCTATATTTTTTTTTATTGACCATGTGTTACATGCTAGTTAGAAGTTGATGCTAACTTCTTATCACATTAGCCAAGGCTAGGCTACTTCTTTAAATAGCTAAAGATTTCTATAGGATATCAGAAAAGAGTTTGATAGGATATGAGGATAAAGTGGTAGGCTACAGGCTAGATGTTTTTATTGACCACATGTTTAGAAGTTAATTAATTTAATTAATTAATTAATTCCCAATAATGTAATAAGGTATTACATTATCGGTAAAAATGTTATTACAATATCAGTCAGGACATTTTATTACATTATTGGTCAAGTTATTACATTATTGGGTTTTATTACATTTTCGATCAAGTTAAGTGCAAATTGTATTACATTTTCAGGCGTTATTACATTTTCAGGAAATTATTACATTATCGGGTGCTACAGGCCTACATGTTACGTTAAAATTTTGGTTCATTTTGAACCCTAGTTTGAACTGTAGTCAAGAGACAAATTTCTTGTGTGCAACAGAAATATTACTTCTCATTATATTTTCACTTGGAAACTACTTCCATCTTATTTAAAGAGTTGAACACACACAGGACCTGTACTAGCTTAAAAGAATAGATGTTTTGCGTTTTCTTCTGGACACCGCCATTGGTGGCTGTGAGAAATCTGCACCTTGGCATATTCTACAAGTCTCTGGAACTACTGGAGGGAAGCAACACCATTCTTCTAAAATAATGTTTTGTCTACTGGCTGCAAAGGCCATAGCATATGATTCCTAATATTTTTGCACTGTACGCCACTGTATTTGCCTCATAAAATTTATGCATTTTGGGGTAAAATGAGTTCTGTGTCAAATGAAAGCTCTTGATGAGCTCTATCTAGTGCCAAAAGGACAGCTGAAATCATGAACAGTTTTGAATAAAGCAACAAAACAAAGATCGCCAGAGGTCAAATTTTTCATACAGCTTTATTATTGACATGCTACAACTGCGGTCCTGCCATCGTTGCACTGTTGCAGTCATCCACTTCGGTAGGTGGCGCTGTCGTGAAAAACTAGGGTCCTGAGACTGTCCCGGTCCTGACACTGCACTGCTCCGGTATTGCAGGGACACCCTTCTCATTTATATGGCCAGCCAGCAAAGATGACTTTAAGGAAGCCGAATAATTGTTAAATTAAAATGGCTTGCCATAAGTTATCGTTAGCTTGCTAGCTAAATGTTAAAACGACTTGCCGTAAGCTATCGTTAGCTTGCTTGCTAGCTAGCTGACTTCAACTGTATGTCCCGTTTTGAAATGTCACTTACTGGCTATCAGAATCATTATTGTATTTATGCTAGTTGTGTTGTTTGTATTTTTAAACTATACCGACCGTCCGTTCTGCCTCCACTGCTGCGTAATCAATTCGGTCAATCTCGCCATTCCATGAGCCCAAACTTGCAACGCAATTAATAAAACGAATATATGACATTTTAACTAAAATGTTTTAACTAGGCTTGTCGCGGTGATCAGTTTAACCAATGGCATACTAAAAGCATATTAAACGCTGTTGAAATGCAGTCGTATCCAGAGACGTTTTTTCTCAATTTCTTGAATTCAAAGCTGTTCAAATGGAGCCATATTCAACCTTTTTTTCATTTTCTTGAATTAAAAGCTTTTCACATGCTCTAGAACTTTGTTGTTACTGCTAGCATATAAATGCATCTTGTTCAACTGTTCATTTAACTTTTTTTCATTTAAAACTAGATTTAGTTTTTCTCAATAAATCATTCGGTTATAATCCTTAAATCTTCTTATATTTTATAAAGTAATAATAATAACAATCATAATAGTAATGGTTATAATATTACTATATAATAATAATAATAAAATGTATTTGTGACGCTCTCCATTCCCGTCCCCGTTGTGCTCCTTGTTTTACCCGTTTCCTCACGTTTCTTGTTATGTTTTCATGTTTCCTGTTTTGTCTCCCCCGTGCTGCAGGCTGGGCGTGGTTTTCCCTCTTTGTGTCACTCATTTCCCTTGCATTTTCTCCGCCTATCTCATTCCTTTTCCCCACTTGCATTCCTCACGCTCTCTTCTCAGTTAATCACTCATGCTGCATGCAATCATTAATTCATTAACTCTCATATATATTCTCCCAGTTTTCGTTGTCTTGTGCCAGTTCGTTAAGTCTTGTTGTTGAAGTAACTCTTGTCGTGTCTTGCCTCGTGTTTAGAATTCAAGCCTTGTCTTGCCTTGCTTTTTGCTACTTCTAAGTCTTGCCTAGCCTAGCGTATTACACTACTTATTTTGTTCATCCCTTGCTGTGTTTAATGCCTTGTTCTGCTCTGCTTGTCTACCAGCCTGCAGCTATCCTAGCACCACTCCACGCAGCCCCTGTCTCCCGCATCCCGCTCCTCCTCTGCTACACCAAGCCAGGATTCCGTCACCATCCTGCCCCTTGCCTACTCCCACTCCCGTTCAACCTCCTGCTAACGCCATTCCAGGATCCAGTCCCTGCCTTTATTCTCTCCCTATACTTCTGGAGTTTGGACGAAGTAATAAATTATTGAATTATTGCAATTTCTGTCTGTGAGTCGTGCATTTGAGTCCAGTCCCTTCTCGGATCTTTAACAGAACAAACTGGCCCAAAATATGGACTCAGCCAACTCAGTGCAGTTTCACTACGCCCTTGCCTGTCAGGGCGCAGTGATCGCTCAACACGGCCTCTGCCTGGAAGACGTCAAGGAGACTCTGAAGACCATCTCGGACCAAGTGAGTCAGATGGGGCCCATGATTGACCAGCTGGCGGCTCAGCTGCCCCTCTTGGGGGTCCACGTCAGTCAAGCACCGCCTACCCTGGAGCCTCAGCCCGCAGCACCGCCGCTCTTCCCTGGCAGAGAACCACGTGCGCCACATCCGGAGCGCTACCTGGGGGACATAGCGTTCCGCCTACAGCCTGCCTCCTACTCCTCTGATGCAAGTAAAGTCGCCTTTGTGATGGCCTGTCTGGGGGGGAGCGCACGGGAGTGGGCAACGGCCATGTGGGACAGCCAGCTACCCGCCTGTTTCCATTTCGCCTCCTTCACTTCTGAGATGCGTCGGGTGTTCGACCATCCAGTCTGTGGATGCGATGCTACCCAACACCTACTCCAACTGCGCCAGGGCAACCGCAGCGTGGCAGAAATGGCAGTCCAATTCCGCACTCTGGCAGCCGAATCAGGGTGGAACGACACCGCTCTCCAAGGGACCTTCCTCCAAGCCCTCAGTGAAGAACTGAAAGAAGAGCTGGCGACCCGCAATGAGTCCAGTTCTCTGAACAGTCTAATCACACTCACCATCTCTATTGACAACCAGCTACGGGTCCGAGCCCGGGAGAGGAAGGGCTGACAGAGTGCATCTCCTTACCCACCACGTTCACGAGTCTCGTCACCTCCAAGTAACTGTTCTCCTTCGTTGCTGGGCCCACCGGAGGAGAAACCTATGCAGTTGAACTGCGCCACTATCAATGTCGGCGAACGTCGCCGAAGAGTGGTCTCCGGTTTCTGTTTCTATTGTGGCCGTCCGGGCCATCTCGTGGCCTCCTGTCCCATTCGCCCAAGAAGGGATGGCTCGCCGGTAAGACCTTTTGTGGGGCACCCAATCTACCTCATTGTTGGCCCTGGTCGACTCGGGAGCCAACGACAACTTCATCGATTCAAGTCTTGTCAAGAGGTCGGGAATTCCTGTCAAGCCGCTGTCTGCCGCGCTCAATGCCTATGCCTTGGACAGAAATATCCTGGCCCGGGTTACTCACTCCACCATTCCTCTCCAACTCGTATTGTTGGGTAACCACTGCAAGACTATTCGGTTCTATATTATCCACTCAGCCCAGTCTCTGCTGGTTCTCGGCCAAACCTGGCTTCGCATTCACAATCCTCACATTAACTGGCGAACATCTCAGGTCCAGGACTGGAGCTCTCAATGCCATGCTGATTGTCTTCGTTCCGCCCTACCTCCATCTGGGGCCGCCAGGGCTTCTGCCGTAGCTCCGGAGCCAGACTTGTCTTGTGTACCTCAGCAATATCACAACCTATCAGAAGTATTTTGTAAATCCTGTGCTGTGTCTTTACCTCCTCATAGACCCTACGACTGCTGCATAGATCTGCTGGCTGGTGCGAAGCTCCCGTCAGGTTGCCTCTACAGCCTCTGTGGTCCTGAGAAGGCTTCGATGGAAGCCTACATCCACGATTCCCTGGCGTCAGGTATTATTTGACCCTCTTCGTCACCGGTGGGAGCGGGGTTTTTCTTCGTGGCAAAAAAACTGCGGCCATGCATTGATTAACGGGGTCTGAATGCCATAAATATATGCAACAAGAATCCTCTGCCCCTAATCAACTCTGCTTTTGAACCCCTGCATGATTCCACCATCTTCACTAAACTGGATCTCTGCAAGGCCTACCACCTCGTCCGTATCCGGGAGGGAGATGAATGGAAGACGGCGTTCAACCCCCCCCTCGGACACTTCGAGTACCTGCTGGTCCCGTTCAGCCTAACTAACGCCCCAGCGATCTTCCAGTCCCTGGTGAACGATGTCCTGCGCGACCTCCTCGGACGGTCTGTATTCGTTTATATTGACGATATTCTAATTTTTTCAAAAACCGCCGAAGACCATGTCAAGCATGTCTGCCAGGTTCTCCAGAGGCTGCTGGAGAACAAACTGTTAAGGGTGAGAAATGCAGTTTTCACACCCCTTCTGTTCTATTCCTGGGCTTCATCATTGAAGAAGGGAAGATCCGGGCTGACCCCGCGAAGATCCAAGCCGTCGCTGACTGGCCTCAACCGGCCTCCCGTAAGCACTTACTCCAATTCCTGGGCTTTGCAAATTTTTATAGGCGGTTTATCCGCAACCACAGTCAAATTGCTGCCCCCCTAACTAACCTTACCTCCACTTCCGTCCCCTTCATTTGGAACCCGGAGGCTAACCGCGCCTTTGCCAGCCTCAAGTCTAAGTTCTCCACAGCCTCTATCCTCTGCCACCCGGACTCCAGCCGTCAGTTCGTCATCGAGTTGGACGCCTCCGACACTGGTGTTGGGGCCGTCCTCTCACAACGCTCCGCCCAGGACCAGAAAATGCACCCCTGCGGCTTCTTCTCCCGGTGACTCACCCCGGCTCAGCACAATTACGACGTCGGGGACCGGGAGTTGTTGGCGATCAAGCTCGCCTTGGAGGAGTGGCGCCACTGGCTGGAGGGGGCAGGTAAACCATTTTTACCTGGAGTACATTAAATCCGCTAAACGTTTAAATTCGCATCAAACCTGCTGGTCCTTGTTTTTTGCACAATTTAATTTCTCCATAACTTACAGACCTGGTTCCCGCAACAAGAAACCCTATGCCCTGTCCCATATGTTCTCCCCTCACGCCAGACCTGCTGTCCCTGACCCCGACCCCATCATTTCCCCGTCCTGCGTGGTGGCTGCGGTCTCCTGGGAGATTGAGGGAATTGTGAAGGCCGCCCAGGTTACCCACCCGGATCCCCGCAATAACCCTAACTCCTGTCTGTTTGTGCCCGACTCCGTCCGCTCTCAGGTTCTCCAGTGGGCTCACACCTATCGTCTGGCCTGCCATCCTGGTATCCAGAGGACCACTGCCCTGGTCAGGAGGAGTTTCTGGTGGCACACCCTGAAGGGGGATACCCGTGCCTTCGTCCTCGCCTGCTCGGTGTGCGCCAGGAGTAAGGCCTCCCACCATCCCCCCGCTGGCCTCCTTTGCCCCCTCCCCGTCCCGGGCCGTCATTGGAGCCATGTGGGGGTGGATTTTGTAACCGGTCTGCCCCCGTCGGATGGCAACACCGCCATCCTGACCATTGTGAATCGGTTCTCCAAGGCGGCCCACTTCATTCCCCTGCCCAAGCTTCCCTCTGCCCTGGAAACAGCGGAACTCCTGGTGCAACATGTGGTGAGGCTGCACGGGATCCCCAGTGACATTGTGTCGGACCGTGGGCCCCAGTTCTCCTCCCAGCTGTCGAAAGCCTTCTGCACAGCCCCGGGTGCCTCCGCCAGCCTATCCTCGGGATACCACCCCCAAACCAACGGCCAGACGGAGCGGGCCAATCAGGACCTGGGAGCTGCCCTGCGGTGCGTGTCAGCTCGCAACCCCTCCTCCAGGAGTAAGTTCCTGCCATGGGTGGAGTATGCGCACAACTCCCTGAGGAGCACAGCCACTGGGATGTCCCCCTTCGAGTGCTCCTTGGGGTACCAGCCTCCCTTGTTCCCGGCCCAGGAGGAGGAGGTTGCCGTCCCGTCCGTCCAGGCCCACCTCCTCAGATGTCGGAGAGTCTGGAAGTTGATCCGCACCGCACTCCTCCGCACTACCTCCAAGTACCCAACGCCTGGCGGACCTTCACAGGACCGCAGCCCCACGGTACACCCCAGGTCAGCCGGTCTGGCTCTCCACTTCCTCCATTCCCCTCCAGTCCACCTCTAAAAAGCTTCAGCCATGATTCATCGGTCTCTACTCCATCCTCACGGTCCTCAACCCTGTCACTGTTAAGCTCCGGCTTCCCGCCACACTCAAGATCCACCCCACATTCCACGTCAGTCAGGTCAAGCCTGTCTCCTCCAGTCCCCTCAGTGCTCCCGTTGATGCCCCCCCACCCCCCCGGATTATTGATGACGCCCCAGCCTACACGGTCAGACAGGTCTTGGATATCTGCTGCAGGGGCCGCGGATACCAGCATTTGGTGCACTAGGAGGGCTACGGTCCAGAAGAGCGGTCCTGGCTGTCCAAGAAGCTCATCCTGGACCCCTCCCTCATCCAGAAGTTTCACAGATGTCACCCCCTGAAGATCAGACCAGGGGGAACGCCAGGAGGGGGGGCGGGGGGGGGTACTGTGACGCTCTCCATTCCTGTCCCCGTTGTGCTCCACGTTTTACCCGTTTCCTCACTGTGGGAGTAAATTTTATTACTGTTTTGAAATGCTTAGAAATAAGACTCTGTAACAAGTAGAACATTAATGTTCCACTCAGCAATTGTGAAATATGTTTTTAATAAAATAGAAGTGATGTGTGTGCGTAGAATTTAAAAGTAGGATCTTCTGTGGTTGGAACATTTGCAAGACAGCCTGAATATAAAAAGCTTAATAAAAGGAACAGAACCTGCATAATTAACACATGGTGGATGGGTGCATCAGTCAGACATTGAATTCTGAGAAGAGAAAAAGGAAGCACCAAAGTCGTGCTTGACCATATTTGGAACAAAACACCATTGTGAGCGAAGGAGCGAGCGACTGGCCCCCACCCTAGGTGACAACCAGAGATTAAGAAGGAAAAACAGAAGTATCTGCTGACAAGCCCATCCTAGCCTGGTTTTATCTGCTTTGGTAAGGGCGTATATCAAATAAAGTATGTGTGCTATCCTAAGGGGGGCAGAGTGCTGGCTGAGCGATCAGTAGCATTCTCCTCTCTGCAGAGTGTTGTGTTTTTGCAAGAAATAAAGGCTTGCTTATTACTTGTGATGATATTGTGGAAGTAAAAAGGGGGTGATCCCAAATGCGCTACAACCGGCTATATAAACAAGGAACTGTAGGTGCTCAACAGAAGGACCAGTGAATAGAAAGAATACCAAACCCGGACTATTGTGGAAGTCTTTTACTTAACATATCACACCTGCGGAGCTTTTACACAAAGTCTCTCTTTTTAATAGTGTATTTTTGGGAAGAACCCTCACATCACGTTTCTTGTTATGTTTTCATGTTTCCTGTTTTGTCTCCTTCGTGCTGCAGGCTGGGCGTGGTTTTCCCTCTTTGTGTCACTCATTTCCCTTGCATTTTCTCTGCCTATCTCATTCCTTTTCCCCGCTTGCATTCCTCACACTCTCTTCTCAGTTAATCACTCTCGCATACATTCTCACGCTGCATGCAATCATTAGCTCATTAACTCTCATATATATTCTTCCCGTTTTCGTTGTCTTGTGCCAGTTCGTTAAGTCTTGTTGTTGAAGTAACTCTTGTCGTGTCTTGCCTTGTGTTTAGAATTCAAGCCTTGTCTTGCCTAGCCTAGCGTTTTACGCTACTTATTTTGTTCATGCCTTGCTGTGTTTAATACCTTGTTCTGCTCTGCTTGTCTGCCAGCCTGCAGCTATCCTAGCACCACTCCACGCAGCCCCTGTCTCCCGCATCCCGCTCCTCCTCTGCTACATCAACCCAGGATTCCGTCACCATCCTGCCCCTTGCCTACTCCCACTCCCGTTCAACCCCCTGCTAACAGCATTCCAGGATCCAGTCCCTGCCTTTATTCTCTCCCTATACTTCTGGAGTTTGGACGAAGTAATAAATTATTGAATTATTGCAATTTCTGTCTGTGAGTCATGCATTTGAGTCCAGTCCCTTCTCGGATCCTTAACAGGATTTCTAATAAAAGAAATTGGGATCGGTACGGGCATTGCTGCACACCCCTAATATGAACTAATAAAAACACTGTTCCGGGTTTTACTCGGCACAGTTAGCCAGATAACTCAGATGGTCAGCTCTGAGGGACAGGGCCCAGGTCTTGTAGATAAGCTCAATCATGAGATCCAGCCGGGCCTTTACTCCAGTTCCTCATGGCTTGGTCCATGGGCCATGTTTGTTTCCCCTCTGCACCAGAGTATTCCTTTTTGTCATCTCTGCTCATGGTTTCTTCTATCACTGTTATGTTCATAATAAACAGCTCATTCTCCTTTTCCCCTGTGTGACTCAGAGGCCTCACAAATAAATCTCCTAGACAAAAAAGAGCACTAGTCAACGCTAAAGTGAGATTTTGTGCATTTTCTCATATATCTCAATTGTCACTCCTGAAAAATAGACATGGATCTGTCTCACAGTGATCACTGTATGAGTTCTCTAAACTCTCTCACATGTGTCTATTTTCTAGAGTCTCAGCTAATAGAAAGTGAGAGTAGTACAAGATCACAACGGAGTCTCAAAATGAGACAAACAATTATATTATCTACCTCAAACATGTCTCACTTTATCACATACAAATCTCAGTGGCATTTCCACCTTGTAATCTTGGACCTATCTCACTATATGAACCATATACAGTGAGCATCATAATTCATTGGACAGTGACACATTTTTTTGTTATTTTGGTTTTGTATTCCAGCACTTTGAGTTTGAAAGGATATAATGACAATGAATATAATGACAGAAATTATAGAACCTTTTTTACATAGCCGCCCCCCCCCCCCCCCCCCCCCACAATTTTCGGGCATCAAAACAAATTGGACAGTTTAACATAATGTAGAATAAAGTAATAATTTCTAATATTTGGTAGTACATCCTTTGCATGCCATGACTTCCTGATGTCTGTGACCCAACATTATCAAAAGACTCTTGATATCTTATTTTCTGGTACTCCTACAAGCAATATTTTAACCTCTCTGCATTTGAATGGATCTCTATGGGAATTGGGGGTGGGACTAGATTTAGCTGTAAATTACACTGGAACAGTATGGAACACGTGGTTGACTAAATGGCTCTAAGTCATCAAGGGTCTGACGTATCAAACAAGCCTTAAAGCATCACTCTGCTGCCAGATTCCCATAGAGATCCATTCAAATGCAGAGACATTGTAGTATCGCTTGTAAGAGTACCAGAAAATAAGATATCAAGAGTCTTGATAACCATAATTTTCTCCAATTGATACTGTCAAAACCACAGTTCCATTAACAGGTACCAGAAGTCATTGAAACCAAATCTTTTTTAAACAGGGCTCTGATTTGTATGTTATTATTATAATGTAAAGAGGAGAAACAGATTATTCCTACGAACAGGCTATCAAAAAGAGACATAAGTTGTCACTTGTGACACTTCTTAAAAGCACAAGAGCACCAGAAGGAATAGTATCAAATACTGTTTCAAATACTTTTGGAGTAACATGGATATTTAACCTTTGTTATCCAATAATTGACATACCAAAATAATATTCTCATCATACTACGTCTTAATAAACAATTACTTGTTTTTGTACAAAATATCCATATTATTCCAAATGAAGTATTTGTGGGGTGAGAAATTGTGCTTGTAAGCCAAAGACCAAGTGAGAAAAATCTGTTTGTCGAAATTCAACAATTGAACTGGTATTTTATCAATTGAACTGGTATTTTATCAATATTATAATTGCACAACAACATAATAGCTCTAAGTTAATTTAGAGTTTTACTTATTTATTTATTATTATTATTATGTTTTATGTGCATTATGTATATACATGTATATAATATTTATTATTTCTCTTACAATATTAATAGTAGCTAGTACATTTTGGGGAAAGAAGATAAAATCTTAGGACCACACTCCTGCCCAGTAGGTGGCGTTAATGCACCAAAAGCTGATTTGTGAACCGCCAATAAAAAACAAAGAAGAAAATAATTATTTTGAATTTGAAAAGAAAAGGGCGCCAGATGCAGCGGTCCCGTTCGGCAATTCAACTGTCGGTGGTTTATCGCCTGTTTAACGTTACCCATGGCCATGTAAAAGGGATATGTTCGATTATATTGGAGTAAGAGGACATTCTTATCGCCTGAAATGTCTGCTGCGGAAGAATGACATTTCGGAATTCAAAAACGCCTTAAAATTTGAGAAAACATGGCAAGGTAAGTTAACGTTATTGCTAGCGTTCGAGCACCTATTCTCGACCGGGGGGGGGGAGGGGGCCCATCTCCGACCGCCTCAGGCGCCAACGTATTTATTTCATATTTATTCGCGAGGACTGAACACTGTGACCAATTAAACGTATGTCCCGTAAAAATACACATAATAACCTGTCTAACTGACAATTTTCAACTTAATAGATCTATATTTAGTTATATTAATACGACCTCTTTTACAACGTTAACTTTTATACTTCGAGCACGCTTCGAATTCCTTAATCGCGACGATTAAATGAAACAGTCCTAATATCGCTTTACAGTTTGAAACGTAGCTTTCCAACGGCTATTTAGCTCGAAACCACTTGGCTAACTGCAGTGAATATGTACGGATTGCTAGAAATACTTATAAGGACCACCCTTTCCGATATTAACCTTAAATACACAAAGAAATGCGCCTCAGAAAATGAGTATCTTAGCGGACGGCACAGAAGCTGTTCAGACCGTGCACGACGGCTAGAATTGTGGACAGTGACATTCAGTTTTTGACTCGCTTATGAAGGTTTCTCGCTCATTAAATGAAATGGGCTATTTATTCATTTAATTATTGAATTTGAGATAATGCATAGATATTTACTTAGTTCCTTATCTTATATTTAAATTATTAGTGACATGCTGATGTTGGATTAACAAGACTAAAGTTAATGTTGTGATCATGAGTCTGCTTAAAAAAAAAGATGTTGTGCCATGTGAAATCATTCGTGAAACACATATAAAATACATATAATTAGGCAGCAACTTATTTTAATAGAATGAATGAATATGTACTTTAATGCTCAGATCCATTTAATGGATAATAATTAGATATAATTAAGATATTAGTAGGCTTTAATTAGATTCACATTTTGATTCCTTGCAATCAATAATGTAGGAATCCTCAAGTTTGCATTTTTTGACAAATTGAGAAATAGTTACATTTAAAATGTTAAGTAAACTTCATTTCTACTTATAATTTAGCCATTCTCATAGAACACATAATAAGATTACTGGAATAATGGAGGGAAGAGTGCAGAAATGTATTTTTGAACATTTTTACAGATGAACAAGGGCAAAAAGAGATGTCTGTGGAGGGAGGAGGCAATGCTGAGGGCAATACAAGCATGCAAGTAGGGTATGACCATGTGGCAGGCAGTCAGGCTCAAAAAAGTAGAAAACAACATTAGCAACAAGAGGGAGAATCAGGTGTGCCAGGGCAGCCTGGTCTCACTCCCAAGTCGTCACATAGCGACGCTTGGGCAGCTCCTACGGCGTCATCCTTTAGACGCAGAAGGAGGCCTTTTGCGTCATTATTTGACACACTCGTCTCGAATTTACGAATCCTACTATGGCGAAGGCTTTGCTCATGATAACCGACTGCGAGCATGCCCACTCAGTCTTCCGTGTGCGTGGAGATCTTTCTGAGTTTGTGATTCCCGTACCCCACCCCCAACCCCTAAACATAACTTCACTGGAGTTCATGTAACTCGAGCTCATGCCCGAACTGCTAAGATAGTGGGCGAGCTCGACCACAAGAGTTCACGTAACTCTCTACCAGATGAAGAAAAAATAAAAATAAAAAAGCATAATATTGAAGTGCCACAACGAAAGACAAATTATGTGGCCACAACCGTCAATATATGACGCAAAAGGCTGCGTCAATATACGACGCAAAAGGCTACCTTTGGCTATGTGACGTGTCCGCGTGAGACCACGTTGGCCAGGGAGAGGAACATTGCCCTTTACTTTAACATGCTGAAGGCCATGGTAGAGAAGAATGTGCTAATGGAGAAACCCAGACAAATCTACAACGGTGATGAGTCAGGGTTTCAGATGGGAATACTTCGCTGCAAGATGCTGGTCAGCAAGGGGTGGAAACATCCCTACCTTCAAGCACCCGCCACCAGGCACCACATCACAGTGCTGGCATGCCTGCCCTGAAAGCATCTGAGGAAGACATCCCACCAATGATAATCTACGGGAAGGGGTACCTGGGAGGTGACTACCCTGGGAGAGCTTAACACCTTGTTACATCTGGCTACATAGACACCACCCTTTTCCTGAAGTGGTTCCAGAAACACTTCTTCCTGTACGCGATGAAGGAGCGCCCCCTGCTCCTGGTGTTCGATGGCCACAACAGCCACATCGACAGGGAGACCACGGACCTGGCCAATTAGGGAAGGTGTCGTGCTCCTCTGTCTTCCACCACATCTCTCCCATATATTTCAGCTGTTGGACAGGGGGTTCTTTGCACCACTCAAAGCAGAGTTTGCTGAAGAGTAAGACGCTTTGGACATCCACCTCCCCTGACAAGAATTTTTCTCTCATCTCTGGCCCTGTCATCACCAGTCCATCCGCCAAATCTTTAGCCCCTAGCCACATGTGCTCTAACGACTTCCCAAGTCCGGCATCCCTCCACTAGGCTGCCTGCCTCCATTGCCACCCTCCTGCTAGCAGCTAAAGGTAATAACAGTGTTTGATCTGTATCCTAAATGAGGCATAAGTTAGTAATATGCATCATAGCAAATGTATTTGCTTTGACATTTTAGTACTCATTCGGTTACCTTTCTGATTTTACTTTGTAGCACATATAACTGCAGCCCTTCCTCCCTCCACAGCCCCTCTTCTCTCCACCACTCCATTGTTTATCTCATTGGTTTATTACACTGTTTATCCCACTGCCCTCTTATGTGCTATCATGTGCAATCAACAAAAGTAGAAAGCTTAGCTCAGTGAGTTCATCGCATGCTTTCTTTGTTGTTTTTTTCTTCAATAACAGATGCCAACTCATGTTTCGAAGCGAATCTCTCTTCCTCAGGCAGCATTGATTATGCTGCCTGAGGAAGAGAGGCTCGTTTCTAAATGTGTCGCCAGTACGTAAACAGCAGTGCAGATAGCCTTCCTTGCTCAATGGCAAGATATATACGTTTTGTACATTGAAGAGCCCTAAATAAATATTTTTTCAGCACCTAAGTGGTTTCACAACTTTTTTGTTGTCGTTTTTACGAATGAAGTACTGAAAAAAAATTATATTTCCCTTCCTTTTCTCTATAGATGGCACATCATCATCAGACATTTGAGGGAAGGCCTCAGCCTATGCTCTGCATGTGGCGAGGTGGACCCTCCCAAAGAAGAAGACATGGTGGTATTATGGGTTTCCTGTGAATCCCGCGAGCAGTGGTTCCACTCCTCATGTCTTGAAGTTGAGTGAGGAGGATGGCCAATTCTTATGTATTAACTGCCCTGAGTTTTAACTTCTTTAACATGATATACAGTTGTTTAATAACTTTTAGATTTCATATTTCTACATTTAAATACATTTTATATTTATTCATTTGTTTAAGTAAAATTTAAGTCAAACATTCACTTTTATGAAGTACAATTATTCTTTTCTATGTACTTTGGGGGGGGGGGGGGGGATTTTAGAAGAAATAACTGGCTGGATGTATTTACAAATAGGATATTTGTCACACCTTTTTGCTGTCCAGTTAAGGAGTGTGCACAAGGCATGGTTTGTATTTAATGTCACAAAATATGCTCTTCAGAGGAATAAAGGGGAGCATAGCTGTGTAAGTATTGCTGGTATATTTTTGTAAACGGTCCCCTCTTCTGGTGAAATTTGCAATGCAGGACATAACACAATGTAGCCTTGGCAGGTTTTATGTCCTGAAATGCAACGTAGCCTACAGATTTTCCACGAACAAAAACAACACTGAAAAGCAATGTTTAAATGAAAATATAAAATATGATTTCATCTTTTTACATCTATTTATAAAGGAAAGGAGTGTACAATCATATGCAAAGTACAAACGTTTCAGAAACAGAGTGACATATTTGCTGAGGAAACATAAAAAAGATTATTATGACAAGTTACTAACAGAAAATAGAAACTACACCAGAAATCTCTGGAATATAATAAATTCTGTCTCTGGGCGAAATGCCAAGCGGACATTCTCTGATCATTTCAATATAAACAACAGGAGGGAAGAAGATAATAAGGTGATAGTAGATAGTTTCAACAATTACTTTGTTAGCGTTGGTCCGGAGCTAGCCAAGGCCATTCCATCCTCACTCCTGCAGTGGGATCACTTTGATAGGGGCGGTGAGATAAAAACAGAGTCATTATTTCTATATCCTGTCACACAAACTGAAATCAAAGCAATATTGAGAGATTGCACAGCTAAGACATCCACTGACGTAGACCAGATAGACATGACGTTGTTAAAAAGTATATCAAAAGCGATTATACCTCCGCTAACGTATATATGTAACTTATCGTTCTGTAATGGCGTGTTTCCAGATAAAATGAAGATAGCAAGAGTTCTTCCTCTGTACAAAAGTGGAGACAAACATGAGTTTTCAAATTATCGTCCTGTTTCAATTTTACCACAGTGCTCAAAAATTATTGAAAAGCTCTTTAATGTCAGATTAGATAAGTTCATTGAAAAGCACAAACTGCTATGTGACAGCCATACGGGTTCAGAAAAAAACATTCAACAGCACTGGCCCTAACAGAATCCATAGAATTTATCAAGGACGCGTTAGACCGGAAATTATACACTATAGGCATCTTCATTGACCTGAAAAAAGCTTTTGACACGATAAACCACAGCATATTGATTGAAAAATTGTACAGATATGGAGTTAGAGGAATCGCATTACAATGGATAAAGAGTTACCTATCAAATAGAGTTCAATTTGTTCAGATAGGGGACAGCATATCAACATGCCTGGACATCACCTGTGGGGTCACGCAGGGTTCAGTCTTAGGACCAAAATTATTTATACTGTATATTAATGACATAGTCAAAGTATCTGACGTCCTAAAATTAATTTTATTCGCGGACGACACAAATATCCTCTGCTCTGGAACTGATCTTAATCAAATGGTCAAATTAGTTAACAATGAAATGTCAAAGCTTCACACGTGGTTTAATATTAATAAATTATCACTAAACCTTTCAAAAACAAAATTCATATTATTCGGGAAAAGAGGCCTGAAGGAAAACATAAACTTAAAGGTCAATGGTACCATCATTGAACGAGTGAACGAACACAAGATTCTGGGGGTTACGGTAGATTGCCTTCTGACATGGAAACCACATGTGAAGCTAGTTCAATGTAAGTTGGCCAAAAGTGTGTCTATTTTGTGGAAAATGCAGAAATTACTCAATCAACATTCACTTAAGACAATTTACTCGGCACTCATAACACCCCACCTTCACTACTGTGTCGAAGTGTGGGGTCACACTTACAAAGACACTACAGAGCCGCTGTTTAAACTCCAAAGAAGGGCACTGAGAGTTGTATATTGTGTCCCATATAGAGATCACACTAATGATTTGTTCATTAAGGCAAAGTTTCTCAAGTTGCATGACATAATTAAGTATAATACCTTACAAATATTATTCTTAGCCTCCAAAAGTCTTTTACCCGTAAATATACAGGATCTGTTTTTAAAGAGAGATGACATACACAACTTGAGAGGAAACATGATTTATAAACAAAAATTGATAAATACTACTCTCAGAGGTCATTCTTTATCTATTGTGGGGGTTAAGCTTTGGAACAGTTTACATGATGAGATTAAATCGTCTACGAATTTGAAGGTCTTCAAGAGTAGGATAAAATGTAAGATGGTAGGAAACTACCAAATATAAACAATAGTGGGTTATCATGAAATGAAAACAATGTCACGATGTGCAAAAACATTGTAAAAACTATTGTAAATAATAGTGATGGGTAATGAACTCTGCGATTGGCACTCACACCTTCTCACGCATAATGCACTGAATTTACAGGGGACACTAGAGCATCATAAAAACGAAGAAACGGACACATTTATTTGGACATTATCTGAACAATATTCTGGACTGTTTGCTGTTGAAATGAAACAAATTGTTTTGGCTAATGTATGACATGTACATTTAAATTCGACTTATTTGGACTTTATTATTTTGTTTATTTTATTTTATCTTATTTTTTCTTTCTCGGTCTGTTTTGTTATAAAGAAAATTCAGCTATGCTGTTGTGATACGAAATAATCTGTTTTAAACAAATGTATAATGTGAACATTCAAATTTGAGTTGGGAATTGGGGCGGGACTTTGATAAGCAGTCTGCTTTTTCCCGTATCCATTTTCGGCAGGTACTGTGTTTGTTCAGGGCATATTACAGAAATTGTGATGAAGTGTGACTATATGCGTGCCGAAATAAATAAAAAAATAAAAAAATAAACAATGTGTTGATAATGGATCTATTTCACTAGAAGTCATTGCTTTGACAAGCGAAATCCGGTCTACACTTAGACACAATTTAGACACGTATAATGAAAAACATAGACGTGCTATATGACACATTTTATAAATAAAGTAACAAGTTTTATCTCCCCTCCCCTGTCCACGATTGCCATTTAAATTAACATTACGTTATTAGCTGCCTAATAAGATGTATACAACACGTCATGCCGCCACATATTACCCCCAAACGCAAACGTATGGGGAAATATTGCTTGATGCTAACAGTAGCTAGGCTATGACGCCAGATCGATCGGTCGGTTTAGCTAACTAGCTACCTAGCCTCACAGGAAGCTACGTTATTTCATTAATTGATAGCTAGTAGCAATCACTTACCATAAATATTTCACATTTCAGTCTCTAGTTGAATCAGTGTTGGCTCTGTGAGAAGTGTTTCCGCCAGGGCCAGTGGCAGAGGCTGCTAATGTCGATGGAACTGAAGGAGAGTGAATGGATAGGACAGCACCAGGTAGGCCTATCAGTCTCACGCGGTGCTGTTTTCGAAATCCCATCCTGAACTCCATCATATCTCCGGGGACATAATCCTCCTCCCTAAAACGTACACCGCACACGACCACGTTTTTGGACACACATGCCGCAGTGAAGTCCCGATCCTCACCTGCACAAATCGCACCTGCGCACGAAAATGAGGGGGAAAATGTGAACTCTGTGCCCGGTCAGGCTATAAACACAAAAGTTCACCATCCTAAATCGCTGTAAAACAACTAAAACGTAATGACTAAGAAACTGACCGACTGACCTCACTAACTAACTACTAACTACCAACCAAGTAGGTTACTGCATTGTGTGGCTCGTTACAAACTATGGACCATGACGATGACGGGATAGCTCAAAGCTTCTGCTCTTTTCTATCCATTGCTGAACTATTGGCCGAGGTGAGGTGGAGGACAAGAGAGGAGTAGCCTAACGTTACAGTTTTACTCGGGCCATTCTAGTTGTGCATGCAAGTGACGCCCATTCCCGTGTTGTTCATTTGCCAGATTATTTCATTAAAACAAACTTTTTTGATCTTTAGTAAGAATAAATAATTCTAATCCAATAAATACATAAAATAAATAAGAAAATAAAATATATAGAAAATAAAATAGAATTGATAAAAATATAAAATATAATAAGTTAAAAATGAACTATTAACTCAGTCACTGCACTGTGGCAAGGTCAGGCAAAAACTATATACCTGCTGTGACGTCACTGGTCGATATGTAAAAAAGGAACGTTTTTAGGGGGCGTGGCTTATAATGCCAATTTTTCTCTGTATTTCTGTCCTTGTGGCCTCTTTAGAATTTTTTTTTTTTAATCACCTTCTCCATGAGCCCAAAATTGTAAATCAGTTAAGAAATGTAACCTGCATGTTGCCCTTTAATAAATGATAAATACCCACTACTTCTTGAAGAATATAACTTAAATACCTAATGAGCTTAGAACAACTGTCTTATCATATAGTAGACCACAGTATAAGGGTATTTCACTTTTTTCAGGGCAATTAGTCCTGACACCCAGAAGGTCAGACTATGAACTCTGTGGTTTCAGAAACATTTTTACAATTCCCCAAACCCATCTGCAGAGTAGTAAATCTGAGGATAGGTTTGGTTCTGGGGAATGGTAAAAATGCTTCCCTAATGACTAAGTTCATGGTCTGGCCTCCAAGTGCCAGGTCTGATTGCCGATGACTTTACCTGACTATTTTGAACATCTCTTGAATCTAATTATTATGATTTCAAATGTTAAAAAAACCATAAACTGCAGAATAAAATGCCTTTATATGGTGGTCTCGATCATGAGGCATTTATAAGTTTCATTTTTCAATGAGGGGGTGTTTAATTCATTTGAAATGTGTAAGCAAAGCATGCAGAAGTTACGTCCTGTAGCTTTAAGAGGGGGTGTGTGTCATCAATAAATGTATGTATTTTTAATTGTTCTATTGCCATATAAGACCCACTCCATTCCTCTTATTGAGTGAAAAATATGTACATTGATCATTGACTAATTATGTTCAATTTCAGCATGTGTATGGGACATGCATTGTTTTTCAGGACTGGACTACATCAATGTGGAAATGGAGCCCTTGCAGCCCCTCAGGGATGTTCATACCAGCTCTTCTGATGATGGTGACTTTTTCTCATCCAAGTCTAATGCACAAAGTACCAAAGAACTTCAGGGACATTTGGCCTGCTCTGCTGTCCACACTGATCTGCTGAAGACCTTCTCCTCCATATGCAAGGTGTCCATCAAGTTAAACACACCCCTTCCTGCCTCAGTTGCATCTGAAAGACTATTATTTAGCCCCAGAAGAACCAGGATAGACTCGTTTGTAAGAGTACCTGAAAATAAGATACAATTCATGTAGTCCAATCTGTACTGGGAATTAATAGATGCTTTGTTAATGCAACACTGTTGAATAAATTTGTTGAACTGTATCAGTTTGTATTCTTGTTTTTATACTAATCGCTACTGCAAATGAATGCTAACAAATTAAATTCTCAATTATTTCTCATAATTCTCAAATCAAGCTTGTGCAACCTTCTCATCTATAGCTTCTGTCGTAATCTTAACAGAAATAAATCAGACAAGGAGGAGATCTCACATTATTCTCTTTTTGCTCCTTTTAAATAACCGAGGCATGAATGAGATCAGGGGTATACAATGATGAGACCTCCTCTGTTGATCATACTTCTCGAATACTGCTGAAATGATCATCTCAATTCAACTTAATTTGTCCTATAGAGGTGTAGGGGACACGTACGAATCTGATAGCAGTGAGCAAGATGATCAGTAATATGATTTCTCAATCATCAGAGTCCGCACGCTGGACACCAGAAATGTAGGGAATATTCATTTATTTATACACGGGGCGTCACTTATGTACTGCAATACGCCACTACCATCCTTATACAACTGGTGGCATGGTTTTTGTATAATAAATCAGTCTCATAAAATTTATATATTATTCTCAAAAGAGAATATACTAACTAAAAATGGGTAACTTGAATTAATAATTAAATTCATTACCAATAAAATTACACATTAATAATTGTCTTGGCAAAATCACAATATCATGTACTCAGTTGATACCGAATTAATATAAATGATCCAGCTAGAAGGTGAAGGCATTTTGGGGAATCCCTGCGATTAGCATTGGCTGATTCAGTTCACCACAAGAGCAACATTAATACAGGCAATCTTGGATAAATGTAATAGTTTATTGAACACAAAGTACCAAACAGAGCAAGGCACGATTCACTACTATAATGTACAACAAACTGTGTGTGTGTGTGTGTGTGTGTGTGTGTGTGTGTGTGTGTGTGTGTGTGTGTGTGTGTGTGTGTGTGTGTGTGTGTGTGTGGCGCATTGGGCGCATGTGGGGTTTCCATGTTCTCCTGCGTGTGGGGGGTTGCCTCGGACACGTGTTCAGAGAGAACAAAGAAACTAAAATGGAGGGAGGTTTGAAACTAGCTTTCGCTGGAGCTAGCTAATGGTGGTGCATGAACCATACCATACACATAGGGGATAGCCGTAAGCTTATCAATGCGTGTGCATTGAGATCAGCGTGCAGTTTTAATATTACGACTGGTTAGTGTTTAAAGACAGATCACATGCGAGATACGTTCTGTGCGTGATGCATTAAACCTAACGCAGCGCGGTGGATGGCTTACAGCCATCCAAAGTAAAATGGTAACACAAAACTTTTACAGAACACACATTAACCTTTCAATAGTACAGTTACATACATCCAGTCACAACATGTTGCGGTTGCTAACTAATATGCTATTGCCCATGTTACAGCCTTAATTGAATCAGTCTTTTGGATGGTTTCCTGCGTTGGATTGCACACTCACAACGAAAGGGGAAAACCGGTCGCCCAATCTTGTGGTTGCAGTTCGTAGGGTTGTGATAGATAGGGGAACCGGCCGCCTCATCTTGGGTCCCTGGAACAGGTTTCTTTCGTC
Source organism: Synaphobranchus kaupii (assembly GCA_029718625.1). Lineage (NCBI taxonomy): Eukaryota > Metazoa > Chordata > Actinopteri > Anguilliformes > Synaphobranchidae > Synaphobranchus > Synaphobranchus kaupii. The sequence continues at coordinate 45,668,682 of CM056377.1, read as the reverse complement.
GTCAGGGTTGCAGTTCGTACGGGTGGATAATGGATCCGGTCGCATTATTTCTCCCGAACTATGCAGCATCATCCTACTGCAGACCGCTTGCCTCTTTGGGGACTCACTGGCGGTGCTCTGCTGCAGGATCAGGGGGGCTGCGTGGTCCGCTTGGTGGTTCTTCTTGACCACCGGGTGCTCGCGTTGCCTCCTTGCGTCTCGTCTCCGGTCCTCCGTGGCCAATAGCCGGGGGTAGATGAGCCCGCCTCGGTCAGTTGGATCGGTGTCATGGACGACCATGCTTCCTTGTGGAGCGAGGGCTCTTCCCCAGGCGTGCAGGCCGCACGGGGCCTTGAGACGAGACAGTGAAGGCCGTAACGAGTTGAGCGGACGTCACTTCCAACGTGGAGGAGGAGCCTCCTGTGGACTGTATGGAATTGTAGTTCCTGCTGTCACTACAGAGGTCTCATAGAAGTCGCCAACCTCATCTCATTATTGCTCCTAAGGGGCCTTTAGGAGCAATAACCCAGACATTAATGATCACGGTATTATTCAAAAATGAGAAGCTCCAGTTAGTCTCAAAAGATCAGAAGGATATCTGAGTGAGCAACAGATTTTTTCATATGGATCAACCTCTCTAAGAAAAACCTGGTTCACCTACTCGGTCAAGAGTTTATTTTTGTTATTCTTGTGTTTTTCACCCAACTGTTATTATCTGAGACTACTCTTAGATACACACAGCATGATGTAATGAAGGAGCTTTGTATGAACAGCTGATGTACATGAATTCAGTTGAATAATGGACATAAGTAATGTTATGTGAGAAATGCCTCATGACATGATATCTTACACCCGGCGCAAAGCGGCGCTAACCCAAACGCAAGTGTCTTTGCTATCTTACACCCGGCGGTAGGTTCATTATAACGCCTAACGCTCACGCCGTTTAACTAACATGTACTCTTGCGCCGTTTGGGCGTGTTGGTCTTAAGATGAGGAGTGGCCAGGATTCTTTTTGGCGTATTGCTATCTTGAGCCAGCAGAAAGCGCTTGCGCTAGAACCACCACTAACCTGGTCTAAAGTCATGTCGCAGTTGTATACATGTTATTTTAACGGCGCATATAAGTGCGTCTACAAAGGCGTGTGCACAATGCGCGTACTCTCCTGTCTGTTACACACAGGGGCGCGCACAAGCATGATTAAAATATCAAGATTACAATGTGAAATAGTATTATTGTGTAGCCTATATCAAAAAATACATAATAATAAAAGGGTCCATAGCCTACCTTTCCCTCAGCGAAGGGGAATGCCATGCACATTAAATTGCTTTCAGCCCACTCCATCAACATCCAGGCGATGTGCGACAATGGCTATCCATTAAAAAGCAGCTGATAACACCTATATCAAGCCTAATGCGCCAATTGTCATTTACACCTAATGTGTGAATTGTCATTCAATGGAAAACTCGCGCACGGCAATAGACGGACATTTAAGTTCTGAAAATGCGCTTCAGATGTCATTACAATACAGCTCTGTTTATCTATGAATACAGCCTGTAAGTAAATAGAATGGTTTGTGACTGAAAAAAGTTCAAAACCTTGTCCAGTGAATATTACATTTATTGTTTTTCAAATAGCCTAGGCTACAGCGGATTCGCTGTGCATAAGGTTTTTTTCGATAGCCTATGGTTAAAAAACGGAGATGTCACCATGTTAACTAAATTGTAACCTTAGCTATTCTTCGTCCTTCATATTTTTTAAATTACAGTGACCAGGTTTCCATACTCTCACCGTTTAAAACCCAGCTGATTTCACCCGTTATTCCATAACTGAATAAAAAGAGAAGAGAACTAAACGTCTAATTAGAAACTAAAACAAATTTGCAGCACGTTACACAATTAATTCACAATTAATTTTAATGCCATTCTCTGCATGTGCGCTGCATGTTCTCTGTTTCCCCTGCTGTAAGTCGCACGTTTCACGGTCTTCCTGGGAAAGTGGATTGTTTTAAAGGATTACGCTACGAGTAAAACAGGTTGGTCACATTTCCATAAACAGGACATTATTAAACAAGGGGAAATATGCGTGAACATATGGGTTGCGAACCTGACAGCTTTACTGTAGGCTATTTAGTGTCATCATTAAGGCAAAATAACGGTATGTATGTTATTAATCAATATTAGCCTACTATGCAGGTAGCCTAATGAACTTTGGATGAAGCTTGAACTTCGAGAACTCCATGAGAACAGCCTCTTGGAATTTATGTTTGACACTTTCATTGCATAATCAAACTAAATTCGCTGAACAAGCAGGCTAATTTGGCGTTTTCTAAGGTGAGACTGAAGCCATTGATAGCTTATTCTTATTCTGTTGCAGGTCCTTTTAACGAAATTTAACCGCATATATTTTGTAAAATAACAGCCCTGTCTGGAATTACCGGGAACTCATAGGCTAATGGTTAGTCCGAATAATATTGATCATACTCCATTTAGCCTATTCCTTGATCACACTAAACACGCACGAGCATGTCTGTTTCGCCATCAAGCAATCCGCCAAGGTGGAAAAGCAGGCTTTTAAAGGGAATGGGATATAACATTTTGATTGGTTTATTGCATGTCACGCCTAAGACACACCTATAATTAATGAAGCGACTAGGTTCAGCCCAGTTGCACCTTGCGCCGTGCTTAGCGCCAAAAAAACACGCCGTTAAAATAGCAAAAGTGGACTTGGACACGCCCAAAATGGACTTTACGCCATGCGCTTTGACTAAGCGCCAAGATCGCCAAGATAGGGCCCATTGTCTTTGTCAGAATTCATGCAGTAATTACCACTTAAAGGGTAAGTACACCCTAGATCACTTTTGTTTTGCTGTAAATGTGTTTGTATGCCTACATTATAATGAAACTTATTCATGCATTACGTTATTTCAACAATTCTGAAATAATATTGTATATAATAAGAAACTGGTAGAAAAGCATCTTTGTGCTGCCCCTAACGGTCGAAATGTCCTTTCTGCTCCCCACACTGCCCCCACCCCAATCGTGATGTCAGAGTACCTCTTTGGAGGTACCGCTACGTTCAACTCTCTTATTCCACCTAAATAGTCCAGTAAAATATGTTTCTGAAAATATTTGAGGTGAAATAGGCCATGCAGTTGCTGAATCTTGATTCATATTTGATGTGGTTCCATACGAGTTATACAAAATCATTTGTACAATGTATGTTAATTTATGCAAATGATGATGGACACAGCTCCTCCGCCCCCACCACTCTCCCTCGCTCACCTCACAAAGTATTTTTCAAAAATGTGTAGTAGGCCGAGACAGGCTGAGACATTGGGTCTACTTACTCTTTAAAGGAGCTATATGTAACAAATTTACTGTACTGAATCATAAAATGACCATGATATGTCATCAGAGATTAAGGAAACATGCTAAATCGAAATACTGGCTTCTCCGACAACAATGCTACAGCCTGTATGTTCTCCTTTGAAATTTCCATTCCGGGTCGGAACGTCTATATTTGTTTTGGCCTGTGTGATTCACTATTCTCCGAGTTGACTCCGAGTCCACTGCCCATTACGAACAACCAGATGTACTCCGGCACTCCGCCAGCCGATTTCCAAATGCCTAAGCTAAGTTCAACATCGTTTCCATTTAGCTAGCTAAAGATTTAAATATATATACGTATATAGTTACTCGCTAAACATACCACTAACATTAGCTTATATCTGTGTGACCGTAAACATAGCCAGCCATGCATCTAGCTAACATTGACAGAGTTATAAAAAATCCACATGAGCTGGTTTATAATTTGCAAACAATAAATAATAAACAAATTGCAAACGTATACATTAGCTGATCAACTTACAGTGTAGGACTCATCGTCGCTTGTCATTGTCGAAATAGAATAAGCTTGTCTCAAAATATAATGTTGCGCTCGGCTCGTCTTGCGCTCGTGTTCGTTCAGTCTCGACTCTCTCCAATATTGTGAATTTGGATTGCAGTACCCATTTTAAATGCTCGGTGTCAATGTTACATATGGCCAGCAGCCATACCACCATGCAATCTTCTCCTGCTGAATTGCTGAAGCTAAGCAGGTGTGGGCTTGGTTAGTACTTGGATGGGAGACCCCCTGGGAAAACTAAGTTGCTGCTGGAAGTGGTGTTGGTGGACCAGTAAGGGGCAATCTTCCCTCTGGTCAAATATATCCCAATGCCCCAGTGCAGTGGTGGGGACACTGCGCTGTAGGAGATGCCGTCTTTCGGATGAGACGTTAAACCGAGGTCCTGACTCACTGTGGTGCAAGGTATTATTATTAAGGTATTATTATTAAGGTATTATTACATATAGCTCCTTTAAGAGAAACCAAATAATCATATATTACAGCGTTTCCTTCATTCATTCCACACAATATTGTTTTCATGAATATAGTTTGTGACATTTCAGCTTTTAGAATCCAGAATGATTTCACCTGCCAGACTATGAATTTTTACAATAAAGGAATAAATTGTCTGATAACTTATCTGGTTATTCATAGTATGCAAATCTATTTTTGACAAAGTGTCGTCTTAGATGGTTAATCATCTTAATGGTCTAATTCAGAACAATTAACTGCCTGTAACACTTGGGGAATTTAATTTGCTTTTGGAACAAAACTCATTGTACACAGCAAAAATTACGGTGTAAATATAACACTGCTGGTGTACATTTAACATCCTAGGGTGTTTATATGAGACCACTGTGTTAAATTTTTTTGCGGTGTACACCTAGCACTTCATTTTGGAGCTCCTGATATACATAATGCCCAACTGAATTAAAATTGATTCGTAATTGAAATTCAGGAATGGTCATCTTAAATTTTGTGTTTGTAGATGCTTTTTATATTCTATTTTGGACATTAACATAAACAAAAGTGCAACAAAGGTTTAACATTAAGCTCACCATCCCTTACAGCACACGATAGATATTCACAGCTGTGTGCCCTTTCCAAGTTAAAAAAATGTAAAACACGGCACACATTGTAAGATGAGATCAAGTCAAAAACCGGCACTGACCATATATTTATTACAAATGAAGAGCGGCAGATGTATGACTGTTAGCGATTGTCATCGTGTGTGGAACGGAGTTTGAGTGTGTGAAACGTGTACTGATTCTTTCTTTTTCAAATCTGCAAATGTCCCAGCTATCCAACTGTGGCAGCTAGCCAAATATTATTTAAAAATTGTTTTAGGTTTTTCTTTTGTTTTGTGTTGGTTTATGCTTTGAAAATCATTTCCTCTAAAAAAAAATGTGCCCGTTGGAAAGCTGTAGATAAAGCATGGGGAAAAAAACATTGTAAAATGCTTTTATTCACCACAGTCTTACACAATGTTATTGCACAACAATATGGTTTTATTATGGTTGGCAATGTAATGTATGCAATTTTTATATATAAGGTAGGGACATTTGCCTGTGGCAAAGTGTTAATGCATCAAAAAAGAGCCTGGGGCACTCACAAACAGTAAGGTAGTAATATAGCAGAATGCCAAAGGATCGGTCACAATAGCCCCCCCTCCATTTTAATTTCAGAATATCAGGTTTGGACCATGGATTTTTTCCAAGTGGGTTTTATGACCTGTATTTTGCATCCCCAACCGACACAAAATTTCAATCCACAGGATGTAGTATTCAGTTGTACGCACTTATTCAACTGCTTTCAAACTCAATAGCACTATTGTTTTAACTAGAAGATTGAAACATTCTACTGTCATGTCAGGAATTGGCAACAATCATTGATACTTTAACTTGCATGATGTAATCGGGATTGGCATTCGCTCTCTCTGTATAATGAGACTGATTAGTACAGTACAGACTCTTTCTGCCACACTTATGTCACATCTTAATCTGTGAACTGGCCGCAAGTTATGAATGCATTATTATGCATTATTTGTCCCTCAAAGCACTGTTGTCAGAGTTCTAAAACATTCTGCTGGAATTCTTTGTTGGAACAAATTATACATTTTAAAGCCAGGTAAGGTGATTAAACCTCCCTTGATAATGGCAACAAAACCAATTGGAGATGAATGTGTAATCAAGGGGCTGGTTCAAAAAGAAAACAGTATTTTACACTGACTTTGAAATAAATAAATGAAGGTCAACAAAAATGTATTTTTGTTCTCATCTGATTTGCAACCTTTCATAAAAATAGCCTATAGAGAAATTTCTTCTTGAAATCCACTATGTTGCAGGTTTTGTAATTAACAGTATGTATGCTATGAATGCTCTGATGCACCATTGTAAGAGTATTCTCTGGGGATACGTTTAAAAAGGGAATGACAGTACAGCAGTATGAATGAAAGGGTAAAGCTAAAACAGAATAAAAAGAATATAGAATAAAATATATTTACTTACTATAAAGAGTGCTAATGGAACCACAGGTACATACAGTACATAACTCACATTCTATGTCACTATTTGGATGCTAGTGTAACAAGCGGGGGAGCAAGATTCAATCCACAATTTAGCCAGTGTAAGGGCATATGTAATTTAGTTGAAGCTGACTTGTTTTATATTTAAATAAGAAATAACAAGTTGTTAAGACTGAAAAATTCAAGTAACAGGAAGATATGACCTGACAATTATGGTGTTTGGGCTGGGGAGCTTTTTAAAATATTCAATTATCTTATATTATTTTATCATTTTCAATATTTTTAAACCAGAAAATTCCATGTTTTCCCATGTCAAGGGACTCTTACCCATGTCAGACGAATTTTCCAACATTCCAAATGCAAGTATCCCTAGTGTCTCCTTTGTTTAAAGCAGTTAAAGGAAGCACCAAAGCCACTTTGAACACAGATGAATAAGTCATTATGGTTCCTTTAACAAAATGGCTTTGTCATATGAGACTGGATTTCAAGGTTTTTCACTGGCCACAGGTCCTTTGCACACATTGAGAGTTACCCTAAGGAAGACATCTGTTACTTAGGACACTCAGACTCCCTGTACACATGGTGCATGCTATTTCCCTTGTGGTATTTAGTAAAATTACATAATATTGTAATAATAATAAATAAATAAATAAAAAATAATAATAATGACATAAATATATTACTAAATGTGTTAGTTGTGCTATCTGAACTATCCTAACACCTATCCCTTTTAACATTTGGACTGCCTTTTAGATTTTAGCATGTTTGTGTTACATTGCACAGTATTCCTTTCAAATTTAAGTTAGTCTTAAAAGTTAGAAGCATCCATCCCAGCCATTCATAGTTCCAGTGAGTGTATCTAACCCACTGTATTCATCACTGAAGCTCCTGCCAAACATGCACTATCACCTCTCCTTCAAAGCCACTGAGGGTTTGTCTTTTAGCCATGTTAGCCAAGATCTTAGGCAATCAGGCCTAGCCAGCATTATTATATGTACAGTGCAGTCCATAAGTATTTGGACAGTGACAAAATTTTTGTTGTTTTAGCTCTGTACTCCAGCACACTGGATTTGAAATGAAACAATGAAAATGAGGTTAAAGTGCAGACTGTCATTTAATTTAAGTATTAAAGTATTTACATCCATATTCAGTGGAATTACAGCCATTTTCACATATAGTCCCCCATTTTAGGCGACAAATGAGTCTTAAGAGACAAATCTTAAGAGTTTTTACCTCGTTTTCTGTTCGGGGGTTCAGGCCTGGTATTTGCCCAATTCTCCTTCTGTTTCCCTGTACAGTGTCTTTGTGACAGTTATCTGTAAAAAGTGTTATATAAAATAAATTTAATTCAATTCAATTGAATTAAGTACAGTCATCATATTTAGTACCACTTGGTTGCAAATCCTGAATTTGATGACTGCCTGAAGTCTGCAACCCATAGACATCACCGGATGCTGGGGATCATCCCTGGTGATGCTTTCCCATGCCTGTACTGCAGCCATCTTCAGTTCCTGTTTGTTTTAGGGGATTTTTACCATCCAATGAGCCGACTTTTTAGGCGCCGTCCAATGAGTTTTGAGACCTTTGGTTGGACCTGAGCAGAAAATATGTTTCGGTACACTTCAGAATTCATCCTCACTTCAGAATTCAATAAAGACAAGTGATCCAGTTCCAGTGGCGGCCATACATGGCCAAGCCATAACACCCCCACCACCATGTTTCAAAGATGACAGGGGGTGCTTTGGATCATGTTCCATTGCTTGGTGCAGGTTACTACTCATTTCATTTGTCTATCAGAGTTAGTTTTTTTATGTACTTTTAAGCAAACTCAAACCTGGCCATTCTGTTCTTGAGACTTACCAGTGGTTTGCATCTTGCTGTGGACCCTTTGAGGTTATGCTGGTGTAAACCTTAGAATGCTGGGATGTTCATTTCTTAATTAACTCCACCTGTATGGAAGCACCTGCTTTCAATATATCTACGTTTGGACACTTTGGCCACTACCTGTACATTCAAAAACAGAAAAATTCACATAGGTATTTTATTATTGTGCCTCTGTTTGCTTAAAGGAGCTATATGTAACATTTACACTGAGCGGGTTGCCAGGTTGAAGACACTGAACAAACACGAGCGCAACAAGACATTTTGAGACAAGCGCAATTATTCTATTTTGACAATGACAAGTGACGACGAGTCCTACACTGTAAGTTGATCAGCTAATGTATATGTTTGCAATTTATTATTTGCAAATTATAAACCAGCTCATGTGGATTTTTTATAACTCTGTCAATGTTAGCTAGATGCCTGGCTGGCTATGTTTACAGTCACACAGATATAAGCTAACATTAGTGGTATGTTTAGCTAGTAACTATATACATATATATTTAAATCTTTAGCTAGCTAGCTAAATGAAAACGATGTTGAACTTAGCTTAGGCATTCGTAAATCGGCTGTCGGAGTGCCGGAGTACATCTGGTTGTTCATATATTCAGAGCATTGATAAAATTGTCACTCTCGGAGCTAGCAAGCTAAATTAATATGTTGAAGGTGGCTAACTTAGCTAACTGACTTGCCCTCGTATCGTATCAGAGTTCCAGAGAACACTGTGGTCGTTCATAAATTCAGAGCATTGATATGTCTCACTCTACGAGCGCTCCGGGCACTCTGACTGAAAGAGCTGGGTTGTCATTTCAAAAGAGACAAAAAACGACAAAGTAATCGCTAACTCGCCACAGTAATAGCCTACAAGCAGCAGCAATGCTGTAATCTAGGGATTAATCTAGCTAATTAGCATTTTTTTAAGTCAATAAGAGCGTCAATGTGTCTTACAAACAATTCATTTGTGTATTATCTTATTTGGTTGATTTTTGTTGTCTCTCAAATGCAACGGTTAATTCCAAAATTGACCTTTTCATAGGCTGCTTGGTTGCTTGAAAATCGGGGTCAAAAATTGTGGAATGCTAGCTTGCTAGCCAACGTTAGCCTCAAAACAAAGAATACCTTACCTAGACGCTAGCTAGCTAACGTTAGCTACATCGTTTCACTAAAATATCTATCTAGCAATCTAACGCTAGCGAAATTTGAACACATTCATTGATTCAGTCACAAAATGGAATAAACTCTTCTAAAACAGGTATCTGGTTTGCATTAGATAAGAGATAACTAGCTAGTAGCCGTGATAAAGCTCAATGCTTGCCTGTTCAGGAGAAAATTAGCCAACTCGGCATCCGTCTTGAAAGCTTTGTGGGCTCTCAGCTTTCTCCATCTTTCAAATGCCAGTCCAAGATTTACCCGTGTTTTAGCATGGCTCCGGTCATGCAGCTGTTTCGAAAGAGGACGAGGCTTTTTAGGTTTGGTAGAATCTAGTACCATAGCAGTTGATCCAGTTTGTTTGCTGTGTTTTGTGCCAATTTGTTTCATATCAGGCAACCCGGTGTGTCGAAATGGGCAGTGGGCGGAGTCAACTCTGAGAACAGTGAATCACACAGGACAAAAACAGACATTCCGGCCCGGAATGGAAATTTCAAAGGAGAATATACTGGCTGTAGCATTGTTGTCGGAGAAGCCAGTATTTCGATTTAGCATGTTTCCTTAATCTCTGATGAAATATCATGGTCATTTTATGATTTAGTACAGTAAACTTATCACATATAGCCCCTTTAATTATTTGTTGACTGCTGTTATTCATCATTCTAGGATGATATCAAGTGAATTCCAAGTGCCAAGGGAGTATCTGCAATTTATTTTTGCCCAGTTAATCTCAGCTGTTTTCCAGTCTACTGAGAAAATGGGCTCTTTGCAACAGGGTGGTTGTTGGGTGACAAAAGATACTCCCCGCATCCTTATCTCCTCACCCCAATTACTCATTCACAAAATTCTCCAGGAATTGTACAGTGAAGTCCATCATTGTTGGATATAATGCTACATATTGATTTATTATTCAATTTATTTTAATATAATCACAGAGCAAATAAAAAGTTAGGTCTAGGCTCAGCAATGTTATGCAGCAATAAAATGAAGTGAGCTGAGTACCTGAATGTACTGAATGACCAGGTTATCCCATCAATGAGCATATTCCAGGACAACAATGGCAAGATTCATCGGGCTCAAATTATGAAAGAGTGGTTCAGGGAGCATGAGGAATCATTTTCACTCATGAATTGGCCACCAGAGTCCTGACCTTAACCCCATTGAAAGTCTTCGGGATGTACTGGAGAAGACTTTACGGAGTGGTTCGACTCTCCCATCGTCAATACAAGATCTCGGCCAAAAATGAATGCAACTCTGGATGGAAATAAATGTTGTGACGTTGCATAAGGTTGTCGAAGCAATGCCACGATTAATGCGCGCAGTAATCAAAGCTAAAGGCGGTCCAACGGAATATTAGTGTGACTTTTTTTTTTGGCCAGGCAGTCAAGTCAAGTTAATTTGTACAGCACATATTCATACAACTGAATGCAATTCAAAGTGCTTCACAGAATAATGAAAAAAGAAAGAAAGATTGATTTGACAGTACTTAGTAGTAAAAAGGTCTTGAGCATACTCTTAAAAACTGAATCCAACAACAATCAGCTTGCTACCTGCTATCTGCTGTGCACAGTACATGCAATAAAAATACACAATGAAAATACGAGACAAGCATACTATGTGCTCTTTAGCCCTTTAGCCTCTCTGTGGGTGGTCTTTTTATATTTTTTCCTGCCAGCAACCGCTGCAGGTCTTTTGCCTCTCAGCAACCGCTAGAGGTCTTTTGCCTCTCAGCAACCGCTAGAGGTCTTTTTCAGTGCTCAACAGACAACAAGCAACAACTGAACATCAGATAACAGTAATAAAAGAACAATTTGATAAAAGAAGAATAAAAAGTGGAAATAAAAGTGCATTGCAGCGAAGACATTAAGAAATTAATTTAAAAGACAATAAAAACAAAAAGCGAAAATTGCATTAAAAGACAATAAAAACAAAAGAATAGTTACAGATTAGAAGGAATTATGTATCTAATTTATTGGAAAGCCGCAGTAAACAGTAATGTTTTAAGCCCTGATTTAAATGAGCTGACAGTATTAGCAGACCTCAGGTATTCAGGAAGCTTGTTCCACAGGTGTGGAGCATATAAACTAAAAGCTGCTTCACCTTGCTTGGTTTTGATCCTGGGAACACTGAGTAAACCTGTTCCAGATGACCTGAGGGGTCTGGATGCTTTGTAACGTACAAGTAAATCAGAAATGTATTCAGGCCCGAGACCATTTAGTGCTTTATAGACAAGTAATAGGATTTTTAAATCTATCCTTTGACACACAGGAAGCCAGTGCAGTGATTTAAGGACCGGTGTAATGTGCTCCACTTTCTTGGTGTTTGTGAGGACTCTGGCAGCAGCATTCTGGACAAGCTGCAGCTGTCTAATTGATTTTTTACTAAGACCTGTGAAGACACCATTACAATAATCTAGCCTGCTGAAAATAAATGCATGAACAAGTTTTTCTGTATCTTGTTTAGACAGAAATCCTTTAATTCTTGCTATGTTTTTAATGTGGTAGTAGGCTGATTTTGTAATTGTCTTTATGTGGCTGTTGAAATTTAGGTCCGAGTGCAGGCAGTGTACATATTTATATATTGGGCCCACAAGCACAAAGATGTATTGTGTTTCATTTTACTGTAGATCCATTACATTGTGCACATCCTGTTATTGCGTGTGAACTTTCAATTTGTCTTTGCTGCAGGCCAAAGTTCCTCTGGAGGATAACAATGGTGCTCTCAGCTTGGCTTCTACTACAGCAAACAAGCAGTCTGTTCATGATCTATATTTTTGCCCTTACCCTATGTTGCAGATGACAATACCTTCTTAAATTTAAGTTTACAAGTTTCTCTCTTTCAATGACAAGGAGCTCTTTGCTGAAGGAACACATATTCTTCCCCATGGTCCTTCCTTGGGACCCATGTTTCATGTTCCTGAATGAGGGTCAGCCTGAGAAGGTATAGGCAGTGAAGAGCCAGGCTCAGGAGGCATCAGGAGGCTTACCTTGATATGCAGCTCCACCACACATTCTCTGAATTTCTCCACCACACATCAATACCCCCACTGATAGCTGCAGGCCATGGCCTTTCAAAGTATGGCTAGGTCAGTGCTTCTCAAAGTATGGTCCATGAGTACTGGTCCACATTAGCTGCTTGTTAATGCAGGTTTAAAGTTTTTAAAATTATGATTCATATAGGCTATAATGTGCTTGGATGCAAAATTTCACATGCAAGTTTGTAATGAAATATTGCCTTTATGCACACAGACATTTTGATACCAAAAGACCAAAACACACACCCCCATCACCGTCATCATCAGCATCATTTTCATCATCATTTCCATCACTACCATCTTTGTCATCTTCGGCACCAAAAGTAATTGGACAAATTAACATGAACCTAAATAAAGTCATCATATTTAATATTTGGTTGCATATCCTTTGCATGCCATGACTTCCTGATGTCTGTAATCCAACAACATCAAACGACTCTTGATATCTCATTTTCAGGTACTCTTACAAGCAATACTATAACCTCTCTGCATTTCAATGGATCTCTATGGGAATTGGGGGGTGGGACTATTAAGCTGTAAATTACATGGGAATAGTATGGAACCCATGGTTGGCTAAATGGCTGTATGTCAACAAGGGTCTGAGGTATCAAACGAGCCTCAAACCATCACTCTGCTGCCAGATATGCAGTAGATATGGATGGATCACAGTTTCTCCTGACTCATTTACCTATTGAACTATGTAGTAAGCTATTTTTTTGTTGTTGCTCCAAGCGCCTTGTTTTTTACCCACAGGGCTAAATAAGAGTGCAAACCACTTAAATTTATGAATGAATACCTTGTGCTGCTCAAACTTAAATTGTCATAAATGTCTAAGAAATTGTTGGAAACAAATGAAGCTGTACTTGCTGGACGCGTTCAAGATCTAGAATGTACAATATGAACTGAACATTCACCTTAAAGGAAAACCATCAATACAAATGTATTGCTGTGCAGAGACCTTTTGAGGGGCAGGTGCTCAAAGTGAGAAAAGGGCACACCGACCTATAAAAACTATTTTACGACACTCAGTTATTGTACAGAATATATTTCACTAAAATTAATGATTAAAATTAATGATAGTTACAAGAATAATTAAAAATCAAATGAAAGGGGCCAAGGGTGTAGGAGAGGTTTGGCAACTGCAAGTTTATTGCCTATGTGCAATCCCAGTGGTTGCCAACTGTATGCCCCTCTGTATGCTGGTTTTCATTCCAACCAGTTTAAATCCCAGAAATTGCCTTTTAACTGCAGCTTCTCGTGGGTTTCAACGTGTTCTTTTTTTGAAAATGGGAAATTCAGAGTCTGTTCACACGTCACTTTGTGTATTTTCGGTCTTTGTTTATGCAGAGCATGTTTTGAATAACAGTAATATTACATTTTATTTGGAACAACTACTTGCACTTGCAGCGTCATAGAAGACAAATTCAGCATTGTTGGCAGCTAGCTTCTATTCTGGCGCGGATGTAGCGAATAGATTTGAGGACAGATGTGCGGATGTGCAGAATGAATTCAATAAAACGTGATATGAAGCATGGTTTGGGTAGATTTTTCATTTCATTACATTTTTGGTAGAACATATATTTTTACATTTTTATTTTTTTAAAGACATGTCTGAAATCCTACACCCCTGAAAGGGGCACATCGGTCACTTGGGGAAAAAGGTGGCAGATGCTCGGGCACCCAGAGTACAGAAATACAGAAACAGATACAGCCCGCCTTGCCCTTCCCTGACCTAGACCATCATGATGCACTTTTTGTTATCATTATGTTACACCAGCAGATGTGCTGTATGCTGTGTCCACGGTCTTGAGGTGACTAGCTCAGGGCATACCAATGCAGTACTGCAGCACTAAATAAATAATGAAAAACAATTGCCTGTAAAAAAAATCTCATTGTGGGATTATAAAACACCTGATTAAAGTGGATAGGGTTGGGTGTCCCTTACAAAAATGAAAAAAAAAAAATGTAATTATATATATATATATATATATACTGCAATATACTGTAAATACTGACTTTTTGTAAAAGAGAATGATAAATATATTTCACAGCAGAATAAGATATTTCAATAATTTAGATTGCAATAATATTACATTTCCTAATGTATTCAGAAGTCTTGCAATATATTGCTAATATATTTCTATATATTTTCAAATATATTACATTTTGCATAATGGGTGACTCAGTGTTGCAGAGTGTCTTACACTCATTAGTACAAGATCATCACTCACCCTAATTACCAATAGATGGGAGACACATTTTGGTGTCTACGATGTCTTCTTCAGATGTGCTTAGTTTAAAGCTTTGTGTGTTCCAGTTCTTATTTGTTTTGGGTGGCACTCCAAGCCATTACTGAAGTTACCAAGAATCTCTTTTATTTTCAGCTACTCCTCTTAACTACCAATTTTCGCCTGTTTACACTAGTAACCAACAAAGCTGTTTATCTCGAAAACTGTAAAGGCTACAAATATGGTTCATAGCTTTTATTAAAACAGAGAACTGTACTATTATGACTAAGCAGTCATTCATATACATACACTTTTTGCTACTTAATTACAACAATTTATGTACAGAAATTGTGAAAAAACTAAAAAACGGGTACCTACATATCAAACATACCTACAATATATCAAACCATTCAAATTCTACACAGTTTTTTTCAGGTGAACCATTTCGGTTACCAAAGTTGGCACAAATTGCGCAAAATGGCAAGGTTCCAGAAAAGTGTCAATATGATTTATTTTTTTAAGTTTTACAATAAAATTAGATAATTTGTCAATATTGGCAATAAAAGTTCATTTTTAGATGTGTTTTTGGTGTGTTTCATATGACACAACTAACTAGCCTACCTGTGGTCCCCAAAAAGCTCTCCAAACCCATGTAGCAGCACAGTGAATCTATTCCACCAGAGACCCATTAGCCAGAAATGAGTCCAGGTATATGCAAACGGGATATAAAATCAAATGTCCATCAGTTTCCTCGATAAAATAAACCCCTGCATAATAATCAACAACAACAAACTCATCCTCATGTGATCATGTTATCTCTCCCTCATGTTACGTCATGCATAAATTGCTTGTTCGTTTACCTGCACAGCCTGCTGTACTGCATACAGAACAATTTACTCATGTGGAACAAAACAAACCCTTCAGATGCCATTTAATTCAAAAGAAACTCGGAACAGCTCGTCTCAGACACAAATAGATAGCTAGCTGCTATGTGTAATTTTGCTGGCTAGCTTGCCATTGTTACAATATAGTAATGTTAGCTATATTCATTTAATTCAGAGGGATTCGTTTTATACATAACAGTGAATTTGCACTGGTACACCGGCAACAAAAAAAAAAAAGTTACTTTACACCACTGGGCTAGGACCTGCTGCACGGAGAAACTCCTGAATAACCTAGACATAACTAACCAAAAACTGTATGAAAGAGACTGTAAAGTAAAAAGAAGAACAGCAGCAGTTACCTAATGAATTGTGCTTTGCTAAACGGAATGTAGCTAGCTACACTTCAAGGTAAAAACACTGCGCCGTCTTGGTTCGATAATTACGCTTGGTTGCCTCCTCCTCTTACGCGTAGCCCGATCTATCTGACTTCTGAATGCTTTGCGTTGAATGAGGGCTTGTCTGAAAGATAAGAGTCTTGGCTATTGGCTGGAATATTTCACAGACAGTTTTAAAACCCAATGGAAAGCAAATAATACTCGAAGTGGAGGCGGGTCGATGCAAGTTTTTTCCCACTTCAGATAGGCCTATTGTGCTATCAGTCAAAGAAATACACCGAATTGATGACGGTTTTGCATAAATCTCTGCAATCAAGGACAAAACCCTTTTGGCTAAAATATACTAAGCCACGGTACTCCAGAAACTGGCTGAGTTTCACAACGCCAAACTGAACACAGCCGAACTACTCGTGATGAAGTGCAGAAAAGCACAAGTTGGTTTAAAATTGGAAAAAAATCATGTACAGCCGTATGAAAGTTTTAAAGTTTTTTTTTTTTAAGCCTAAAGGTATAATGATTTTTCAAACCAAGTTTTGTGAAATACAATTGAGCAGAACAGTTTACCAGCACATTGTTTATGGTGTGACACCAAACTGCAATACATGTTTGGGAATTAGATCGGAGTTTCCGACGTTATTTACAAGGTTTTAACTCAACGTTTTGGGCTTAAAAACCACTTTCCCAGAAGGAATGGATATATCTTAAGGATATTTAATCAACATATTGAGGTGAGCAGTTTATTATATATTATTAAATTAATGAAATGTATAATTTAATAACTTCCGTAACGCCCATGTTACCGCTAGGGGGTGTTTGGCAGCAAGAGGTTAACCATAGCTGGGCTGAAACAAGGCAAGCGCAACATTTCTCTAGTCCTATTTGTCACATTGCCATTTACCATGTACATTACAGTACATGCATATGCATAGCAGACAATTATCCAGAGCGACTTACACAGATTTTGCATTTTTTACATCGTAACCATTTATACAGCTGGAATATACTGAAGCACTTCAGGTTAAGTACCTTTCTGAAGGGTACAACGGCAGTGTCCTACCTGGGAATCAAACCTGCAACTTTTAAGTTGCATAATAAAATAAATACATAGATGACTACTTCGCTTTCAGGCAATAAGTGTTCCCTTTCTCTGCTTGCATAGGTAGCGAGAAGAAATAAAATAGTCTAATGCATTCATTTTATTACCAATTATTACCAATTGATTATTTGTCAGAAGTAAAAGGTTTGGCTTCAATTTTCTAAAATACACAGTGATAATACAAAATGCAATTTCAGAAAGACAGTATCATGCAAGTCGATAAACACTTCCAACTTGACTAAACATAATGATTTATGGAGTCAACTTAATTAAAGCAGGAGAATTGCACTCAGGCACTAACCTCACCTTTGCTGCTAAAATTATGAGTATTAAAAGTACCATTTATTTTTTGAATGCAGTTCATTAGGTGCCTATTTTGCAGTTACGCTCATAAATTCTTCAAACATTAGCTAGCTATTGATAGTATCTAGTTACCAAGCTAGCAGTTGTGTAGGCTTAGTTAGATAATATAACCTGCTGTTTTTCTGACAAAAACATAGGAATTGCTCTGTGATGAATTATCAATAGACCTTCCTCATACGAGTCCAACAGGGACCAAATCAGATGGATTTTATACATAAAGTTGTGTTGCATAGGGATGAGGTGAGGAATATTCCCTTTGGTTTGTCCTTCATTCTGTCAATGGGAACCTTTATCTAAAAATGTAGTTCACACAAGACCAGTTAGTGCAAGTTCTTTCATAGACCAAATCCAACGTTATACCTGCAGGTGACAGAATGTTGGCAGGTCATTGGGGCTGATTACATATCTGAATGACACTCCCCCCTTTTTTATAGTGATAAATTATGTTTTGCAAGTTGGTCAACTTACATGTGAAAAATTCCGGGCCTCTTAATGACCTACACTACTGGTCAAAAGTTTTAGTACACATTAATTGTGTTTTAGTACTCTGTTTTCAATGTCATTTAAGCAGGTTAACGTAGGTAAGAATAGTCAGAAGTTAAAAAATAATCCTGGAGTTAAATAAGCCATATTTGGCAACATAAAAGGTGAACAAATTATTTCCATTTTCCAACAAGAGAAGTAAAATGAAGCTAGTTTGGGGACGAACTGGACAGAAAGGTCACCGAGGTCCCACATTCTACAGCAGTGTTGGTGTGAACTTTCAGAACCATATGACTGCCCTTGTAAAAAATAAATAAATAAAATAATAATTAAAAAAACTTTCTTTTGTATATTTAAATAAAAAGTGCTAATTTATTATTTACCATTGATTGCTTAAAAATTGTGGGTGTAATAAAACCTTAATATACACCTTATAGTTAGGGCTCTACCAAATTCACTGCAAATTTAGCTAAATTACAAGGACCTTTTTTTCCCCAAGTCACAGATTTCACAGACTATATAAGAAAAATTTGACATTTCACAGCAATGATTTAGACTTGGCGATCTTAGTTAGTTAGGCTAGCTAACTCATCAACATGACATGCTAACTATGCTCTGCGAAAATGACTATTGCAACCCAATCTCATTTGCAGAGCGTGTGGCTTCATTCGTATCGCAACGGTGAAAGAGTGTTTGCGACCACCCCTGATGCTCATTTAACCAATCAATGTCTTAGAATGAACGTGAATGCTTTTATTTAGGCATTTAGAATGTCAGTCATGTCAGCACAGTGTTTTTTTTCAAACTAGTGTGCCTAAATTCTGCATTTCACTGCATTTCAAGACAAATGATCAAGTACACATGAAAAGTCTGATTTCACGGTCCGTGACGTGATTTTCACGGCCCTGAATTTGCTAGGGCCCTACTGATAGTGTACATATTTATGTAGCACAAATGCCTCAGGTAGACAGAATAAGATTAAGCCCATGATCTCATTTTTATTATTTTCTTTTATAGTGGAACAGGTTACCTCTACATGATCATATTACTGTAAACAGGTTATGAATCTCACTACTCAATAGTAAACACTTTTCTGACACTATAGTTAAAGGGTTATGCCATTAGGATAGGCATTGGCTACTTAGTGAGAATCCAAGAAAAAATAAAATGAGTCAGTTGTGTATAATTAACCTTCATTTTCAGAATTCAGCTTCTGTGATGGGTAAATATGTAATGTGTGGTAAGATATGTGGTGTGGAGGGCACTGGTTCGGACACACCCCCGAAAGGCAAAGAAGTGCTGTGCCTGTCCAAGAGCATTTCCCGCAGCAATTTTCCCTGCCAGAACATGTGTTAATAATGTCCTCTGAAAAGAGTGAAGTTGGGTGACATAGTGAAGGCGGTGTCCCTACCGTGCCAACCCTGACCGCACATTCCTGCTGAAGTGCACAGAAAGGGAACCAAACCTCTTCTCACTGTGCTTTAATTCTCGCACAAGGGCAGAGGTGGGTGAATCCATTCCTGGAGAAGTGGTCCATTGCAGCCTATATCCGTTTCAGCCAATCATGGACAATGGACCACTGTAAAATGTTTCACACAGGGACACAAAAACAGTTATAAGATGTGATTACAATGTCCCCATGTTCTGTACTTACTTAAATAATGCTAAACCTAAGCATAATTAAAAAATATGAAACCTCTTCCATGGGTCAAAGACTTTATTTAAATACCTTCATCTTTTAGACATTGTTTTGATATTCAGCATTACATTTCCAGTAAGTGCACATATAAATTGATGCACATTCCATTACTGAAAGGGCAATCACTGCATTTCACAGCATGAAATTGGGAGTGCTAAATCTGTTCACGGTGTTCAGCTTTAAGCACCTAGTTGCAGCTGCACAGTGCCTAACAAAAGGCAGTCTACATTAGCATGTAGTGCTTATGTAAGTTCTCATTCTCAGTGCGTGATGCCAGTCAGATTACTAAAAGATGAGGTCATGCAGCACATTCTGCACAGTGCTGTACAGCCCTGCACTGGCCTCCTAACATGTATGCTTTCTTGCAGTCACGACTGAAGACAAAGGCTTTTACTGATAGTGTGCATAATCTCTGCCTAGAGAAGGGCAGTTAACGACACATTAAAATTTATGTCTCTGAAGTTGGGGTCATTCTGTTCTCTGCGCTTGGGGAGAACATCCTTATTTCTTCTATTGAAACCATCTATTTTTACCATTGAAATGCCTTCAACAGGCATTGGTTATTCTTAGAAATTTCAGCGGATAGTCATTCATGCCTCTTTATGACAAAGTATATATTTTTCAGTAGGCTACATATTATTCTGTTGGTTAAATTATAAGTTGTGTGCATGAAAGAAATATACTGAAGATAATTGCCTGAGGCTCTCAACATCCTTTATGGAATATTAATTTTTAAAGACAGGTCATTTTAACGTTAGTCTTTCAGATGGTCAATTATGAAAACTTTTTTGTGCATTTTTATGCATTAGGCAAGAGGTAGGAATGGAGAACCGGATAGTTCAAAAGCTGACGCAAACTAGACAGCACATATCCAGCTGGTTATCGCGTGCTACCCATTAAGATAACACAGATACCCAATTCAACATCGCTGATTGGACAGAAATTCTTGAACGTAATCTCACACATAATTTATGTAAAACGGAAGTTTGTTTGAAGGGTCATTTGAATCAGAGCGATAATGAAAGTTTTTCGTTGTTATTTAAATTTCCCCATTGTAATTCCAAAGACATAACACAATATTTGGAAGAAATTAACTGATGTTTAGTTTAGGAAATAACACAAACAGCACAATGTACATAATCAGTTACCCAGCTAATAGTAATCGTCTCTATAGTATAATGTTGTCACATAAATTGTAGTTGAATACTTTTTTTATAGATATACTTTCATTATTCGTTCATAGTAGTCTTTGTTCCTTTAACAGCTCATAAAAATGGGTAGCCAAACGAGACACCACCTATCCAGTAATTCTAGTGAGACATCTAGCTGGATAGTGTGGCGCTATCCAACTGGATAGCTACCCAATTCGACTTCACATGCTACCCAACTGGATGTCGAGATGTCCACTGGGTATCTCGCAATGTCCACTGGTGGCACAGGATGACTGGATAGGTGGTTTCTTGTTAACTGGAGTGTTAAGTGTTTAGTGCTTTAGAACTGTTTGGGTCGCCATAAAATCAGAGTACCAGGAGGAAACCCACGCAAACATGCAAATTGCACACAGAAAGGCCCCTGGCCTGGATTCGAACCCAGGACCTTCTTGCTGTGAGACGACAGTGTTATACATAGGCTACACTGCACCACTGTGCCACCCCACAAATTGGATCCTGTATACAATTGAACACAAAGCCTGCAATATCCAGAATGCAGCCTGAGTTCTCCTAGACATGTCGGGCTGGTTTCCCGGACAGGGTTTAAATTAAGCCAGGAGTAGGCCTTAATCTAGAATATTTAATCATGGTTTAAAAAGTGGCTTTCTGAAACACATCTTAAATTTGGATTAGTTACTTTTTGACTATGGAGTCCTAGACTAAATTAAACAAGATTAAATTCAGCCACCTGTGTTAGTCGTCATTAGTGAGTGTGCACATGGCACTGGTCTGAGGGTGCTCACAAAAGCTGGAACGAATCACAAAAGGCCCATAATTTGGTGGAATCTGATGAATAAAAACAAACAAAACAATGGAAGGAGAAAAAAGAACACGATCTACAAACTTCATTGAGTATGAAAAAACACAATTAAAGTAAATACACAGCAAAATGACCAACAAGTATTTCAACGGCAAGTGCTGGTTGCCATTGACGGAATTATTTGCCATCCTAACAAAATTTTACCATTGTGCTCTCATCCGCTATAATGACATCCGGTTTGCCGTCTACCGTGATCCATGTGAACGCAGCATTACTACCCTAATTAATTTATTAATTTGACAATTTCTTTAAACAATGTTTTTATTCATGCTGTTGTCACTTTTCTAGAGGGAAGCAATCAAGCAAAACCAAAAAAAAAATTTGTTTTTTATTTTTTAAAAACTGACCATGCATGAAAACTGGCCTTTGAATTTCATGAACACAAGTTAAAATACCTTAAAGGGATAGTTCGGAATCTTGGACATAATGTCTCAATTACGACTTACCCATGATGTAGTTGATATAATGGAAACCATTTTCAGATAATTCCATGCTGTCCCTTCTTTTGGACATACACACATTGCTAATGCTAGCGCAACTCTATGGTGGCTCATGATTTTAATAGACAATCGATAGATAATGTTCTATATGGTTTTATTTATACAGTTTTGCAGCCATGAAAATAAAGGCAGCTCTTTCCAGAGGTTGACACCTATGCATTAATAATATAATGCGACCACATCTAAAGACAGACCAGGCGGATTCACTCGTTGCTTTTATTGCAAGCCAATGTTCTCAGTACACAGAGGATAACACTGACTCAAACGCAGACTTCAAGCATTCTACTGGACTGTCGATAATACTGCAAACTGTCATCATAAACATGTTGCATGACCTAGCTAGCTCTACTGTGGCTATCTAGCTACACTACTATCAACAAAACACACGTAGGCCTACACACTATATACACACAATAACACTTAGCTAGCCCTGGTGACCAGCCAGCTCCGCTAGCCACTGTAACAAACAGCAAAACTAAACATTTAACCAACGAGTAACTAGTCTCTATGATATAATGGCGTCACAAATTGTAGTTGAAAACTTTTTTATAGATTAGACAAATACTTGCAAGCTTTGTTCGTTTAACAATTCATAAACACGGCCACACAAGATACACATATCCAGCAGGCTAATTCTAGAGAGATCCAGCTGGATAGCGCGGTGCTACCCAATTTCACATCTCACGCTACTGAACCGGACATCCTGCGCGACCCAGTTGAATAGCGCAGAGCTACCCAGTTCGACATCCAACGCGATCCAGTTGGATAGCGCAGAGCTACCCAGTTCGACATTCTGCGCGACCCAGTTGAATAGCGCAGAGCTACCCAATTCGACATCCAGCGCGATCCAGTTGGATAGCGCAGAGATACCCAGTTGGATTGCTCGCGCTACCCAACTGGATATGTGGAGATGTCCACTGGGTGGCGCTGGATGACTGGATAGGTGGTGTCTTGTTAGTCTCAGCCTCAGCCGCTTTGACGCACTTCGTACGCAGCGTCTGATGCATAGGCTTTGCATAAGCTGGACAGAGCTGTGGGAAAACTCAGTTAGCACTCATTGGCTAGTAGCACTGTCAATCACAGGAGTGCCTGCGTATTTCCGGTACGATGCAGTGCTTTTGGTTTTATCAGTCCGCCGGGAAACACGTTAAGTTATTGTGGTGTTCATCCTAACCTCTAGGTGGTGTTTATCTGAATAGGAATTGGAGTAAACCTAATGTGCGGTAGAAGAAGAAAGTAACAGAGTAAAGAATATAGAAGAAGAAGTGTATTACAACTACACTACGTTACATGTCTGCCTGCTTGCTGAACCTCCTGTTTATTATTTTATTAATAAAAGTGAACCAACGTACCTCCGCCTATTCTTTATCCTATGACACAACATATTGGCGACGAGGATGGCGGCTTTGAATCTGAGTCAACCCACACCCTTTCTACAAAGTGTCGGGGAGCCGCCGGTACCATTCAAGGCATGGATCCGGACCTTCGAGAACTACTTGCTCGCAATGTCAGAGGTGGATCTGCCAGATGCAAGAAAGAGAGCGCTGCTTATCCACTGTTTGGGCGCAGAAGGTCAGAGACTTTTCTACACTCTGACTGTCGCTGATGAAAAGTATGATACGGCAAGGGAGGCCATTCAGAACTTTTTCACACCAAAAGTGAACGTTGTGGCTGAAAGATACCGCTTCAGACAACGCAGCCAGCGCCCAGGTGAGACTACAGATCAGTTTGTTGCTGCATTAAAAGAACTGGTTACAACATGTCAGTTTGGGACGATGGAGGAGGAGATGATACGGGACCAGCTCGTTGAAAAGACGAATTCTGCACGCATCAGGGAGCGTTTACTAATGGAGGTGCCACTCACCCTCTCCAAGGCTACTACAATAGCACGTCAGATTGAAACTGCAGTGACGGAGGCTAAAGCTATGTGCAAAGGAGCAGCAGACAGCACTGTGCACGCTGTTCACGAGCAGGGACCGCAGCAGTACAGCAAGTTCACAAGAGGAAAAAGTAAGCCACACTCACCTGCACAGACGTCACAAGGGAAAACATGTTACAGATGTGGATCTACTCAGCACACTGCTAACTTTCAAGGATGCCCTGCAAAGGAGGCGATTTGCAACTCCTGTAAAAAGAGAGGACACTTTGCAAAAGTCTGCAGGGGAAGCAAGCACGTGAGTGAAGTTGCTGTTCCAGAGGTGACTATTTTGACTGTGAATACATGTGACTCTAGCAGCATGATGTGTACAGTGAGAGTGAGAGTGAGTGTGACAGGATCAAAGAGCCAGGATATTGAGTTAATGCTGGATACAGGCTCAGCAGTTTCCATTTTACCAGAATCAGTGGTCACTGAGCTCTTCAATGATGTGTCACTTACTGCACCAAAACTCAGACTGAGAGACTATGGGAGAAACCCTATTGCTGTACAGGGATGCTTACAAGCTAATGTTGCATTTGGTGACCGCAACACTGATGCAGACATATACATTGTGAAACACGGGTCAGCAGTACTGGGCAGAGACTTGTTTTACACACTACAAATGCAAGTGGCTGATGGTCAGGTCACTGCAGCTCCAAGTGGACAGTTTACACCTGCTGTTGCCAGTGTGGCAGCAGAAAAGCTGGGATGTGCTAAAGGCTTCACTCACAGAGTTAAAGTACGTCCAGACTTTAAGCCAGTACAACAGAAACTGCGCAGGTTACCTTTCTCAGTCAGAGAAGCAGTGTCTAAGGAGCTAAAAAAACTGGTGGAGCAAGATGTTATTGAGCCAGTGGAATCATCAGAATGGATTTCACCTATAGTAGTCACCACAAGGAAAGACAGACCAGACATACGGCTCTGTGTGGATCTGAGAGAGCCGAACAAAGCTGTTGTGATTGACGGCTTTCCACTGCCTCACATGGAGGAAATGTTCGCAGAGTTGAGAAGGGCAACACTGTTTTCAACATTAGACCTCCAGAGCGCTTATCATCAAGTGCCACTACATGAGGACAGCCGCAGCTTAACTACATTCATCACACGACGGCCTGTTCCGCTTCAAGAGGGTGCCATTTGGACTGGCATCCGGGCCCAGCTGCTTCCAGCGGATGATGTCATCAATTCTCAAAGATCTGCAGGGGGTACAGTGTTATCTTGATGACATCATCGTCTCAGCCATGACAGCGGAGGAACACGACAAAAGGCTGACTGTTGTGCTTCGGCGCATTGAAAGTGCCGGGCTCAAGCTGAACCTCTCAAAATGCAATTTCAGAAAAACAGAACTCTCTTTCCTGGGGCATACAGTGTCAGAGAAGGGACTTCAACCTGATGCTTCACATGTGACTGCCGTCTCTCAAGCACCGCCGCCCACCGACCTGATCAAACTGAGGTCATTCCTGGGGCTGACATCATGGTATTCAAAATTTATACCAGACTATGCTGCTGTCGTAGAGCCCCTGAGAGCACTTCTACGTGGATCTGATACATTCACATGGTCGCCCGAGGCTCAGAGGAGCTTTGAAACTGTTAAAGGACTCATAGTGAACAGCCCTGCACTCTCCCTGTTTAACCCAGCACTGCCCACTGTTGTCACAACGGACGCGTCTGACTATGGACTGGGCGCGGTCCTCACTCAGATGCATCAGGACGGCTCAGAGAGAACTGTAGCTTTTGCATCACGCACGCTCACCCAGGCAGAGAGAAACTACTCCACTGTCGAAAAGGAGGCCCTGGGGTGCGTGTGGGCGACAGAAAAGTGGAGAACCTACTTATGGGGGAGACATTTCACACTACGTACAGACCACAGCCCACTGACCACACTGCTGGCTTCAAAGGGCCAGGGCAGAGCAGGTATGCGGATAGCCAGGTGGTCATCTAGGCTGCTATCGTTCAACTATGACATTCAGTACAAGCCGGGGCGAGAGAATGTAACTGCAGACTGCTTGTCTCGACTCCCACTTCCAAACTCAGAGCCCAGCTTGGAGGATGATGTGGAAATAGCACTCACATCTGCACTAACGGCTGTTACTGAGGCTGAGTTTAAGGCTGCATGCACTTCCTGTCCTGTGCAGACTAAACTGCGGCAGCTGCTCACCTCAAGATGGCCGAAATCAGCTAAAAGTCTGGCTCCAAACCTACAGCCGTTTTTCAAACTTATGCATGAGCTCTCTCTACAAGAGGACTGTGTGGTACGTGGCACACACCGACTCTTGGTGCCAGACAGTCTCCAGCCAAAACTGATTTCTCTGGCCCATGACACACACCAGGGAATAGTGAGAACGAAACAAAGTATACTGGTGGCCGGGCATGGATGCTCAGGTCGAGGCAGCCATCAAAGCATGCATAACATGCCAGTCACATGACAAGTCTGCAGTCACACACACTACTCCACTACAGCCTGTGCCATTCCCGGAGGGGGCATGGGAAAAACTAGCAATTGATATTGTGGGGCCCTTTGATAAGGCGCCCATAGACTGCCGCTTTGCAATCACACTTATTGACTATCACAGTAAGTGGCCTGAGATAGCCTTTGTGCCAAATGTCACCTCAAGAACTGTCATACAGTTTTTATCTGCAGTTTTCAGCAGAGAAGGTGATTTCGGCTGGTTTCGGACAACGGCTCTCAGTTCGTGTCACAGGAGTTTGACACCTTTCTCCAAGACAGGGGCATCGTGCACAGAAAGTCATCTGTCTATTATCCGAGGGCGAATGGTGAGATTGAATGCTTCAATCGCAGCCTGAAGGACAGCCTACAGACCGCTCTACTGGAAGGGAAGCCATGGAAGGAGTTTACCAGGGATTTCTTACATGTCTATCGTGCAACAGCCCACTCCACGACTCAGCGTTCACCAGCTGAACTGTTGCATGGTCGACCTATGCGTACTAAACTTCATGTGGCAGGACGTCCACTTCCACAAAGCAAACCACTGTCATCAGAGCAGGTCGCCTTCAGAGTAGGAGAAAAACAGAAAAAGAGCAAAGCATACACAGACCACAAGCGAGGGGCCAAAGGTGTGTTCTTCCAGTGTGGGTCATATGTCCGGGTGAGAAAACCTGGCATTCTCCCTGAGAACCAATGCAAGTTCACCAGACCACTCAGAGTGGTGGAAAAGAAAGGACAATATACCTACCTGCTGTCAGATGGACGATGCTGGAACGCATCCTACCTTGCACCTGCCTCACTGCAGGAGAAGGAGAGTGACAGTGAACTGTTACCTCTGGACTTTGAAACCACAACAACACCAACTGCACCACAAACAGCTGTGGCCGCACCACCTGCCAGACCGGTCAGGTCCAGAAGAGCACCTGATTGGACTAAGGACTTTGTGTGTTGAGAAAAGAGAAAAAGGGAGGAGTTTAACTGTTAACACTGTGTTCAATTTTGGGTGAGAAATACTCCTAAAGTACAGAGGTCAAATTATTATTTACTTGAGTTTTGTTCTAAAAATTTAATAAGGGCAAATTTATGTTCCTCATGCATGGCACATGTTCTCCTAAAGAACTACAGTAAGAAAAGTGTCTTATATTTGAAGTGTGGAAATACTGCGTAGGCCAGTATGTGTTTTCTTATTAAGGGGGATATGTGGTGTTCATCCTAACCTCTAGGTGGTGTTTATCTGAATAGGAATTGGAGTAAACCTAATGTGCGGTAGAAGAAGAAAGTAACAGAGTAAAGAATATAGAAGAAGAAGTGTATTACGACTACACTACGTTACATGTCTGCCTGCTTGCTGAACCTCCTGTTTATTATTTTATTAATAAAAGTGAACCAAAGTACCTCCGCCTATTCTTTATCCTACGACACAACAGTTATTCTAACTAATCGGTAGCTAATGAATGCTGCGAATCCATCAAGAACAATGAGTGTTTCGGACCAAGAGCTTAACGCTGGATTGAATAAAGTTTTAGAAGTTCACGACATTCCATCTCTGAAAGATATTCAAGAGTTTGTTTTGAGGCAGATAATTAATAAACGAGATTTACTCGCAATGTTTGCTGACAGGATACGTGAAAAGCCTTATATTTCAAGCATGGCCGACCCTCTGCAAACACATACCAGGCTTCCCAACTCAACCTATTTTGTTAGTCGTCTGTCCCCTTACATCGATAATGGAAGATCAGGTTAAGTACCTGACAGGCAAAGGGTTGTCTGTGGCATGTGTTGGGGAGAGTGAGGCCCCCGATGTAGAAATCAAAGCAGGGCGATTCAACATAGTGTTGGATCACCCAAATTACTTGTGGGTACCAAGAAAAGGAGAGACGTGCTACAAACAGAAGTTTATCTGGAACGCCTCATCGGAATGGCAGTTACGTTACATTAGTCATTTAGCAGACGCTTTTATCCAAAGCGACATACAATAAGTGCATACAGAAACGTCATCGAAATCACTACAGAACAGACAAAACAAAGCACATCCTGTAGCAGCTATCCAGTTGATGAAGTGCACACCGTAGAGCAATGGTAAGATATCATTTTCTTATTTCAACTACAATGGAAACAGTCTTGAATATGTTACAATGTTTTAGTCAGCTAGCCAGCTAACGTTACTCGTTAGCCTAAATTGTTAATTACAGGGCAAACGGATAAAACAACCGGTTCTGTGCTCTGCATGTAGGCTTGCTAGTGTGAACATTTGGTTTTAATATTAGTTTACAGTAATGTTTACAAAGATGTCTAAGAAGGTCCGGTTCTGTATCTTTCTTCGCTGTTTTAATGGAGATCGCCGTGCCATTTTAGTACATCACATTTGTTTCATGCCGGTCTCTTGTTCTTGTAGCGCTGTTTCTAAATCGACCGCCCTCTGTAGCGTCTCAAAACGTCACGGAACACAGACAGTCTGTGGTTGGTTATCTTGCATGTCAATCAGCTTACTTTTACTCAGAAGTCCAAGGTGAGATTTGAACCCCGCTCTTCTCACTCGCAAGCGAACGCGTTACCAATCAGCTAAAGACGACATCGCCGATAGCTAAGGGTAACGTCGTTATTTTGATCCTGAGGGTTGCGTCGCCAGAGTGTTGTCACGGTAACCTGCTACAAGGCCTTCGCTTTACTGCACCTCACTGTGCTTACTAGCGAACTAGCCGAGCTACACCCGCTACAATAGCATTACCTGTGGAATATTCCAAACAGGTGTTTTTCTTTTTTTGCCTCTGTCCCAACTTTTTCGAAATGTGTTGCAGGCATCAAATTCGGAATTAGCGTATATGTTACGTTCTTGTGAGGGGACGGGACCCAAGTGCAAGACTCAGACGGCTCAGGGGAAAACTCCACCTGGGAGTACATTTAATGACACAAACAAGGCGTGGCAGGAACTGGACGGCTCAGGAACTTGGAGGATAGGGACAGCTAGGACGGGCCTGGCGGGCAGGAGCCGGACAGGTCAGGAACCAGACGGGAGGGGAGTGCCTGGGCATTAACCACACTGAGTGGAGACAGAAGGGGAAAGGGATGGCCTGGACGGATCCAGACGGAGGCTGGACTGGAACCAGACCAGTCCATAGCTCAGAACAGGTGCGGGCGACCAAGGTCAGGAAAGGATGGAAACAGGAGCGGGACAGGAACTCAGACGGTTCAGGAGAGAGCCATGGAGGAAGGAGGGGGCTTTGGAGGGGAGCCGCCAGGGGAACAGAAGACAGGGCAAGACCAGGGCAGACGGACAAAATAACAACAAGCATGACGAGAACAAGGAACAAACTCACAAGACCAGGGCAAGACGCGACAAGAACATGACGAGAACACTAGGAGATCACAAGACGGTCCGGCCCTGAACACAGAATCAGGGCAGACTAAATACTAACACTGACGAGGACAGAACGAGCAACAGGTGGGGGAAGGCTAACGAGGACACGAGAGGGAAACACAAGGCAGGTGCGGGGAGTGAGGAACACAAGTGGAAGGAGAAAACACAGGGTGAACTGTGAGACAAACGGAAGACCAGAGACGGAACACGGACCTCACAGTAACGCTCGTCCGTCTAGATTGTATATCGTTATCTGGTCTTAGTATTCCGTGTCAAGCCTGTTTGTGTACCTAACCTTGCCCAGTCTCGTCTCCCTGTTCCCGCCAGCCTGCTTGTCTGTTCCTGCCATCGCTCACCCAACGCCCTCTGCCAGTACTCCCCGGCCTGTTCACCACTCTCTAGCCCCGCTCCCTCTCTGCTGCATTCTCCTTTCCCCTGCAAGCCCCAGTTCCGCTCCGTACCACTCCTTGTACTTATTTTGCCCTAATTAAAGTGCTTCTCGGAGCTTGTATTGAGTCTGTCTCCGAGTCCTGCGTTTGGGTCCACCAGTGAAGGTATCGCAATAGTATATTTACAAAAATCAATAAAGTTGATATGGTAAAACATTAAATATATTTTCTTTGTACAGTTTTCAATTAAATATATGTAAAAGAGAATTTACAAATCACTGCTTTCTGCTTTTATGTGCATTTTACATACTGTCCCAACTTTTTTGGAATTGGGGTTTGTATTCCATACGCGAGTTATCCACACAGAATTACAGATGTCAAGCTTTTTTGATGTCTGTCGAACCTGAAAATAAGATGATTTGCCAACAATTTCTCAAATTTCTTTGAATAACCTACATAACTAGTACAAGACCATGGTATAACTGTCCCATGTACAGAAATTAATATATTTAAAAACTGAATCATATAGGTCCAGTTTTGAATGTCTGTTACTCGGTTGTTGCAGCCATGCAGTAGTCAAATGAAATGCCAGAAAGGCAAGTTGAAGGGATCAAGGGGCTTGTATCTGCCTGAATGTGTGAATGTGCGAGTGCCAGGGAAAGGAGATGGGCACAAAATGGAAGGCTGACAGGAAGAAAAGAAAAAAAATTAAACAAGGTAAGTGACTTCCCTGGCTAGAAGCCAGGTCACTAAAGTAAGCAGTACCAAAAAAAACTATGACAAAAAAGGACACATGAAAGCCTGTTGTTGCTTGAATGGGAGAGAAATAAAAGGGCACGCACTGAGCCTTTCCGGTGGAGGAATAGAATTGCTCCCCTGTTACAGCACATAGTGTGAGACTATGAGTTCACACTGCATAGCAGAGTGTTGTCAACGGGATTGCAAGTTCATTCACATTGGAGCATCTGCTCCTATAATCGCCCCCTCCCTATTGACAGAATAACAAGAGAATACAATAAGGAACAGCATGTTCTTTTTTAGGACCCAGCACCACAGTATATTTTCTATCTATGGATCTGGTCATATTGAATGGGGTTTGTGAGCAAGGGATGATGCTGATCTGTGGAATCAATAGCTCAGTAACAATAATTAACTTCATAACATTACATTACAGGCATTTAGCAGACGCTCTTATCCAGAGTGACTTACACAACTTTTTAGCATTTTTTACATATTATCCATTTATACAGCTGGATATATGCTGAGGTGATTCAGGTTGGGTACCATGCTCAAGGGTACAACAGCAGTGTCCTACCTGGGAATTGAACTTGCAACTGTAATGGGGTGTGACGTGTGAGATGGGAGGAGCCAAACGCAGCAAGGGGAATCATTAAGCCCTTAGGCCACTAAGGCGGGATACCCGCAGATAAGGGAGGAGACAAGACAAGGAACACAAACACACCACAGACGCTACTAACCGGCTAACTGTCAAACGCTAAGTAGAGCGCAAGGACAGGAATCTGAACAGCCAGACATAATACGCGCCCTGTCTCGGCAACGAGACAAATCAGAACGGGCGAGTAGCGTAAAGGCAAACATAAAACAATAAACAAACACCGCAAAATAATACGATGGTAAGAGAGGAGGCGAACAGGAACAGAGATTTAACGTTCCCATGGCGAGATAAATAGGCTCGCAGTCAAATTAATTAAACCAAGAGGGTAAACACCCGATCTCCCAGGAGAGAGAAACATTTTACAGGTGAGCCGACGAAGCACTGTCGTCCCATAACTTTATTATCCACAGACTAACGCAAGCTTAAATTGGAACAACCGCCCTAGCCTCTCGGTAAAGGAATGAATGAAAACGAGGCGAAATGGAACAGAGATTTAACGTTCCATGGCGATATAAAAAGACTCGCAGTCCAATGCATAAAACCAAGAGGGTAAACACCCGATCTCCCAGGAGAGAGAAACATTTTACAGGTGAGCCAACGGAGCACCGTCGTCCCATAACTTTACTATGCACAGACTAACGCAAGCTAAAATGGAACAACCGCCCTAGCCTCTCAATAAACGAATAAATTAAACGAGGCGAAATGGAACCGAGATTTAACGTTCCATGGCTAGTTTAATAAGTAGCAGTCAAATGCAGAAAGCAAAGCGGTAAACACCCGATCTCCCAGGAAGGAGAAACATTTTACAGGTGAGCCGAACGGAGCACCGTCGTCCCATAACTACTATCCAAAAGACACACGCAAACTTAGATTGGAACAACCGCCCTAGCCTCTCAGTAAAGGAATAAATGAAAACGAGGCGAAATGGAACAGAGATTTAACGTTCCATGGCGATATAAAAAGACTCGCAGTCCAATGCATAAAACCAAGAGGGTAAACACCCGATCTCCCAGGAGAGAGAAACATTTTACAGGTGAGCCAACGGAGCACCGTCGTCCCATAACTTTACTATGCACAGACTAACGCAAGCTAAAATGGAACAACCGCCCTAGCCTCTCAATAAACGAATAAATGAAACGAGGCGAAATGGAACAGAGAGCTAACGTTCCGATGCTATATAAAGACACGCGCAGTCACACACAAACACGTCCAAGCTCCATATAAAGAGACACACCCGGAGAACGAAACAGAACAACAGTTCCAAACAAAATCGTCCCGCAGGTAAAAAGGACGTACAGGACGGCTGCAACAACAGACCTACGCAAAATAGCACGACAGCCTCAATATAAATAAAAACCCTGAGTCACAACAAAGGGGAACGTAGTCCACGAGAAGGACAACAGGGAATAAACGTACCAAGCTACTTACTGGCTCACCGTAAAACGGAATTGAGTAGAAGCAAAACGCCAGGTCTCTAAGTAAGAAAACCAAACAGGCGAAAATGGAACAAAGAGCTGCTACTCTATACTTCTACGAGCTAATAACTAAGTAGAAGCGAAACGCCTGATCTCCCAATGGGAAGACATGTGCTGAAAGGCGAGCAGAACTACTGTTCTGAACAAAATCGCCCAAAACTCCATACACGGAGGCAACGCACAAATAAAGGCAAAATAGAGCAGAGATTAACGGTCCCAAACTCCTACGAGATAACCAACCACCAAGCCAGCAAGAAATAAGCCCTGCCTCAACTAAGAGACGTTAACAATAGGCGAGTAGCTAAAAACGGTACGAGAACTCACAGCCAACAATACACCACAGTACAAGACAAATTAACAATTAGTGTCGAAGCCCCGAACGAAGGAGACGGAAGGCTTATATAACTCTCAGGACACTATGAACAGGTGTAAATGCTTTAACAGAAGCTCCGCAAACTCAGCAGGGCGGAGCAAGCATCTACCAAAAGGGCAGCGCCCTCGCGTGGCCACCGAGGAAAACGACCGCATGGGGAAACAGGGTTGAAACCATGACAGCAACCTTTCGGTTACAAGGCCAGTTCCTTAACCATTATACTACACTGCCGCCCTGGAAAGTACTTACAGAGTGTGTTCACAGGAGAAGAGAGCAGCCACATCGCTCTGTGAGTCATTGAGTCGCACAAGGGAGCCCTTGCTCCCAACAAACAAGTTTGACGGTCGAAGTTAGGGGTTGATGTGGCATACCCCATACATAGGTTATCTTCTTTGATATGCCATGGCTCTACCACTTGGCACCTTCTGTTTCTTCATGCATTGCTTTGACTTCCTAAAGTGGTCTCTAATGTCTCAGAGTGGTGCTCACTAGTAGTGCAGACCTATTTCTGTCAGTCCATCCGCCTGTCACATTTTATAATTTTCCACTGCACTAGGCTTTTACTGTGAAATCGTAGTATGCTTTTCTCTGTATGTTTGTGACATAGGTTTGAAATGCTTCTCTGAACTAAACCTTGTAAGCTATCCAACCTCCTTGTGTCCCTGACAGTCATTCTATGCGTTGCTCAATATGCCATGTAATTGTTAGACTTAAACTCCTCCTGTCTACTGTTGACCATGACAACAACCTGAAACACTGGGTGCCTCCCACTATTCTTCACTCCCCACATCCTTTCCTCCACTCCCCCACTACCACTCCTCTCCTACCCGGAAGTATGCAAAACTGCCTGAATGTTTCGAGTACAAGTATTTGCATGTACAGTATACAATGTACCTGACATTGCGGTTTGTGTCAAAACATTAATTAATATGTAACCATTAATACGTAATTAAGATGTAATCAGCAACATTAGATTAAAACACAAAGATCAGTTTCCGGGGCACGGAGGAGAGGAGGTGGTAGTGGAGGAAAGGAGGGTGCATTTTTCGAGTATTGGGACGCACCCACTGTCTACAACCGCCCACTGACATGACAGAACTTCGAGGAGCAGACAGCCTGCATCAGATGGGACAGAGCCCTCCAGTGCCCAAATATGTTGTGGCCCCCACATATTGCCTTTTTTTTGGTGTGTTTGATCATCTGTGGGGAAATATATCTGTGGCAGATATTTAATACTAGAGTTTTTAGACAAAGGTTTACTCAGCAGCCACACTAAAACCTAGACACAAGATACTTCTAGTTTTATCAAACTTGAGACTTTGAGCTATAAAAGATGATACGTTTTGAGTCACCTCACCTGGAAGAACTCCAAGTCTTGGTTCTTTCACATCCAAAAATATGTGCCTTCATGTCCACCACTGCGATGTGAATTGTTTGTTTATGTTTGTTATCACAAATTCTCTCTCTTTAATGTCCATCGCCTTGGCTTACCTGCTCACTTAGGATGACTTTGTAATCATTATTAGACATTGAAACATCTGCGGATGAGTATGCCGAAGTATTGTGGCAAGCATCCAATTTTGTATCCAATAATGGAATAAGTTAGTGCTGATTTTTCATGAAAACAGTTCAAGACTAAGTTTTGAAACCAAAAATGTTGAATGCTGCTTATCACACATATTTTGAGCTCTAATAGTACCCTTATATGGAAACATTCATTTCATATCGAAGCAATATCTTTGTCTCAGGTCAATGAAGGAAAAACTGAATTGTTAACATCAACATTTGTCCCTCTGGTGAAAAGAAAGCTAGTTATTTTGTGAGAGCCTCAAACAAGACTCATATTAACTTATTGCATTTCATAACACAGATCCTCCTACCACAATCCATTATCAGTTTAATTTTAACTGGAGAAAATAAGTAAAAGAAAAGCACAGGGCGTTCATAGCATATCGCGTAGCTTAGCTAGCGCGTTTATAGTGAATGGGGAGAGAGATCTGCAGGGGAGCCGAAAAACGAAAGGCACGACACCGGGAACCAAACTCTGACATCATTTTGACCCAGAAATCCAAGATGGCCGCCATCCAGTAGCGTGAAAACGTACCTTTTTCAGTGAAAATTGTCTATAAAAGACACATTCTAAAGTACATTTTACTTTTTAAACTATATTTGATCATTTATTCTGGTAGATCATGTCATTACCTTTCAACACACCTTTCGTGTGTGCGGACAGGGTGACAGCGACCACCCACCAGCTCCCAGCCATGTCCGAGTGGCGAAGGGTGGTGTTTCAGGGATGGATGGCGCACTAGATATGCCAAGAAGTTGGCGCGGAGACAGTGTTGGCGTAGGCTATCTGCATCTGGAGGGAGATGGAGGAATGATTTGTTCTTCATTCTCTTCCACTTCGCGGCACGGGCCTCAGCCATGGTGCTACTCTTCTTGTCGCCATAGATCACATGTCGTGTGAATTCGAAGAGCTCCTCTACCACCTCCTCCTCAGGGTCAAGGCTATCTCCGCACCGCAAGAGTTGCTGTTGTGCCACAGGGCTCTTTGCCACCTTGTCATACACCGATGACTTACCCTTGCCGTAGAAACCTGAGTTGGCATCACAGCCTGTAATACAGTGTAGCTGCACAATACAGTCTGCCATCTCCTCAGTCACCAGGCTACGGCAGAGGACTGTCTCCTGCTTTCTCTTGATACAGAGCATACCAGGCAGCTGCTGCGAGATGGCCGCTGCCGCGACATAGGCATCAGTATCAGCTGTATCAATGATAACAGGGCCACTGTAGCCTGACTCACGCAGAACTGCGTAAGCAGAGAAGAGGATTGTGTCAGCCTCAGACTGGTCAAATCTGTAGTTCTGCATCGGTTGCTGAGTTGACAAGTTGGTGCAGTGGGAGCCAACAGAGTAGACAATTTCTGCATCTACATTCTGTGCAAGGTCGGTCAGGTACCTGCATATTAGTTTTTGCAGCCGCCCCTTGTTGCTGACGCTACACAGCAGCGTTTTGAACTCTCTGGCAGAGGGGAAGGGGTCGCCCAATTTCATGTAGGTGTTGGGGACATGTGCCTTACCCTGTACCCGCAGGTCTCGCTCGTTGTCTTTAGTCAAGTATGCTGCATCGTATGGGTCGTTCACACAGATGATACGGTCAACATCACCATGGCGGGCAAGGATGATGGATGACACCTTGTGGACATAGTCCAACCACTTGTATGGGGTGCCATCTTGCGTCTGCCGATCTTCTGCTGATGGAGTTGCCATCCTCCAGATCATGCCCATGTCGACAAGAGCGATGTAGGGCTCTTGCAGATCTACAGATTGGAGAGAGAGCTTATGGATGAGCTTGCTCTTCTGTGTCTTCCTATATGTGCCGTTGGAATTGAATAAGGCCACACACTCCTCGACAACATGATTTTCCAGCAAGTCTGGGAGGTTCACAAGTTGACTGACCTCAACCAGGTTGATTACTGCCTTGAGAGCGTTCCGCTCCATCTCAGCAGCTCTCGCCTTGAGTTCCTCCCCGGGCTTCTCTGTGCATGGTGCCTTGGCAAACGTCAAGCGTTTGCTCAGAGGGAAGCGTGCATGGAGGGAGGTATTCTTACTGAACACCCGGTCTTGCAAGAAGCTGGTCAATTTCTCCTCTCCTGCAGCATGGGCTGAGTTGAAGTCGGCAATGAGTTCATCAGAGGCAGGCATGGCTGACTGTAGGGTGTGGAGGGTGGGTGAGGCCGGGTCAAATGGGAAGGAGTCGAACTCATGCATGCATGCGACCAGGTCCTGCACGCACTGCTCATCTTCTCACATCCGTTTCGGGCCACATTCCATGTGCTTCCTCTTGGCTTCTTTTCGGTTGACCAGGGCATTGTGAGCCGCCCGGATCTGGGCCACATTGTTCACATTTGTGGAGTGCACCAGCAGCTGCTTCTCATTCTGGAGGATGGAGAGCCAGCCAGACTTCATTTTACTGCCCTTGTTCATTGTACACTCGATCCACATGTCCCAGGCCCTGTTGGAGTAGGGGTTGCCTGTGATGGACTGCGTGAAGTCAGTACGAAGGAAGGCGACTTGATCAGCAGGGAGAGATGTCAGCATTGCCCAGAAGTCAGGCAGCCACCTCCCATACCTATTGTTGTCGTACGCTACCATCCATGGCAGCATGGTGCGCAGAGAGCTGACATACTCATCCCAGTTGCAGATATGGACTGCGTGCACATTCTGCATTAGCGCATCTGTCATGGACAGGAAGTCCCTCCAGTAGTCCGCCATGTCACTGGCCTCCACCTGGGTGAAGAGGTTGGTGATGAGGCTCTCGAGGTCAGCATCATCCTCCAGTGCCACATGAGCATCGGCGCAGGATTCTTGGGAGAGACTCGTATCTCTCAGAATCTCAAGGTTCTCTCTCGTCTCATCAGCCAGGTTGGGCATGAGCCTCCCCTTTACCAGCTGACTCATGAGCGCCTCATACATGTGGGTGGGTGCACATATGTAGTTATATGAATATATATGAAATATATGTGTGTATGTAAGATAGCTAAGATAGCTTGCGACCAGTTGCTAAGTTACTAACTTTAGCTCTCTGTGTGGGTGGGTGCACATATATAGTTATATGAATATATATGAAATATATGTGTGTGTGACAGCTAAAGTTAGCAACTGATAGCGATTGTGATCAAGCTAGCAAATATGAAAGTTGATTAGCCTCTATTAACAAATATAATTTCAGATTATGAAATGTGATAAAATTTTCATTTTATTTTTGCCTAACTGGGTGGGAATATTAAGGAAATAGCAACATATAATGATAAAAAATACCATGAAAATGTTGATACTTACTTTTACCTCAGGATTACAAGAGCGTGATGAACAGGAAGTAACAACGATCTTGTAGAAGGGACAGTAACCACAACAGTAGCCTAACAGTAACCCCCTACACCTTGGTGTATTATACATCATTTGAAAGGTAATGGCATGATCTACCAAAATAAATGATCAAATATAGTTTAAAAAGTAAAATGTACTTTAGAAGGTGTCTTTTATAGACAATTTTCACTGAAAAAGGTATGTTTTCACTCTACTGGATGGTGGCCATCTTGGATTTCTGGGTCAAAATGATGTCATAACATCAAACTGATGTCAGAATTGGAATCCTCATAGTAGACTTACATGAAAAAGTGTCTTCATCCATGATTCTAGGTGCTCTGGTTCAAAAGTTAATTTTTCAAGACGCCGCCAGCGGCCATCTTGGATTTGGCGCCCTGGCAAAAGGGACCTGGGAGGGACCTGGGGGCTAAATTTTTTTATAAAAGGTCTATAGAAGTCAAATCAATCATCAAAACATGTTAGCCAGAGAATGGTCACGGGATTGAGGTTCTGGACCCAACTATCTTAGACAGAGATAAACACAGCACTCTTCTACGGCCCGTAAAAAATATTTTTGTAATGATACATTCTTAATCAATATTTATTTTTAGGGAGAAGCAATACTTTTATTCTGCATCTTTCATCAAGCTCTGTGGATTTATTATATAAAAAAATGTTTTTGTCTCCATAAAAATGCTGTATCTATACCCTTTAAATTTGCAATTAGATTGTAGGCTAGTAAATGAACAGTGTAAGGACAAGCAAGCCACAAATAAACAACATTTGCTGGGGAAAGAAACTCAAATGAGGTTGCAGGTTAAATAATGTAGATATGAAGAACAAAGTATTTTAATCTAGTCCTGAATTGTGTACATAAATAAGAGATTATTATGACCAAAATGATTATAAAAGTATTTAATTTTCTGCATGAAACCCAACATTTTTCTTTGCAGTAGGCCTGTTGGGGAGGAAGGTGGCGCTGTTTATAAACTCCCCATTTCCTTAGGGATTTTCTCTGGTAACTCCAGCTTCCTATTTCAGTTAATTTTTAATGCTGTCTAATTTAGCAGAGCTCTCTAAAACTAAAATGTTCCCTTGTTGCATGTGCACAATACACTGGTGTCCTGTCTAGGGTTACCCTGCCTATTTTTTTCACTCCACACCAAGATAAAATCCTCTGCTCGCAAGATTATATCTGACCCACTTCCTGTCTAGAACCGTGGCATTGAAGCTTTCAGTCGCCTGTTTTCGCTAAATGACTGGCTTAAAACCTGGTGTTTTGCGAACAATTAGGATTTTATTGACAATTGGGATTGTTTCTGGGGTAGGCCTGCATTATTCAGAAGGAGGAGGAGGCCTGGCAGCTATTTTTTCAAACACTTTTAAATGCAAGCATTTGCATTTTGGTAATTTTTCATCTTTGGAATATCAGGCTATTAGTATACTCGAAAGTCAAACATCAGTGATGTTGATTACTATTTATCGACCACCAAAGCATACAGGTTAATTCCTACCCGAAATGTCTGAACTACTGTCAGTCTGTTTTACTAACCATGATAGGATTCTTATAACTGGTGATTTTAATTTGCATGTTGATAACGTCTCGGACTGCTATGGAATTTATGCAACTTTTACATTCCTTTGATTTTACTTAACATATTGTTGGGCCAACCCACAACCGTGGCCACACCCTAGATCTAGTGTTCTCTAGAGGTCTGAATGTTTTAGTTGATGAGATGGTTGATATTAATATATCCGATCACTACTGTCTGTTTTTTAACGTGACTTTCGCTGGTTTAACAAAAAACGATACAGAGCGTTTCATTAAAAGACGTTTTTTAAGTCCGTCTTCAGCCCCAGGTTCCCTTATCACATGCGTAGTCTACCTCTCTCAGTTGAATTCTCATCAATACATGAAAAAGTAAATCATTTCAACTCTAAAGTAAGATCAGCTCTCGACATAGTGGCACCTGTGAAAACTAAAAAGAAATCACAGGCTAAAGTAATGCCTTGGAAAAATGAGCGAATACGTCTGCTCAAGAGGGAGTGCCGAGCGAATGTGGAGAAAAAACAAACTAACAATCCACCGAGAGATCCTTACAAAATCCCTATATGTTTATAACAAAGCGTTACGCTGTGAGAGGCAGGCATACTTCTCTAAGATTATCAATGAAAGCGGGAACAACCCTAGAATATTATTTTCTACTATCGAGTTTGCATCATTTTTTGATAATAAGATCGTTAATATCCGAGCTGGTATTGTGAATAATGTTGAAAATAAAAAAAAATCTGATTGTTAGTGGTTCTCGGGGAAATCTAAATTATTTTAGTAAAATTAGTGAAGGGGAACTCTTTGCAGTTGAAGTCATCCACTTGCTCCCTGGATGCAATTCCCACTACGTTCTTTAAGGAGGTTTTGGATAGTTTGATTGATGATGTACTGGATATTGTGAATTGCTCCCTAGAAACAGGCATCTTTCCAGATGCACTCAAAACAGCTCTAGTGAAGCCCTTACTCAAAAAGCATAATCTTGATTCTTCTATTTTGAGCAATTTTAGGCCTATTTCCAACCTGCCTTTTCTGAGTAAGATATTGGGAAAGGCCGTCTTTAAACAGGTGGATGCGTTCTTACAGGACAACAAGATAGAAGGGGACACAGTACTGAAACAGCGCTTGTAAAAGTAATCGATCTTAGAGTGAGCGCCGATAATAAAAATGTTTCTATTCTTGTACTTCTTGATCTGACTGCTGCCTTTGATACAGTCGATCATGGGATACTTCTAAATCGTTTTGAAAATTGGATTGGTCTCTCAGGCACAGTCCTGAACTGGTTTAATACTTACCTTACTGGCAGAAGTTATTTTGTTAGTCTCGGTGACCATTTTTCAGACAAACATGACATTTTGTCTGGTATTCCACAGGTTTCTCTACTGTTTTGTCTGTATATGCTGCCTCTTGTAAAAATTATTTGTGATCATGGAGTGAATTTTCATTGTTATGCTGATGACACTCAGTTATATTTATCTTGGATTTGAAATCACATATCAACAATGTTACAAAGATTGCCTTTTTTCATTTAAGAAATATTGCAAGAGTTAGACCCTACCTCTCACTGGAAGATGCCAAAAAGTTGACCCATGCCTTTGTATTCTCTCGCCTAGTTTATTGCAATGCACTCTTTACTGGATTACCTAAAAAATTTAATTTCTACTATTATCATTATCAATTTTTATTACTATTATCTTTTTATTTTTTATTTTATCTTATCTTAATACCTGTGTTATTGATTTCTATTGTTGCTCTTGTAAAGCACTTTGAGCTGCATTTTATGATATGAAAGGTGCTATATAAATAAAGTTTATTATTATTCTTCTTCTTCTTCTTATTATTATTATTATTATTATTATTATTATTATTATTATTATTATTATTATTATTATTATTATTACCACTCTAGTTAAATTCATATCCTGTTGATATCCCACTCTTAAAGAATAGTAGAGTTAAATCTAATGGATGGAAATATGCCTGATTAATCTCATATTGCCAAATGTGAATGCAATCAGAAACAGAAACTGCTAAATCAGTTTGGCACATCAACATCACCACCCCATGGTAAAAGAGCTTCCTTGTTTTGAAAAAAACAAGATAAGAACACATAATCTAGGAAACAAGTAGTTTAAACAATTGTACTGTGCCACAGAACTATAATTCTATAATTTTAACCATTGGTTATCTGCTGAAATATTGTTCCAGTTTGATGATATATTCAATAATTAACCATTACAAAAGTAATAGTTGTTATGAAGTAACTTGTTAAAGTAAAAATGAGTTACAGTGCATTCTTCACTTGGAGCCATGGTCATGTGATAACTGAAAATGATGCTGACATGTACAGTAAAAATCAGGCTACTTACTAAATGTCACCTTCAACGCAGATAATTTATAACAAAATTTTTCATCTAAACGCACTAGATAATTCCACTGGTTCCAGACAGTGAACATTAGAGCATGTTGTGGTAAGAACTTTAATAATGCCTGGAACTTCAATGTTTCACCTTTTTAATCACTCTTTGCAGTGGATCAGTACCTTGGTTCACACTAATTTTCTCAATATAATACATGGAAGGAAAATGTGTTGTACAAATGCATTAGGGTGCATAACATTCTTAGAACCTGGTCACATGCCTTTGCATCACTATGACTGGACATCTATTGACAAAAAGGGCATGAAACCAGGTTGCTGACCATTAAACTGAAATGACTGACAGCTTTATGTCAAAGGCAACCTTTACAGTCCAGTTTTCCTCAAACTGTAATAGGTTCTTTTAGGGAGGTAAATCATCCCTCTTATCCCAAAATGTGGCTGACAATTTTTGAAGCAGGAGTACACAAGAATGCCTCATACCTTTTCTATCAACGGGTAAACATTTTACTATGACAGAAAAGGCATGAGATCAGGCTGCACTCACACTCAATGGAACTAAAAAATAACATAAAATTAACACGGTACGTTCCCATAGTTA
The DNA here is from genome assembly GCA_029718625.1 of Synaphobranchus kaupii. Classification (NCBI taxonomy): domain Eukaryota; kingdom Metazoa; phylum Chordata; class Actinopteri; order Anguilliformes; family Synaphobranchidae; genus Synaphobranchus; species Synaphobranchus kaupii. Next base: position 45,625,804 of record CM056377.1, on the reverse strand, counting down.
CTCATAGAACATAAACAGGAAGTCTGTTGTACTACAGGAAGCCCGTAGTAAACAAAAATATACAATACAGTCCTAAATTTCCCTATCATTCATGTGAATGTACAGTTGAAGTCGAAAGTTTACATACATCTTAGCCAAATCCATTTAAACTCAGTTTTTCACAATTTAATCCTAGTAAACATTCCCTGTCTTAGGTCAGTTACAATTTCACAACTTTATTTTAAGAATGTCAAATGTCAGAATAATAGTTGAAAAATTAGTGAAGAGGAGAGAATGATTTATTTCAGCTTTTATTTATTTCATCACATTCCCAGTGGGTCAGAAGTTTAGCATTGCCTTTACATTGTTTAATTTGGGTCAAACGTTCTGGGTAGCCTTCCACAAGCTTCTCGCAATAAGTTGCTGGAATTTTGGCCCATTCCTCCTGACAGAACTGGTGTAACTGAGTCAGGTTTGTAGGCCTCCTTGCTCGCACACGCTTTTTCAGTTGTGCCCACAAATTTTCGATTGGTTTTGGGTCAGGACTTTGTGATGGCCACTACAATACCTTGACTTTGTTGTCCTTAAGCCATTTTGCCACAACTTTGGAAGTATGCTTTGGGTCATTGTCCATTTGGAAGAGCCATTTGCGACCAAGCTTTAACTTCCTGGCTGATGTCTTGATATGTTGCTTCAATATATCCACATAATTTTTCTTCCTCATGATGCCATCTATTTTATGAAGTGCACCAGTCCCTCCTGCAGCAAAGCACCCCCACAACATGATGCTGCCACCCCCGTGCTTCACGGTTGGGATGGTGTTCTTCGGCTTGCAAGCCTCACCGTTTTCCCTCCAAACATAACAATGGTCATTATGGCCAAACAAGTAAAATTTTTGTTTCATCAGACCAGAGGACATTTCTCCAAAAAGTAAGATCTTTGTCCCCATGTGCAGTTGCAAACTGTAGTCTGGCTTTTTTATGGCGGTTTTGGAGTAGTGGCTTTTTCCTTGGTGAGCATGACCTTTCAGGTTATGTCGATATAGGACTTGTTTTACTGTGGATATAGATACTTTTGTACCTGTTCCCTCCAGCATCTTCACAAGGTCCTTTGCTGTTGTTCTGGGATTGATTTGCACTTTTTGCACCAAAGCACGTTCATCTCTAGGAGACAGAACGTGTCTCCTTCCTGAGCGCTATGACGGCTCCGTGGTCCCATGGTATTTATACTTGTTTACTTGTATACATGTACTATTGTTTGTACAGACGAATGTGGTACCTTCAGGCGTTTGGAAATGGCTCCCAAGGATGAACCAGACTTGTGGAGGTCCACAATTTTCTTTCTGAGGTCTTGGCTGATTTCTTTAGATTTTCCCATGATGTCAAGCAAAGAGGCACTGAGTTTGAAGGTAGGCCTTCAGATACATCCACAGGTACACCTCCAATTGACTCAAATAATGTCAATTAACCTATCAGAATTTCTAAAGCCATGACATAATTTTCTGGAATTTTCCAAGCTGTTTAAAGGCACAGTCAACTTAGTGTATGTAAACTTCTGACCCACTGGAATTGTGATATAGTGAATTAAAAGTGAAATAATCTGTAAACAATTGTTGGAAAAATTACTTGTGTCATGCACAAAGTAGATGTCCTAACTGAGTTGCCAACACTATAGTTTGCGAACATTAAATCTGTGGAGTGGCTAAAAATGAGTTTTAATGACTTCAACCTAAGTGTATGTAAACTTCGTATTTTACTTCGTAAAAGCGTTTTCAATTTCAGTACACATTTTTTGTGTGAAGAATGGCTGAACCCTTTCAGTCATTCTTCACAAAAGGAACCAGGTTATTCCTTCAGAAATTTGTTTCTGGTGACTGCATTTATTTTCTCTGTTGACTACATTTTCCTTGTGTGACCATTAGCCTGACAATTAAAAATAAAAAAACCATATGCATTTGTAATATGTGTCACAATGGCATTGAGGTATCATGGCTAGACCTGGATGCAGACATTACTTGAGAGACCATGTTGGTGGAAAAAGTAACCAGAGCTTTTACTTTGGAAAAACATAACAAAGGCAGGAACAAAACAACAAATAGGTAGGCACACAAACTAACTAACAGGCAAAAAGGACTAGGGTGTGTCAGAATTAACGCCCTTCTATACTATTGAGTATGCTTGTTCAGTCATCAACCTTTATTTAATCTCGAGAAACCATTGAGAACGAATCCTCATTTACAATGGTGTCGAGTTACAGATATTTCGAGTACACTGGATGAGAAAGTTGTAAATTGTTGTAAAATCTTCTCTAAATGCAGTATACTTAAAATCCTTATTTATACTTATTTACAAATTTTCACTCACAATATTATGGAGAATATTCTTTTCATACTGCATGTCACTAAACAATATGCAGTAAGCAGTACATAGTATGTTAGTACACAGGACACAGAAGCTAGGGCTCGGGCCGGATTCACAAAAATCTTCTTAAGAAAAAACGTAGGATCTAGGATTTAGGAAGTTCCTAAGAATGTTCTCAAATGCAATTCTTCAAATTTTTCTTAAGAAATGACCATTATCCTACGAACTTCTTAATTTGAGCCAAGTTTGAACTTCTTAACCAACTTCTTATTTTTATTATCATTATGGCCCACTAAATACAGACACTCGATCGAAAAAATATTTTTGGTCATTAAAAGCATTTGCTTTTCCTGTAGTAGTTGGAGGATGGTTTGGAATTCACAAGACGAATAAAAAAATTAAAATTTAAAAAATTAACTTTATAAGAAACGTTTCAAATGGTTTTTATTAGATTTTGCATTGTAGCTACTTATCTTGACATTACGAGTTTGTTGCTTGGTAATGGAAATGGAAAATAAGATAGGCCGGTTGCCCAATTTCTCAAAGCAAGAGTTGGAGGTTATGGGGGAGGAGGTCATAAAAAGGAAGCGGCTGCTGCTGGGAAAGTTGGACATTGCCGGTGTGACAGAAACAAACAAAAGCAAACAAAAGCACCTAACAAAAGGCCTATAAAATTGAGACTGTGAAACAAATCATATACTTGTTTGTATAATAATAATATCAGCTAAGGATTGAAAATTGTGGTTTACCTTTTCAATGTAGTGAATAGCCTTAAGACAAGTGTGGAGCTATCTTAGTGATAAGAAGAAATATGAGAAGAAACATAAGAACTTTGTTTTCAAGAATCCCATTTATTCATATGTTTTCTCTTAAGAAGAAAGTTATGAAGAAAGTTAGGAAAATACTAAAGAAGTTTTTTGTGAATAGTAACTCTTCCAAAATTTCTTCTTTAGTCAAAAGTTAAGGAAAGTTTTTTGTTCTTAAGAAGGTTTTGTGAATCCGCCCCCAGATTCAGACACAGCCCCAGGCATCAAAAATAGGAACACAAGATGGGCTTCCACAAAGACCAAGGGGAATGTCTATCAACAGGGAACTTAAAAGCCTAAACTAACAGGTGATTGGAATGAACTAATGAGGACACACATGCAGAGACAGCAAAACCAATAAAACAAGTACATAATCAGAGGTGGAACAGGTAACAATATCATTACAAGTGGTTTGCTGGTGCCCTCTTGTGGACCCGAGCCGGAACTGTGACAGGACAGGACCCCCACTCCTACGATCCTCCTGAGGCTGTCGAGTGCAGACGGTGAAATTGGCAAATGAGTTTGGGATGGAGAATATCCTCTAGGATCTAGGACCGCTCCTCAGGACCGTAACCTTCCCAGTCGACCAGGTACTGTGTGGATCTGCTAACCGGACAGTTGACCAGTCTGCGTCGAACCATGTATGCAGGCTGACTATCGATGATCTGTGGGGGAGGAGGAGGAGGAGGAGAAGGGGCCAGGGGACTGGTGACCACGGGCACATGAGGAGAGTGAGTGAAAATGGCACACGATCTTACTCAGCCAGTTTAGTATTCAGATTATATTGATATCCAGTCAATCGTAAAATAATGTAAAAGTTAAAACTTTTTGTTTTTTTCATTTTCTGATTGGTTGGGCAAGATGGAGGCTAGGGTGGGCAACGCCCAACCCCACACACCCCTTGTCTCCGCCCCTGGTCTGGACGCTCTGAGCCGAAAGGCCTACAATGCTGTATAGGACTGGCTATGTCTGAATATTCTACCCCAGTAGACTCAGTCGCACATGTAAAAAACATGTGCAGATTTGGTAGAGGGCGAGTGCTTGTATAATGGCCATTTCCGCTGCAATTCATGGGAGCAGTTAACCCCCCAGCCCCACCCCAAACACACAACCTGATCTTTAGGCCTTTAAAATCTAAACCAGATGTGCTGAATAGTACAGAAAAATAAAGATGGGAAAGTAATTCCCCCAAGGTCTGAATGTGTCTTAAGATTAAAAGTGAAATGAACATTTTACAAATAAGCATTGTTAGGTTTGTCCGTATTCAATCCTTAATTAGATATGAGCATTTTGTACTTTTTTTATTTATTTATTTTTTACTGTGTGTATGTTCATGTGGAAATATATATGGGGAGCAATAGGGGGCCTTTTAGAATGTATTCTTCTTCATGGTGAGGCTTTAGTGGAAAGGGCTCTTTGCCACATCCAATCACAAAAGTTATGCAATTTAGCCCTTCCTCCCAGTCTCCTCCTTCACTCTGTGTCTATAAAATGGATTGATCCTTCTCACATTGCACATTCCTGTTCCAGCTTCATCTATTTGACCAGCTGCACCACACACAGCCTGTGAGTATCACCGCTAATGCTTTTGATCTCTTCAGCCCTGTCTGTTATCTTTGGATTGCTTTCTGCTAATATAATATATGTTTTGACAAGTATTATAGATATAATAGAGTTTTTTTTATTGCAGAAGCATTCTGCCTCTTCTTTGGCTAGGAAAATCATTTGAGAAGAAAATTAAATGATCGTAGTTACAGTATCTTCTCAACTACAATTTATGCATAAATGCAGTATCTTAAAGCAATAAGGAAACATCTGCAAACAAACAAAAAACCCACAATCCTGTCTTTTCAGAACTATGAGCAGAAACTACGTGTCCAAGAATGATGAACTCCGCAAGGGAGATTATTTAATCTCTAATAACCGACAGTTCAAAGCTGTGTTCCAGGTAGGTCACCTGTGAAAAGAGTAAAAAGAAGGTGAAAGAGAGCCATAGGGTCCCGCAGTGAACTATGGTGATGCTAGTGGTTGTGGATATCCAGAGTAACATATTCACAGATAGCTGATTATCTTGAAGTAACACCATATTGACTTATTATGGAATTGTTTTTGTCATAGAATGCCAAAAACAACTATTTGTAAATGTCAATTGTCCACCCACAAACTCTGCATAATAGAAACTTTGATATGACATAAAGTTACAAAATACTTTTTAAAAATTGTTATTGAAGGGACTTGCCAGATAATATTCAATTACATTTTATTTTAAACAGTTTTTTAAGAAAAAGTGGCAAAAATGGCAACAATACAGACATTCATAGTTATTAATAAGTTATTAACTACAATGATGTTAGTCTGATGTTCTATTTAAGAGATCAGTCTTTCAATGTATTTCATGTAGTAAAATAAGACATGAAAATTAAGACATGAAAAATAAGACATGAAAATTCACAGTGTTCCTCTAAATGTGTTTCCAAAGAAACTATGAGCTATAAATGTGTTTCCAAAGAAACACATTTAGAGGAACACTGAATTTTTTCACAACCTTTGGTGTACCAATGCATGTCTTATTTTACTACATGAAATGCATTGGTACACCAAAGGTTGTGAAAAAATTCACAGTGTTCCTCTAAATATGTGTTTCTTTGGAAGACGTTTAATTTGAAAGTAAATTACCTTTAAATGTATGTAATCTTTATTTTACAATTTCATAAAGATTACATAACTAATTGACTTATATAACTATAAGTCAATTATTTATATAATCATCACACAACAAGGGCAATTAATATTGCAGAGATAAAGATGGCAGCTGGCTGCACGGAGTGCATCCTCCAAAATTGGTGGGGAACATTGTAGTGATGGGATGAACCTGTAATTATGATTACACATTCCAAATTGTAGGTAAAGAAGCAAGGACTCAAAATTATTTTAAAATGAATGAAACTATTTTTTCAAATAGCAAAGATGATAAAATAAGCAAAATGTATAAATGCACCCATCCTGTATTTGAACCACTTTTTTACTCATTGCCTAGCAATACTCCCTGGCTATGTTCATTTTCACAGAAAATCATGTCCTCTTGTACGTTTACGTTTATTACATACCTTAGAAAAGTTGGAAATACATAAGATTTCCATCCATACATTAACATTAGTGACATTTAATTACCTCAAAGTACTTGTCTTTGAAGTTTACTTCCATTTCACTTACCAAATTTCCTTGTATGTATTTCTACTGTGATCATTTCTCGAGTCTGGAATAGTTCTAGTCAAATGTATTTTGATATAATTTCTATTATATTCTAGTAAATCCAAAGTTATAACTGAAATTCTGTACTTTTTGTGCAAATTTATGGGATTGATTTGGAACATCAAAGGATTAAAATGTAAATGTGTTTAAGTTGATAGGGCTTGGCATGAAAGCTTTTGAAAAATAATGAGAGGACATGTAGTTGCCAAACTATGCGCTTTATACTCCTGTAAGCATGTTCTCCACTTCAAACTTCCACAGGAGGATGGCGACTTTGTCATCTATGGCTGGAATCCCATTTGGTCTGCCAGTACCCGCCTCATCAGAGGCTCACCGTTTATGTATGCAGAACGACTGTAATTTTGTCATGTACAAGAAAAGCGACGACCCCATGTGGCACACTAACACCCATAAATCCAGCTGTAACATGTGCCGCATGCACCTGAGGGATGATGGGAACCTGGTGTTGGAGAAGGATGGTGAAGATATCTGGACCTCTGCAACCTCCAAAGGCATGAAATGAAGTGATAAGCTTCATCTTTGCCGTAGTATATGCATCACATGTCATTGTATAACCATCTGTGATCAAATGTGTAGTGTGCATTGCTTTATAGACAAAGCAAGTATGTGCCCAATAAAAGACAAAAAATCTAAAAGTTTTTTGTGTGTTATCACAGGGTTGCTAAAGGGGATTGTTTGTAGCAGTGACACCAGCTGTTCTAGTTTCTATTTTATTTGTATCTGTTCAGGGGTATTTATACAATGATAACAAAATTTAGTTATTACATGAGAAAATACATAGCTATATTAGCACCTAAAAACAAAAAAGCTTGTATAAAATATAACTTGTAATGACTCTGAGCTATATCGAAAGCTCAAAAATGGGAAAATAATATTCTTTTATATGAATGAAATTTCTCACATATTTAAAAAGGTACTAATTTTATTATACAAAAATATAGGTATCAGTACGGCTGGGAATCGTTTGGAATTTTTCGATACCAGTCCCGATACCAATACCTGGTATTCGATACCTATGCCAAATCGATACTTTTCCCGATACCTTTCTTTGCTGAGTGTAAACATATTTTTCCAACAATATCCAAAAAACAATTTAACAAAATAAGCCGAAACCTCTCAAATGCTTCAGTGTTTAATGTTGTCAACTCGGGCGGCAGTGTAGTATAATGGTTAAGGAACTGGCCTTCTAACCGAAAGGTTGCCGGTTCGATTCCCAGGTAGGACACTGCCGTTGTACCCTTGAGCAAGGTACTTAACCTGAATTGCTTCAGTATATATCCAGCTGTATAAATGGATAATATGTAAAACATGATAAAAAAAATAAAAAAAGTTGTGTAAGTCGCTCTGGATAAGAGCGTCTGCTAAATGCCTATAATGTAATGTAACTCAAAACAACTGTATAAAATTAAGAAAATGATGCTTTAAATCAAGAAAAAAAACAAGAAAGAGTTCCCCTGGTGGGCTAAAGATTTGGTACTTGACAGATAATTTTAGAAATTTTTGCCAAAAAGTACCGAAAATTGGCACCGAATACTTTTTCGATACTTGGACAGTTTTCGATGCTCAGTGATTCGGACATGATTCGGTCGGTGCTCAAAAAGTATTGAGGTTCGATACCCAGCCCTAGGTGTCAGAATGATTGGAATTGCTGTTTTTAGTATTTTTAGAAGCGTAGCACTACTGATGTTTTGTAGTTTTTATGAGATTGATGAACATATCACAGGAGATCTCATTCTTCATTCCTGACACCCCTGAAAACAGGGGTGCAATCATTTTGACACCTATCTGTTTGTAGAAAAAAACTTGAGAATTGGAAATGTTTTAAATCAGGTTGGTATCCAAATGCAGATCCCACATCACAGTGGTGGACTAAACAAGAGAGCTGAACAAGGAATAAAGCATCTATAATTATGCCAACGGTTTGTAGATCAACGCCATTCACTGTTGAAACAAATGAAAAGAAGGATGAAATCATGTGTGATAATCTACATCTCATGTATATTATTTACCATTAATGATCTAGCACAATAGCCTATAGATTCTCCTTCCAAAGATAGAATACAAACCAAATACAGATGTCAAGCTTTTTCTATGTCTGTCGAACTGATCAATAACTTGTCAACAATTTCTCAAATGAGTTTGAATAACCTACATAACTAGTACAAGACCAGGGCATAACTGTCCCATGTAGAGAAATGAACATATTTTAAAACTGAATCAGAGCATTTAGGTCCAGTTTTGAATGTCTGTTAATCGGTTGTTGCAGCCATGCAGTAGTCAAATGAAATGCCAGAAGATAGACTTTATGGAAAGTTGAAGGGATCAAGGGGCTTGTATCTGCCTGAATGTGTTAATGAATGTGTGAATGTGCCAGTGCCGGGGGAAAGGAGATGGGCACAAAATGGGAGGCTGACAGCAATAACAGAAAGAAAAGCAGAAAATAAAGCAAGGAAAGTGAATTCCCTGGCTAGAAGCCAGGTCACTGAAGTAAGCAGTACTCACTAAGTGCCGAGAACAAAAACGACGAGAAAAAAGGACACATGAAAGCCTGTTGCTGCTTGAATGGGAGAGAAATGAAAGGGCACACACAGAGCCAGCAATTCCTCCGGCAGAGGAATAGAATTACTCTCCTGTTACAGCACATAGTGCGAGATTAAAATAGTTCACATTGCATAGCAGAGTGTTGTCAAAGGGATTGCCAGTATAACATTGGTGCATCTTCTCCGATCATCTACCCCTCCCTATTGACAAAATGAAGAGAGAATACAAGAAGGAATAGCACATTCTTTTTTAGGCAGCACCCAGCACCACAGTGTATTTTCTATCTATGGATCTGGTTGTATTGAAGGGGGAGGAAGGGATGATGCTGATCTGTGGAATCAATAGCTCAGTAACAATAATTAACTTCATAACAATAAGTACTTACAGAGTGTGTTCACAGGAGAAGAGAGTAGTGACAAACATTGCTCTGTGAGTCATTGAGTCGCACAAGGGAGCCCTTGTTCCCAACAAACAAGTTTGGCGGTCCCAGGTAGGGGTTAATGTGGCATACCCCATTCCTATACAGCACTGACAGTTTGGTACTTTTCAAGGTTTCCCACAGAAATAACTTCAATGGCCACAGGCTCTCACTCACTCATGTAACTTGATGGATGGCATATCTACCATCCCAATATATTCTGTTGTTTGTCATTTTTAGGTTATCTGCTTTGACATGCCATGGCTCAACCACTTGGTACCTTCTGTTTCTTCATACATTGCTTTGACTTCTTAAAGTGGTCTCTAATGTCTCAGAGTGGTGCTCACTAGTAGTGCAGACCTATTTCTGTCAGTCCATCCGCCTGTCATTTTGTTATTTTCCACTGCACTAGGCTTTTACTATGAAAATGTAGTTGTGAAATAGATTTTTCCTCAGGCTATGTTTGTTGCATAGTTTTAGGAAGAGGAAATGCTCACCGCACACTGCAAAAAGGCATCAGTCTAAAAAAAGTCCAGGTTTATTGCAGCTCACATAATATCAATATAAAAGTGCACACAAAAAAAAGGTGCCTAAGTGCACAAACAGAAAACAAAAACATACGTTTCGCTCACACTCAGACCTTCACCAGTGCTCTCTTGCATAGTTTTGAAATGCTTCTTTGAACTAAGCCAAATTAATCCTTGTAAGGTATCCAACCTCCCTGTCTCCATGACATTCACTCTTTGTGTTGCTCAATATGCCATGTAATTGTTAAACCTGCAAGCTGCTCCTCCTGCCTACTAATGACCATGAAAACAAGCTGAGACACTGTCTACAACTTCCCACTGACACTACAGAACTTCATGGAGCAGATAGCCTTCTTGAGATGGGACAGAGCCCTCTAGTGGCCAAATATGTTATGGTCCCCACATGTTTTTTTTTTGTTTTTTTCAGGCGTGTTTGATCATCTGTGGAGACATTGGCAAATATTCTTTTATACTAGAATTTTTAGATATAGGTTTACTCTGCAGCCACATTCAGATCCTATGATTCAAAGCACAAACTAAAATCTAGGCAAAAGATAGTTCTCATTTAATAAAACTTGAGACCTTGAGCCATAAAAGATAAGTCAGAGGCCTGAGTTTTTTCTTTAAGTTATACCACGTCCCGTTAAGTTTGGTTTTGGCTGCAACTTACATGTTAAAACCCACATTTCGGCCGTCAATATTTCAGCCATTTTAGCACCAATTAACAAGCCAGTTGGAGGATCAACTAATCTCATAAATATCTCACCATAAAACAAATATGGGAAAGATTTGTTCAGTCATTTTCGTATAGTTAAGTATGTAAAACAAATTAGCATTAAGATCAAGCCTTTTTTCCAACAACCTAGTTCAAATTCTACAACTGTATTTGTTAAAGTAGACATAGTGATATGGACTAATGCTTTTGATGGGTAACATTTATACCTTTATAATTCTACGATACCGGAAATTAATTGGCCATTGAATTAACATTGGGGCATAAATATGGTAGCCACATAATGCAAATTGAACATTCAAACTATCGTTGAACTACCGTCTCGTGCAACGCGAGATTTCTCCAGAGTCTAATTTTACTCAATATGTCTCTGATGCTCTAATTAAACTGCACTGCAACTTGAGAGAGCAAGGTGGATATTTTGCTTAACCCCTTTGCGCAAATGCCAAATTTGGTCAATTCTCACTTATGAGAACACCTTAAGGCTTTATAACTCCTTGGGCTCTATCTTGGCAATCTTAGCGCTTTGTCTATAAGCGCATGGCGTTAAGTGCATTTAGGGCGTGTCCAGGGCCAGTTTTGCTATTTTAACGGCGTGTTTCGTGGGCGCTAAGCACGGAGCAACGTGCAAATGGGCTGAACCTAGTCTCTTCATTAATTATAGGTGTGTCTTGGGCATGACATGCAATAAACCAATCAAAATGTCATATCCCATTCCCTTTAAAAGCCTGCTTTTCCACCTTGACAGATTGCTTATGATGGCGAAACAGACATGCTCGTGCGTGTTTAGTGCGATCAAGGAATAGGCTATAATGGATCAATAGTAGCCTATGATCAATATTATTCGGAATAACCATTATGAGTTCCCGGTAATTCCTGACAGTGCTGATTACAAAATATATGCCATTAAATTTAAGAAATGAAAGCACCTGCAACAGCTGAGAATAAGCGACCAATTGGCTTCCGTCTCACCTTAGAAAACGCCAAATTAGCCTGCTTGTTTAACGAATTTCATTTGATTATGCAATGAACTCATGTTCAAGCTTCATCCGAAGTTCATTAGGCTACCTGCATTCTAATTTTGATTAATAACATAAATAACGTTATTTTGCCTTAATGATGACACTAAATACAATAAAGCTGTCAGGTTGGCAACCCATAGGTTCAGCATATTTTCCCGTTTTATAATGCCCTGCTTACGGAAATGTGACCAACCTGTTTTACTGGTAGCGTAATTCTTTAAAACGATCCACTTTCCCAGGAAGACCGTGCGTGCGATTTATAGCAGGGGAAACAGACCTGCTCCTGTAAAGCGCACATGCAGATAATGGCATTAAAATTCATTGTAAATTAATTGTGTAACGTGGCAAATTTATTTTCGTTTCTAATTAGACGCTTAGTTCTCTTTAAAATATTTTGTTCCGTTATGGAATAATATGTGAAATCAGCTGGGTTTTAATAAGCTGCGAGTATGGAAACCTTGTCACTGTAATTTAAAAAATATGAAGGACGAAGAATAGCTAAGGTTACAATTCAGTTAACATGGTGACATTTATCTCAGTTTTTTTAACCATAGGCTATCGAAAAAAACCTTATGCACAGCGAATCCGCTGTAGCCTAGGCTATTTGAAAAACAATAAATGCAATATTCACTGGACAAGGTTTTGAACTTTTTTCCGTCACAACCATTCTATTTACTTACAGGCTGTATTCCTAGATAAACAGAGCTGTATTGTAATGACATCTGAAGCGCATTTTTCAGAACTCAAATGTCCGTCTACTGCAGTGTGCGAGATTTCCATTGAATGACAATTTGTGTATTAGGCTTGATATAGGTGTTATCAGCTCATTTTTAATGGATAGCCATTGTCCTGTACCATCGCACATCGCCTGGATGTTGATGGAGTGAGCTGAGAGACAGGTATGTGGTCTTTGACCTATGGACCCTTTTATTATTATGTATTTATGATATAGCCTACACAATAATAATATTTCACATTGTAATCTTGATATTTTAGTTATGCTTGTGCGCACCCCTGTGTGTAACAGACTGGAGGGTGTACGCGCGTTGTGCACACGCCTATGTAGACGCACTTATATGCGCCGTTAAAAATAACATGTGAACAAACTGCGACATGACTTTAGACCAGGTTTGTGGTGGTTCTAGCGCAAGCGCTTTCTACTGGCTCAAGATAGCAATACGGCAAAAATAATCCTGGCCACTCCTCATCTTAAGGCGCAAGAATACATGGTATTTAAACGACGTGAACACAAGGCGTTATAATGAACCATGCACCGGGTGTAAGAATAGCAAAGACACTTGCGTTTGGGTTAGCACCACTTACCGCCGGGTGTAAGATACGGCCCCAGGTGTGAGCATCACAGAGATTTGGAAAATGGCTTAAATGAAACAAGACAATACTAACTTACATTAGTGTATGTGGCGAAGTGAGCACCACCGCTCTTGTGCAGAGACAGTAATCAGACAGGTTGGCTGAGAGAACACGGTTTTTATTCGCTCTCTCACGTACATTAAACACAAACAAACATATGTTCTTCCGCTCTTCCTCTCCGCAGATGTTCCGGCCGGCTTTTATGCACTCAGGCTCACTGTCGAACAATCAAGGCAATTGGTTAATTGATACAATCAATAACACAATCAATCTTTACCAATTGCATGATTCCCGAGAGCTGTGTCGGCTCCACAAACCACACGCGTTCACTCTCTCTCTTGCCGGCAGCGCCTAAAACCACGCCCCCCTACCACAGTGTATTTTTCAAAATAAAGTGCCACAAATGCAAAGAAATTTAGTTTGCAATGAAATCTTGAGAGCTACAAACGTAAAACAGGTAAAACTATACATTTTGTGGATCATAAACTCTGTATCTATAAGTGTGCAAAATCTGATGGTGATATGCAGAACTACTTCAGATCTATGATGCAAAATATAGGCAGTGTACCCTGCTGTCCCTTAGTGTCTCCAAATGTATCCAAAATGGCTAGATTTATATCATTTTCAAATGGGAATTACTATCTTTTCATAAGCAGAGGGTGAGAAATATCTATGGGACTAAACACCTATCCAAAACCTGTCATAAAATTAATAAAATAGTTTTGTCCATTATAAAGCATAGACACATTCATACTCACTCCAAGGAAATTCAAACATTCATCTAGCACATTAAAAACACAGTAAATATTTTTCATTCCCTTAGTGACAAGTATTTTCCAAGAAGATACTAATATATAACCATGCAGTATATATTATGTACGATAAGATTACAATAAAATAATATTCCACCATCAGGAAAATGCTGGCAAATGTTCTAGCTTCCCAGACAAATCAAAACATAAAACATGACTGAGCCATCTCTGAACACTTACACTACAGTATGTGAAATGCACTCAAAATGTGAAAATAACAATATCGAACATATGGCACAAGACTGTGGCGGAGTGGAAAAACGAACGTACATATTTGAAATATCACAAGCAGTAACGTTAATTTTGAGGAGAGAATGTCCCTCATGCATATCCCTCAGGTATATTCTCCAACAGAATCAATGCTATGCTATCTAGTTTGAAATAATTTCCCCTGAGGCCTTTACCAGCTTGGTAACTGCTTCCAAACCTACAACCTGCATATTAGACCCTATACCGTCTAATCTTTTTAAGGAACTGTTTCCTGTTTTAAATAGTCATATTCTTAATATTGTCAATAAGTCGCTTTCCATTGGCTCTTTTATGTCGAAATTACTTGAAAGGGCTGTCGCTGATCAACTTACTGCCTACCTATCCAACAATAATCTTTACGATAAATTTCAATCTGGCTTTCGGTCCTGTCATTCTACTGGAACCGCCCCTTGACCAGAGTAATCAATGATCTACTGTTTACTGTTGATTCAGACTTAACATCATTGTTGCTGCTTCTTCACCTGAGTGCAGCTTTAGACACCATGGACCATAGCATACTTCTCAGCTGCCTGGAGAAGCATATTGGCTTCCAGGGGACGGGGCTTTCTTGGTTTCATTCTTATGTATCAAATAGAACTCAACGTGTAATTTACAATAATACAATCTCTGAATTTTCTGAAGTAAAGTTTGGTGTATCACAGGGATCGGTCCTTGGCCCTTTGCTTTTTTCTATCTATATGCTTCCCCTTGGTGACATCATTTGCAAATATGGTGTTCAATTTCATTGCTACGCTGATGATACGCAGCTATATGTACTTGTAAAGCCAAATGACCTTTCCCAACTCCTAAATTTAGAGGCATGTGTATCAGAAATTAAAAAAATGGATGGGTATGAACTTTCTGCAGTTAAATGCTGATAAAACAGAGTTATTAGTTGTTAGACCAGCCAAACATGGACACTTGTTTGAGAATTTGAGTGTTAACATTGATGGCTGTATTATTTCTGAAAGTCCGACTATAAAAAAACCTTGGAGTGAGTTTTGATTCTCGTCTGACATTCAGCCTCTTATCAAGGCCATTACCTTGTAGTGGTGGCTTGATGTGTGAGGTAGGAGGGGCCAAATGCAGCAAGGCCACTAAGACGGGAAACTCCGTAATTAAGGGAAGGAGACAAGACAGGGAACACGCGTACCAAAGCTACTAACCGACTCACTGTCACACGCCAATGAGTAGAAGTGCAAACGCCAGGTTTCTCAGTAAGAAAACCAAACAAGGCTAATGGAACAAAGCACTGGGCTTCCCATACTTCTACGAGCAAAGTGACTAAAGAAAGAGTCAGAAATAATAAATGCCCTGCCTTGGTAATGAGACGCATAAGAACAGGCAAGTAGCATAATGGCACAGCCAACAAACACTGCAAAATAATACGAGATAGTATACGAGGAGGCGAAATGAACAGAGATCTAACGTTCCAAGGCTACTCTCAGACTCACAGTCACACACAAACATGTCCACAACATCGCCCGGTCTCCCTATAGGAAGACATGTACCGAAGGACGAAACAGAACTACAGTTCCGAACAAAATCGCCAAAGCTCCATGTACGGAGACAGGTACCGAATAGGATGAACAGGATAGCTGTACCGGACATTTACCGGCTAAATGACTAACGCGAGATTAGTAGAAAATAAAAGCCCTGCCTCTCAGTAAAGAGGAATGTAATGAGGCGACAGGAACAGAAATCCAACGCTCCATGGCTACTTCCATAAGCTCGTAGTCACACGCAGAAAACATAAAGGGGGTAAACGCCCGATCTCCCAGGAGAGAGAAACATTTTACAGGCGAGCCAACGGTAAACCGCCGTCCATACCTTTACTAGCAAAATGACTAACGTAAGCTTAGTAGAAAATACACACCCTAGCCTCTCAGTAAAGGGGAATGTAATGAGGAGGCGAAAGGAACAGAGAGCTAACATTCCAAGGCTACTTTCAGAGACTCGCAGTCACACGCTAACATGTCCACAACATCACCCGGTCTCCCTATAGGAAGACATGTACCGAAGGACGAAACAGAAACTACAGTTCCGAACAAAATCGCCAAAGCTCCATGTACGGAGACAGGTACCGAAGGACGAACAGGAAAGCTGCACCGGACATTTACCGGCTAAAAGACTAATGCGAGTTTAATAGAAAATACACGCCCTGCCTCTCAGAATAAATAAAGCCCTGCCTAGCAGTACGATAAAAACGCCCGGTCTCTTAGTAAGAAATTACTATACAAATACACCCACAAACAAACAAAGACTCCTCTCGCTTTCACAGAAGAAAGCAGACAGAGAGAGGAGGAAGAGACAGAAAAGGCAAAAGGTCTAGGCAAAGGAAAAAAGGAAAGACCAGGAAGCGGAGACAGAAAAGAGCCAGGGGGGAAGAGTCCTAATATATCCACAAAGGCAAGTTCCGCATTGCTCCAATATAACCCACTGGAGCAAAAAGGGTCTCCTTAAAAAAACCTAGACCTAATCATACTGGCTAAGCAATCAATGGGCTATATAATACCACACAGAAAACAGTGCAAATAATACGAGACAATACAAAACAATATCAAAGCCCAGAATGGAGGAAAACATGGGCTTAAATAGCTCCAAGGTAACCACGCACAGGTGTGATGCTGAGAGAAGCTCCGCAATCAAGACGGAGCAGAGCAAACATCCATTAAAAGGGCAGCGCCCTCGCGTAGCTACCAAGGAAACCGACTGCAAGGGAAAAAGGGTCAAAAATCATGATATTACCAAGATAGCATTTTTTCATATTAGTAATATCGCTAAAATCCGACCTATTCTTTCATTGTGTGATGCTGAAACCTTAATACATGCATTTGTGTCTTCTAGACTGGATTGTTGTAATGCCCTTTTCTCTGGTCTTCCTAGTTGTGCTATGACCCCAATTCCAAAAAAGTTGGGACAGTATGTAAAATCCACATAAAATATTCCACAGGTAAATAGGTGAATAGGTGACAGGTCATGCTATTATGCCTGGGTATAAAAGGAGCATCCACGAAGGCTCTGGCATTTACGAGCAAGGATGGGTTCGCCACTTTCCGAAAAACTGCATGAGCGAATAGTCCAACAGTTTAAGAACAATGTTTCTCAACACACGATTGCAAGGAATTTAGGGATTTCACCATCTACAGTCCATAATATTAGTAAAAGATTCAGAGAATCTGGAGAAAACAGGCAAGGCCGTAAACCAATATTGAATGCCCGTGACTTTCGAACCTTCAGACAGCACTACATTAAAAAATGGCATACTTCTGTAATGAATATAACCACATGGGCTCGGGAATACTTCAGAAAACCAGTGTCAGTAAACACAATTCGTCACTACGTCTACAAATGCAAGTTAAGACTCTACTACCCAAAACGTAAGCCATATATCAACAACATCCAGAAACGCCGCCAACTTCTCTGGGCTCATCTGAGATGGACTGACGCAAAGTGGAAACTGTGCTGTGGTCTGACGAGTCCACCTTTCAAATTGTTTTTGGAAATAATGGACGTTGTGTTCTCCCGGCCAAAGAGGAAAAGGACCATCTCGATTGTTACCAACACAAGGTTCAAAAGCCAGCGTCTGTCATGGTATGGGGGTGTGTTAGTGCCCATGGCATGGGTAACTTGCCCATCTGTGAAAGCACCATTAATGCTGAAGGGTACATATGCATTTTGGAGCAACATTTGCTGCGATCTGGACATCCCTGCTTATTTCAGCAAGACAATGCCAAGCCACATTCTGCACGTTACAGCAGCATGGTTTCGTCGTCAGAGAGTGTGGGTGCTAGACTGGCCTGCCTGCAGTCCAGACCTGTCTCCCATTGAAAACGTGTGGCACATTATGAAGCGCAAAATATGACAACGGAGACCCCGGACTGTTGAGCAGCTGAAGTCTCATATTAAGCAAGAATGGGAAACAATTCTGCTTTCAAAACTTCAACAATTAGTGTTGTTGTTAAAATGAAAGGTGATGTAACAAAGGTAAACATGCCCCTGTCCCAAATTTTTTGTGAGGTGTTGCAGGTATCAAATGTAGAATGAGCGTATATTTACAAAAAACAATAAAGTTGATTAGTTAAAACATGAAATATCTTGTCTTTGTACTGTTTTCAATTGAATACAAAAATAATTGCTTTCTGGTTTTATTTACATTTTATACGCTGTCCCAACTTTTTTGGAATTGAGGTTTGTACATGTGCATTGATTGTCTCACTATTTATTGTCTTTAATAAGAATTTACGGACAAGTGTCACCAACCGAAACAGGCCTGTCAAAACAATACCATTTGTCAAATAATTGGCAAAAATATTTTGGGCATAATTTTTTAATACACCAGTTTAAGGGTTGATGGGGGACAGCCATCTCCCAATAGGAATTTATACTCCCAAGAGTATAAGTGTTGATTTTGGATAAATGCAACTATTATATGCAATTTATATCTTGGATTATATTAAAACATAACATGATCTAATGAATTATATAACATTGAAAGATTTTATTGGTCAATTTCTTACTTTTATCAGAGAGGGACAGCAATTTGCATGACTTTTGTAGAATGGCCCATATATATATATACAGTATATAGTTGATAAGGTAAAACATTAAATATCTTTTCTTTGTATTGTTTTCAATTAAATATATGTAAAAGAGAATTTACAAATCACTGCTTTCTGCTTTTATGTGCATTTTACACACTGTCCCTTTTTTGGAATTGGGGTTGTACTAGAAGTCTTCAGCTTGTTCAGAATACTGCAGCTAGAATCCTGACAAAAACTAAAAAATTTGAACATATAACACCCATTCTGGCCTATTTTCACTGGTTACCAGTACAAGCTAGACACCATTAGCTAATTACACCATATACACCGGCACACCCTCTTCGCTCTCTCGATGCTGGTCTTCTGGTCATTCCTTCAGCCAATAAAAAATCAGTTGGTCACAAAGCATTTGCCTACCATGCACCTTATCTCTGGAATAACCTTTCATTACATGTTAAAAAAGCACGTTCAGTTGAAACATTTAAATCAAGACTAAAAACGTACCTTTATTCACTTCATTACAGCCTACCCAAGAACTGCATCCCTGTAACACTGTTGGCAGGTAGGGCTAGTAGGGCCAGTAGCTATTTGAAATCCCCTGGGGCTCTTGCCCCTCCCCTACCCTGAGGCTCAGAACACTTTCTTTTTAGGTCATGGCCTACCCTGCTACTCTGTATAGCGTCTTTGTGTCTTAAATATTACATTTTAAATTTGATCTTTTCTTTTTTTTTTTTTTTTTTAATGCATATCTTTTCTGCATTATGTATTGGGACCATGCTGCATGGTGATTCTGCACTTTAAATAAAAATTGATTGATTGATGATTGATCTATGGTATCTTGGTAACTATAGTATCTTCTTCTGACCCAATCCAAAAATCCATGTAAGCAGGCAAGGATTTTCTCTTGCCTTGCTGACGAGTTAGTAAATTAGTAAAATATTGAAAAAATAACAGGAAACAACTATTACACTTCGGTAAGCGAATGTACATTCTAAGTTGTTTGCGTAAAACTAGAAATACTGTTACACTCGGCTGTAATTTATTGTTCAAAGCATCCAATAAGACATTGCAAACACCATTGCTAATGTTATAATGTCCTATATTGGATAATAGAGTCTTCAATGAAACCAGAATGAACTGGTATCAATGAGACAGGTTTGCAGAGCGTGCTGGGTATTACGCGTCAACATTTCAGATAGTGTCATAGCGTTATAAGGTTTTCTGTACTTCTCAAACAGATAGTCCCAGACAATTAATGAGCACTGAATTTGAAAGGGACATACATAAAACCAATGGTAGGATTGGATATTTCTTTCATATTTAGTAGCAGATATTGATAGTAGAATGACGTGGTATAATTCCACAAGAATTTCACGTTTACTTGGCATTTGAGTGAGCATGGCTTTTCACAGCTTTTTTGGCATACGATCAATGCACAACAGTTGCAGTTCATTATGCATCCTGCGGGGCAGCATTGTATAGCCTAATTTGTTCTGGAGTTGCGATAACAATGAAGGGTATAGTCCCTCGGTAGGCCTATTATAGATCCAACGACACTGCATTTTCTCATTGCCGCTGTTTTTTCAAAAGCTCGACACAGCAACAGCATTACAGAGCACGGCAGTTATTTTGAAAATTATATCTTATTGAACACGGTCATTATAAAAACAGCAGATCAGTAGCCTATGGTACCAGATTAATAACAGGTTCAGGCTGTGGGATAGGCTACAATAAAAATACAATCAATCACTGTCGGACAAAGCGCTCTGGCAATAAAAAATCAATAATAGCCGACGAGAACATTCTACAGCAAGTTAGGGTAATAAGTAGAACATTATTATTTATATTATTTTGGGGTTTTCATTTATAATTTCATAGAATATTATGTGAATACTATAATTTGGACATCGATGACTCACCACTGTAGTGCCACCATAGATCGTTGAAATGAGTGATGTATATTAGCCAAGATTCTTAAACCAGCTGCTTGCTTCCTCCCGTTACATCACGTAGCCTACATGAGGAAGGTGCTCCATTCGTGTTTAAAATAAGTTAATTTTACAGCTTATATTTTGTTTCTGTTTTGTTTCGACATAGCTATTTCATGTTTTAAAACTTTCTTTTCTACATCAGTGGGAAACGCAATGCATGATGACGATTCTTTTGAATAGTCCAGTTTTGTGAATTAGCCATTTGTCAGCTAGGTTCTAGGCTAGCAACCACTTTTATAGCCAATATCGGCTGAATATTGGCTTACTTAACTAGTTTATCCCTCTGTATTGTCTGAATGTTTGCATTGCAATGACCATGGAGATACAGTGAGCACCATTATTCATTGGACAGTGACAGTTTTGTGGAACTAGATTTAGCTGTAAATTACACTGGAACAGTATGGAACACATGGTTGGCTAAATGGCTCTAAGTCATCAAGGTTCTGACATATCAAACTTGTTTTTTCATAGAGTTCAATAGGAAAATCTGTCAGGAGAAACAACCCTTAAAGTGATCCACCCATATCTACTGCATATCTGGCAGCAGAGTGATGGTTTGAGGCTCGATTAATACCTCAGACCCAGGGCCGTGTTAATGCATAGGCATTATAGGCACGTGCCTATGTGATCTCGTGGAGGGGGGGCGAAAATGCACCTGAAAAAAATTATGATTTGTGGAGTCTAATGAAGCTCAGTCAAACGGTTGAATTTATTCCGCCACTCTGTAACACTTTGAGCTATGTTAGTGAAACGATGCCGCTATAATGGTCCAATATTGCAAGGGGTCATCTAACAACGCATTATCAAAACATATAGTATAGGTTCTAATAATAAAATCCCGACATGCCATCCCCAGTCATTTTACCCACGCAATGTTTACTGTGTGCGCGTGCATGTTTTTTGGGGGAGGGGGGCCCAGAAATCGTCCTTGCCTATGTCACAGTCTGAGTTTAACACGGCCCTGCTGAGACCTTTGATGACTTGCAGCCATTTCGCCAACCATGTATTCCACACTGTTCCAGCATAATTTACAGCTAAATCTAGTCCCACCCCCCAATTCCCATAGAGATCCATTCAAATGCAAGTTATAGTATCGCTTGTAAGAGTAACTGAAAATAAGATATAGTCAAACCCATATAGTCTTTTGATATTGTTGGGTCACAGACATCAGGAAGTCATGGCATGAAAAGGATATGCAACCAAATATAAAAAATTATTACTTTATTCTACATTATGTTAAACTGTCCAATATTTTTTGATGCCCGAAAATGGGGGGGGACTATATACAAAAGGTTCTATGATTTCTAAACGGTTCATTCGATATGGATGAAGATACCCTCAAATTAAAGGGATAGTTCGGAATTTTGGACATAATGTCTCAATTACGACTTACCCATGATGTAGTTGATTGATGGAAACCATTTTCAGCTAATTCCATGCTGTCCCTTCTTTCGGACATACACATGTTGCTAATGCTAGCGCAAATCTAAGGTAACCGGTAGCATCCACTACCAAACACACTTAAACACTCCACAGTGTACCCAAAGCAAATAAAATACGACGACAGTCTATCTGGGGAGCGATGCTTTACGTTACCTACAAATGTATTGCCGGCACCGGTCGACTACAACAACAAAGAAGAGCAACAAGTTGCAATGGCCACGTTCGCTCCGCCGCCGTACTTCCACAGAAAATATAGGTCAGCACAAAGTAAAGGATTCAACGATAGTTTGACTTCAAAAATAATGGTATAAACACTCAAAATAACCCGATAGACTCTCGTCGTATTTTATTTGCTTTGGGTGCACTGTGGAGTGTTTGAGCGCGTTTGGTAGTGGATGCTACCGGTTACCTTAGAGTTGCGCTAGCATTAGCAACGTGTGTATGTCCAAAAGAAGGGACAGCATGAAATTAGCTGAAAATGGTTTCCATCAATCAACTACATCATGGGTAAGTCGTAATTGAGACATTATGTCCAAAATTCCGAACTATCCCTTTAAAGCTGACAGTCTGCACTTGACAGTGACACATTTATATCCTGTGTCCTTTTAAACTCAAAGTTTAAACCTGCTAGAGTACAGAACCAAAATAACAGAAAATGTGTCACTGTCCAAAGAATTATGGTGCTCACTGTAACTACATTGATATAAACTCAACCATTTCTAAATCAAAACTGACTTTGGACATGTTGCTTAGTGGCCTGGTGCTGAAAAGCCACATACTTCTTCAGGTTCTCACTACCCTTCAAAAAATCGCCAGTGATGGCGCCAGCCTGACAGTGTGATTTATCTTTATTCTTGTTTACAATCCAATCAAAATTCCATTTGGCTATTTTTTATTTTTATTTTTTTTTAATTTTGTTTAAGATTTTTCCCCATTTTCTCCCAATTTAGTAGCCAATTGAACCCCTATTCTAATTCAATTCCCCCCATGTAGCAACCGCTAGAGAATCACCGCTACACAGCCCCGTCAGCCGGCGGTAGGACGGGAGGGCGCCACGTCCTCTTCAGGGCGCGACTCCTCCTAGCTCCTGACCGTGATTCCAGCCCGCCCAGGGCCGCTATGCGCGCAGCGATTCTCTCAGAGCCCCTCCCCCCACCCGGAAGCAGCCGCCAATTGCTGCTCCCACAGGGCGCCGGCCATGCTCGGATCTGGCAGGACCGGGGCGCGAACCCCAATCCTCGGAGCACAACCGCACCGACTGAAAGTCGGCGCTTTTACCGCTGTACTACCGCGACGGCCCCATTTGGCTATTTTTGACAGGCTAGCTATTTTCACAGAGTTTTCACTTTTTCACTCTTCTCATTCAGAATTGGAGGCGGATACCTACTCTCTAATCTAGACTAAGGAGCAAAAACCAGGCTTTCGTTTTGAAGCTCACTTCCTGCTTGGGCTGGGAGCGGCCATAGTGCCGTTGCTCAGTAGTGCTGCTGCGGTTGGCTCCAGTATAGGTCTTTCACCAAGTAAGTCAATGGCAGCAATGTTGTCAAAATAAATTTTTTCGTTTTGTGGACGTAGTTCGTAACATAATAAATTGACTGCCTTGTCGTTCATTTTCAACATGTTTGTTAACACATATTAATTTTGGAGCGAGCTATGATGTGTCTACTACGAAAAAAAATACTGTTTCGTGAGATGAGAGACAGCAGGGGATGTTGCAGGTACACTACAGGCCCAGCGTCTCGGAGCAATCAGCCAAACTGTGGGTTAAGTATCTGAAATCAATTGCTCCATACCTGTATCACCTTATCAATTTAGATATTAATTTAGCTATTCTACCCCCTCCCGTATGCAATCGCCGTGTTCCCCCTGCCATGAACGTTACCATTGCTTAGCAATTCTGGGTTAGCTAGCAAGCAAGCTAACGATAGCTCACGGCAAGTCGTTTTAACATTTAGCTAGCAAGCTAATAATAGCTTATGGCAAGGCCTTTTAATTTAATAGTTATTCGACTTCCTTAAAGTCATCCTTCCTGGCTGGCCATATAAGTTGGCTAGCTACCGTGATTGCCTAGCTAACGTTACTAACGTTAGCCAGCTGCTCCAACTAGAACCCTAACCGGACATTTCTACACTTGGATAATTTTTTTTCGGTCCCAAAAATTTATAAAATGTGCGGGGAATAGAGCCAAAGTGTTAGCGGTATGTTTGTACTGACTCAATACGGGGATGTTTAAAATAAAACCAATAATTTATCGGAAAAGAATACGGAGTCTGCGTTTGTAAATGTTTGCAATGTTTGTGATTAGGTTACAGGATGCAGATGAAATTTAATGCCAGCTATGATGTAATGTAGGCTACTATGCTTTAGCTAGCGTGTGAACCCACTAACGTACAATGCCTACTTTATCTGGAACAGTTTTCAGAACGGGAAAACCGTGACAGACTGCTCTGTCACAGTCAAGTTAATTAGCGGTTAGCCAAAAAGACGGTGGTGGTTTGCTCATTTAAGACTATGGGGACAGCTTCCTACGTTTCTAGCGGCGCTAGGGACATTTATAATAAAAAAGTAGCCTTGTCAAAATAATACATGTGATTGATTGACCGTCAATATAGTTCATGGCAATAGCGTTACCCTATGTTTGCCCGTGTGTGGTGATGCAGTGCATCAAGCTTGGCTACCGAGCTCAGCTGGTATGTTATCTATAATCAAATGCTGATTTTAGCTGAATATAAATTGAAGATAACTGAATGAACTTTTATTATGTGATGAACACATTCAATGCGAATAAAGGACACAGTAAAATCGAGGATTAAAATTAAATGTTATATTCTAAAACATTAGCAAGGAAGTTTACTGCGAGTTTGTTTTGAATGGTGGGTTTGATCAGGTCATGGGCTTTATAGTTCTGTGGCTTTTCCACCCCGAACTGTCAATCATACTGTGCCCGGGCCATATCCGGTTGACCCTGCTTCACACAACGTCACTTCGGCTCCACGGAGCGGACGCAGTTTGTACAAACGGGCGGCGAAAAGGTCTTCCGGAGACTCAATTCGGTTTTTACGAGGCCGTGGGAAGGCAATGGGTGACATCACAGTGACTTTGTCCATATTTTTATACAGTCTATGGTATAGACAGTCTTTGCTGAAAAACGGAGATAACGGATGTGGCCTGAGATTCCCGCATCCGGTTCCGCTTCCCCGATTTCCATCTCCGCGTCCCAGATTTCCGCCTCCGCTTTGTTTCTCTATTTACATTCATTCCCCGGTGAAACAAAAAGAGAAAGACAGTTTTACTAAGAAAAATTTATATATCTGGGCAGATATTTTAAGAAGTAATTAAAGAGACGTGCATCATTCACAAAATTACATCTTTGAAGCCAATGCAGTGCCTTTGCATAAAAGATCTCTTTACCGACAGAGACATTCTCGCCTGCAACACTTTCCTATTGCCGAACACCTGCTTTCCTACAATTGGTCGATTGAAGCAGCTGACCAAAGAGCACCGCCCCCCGAGCTGTTGCAAACGGATCTACGTTTTTCGAGTTTACCAGGCTTTCTTCTTTTTGGAGGAAAGGCTGAGCTTGCAAGGTTACTACTGTGATGGTGGCGTGACGTGTGAGGTAGGAGGAGCCAAACGCAGCAAGGGGATTCATTAAGCCCTAAGGCCACTAAGGTGGGAAACCCCGCAGTTAAGGGAGGGAGACAAGACAATGAACTAGCCTACCGACACTACTAACGAACAAAGGAACAAACAGGACAGGCTGCACCGGACATTTACCGGCTAAAAGACCAAAGCGAGATTAGTAGAAAATAAACGCCCTACCTCTCCATAAAGAGGAATGTAACAAGGCGAACAGGAACAGAGATTTAACGTTCCAAGGCTACTTTCAGAGACTCCTAGTCAAATGCAAACATGGCAACAAAATCGCCCAAGCTCCATATGAGGAGACATATATGAGGAGAGACATACCCGGAGAACGAACAGAACCACAGTTCCGAACAAAATCGTCCCACAAGTAAAAAGGACGAAACAGGACAGCTGCACCGGACATTACCGGCTAAAAGACTAACACGAGTTTGATAGAAAATAAACGCCTTGCCTCTTGGTAAAGAGGAATGTAACGAGGCGAAGGAACAGAGATAACGTTCCATGGCTAGTTTCATAGGCTCGCAGTCACATGCCGAAAACATAAAGGGGTAAACGCCCGATCTCCCTGGAGAGAGAAACATTTTACAGGCGAGCCGACGGAGCACCGTCGTCCCATAACTTTATCAAAAATGATTAACGCAAGCTTAATTGAAAGTAAAGAAAAATGTAACGAGGCGAAGGAACAGAGAGCTAACGTTCCAAGGCTACTTTCAGAAACGCACAGTCACACACAAACATGTCCACAACATCACCCAAGCTCCATATAAGGAGAGACATCCCCGGAGAACGAACAGAACTACAGTTCCGAACAAAATCATCCCGCAGGAAAAAAGGACGAAAAGGACAGCTGCACCGGACATCCACCGGCCAAAAGACCAACGCAAAACTTAATCGAAAATAACCGCCCTGCCTCTAAGAATAAATAAAGCCCTAAAGTCAGTAAGATAAAATGCCCTGTCTCTTAGTAAGAAACCACCATACAGATACACACAAACAAACAAAGACTCCTCTCGCTTTCACGGAAGAAAGCAGACAGAGAGAGGAGAAAGAGACATAGAAAGGCAAAATATCTAGGCAACGGACTAAAAAGGAGAAACCAGGAAGGAAAAACCAGGAGGACAGAAAAGAGCCAGGGGGGAAGGATCCTACTAACTACATCCACATAGGCAGGTACGCCAGGGGGGACGAGACCTAATAGCTACTTCCACCTAGGCGAGTCCCGCATAACTCCAATAAAGCACAACGGAGCAAAACGGTCTCCTTAAAAACCTAGACCAAAGTAATACTGACTTAACATACGAAGGGTAAAAATAATACCACACACAAAACAGCATAAGTGATGCCAGACCACAATACGACCAACAAACAATCAATCAACAATCAATATCGAAGCCCCGAACAAAGGAAACGGAAGGCTTATATAGCTCTAAGGTGACCACGCACAGGTGTGGATGCAGACAGAAGCTCCGCAATCAAAGCAGGGCGGAGCAAGCATCCACCAAAAGGGCAGCGCCCTCGCGTGGCCACCGAGGAAAATGACCGCATGGGGAAAAAGGGTAGAAACCCATGACAACTACTCTCAGATTTATTAGATTGTAGGCTACCATGAAGCAGTCCACTGAGTAATAATGAGAACATTTAATGTCAGGCCAGGGCAGGAGAGAAACAGGGACAAGCAATGGTGTAGTCAAAGAGAAGGCTATACCATGATTTGGCGTAGGAGCGGGTGCACGTAGGCCACATCATATGTGAACTCACTAACAACTGTTTTAGCTGCGTTTGTGATAGTGACAAGAATGCATATAAATTTGAATCTTACAATAAATTTTTAGGGGCATTTTCTTGCCCCTGCCCTTGTGCTTTCTGGGGCAAAATAGATTTATTTGAGGGCATATTTGCCCTTTGCCCCATGGTATATTTCCGAAGCTGGGCTAATGTATGACTAACGTTAATTGATAGATATCATAATTGTCTACTTTGGCATTATTGTTACTCAAACCGGTCTTGCCAATGAAGCATTTTTCATTTAATTCAACAAGCCTAAATATATCGTTTGCAGCATAAAAGGGTATAGCGTTCCCTCATTGTCGCAACTCAGAAGGCTCCGGGTCTCATGTCTGCTAATATTTGTAATATTACATGATTTAAAAAAAAAAGAAGCATATAAATTATTTTAAACTGAGTGTAGGCGACATGAAAAGATACGTGAAAGATTTATGAAACTTTCCAGGACTTTTTGTACTTGACTTTTTGCTTTTTTTCTTATTAGTAAGTTTGAAGTGACACATACCTTCACTATAATGTGAAACATCTGATTCAATTGAATGTCTTTATTTAACATGTTTGTTTGTGTTTGTGCGTCTGCCTCACTGTCTATGTCTTTTTTACTGAAGTTCCCTAACAGGAAAATAAAAGTTATTCTATTCTATTCTATTCTATTCCACACTGCTGATATCTTCGCAGTCTCCATTGTTCTAATGGTCACGTGAACTGAAGCATTTTTGGACCGAGGGATGTCACGCGCCCTTTCATATTTTATTAAAAAGACCCTTTATTATAAGGGTCATTTCAGCATTTGAGGACATTTTTGAGTTTGAAATAAAAATATTTTTATATTTTTGGCACTAAATTTGATAAAGGACATGATAATATTTCAGAAAAACATACTGTGCCATCTCAGCATGCGATTATACTTAAACCAGAATCCATTTTTCATGACTTTCCCACGTTGAAATGTTATGGACATCTTTTTTACCAGAAAATAAGATATCAAGAGTCTTTTGATATTGTTCGGTCACAGAGATCAGGAAGTCATGGCATGCAAAGGATATGTGACCAAAACAGGTATTTCTGTTTTGATTTATTAGAAAAAAGTAGTCATTCTATATGTTGTTCACATTAGCTATAGCCTACATTTATCAGTAAAGCCCAATGTGACATATTCTATGTGTAACACACAGAACTTTGCAATCTAAGCAGTAAAATATCAAAATTGCTCCAGAAATGTGTTCCTTGAAGTCCATTAATTTGGTCTGTTTTATATCCCTCGTAATTTTCCTTTATGCTAAACTGGGTCCGGATCTTTATGGGCTAACGTTACTTAGTTAATCTTTAAAATAGCCAGATATTTCGCTGAATATAGTTTTGCTAGATGTAATGTTATTGCAATTCATAAAAGCAGTTGCACGCTCTGCTCTTTGTTTTAATTTGTCATTAAGTTTGCAATGAGATCATAGTAAATGGACAGTATAAGGACAAGCAAGCCACAAATAAACAACATTTGCTGGGAAAAGCAACTGAAATGAGGTTGCAGATACAAGAACTTAAGTATTTTAATCCAGTCCTGAACTGCGTATATAAATATGAGATTATTATGACCTCTATTCAAAAGGATTATCAAAGTATTTGATTTTCTGAAGAAAACCAACATTTTTATTTGCAAGGAGCGTGTTGGGGAGGCAGGTGGTGCTGTTGCCTCACAGTTCTTGAGCTTCAGTGTACATGGATGTAAGTCCCCTCCCCATTTCCTTGTGGATTTTCTCTGGTAACTCCAGCTTCCTATTTCAGTTCGTTTTTAATGCTAAAACAAAAATGTTCCGTTGTTGCATGTGTGCAATGCACTGGTGTCCTGTCTAGGGTTACCCTGTCTACCACTGTAGTTGTTATCCCGCTCTTAAAGAGTTGAACAGTTAAATAAAAAGCAGATGGAGATACACCTGATTAATCTCATTATTGCCAAATGTGAATGCACTCAGAAACAACTGCTAAATCAGCTTGGAACATTAACATCATCACCCCATGGGAAAAGAGCTTCCTTGTGAGATAGGAATACATAACCTAGAAAACGTCATATATTTAACCATTACAAAAATGACACTTGTTATGAAGTAAAGTGAAAATTAGTCATTCATTTTAATTAGCACACTCAAATTTAGCGAATTGTTCACTTGGAGCCATGGTCATGTGACAACTGAAACTGATCCCGACATGCACAGTAAAAAATCGGTCTACTTTCCAAATGTTGCATTCAATGTAGCTAATTTACAACAAAAATGTTCATGTAAAATGCCCTAGAGAATTCCACTGGTTCCAGACTTGTTAAAAGGCAGTGGACATTACAGCATGTTAAAAGTGTGGGGAAGAACTTTAAAAATGTCTGGAATTCACTTAATTGTTTCACCATTAAACTATTAAACTGACCATTAAACTTTAGCCACATAAGTGACAGCTTTATGTCAAAAGGTAACCTTTACTGTCCAGTTTTCCTCAAAGAAGTGTAATAGGTTATTTTAAGGAGGGGAATCCCCCCTCTTCTCCCAATATATGAAAATCTTTGAAGCAGGAGAGCACAAGAACATCTCATACCTTTTCTATCAACAAGTTGATATTTGCCCATGATAGAAAAGGCATGAAACCAGGCTGCACTTACAGTCAATGGAACTAAAAAACAATATAAATCGAACAGGTACGTAGGT
Organism: Synaphobranchus kaupii; assembly: GCA_029718625.1. Taxonomy (NCBI): domain Eukaryota; kingdom Metazoa; phylum Chordata; class Actinopteri; order Anguilliformes; family Synaphobranchidae; genus Synaphobranchus; species Synaphobranchus kaupii. The sequence goes on along the minus strand of CM056377.1, from coordinate 45,595,612 downwards.
TCCCATAGTTACCTCTAGAACATAAACAGGAAGTCTGTAGTACTACAGCATGCCCATAGCAAGCAAATATGCAATACAATCCTAAATTTGCTTTTCATTCATGTGAATGAATATGTCCCCAATTAATTAATTCAAAACATTTTTACTTTCTGTGCACATTGAACCCTTTCAGTCATTCTTCACAAAAGCACCAGGTTCCTTCAGAAATCTGTTTCTGGTGACTACATTTCTTGTTTCTGGTGACTACATCATTCCTCACAGAATTAAAAATACATAGACCATATGCATTTGCAGTATGTGAGGTTAAATGCGACAGAAAATATTGAGCACTTTTAAGCTGGTCAGTCACAGGGAATTTTATTAAAATAATTGTTGCAGATACACATTTCCAAAGCAAAATCCATATAAATCCTCGTTTTATTTGGTTGTACAGCTTTTTATTTTTCTTGTTGCTTTAAAATCTGACAAAAACCTGTCAGATACTGCTTTTTGTGTAACAAAACAGAAAGCTGTCGATGTAGATTGAACACAATAAATGTGGTTGTCTGTGAAGCTGGCAAAGCGTAGTTCTCCATATGAACAAAAGTGAAATCTATGAAGAAAAATATATATAACACATTTATAAATAGTTTTGCATTAACAATATTTAGCAGAATACAAATGGAATGTACACATTCCTGGTTTTAGCTTCCAGATTAAGGCTGGAAATTGACATACATGTTCATTGTCCACAATTTTGAATAAAACCCTATTAATATTATATATTCAGTGACTTCTGAGGAGCAGTGTGAGTCAAACCCTGAGAAATCCTTGGGTCCAACTAACTTCAGGGAGGAGAGTATAACAAACCACTACATACTTATTGATCTGATTCTGAAGACTCTTGCTAAACTGCAGCGTATTTTAATAATAAATATGTACATTTCACTGTACAGCTTCCACATGATATGGTTACATGGTGACATGGTTATTCAGTTTGGCTCTGTGAGTTACCTGTGAGTTAGAGTGTATTGTTGAGACTAACTATGCAGAATGAAAGGGTAAAGACATAGTAAGATAATTTATGATACGGAAATAGCTTGTCATTATATTTCCGTCTTAAGTTTTTTTAAAACGGTTGAATGCTTTAATAAATAAAATTAACTTAAAGAGTAGTAGTAGAGATGTAATCATTACACATGTGATGTTGAAAAATGACATTTCTGCTCAGCTATGCTGATTGAAGGCAAGTGAAATAGTGGCATAGCTGAAGAGTACAGGAGACAGGAGTCCCATGCATCAGGCAGTACATATTGTGTAATGTCTATTACATTAATTATTTTACATTTTCACTTATATTTGAACTTATATTAAAACAATTTTGATGTGGATGGCTTTACAATAGTGGACCATAATGTGCATGAAGAAATTGCATTTACAATCTAAATAAACAAAATATAAGACCGAAGTTGAACAATGATTGGTTCAAGTGAAGAAAAAAGGCCTGTGTACTATATAGACACACTGAAAAAGAATGGAGAGATCGTTTAAAGGTAGGGGGCAGGGACTGATAGGAAAAATAAACTATTGCAATACACTGATAGTAGCACATACCTTTTTTTCGCAGATAAATATTTATTTAATGTAAGTGAATCCAAAACACCAGCATTTTTACCAGTCATGCACATATAAAACAAAAGGCTAGTATTGCACACCTTTTCCTCAACCTCCCATTACCAGTACTTAAGAACATCATGTGGGGGAGGTTGTTCCCCAGGTAACGCCCTTGCGCTTCCTCCCATCAGAAGAAGGCAGGGTTGGTGTGCTCGATGATGCAGCGCTTGCAGTGGCGCTTGACGAAGCGCAGTGCCTCCAGTGGCACATCGCAGTCCTGCACATTGAGCAGCTGCAGGTCGAAGCAGTTGGCGGCTACCACCTGCAGCCCGCGGCCCGTGATGCTCTCGCACGACTTGAGGCCGAGTCGCTTCAGGTTGAAGCAGTTCAGCGCCAGGAGCTCCAGCCCGGCATCCGACACCAGCGGGCACTTGCCGATGTCCAGCGACTTGAGCTTGGGGCAGTTCTTGGCCAGGTGCTCCAGGCCATGGTCCGTCAGGCCCTCGCAGCCGCGGGCGTTGAGGTAGCGGAGCCGGCCGCAGTACTTGGCGACGTAGCGCACGCCCACGTCGGTGATGCGCCCGCAGTGCGCCACGCTCAGGTAGCGCAGACGGCCCTCCAGCTTGGCGATCTCTCGTAGGCCGAAGTCGCTGATGAAGCGGCAGTCGCTGACGCTCAGTTCCCGCATGGCCGGGCAGTAGATGACCAGGTAGCGCAGGGCCTCATCAGTCAGTCGAACACAACGGCGCAGGTAGAGGTGCGTCAGCTGGGTGCAGTGGGCGGCGATAATGTGCAGGCCTTCGTCCTCCAATGCAAAGCAGTCTGTCATATCCAGGTAACGGATAGAGATCTGCTGGCCATGCATGGGCGACAACTTGACCGATACCTCCCGCGTCAGGCTGATGCAGGTCACCTTGGAGCAGCCTGGTGTACAAATAGGGTGTAACATAAAGGTTAGTCATTCAGGGTAAGTGGCTGAAAAGTTTGGCTATACTGATTTAATATTGGTAGATTGTTTTTGCTTACATTGGTGCATGTGATTTATGTCATGGGAAATGTAAAAATGTAATGATTCAAAATTATTAAAAGATAAGACAGCTCATTATACTGTTGCTTCACATACTAGTCATATAATTATATATATATAATTATCTGCTTTAAGCCTGAAGAGCGTTGTAATATTCAGGACCACCTATGTTATTTTTTCCATATTTTTGGTAAGTGAACGTAGTGCGATTTAAATTTAAGGAGGTGCTCCTATAAGCACTGTTGTATGAGCTTCAATGTAGCTTGCATGGAGTAAGATCTGCAAACAGCTTCCAAAATCACCTGGATATATGTTGAGTATGTGGAAAGAATTATTTATCAAAAAGACAACTCAAGGTACTGGAAAAAAACTTAATCTACAATTTAACTGGAGGATCTAACAGGACCTCTATTAGTTGGAGAAATGCTGTTGACAGCAATTTGCCATTCGTATCACAATCTTCTAAAATGGTATCACAGGTGTAATTCCACATTCCATTTTGTAACATACTCAACAAATGATGTAGTTATGTTAACTGGTCAACGTTGCTTGAGGATCAACTTTATACATACCAAATGCAATATGCAAAACACCAAAATAAACTACTACATTGAAGGAATGTTCCTACTACACATTTTGTCTGGAAATATTTTCTACTGAATTGTAATACACCCATTGCAATGTAAATAAATCAGTCAATCAATACTTTCACCTCAGCTATTCAATAAGAACAATACCAGAAGCCTGTATATATACACTACATCCCCAGACTGTTACACTGTCAGAAAAAGGGGTAAGGTATGGGTCTGTTTTTGTTCTCTAAGGTACAAGGTACTAAGGTTCCCCCACTGGGTCATATTTGTACCTCTGAATACTAATATAAAAGGGTAAAAGGTACAATGGGCGTACCTTTGAGGGTACTGCCCCAGTGACAAGTCATTGTACCCCTATTGGTACAATTTACGCCCCTTTTTGTCTGACAGTGTATGATCAACAATGCTATCTGCTGCAAAAACAGAACACAGTTGTGTACCACAGTGAATTTTGCAACAAAGGTTTAGAGACACCAGGAAACCTGATTTGTTTTTCTCACAGGAGGTTTCCTCTGGGCTTTCTCATTTACAGGAAAACACTCCAGATGTTTCTTACTTGTCACTCATTATTTCAGAGTGACTTTCTGGCCTAACACAAGTACCCACTTGACGCTGCTGCAGTAAAGAAATGATGTAATTTCATCTGGCTGGGTACTAGCCTTTCCTCACCTCTTCACACTTTCCATCTGAGTGTTTCATATTGTGACATATTTCATATATTTCTTTTTTGTTTTTTTGTTTTGTTTCTAGAACGTGGCACTGTGATGGCGACATGTAGCCTAGTCCAGCTGTCTCTTGTTTCATGTTTGCTAATTTTAATGTGTTTTATTGTATCAAGCTTTTATCTTTTGTTTTTTAAAGTGCTGGTATGTCTGTTATAGGACAAGGAAGAAAATTGATTTTTTTTCAGGGCGCTCCTGCTGCTCTTTTTAATAATATTACCAATTTATCCAGTCGGGCTAATTTTGTTCATGGTCGTCGCCATGGAGACACATTCATAACATATACTCCGGAATGTCTGTTAGATCTGAGGAAACAAAGTTACCATTTCTCTTCGCCGGAATTTGAGTTTGATATCAAGACTGATCCAGGACTGCAGGCAATCCTCAAAAGGCCACCAGGGAAAATAAGGAAAGGAGGACACAAGGGAGTGAGGCAATGACTGAAGAGGCTGAGTGGTAAAAAGGCATGTCCATCGCTTCCCTCGATAGTTCTAGCGAATGTCAGATCCGTTATAAATCCGTTATATCTGAAATAAATTGGACGAACTTCAAGCCAATGTTGAATTGCAATGGGCATACAAAGATGCAAACCATCATCTGACCATGACTTCCTGATCTCTGTGACCCAGCAATATCAAAAGACTTTCTGATACTCTTACAAGCGATACTGGTACTATAACTTCTCTGCATTTGAATGGCTGTAAGTCCTCAAGGGTCTGACGTATCAAACGATCCTCAAACCATCACTTTGCTGCCAGATATGCAGTAGATATGGATGGATCACTTTAAGGGTTGTTTCTCCTGACAAATTTTCCCATTGAACTCTACGGAAAAATAAGTCCGGAGAAGAAATCCTTCAAGTTATCCATCCATATCTACTGCATATCTGGCAGTAGAGTAAGGGTTTAAGGCTTGTTTGATACGTCAGACCCTTGATGACCTTTAAGACTCAGTGCACAGTGCCAGAAGTTATAGAGGAATTTATTATTGCAAGGATATTCAAAGAAATAGAGTTGAACACTTTTTTGATAAATTTGGAGGGAAGGATGTCAACCACACATGAAGAGGGCTTCATAACTATGATTTCTCGTAAGGCGGTTTCGGAGACAGTATCAAAACTATGTGAAGTGCAGTATATTGGGTAGAAATATACATGTCATGAGTTGCAGGGATGATCTGCATTCTGATATTGTCTATTTTATTTACAAAGCAATTTAAGAATTGTTCACATGTCTCTGGTGATGGTTCTACTCTAACGCTTAGGGAAGCATCTGTAGCACAGTTAATCACAGAAAAAGTACTCTCGAATTGTGACAATTTTTGGTAATAATATCTGAGAAATACTGAGTCCTGGCATTTTTAACTTCCACGTTAAAATTTTGCATGCAATTCCTTAGAATTTCTAGGTGAACAAAAAGTCTGTTCAAAAAAGAGATTTCCATATACATTTCTAATCATTATTTTATTTTTTATTTTCCAAACGGTAATAACTTTTTTCCAAAGGGTAATAACTTTTTCTTTTCATAGCCATGGCTCTTTCACATGTAACCACTACTGATCTATCAATGGCACAGTTTTTGTGCTATTTCCTTAATGAAATTGAACTTATATGCCGTAAAGCCTACATAATGCGGTTATGAGCATTACGTAACACCAGTTGTGATTGTGGCATACTGGCAATTATGACATGCAAATGACAGCTTTATGTAGCATTTTAGTGCCATTCAAGTAAGGTGACACTCATTTAACCTGACATAATGCCTTCATGACCACCTTAGTACAGCAGCATTCACAGCCACATCAGACACATCTCTGGGCTCTATTTTCCGGCTGGCGCATGGCGGGTGGCGAGCCAGCGCATTGGCGAAGTGACATTTTCGGCATGTATTTTCAGGCTCCTGAGCCCGTTTGACCGGACGTGCGCCGAAGTGGGAGGAGAGCCGCTGGAGGAGGTGTGTCAGTCCAGATCGAGCAGCGAAAGGGCAAATTTGAGGCTCTATTTTCCGGCCAGTGGCGAGCCATCACTGGCAAGGTTGCAATTTCGTCACTGGTAATTTGGTGACTCGCCGTGCGCTGAAGTGGGAGGGAAGCCGCTGTTGCGGAGTGTGTCTGTCAAAAGGGAGCAGCCCAGTTACATTTTAGTGCAGCGGAATGCAATTTTGGGGTAAGATTAGACTGTGATTTGCACTGCCCGCGTTTATGGCACAAATCACAACACAGCGTATGGTGACTTGCTAATTTCATGGCTTTCCTGAGCAATGCATCCAGAAACCTATTAAAAAGCCAATCAATCATATGCTGTCCTATTTGACTTTGAAATTCCCCCAAGCAGGAAAAATGTATACCTTGCATTTATTGTTCGTTGTCTTTTTTCTTTTTTTATGTTTTTCTTTTTTTATTTCTGTATTTATTTCTGTTTTTAATTGTTTATGACTGTTATTATACTGCACTGTGGTCTCAGGGGTACTGTATTCTTTCTTACATCCATCTGTAATGAGAAGAACGACAAATTTGGTGCATACATTCACACTTATTGCACATATAGTGATAGAAACTTACCTCTTAACTCAATTACTTGCAATTAAATTGTCACGATTCCAGCTGTCAAGTCACGTTTTATTTTATTTTATTTTCTTGTCTTTATGTTTTATTCTTGTTACGTTTCATTTTTATGTCATGTCACGTTTCATGTTTGATTATTGTTACGATTTATTTTCTTGTCATGTCACGTTTTATATTTGATTCATGTTACTTTCCCGTTCATTGTTTAGCATACACATTTCCGTGTTTTTCCGCAGCCTTGCGTTCATGCTGTTTCTCTATCTCTCTTGCTGTCGCTCACGCTTCCCTAATTGTTTCATTCTCCCATGTCTAGTTTACTAATCTACTAACGTTAGATCAGGATTGGGTAATACTAACTCTCTAACCATGTGTTCATGTTTACCTTACGTTTCTCGTGCATGTCATTTACTAATTTACTAACGCTAGGTCAGGATAGGTACTAATAGTACTAATTATCTTGTTACCTTGTCAGCCTTCCACACCTGATTTACATTCCCATGCTGCTCTCAAGCTAAGTGTCTGCACCTGTCTACACCTGCATTTAAGCTCAGTGTTCATGTCTTGTCTTTGCGAAATTGTTGCCTCCTGTTTGTCAGTGCACTTTTGAGCGGTTTTCCAAGCCTGCCTTTTTGTTTACGATCCAAGCCTGTTTATTGACCATTGTTATCGACCTCTGTTTTGTTGACCACTGCCTGCCTGTACCACGAGTTATTGCCTGCTGTCTTTGTACTGTTGCCCTGCGGAGCGGACTTCGGTCTGGACTCTTGCATCGTCTTCGACCCCGAGCCTGCCTACCGTCTGCCTGTACTACTGCCCCGCTGACCGCTACTCTGGTTACTGGACTTTTCGCATGGTGTACCGATTCTGAGACTGCCTTCTCCCTCGGTACTGTACTTTGGTTTTGGCTGGATTACCCGTGTATGAACTTTGCTTGTGTTTTGACTACGCTCATTGGACACTCCGTTAATAAAGCCCTGACGGGACTTTATCTCCAACCACTGTTTCTGAGTCGTGCATTTCGGGTCCTACCCTCACGCACCCGTCTCATAAATCAATGTAAAATAGATAGCCTATAGTCTTCAACTGCAGTTGTATTCGGAAATTGACAGCGGGTGGACACATTCTGTAAGCGGGAGGCCTCCCGACCATGACTGAATGGGCTTGTTCTGTTATCGTTTTTCACTAAACCCTATGATGGGGTCAAAACAAGTCCAGCCAATACACTGGGTCGCAATGCACACTGCTCTGCCTTCAAGTGCTCCTCGGAAGCTCCTATTTCCCAGTTTCCAAATTGTAATTATGAGGTTGACGCATTCACATGCTCCGAAATCGGAATTAGGCTACCAGCAAACATGGAGGTCTAGAAAATAGGCTAAATGTTTCTTTTGATCCTTTACGAATAAAAAAAAAAAAGTGAGCTGCTATCTCTTTCTGCATGAGAAAGGGAACATATGAGAGCAATTTGATATAAGGTATATTTTACTAAATGTTTTGCTATTTTACTAAAAAATTGTGTGCTGTGTGTGCGTGACCATCAATATGATAACATGCTGCCTTGTTGCATTGTCATACGTGACTATCGCATTTTCTCCCATTTCGATTTGGCTATTGGGAAATGGGAGCTTCTGAGGAGCACTCGAAGGATAGAGAGGTAAAAGGTCAGTGGTGAAACAAATTATCTCTGACTTTCCCACTTGTAATTACAAATTTGTTCAAAATGCTATACTATCCTATACACAAATTACAAAAAACATGAAAGATTCAGAGACTCATTTAACCCATTCGGTTCCACACTATTAAGTGTATGTATCCAGTACGCCTCTCTGCGGAGCAATTGCTTAATATTTCCGCCTCTGGATGACAAAGTGACTTTCTCAATACCCCAAAATTTTAGAGAAGAGACAGAAATGGGTTAAATGAGTCTCTGAATCTTTCATGATTTTTGTAATTTGTGTATAGGCTATTTGATTTTCATTATATATTATTTATGCCATGCTCATAATAGGTTATTATTCAGTTCATTTACCCATGACATTTGTCGGTCTTCTCTCTACCCTGTTAAAGAATATAACATTGTGTATGTGGTATCTACTACGAGATCTATTAGTCCCACACATGCGCACCTTACTATGTGTAATTGATGGGAGGGTATTTATATACCTCCCGGTGCGTTGTCTGTATTTCCGTTTGACTCTGAAGAAGACGGCGTTGACGTCGAAACGTCAGTCTTATTAAATATATTTTTTTGCTCTGAGCTCTGTGTGCTCCAGTCTTCCTTATCTTGGGTTAGTCCTAGCAAAGTGGTCCGGGTTAGGTATTCTTTCAGTTCGCTGGTCCTCTTGTTGAGCACCTATAGTCCTTTTTTATATAGCCGGTTGTAGCGCGTTTGGGATTACCCCCTTTATAATTGTGGTTTCTTAGGTTAATATGACACTTATTGGTTATAAATGGGCCTTCTGTGCCTTCTTTAACATTTTTGTAGAACTGACACAAACACTGATGTTCTCAATTTGTCAGTCTGGATAAGAGCGTCTGAGATTGTAATGTAATGAAAAGCAACACTACACACGCTTTTCAGATGTCCACATTTATTCAAGCCAGAGGACAGAAACAGAACAGTTGACAAGTGGCATACATTAGTACAATACAACAAAATGTGAAAGAAACTTGATACAGCACATGAAGAAATCACATACAATCCATCTACAGTGAGCACCATAATTCATTGGACAGTGACACATTTTTTGTTATTTTGGTTCTGTACTCTAGTACTTTCAGTTTGAAAATACAGTGACTATGAGGTTGAAGTGCAGACTGTCAGCTTTAATATGAGGGTATTGTAATGTAGAATAAAGTAATAATTTTTGATATTGTTGGGTCACAGACATCAGGAAGTCTTGGCATGCAAAAGATATGCGACCAAATATTAAAAATTATTACTTTATTCTACATTATGTTAAACTGTCCAATATTTATTGATGCCAGAAAATGGGGGGGGGGACGATGTACAAAAGGTTCTATAATTTCTAAACGGTTCATCCGATATGATGAACATACCTTCAAATTAAAGCTGACAGTCTGCACTTTAACCTCATTGTCATTGTATCCTTTCAAACTCAGTGCTAGAGTAATAACAAAAAGTTGCTGTCCAATTAATTATGGTGCTCACTGTATGTTGGGGTGTCTTCCACTAAGAAATGTAAAAAAGAGAATAAAATTATGATTAGAAATTTAGATCTATAAAGCTATTTAATGTAGCCACATTATATACAAATCTGCCAAAATACTCACCAAAATGCCACGGTAGATCTGCTGCATAAGCTAAAGACAGCTTTCAACAGTCACTAATTTCTTAGGCAGTCTATTGTTCAGTCCACTGGTTGGCTCCTGCTGCAACCTATTGTCCGGCGGTTGTACCTACAAATTCATATCAATATCTCCATGCTGCTTGACTTAGAAATACAGTATTGTAGAGTACTTGGTAGTCTGATGCAATATTTCAAGTTGTCATTTTAACTTGTTATGCATATGGTTTGAAATGGCATCAACTGATGGCCAATTTTATCAAGCATATTAGTAGGATAGCAAGTAAGTTTCATGATTAGGGGTGGGACATTTTTCTCTAAACGCTTATAAGCTGCCATTGTCCTTTTGTTTACTCTAGTACTCTTTTTTCATACCTAAAGCCCATTTTAGAGCAGCAGACCTGCTTAAAGGCTTAACACAGAACACGGAGACAGGTCAGACCTTTATCCTGGTTGGGAGGTGGGTCAGACCAGGTGAATTTAATTGAAAAAATTCATAGTCTTCAATATATGGAACTGCAAAATGGTCACACCTTAAAATCATAATGTGAAAAAAATAATAAATAAAAGCTTTACTTTTTCAGCTAACTGAAAATATGCTAGACTATCATTTCTACACTATCCTCTCTTAGCGTGACCAATTGCATGCTACTCTTACAGTGGCCAGACCTCCATCTGTTTGGGATTCTGTTTTAGGATATAGCATAGAACTCATTTTGTTTTCTTTTCATGTGCAAATTCCTTTATGATTACTGATCCCACAATGCCTTTTCATGTGTCCTTTTGCTTTCAGGGATCAAGACTGTGGCATACATGATGCTTTTGTTTAAAACTCACTTATTTATGGTAGTCTTAGCTAATGAACACCAGCACCTATGAGTTTTTATTGACTGTGTGATTAGCTATTTAGCACTGGAGTTGGTTGTTCCTATTTAGCAGAAGATGCAATCTCCACCTCTGATTGTTTAGCACAGATATGTCATTATTTACCTGACACGTCCAAGTGTTCCAGGTTGGGGCAACGTGACGCCACCTCAAACACAGCCTCATTTGAGATGTTGTAGCAGCCGGCCACCTCCAGCCTGCGCAGCTCCGGGCAGCACCGCGCCACCGTGTACAGCCCACGATCGCTGAGCCGACGGCAGCCGCTGATCACCACGGTCTCCAGCATCAGGCACACGTTGGGCGTGTCCTGACACAGCCGGCGTGTCAGCACCCGCAGGGAGCGGTCAGCGTTCAGCAGATCACCCATCAGCTGGATGGTCCTCCACAGCCGGGGGTCCCAAGCCAGGTGGTACCAGCGGCGGCACACCCTCGCACAACAGCACAGCTGATTGGAGGGCAAGTGGGAAAAGATCTGCAGGAAGGCGTGGTCTGGGAGGAGGTCGATGGGTGTCTGCTGGACCTTAGGGGGGTGGGATTGTTTCTTGGGACGGGTCAGGCTGCTGGGTGGGGAGTGTACTATAGCCACGGTCTCTCCAGTAATGGAGGAGGAGGTGCAGGAGCCACGGCCATTGGCTACAGCCGGTGAGAGGGGAGAGGAGATCGGCGGCATTATGAGAGCAGGACTGGGCGTGCTCAGTGTCCGCATACTCAGGTCTGAATCTAAGCAGAAGAGAGAGAGAGAGGAAATAAATCAGATCGCTATGTTCACAGGGCAAGACTAGATACCTTGCACAGTTTTAAGTCTGTTGTAAATTTCAGTACACATGGAGAGAACAGATACATGTTGGATTACATATCATGTACTGCATAAACAACAGTGAATTTGGGCCACTACACCATGTACAATCCTAAACCGTTCTGCAAAGAAAGCAGAATTGAGAAATAATTGTTACTGAAGAAAGACCCATGCATTACAACATGCTTGCATTCTAAAGTATACATTTCTGCTAAGAGGTACAAATGGAGATTCAGGCTATTGTCACTCGGTAATCACAACAACAGCCTGTGCAAGTTCATAGAAAGCAGCAACTAATTATTAAAAGCTCAGTGACTTTGGATTATAGCCCAGTTGTGGAATCTGGAGGTTATACTAGTCCGGGCATGGAGTCTCTCATCAACTTCACCCTGACCTAAAGTCGGTCATAGACCCCTATGGTGCTGTCAACACAGAACAGTCTCTCCAGTAATAAAAAATGGAAGTCTAATTTCAAAGATTTATGTGCAATAGTAGCCAAAGGTATAAGCTTTGGGCAGAACTTTGGGCAGAAGGGGTTGTAAAACTTCAGGCCTCTACCGGGACAACTTCCAGCTTGTGTTTTATAATCGGTGGACACAGTGTAATGCTTGGGAATTTCAGTGTAACTGGTTAGAAACTAAGCCGACAGCTTGTTAAACACTAATAAAATGAAGGTGAGGTGAGATGATAAATTGCACAGAAAAATGTGGTGTTGAGTGAGTTTGACCCAGTTACTATGAATACTGTGCTCACTAATGTGACTGAAAGCACAGATGGAATACAAAAGAAATCATATCACATCCAATCCCTTCTCTAACATAGAAAATCATATAAAAGAATACTCATGTCTATTTATGGTTTTGATAGGTACAAACCTATTAGTCAAGTATATGATTGTGCTGAGGTCTGAGGACATCAACTATAATTGTGGATCAGAAAAAATAGGTAGGTCTTCTTAAGCAAACTGGATGAAAAATGATTGTTGCTTGGATGTTCAAAACTCAAGTACTCAACTCAATTAATTATATAAAAAGTGTGGAGTGGAAGCTGAATTCTTAACTTTAGACCATTCGACAATTGAAAATATGTTCAACCATCTTCAGTCGATTGGACTGAACAGCAGGACAATTATGTTTACACTGGCATTGTTAAATGATGAAGTCAAGAAATCTGGACCAATTTGTTTTTTTGGCTTTCTGTGGTTTCAATACAGCTCATTTCTAAAATGGTACATTCAGGGTATATATAGAAATGTCAGCAAATATTTCTGAAAGAAATAGTAACCCAACAGACCCATTATGAAGAGCAGTTGACCAGAGTGCATCGATTACTTGCATTTTTTTTTTCTCGTTTAACTGACTACATAATTCATAACCAGTGTTTCCTGTGAACTAATTTGTTGAAGAAAATATATATACGGTTTGTTTCGTACCACTGCTTGTCACCTCCCACTGTGTGACCACTAATGGTATATATGCTAATTACCCAATTATATTGCTATCTGTTTTTACAAACAGAAAAACAATAACCCCATTAAAAAAGACACACGCACATAAAATACCCATTTTCAAGGTTTCGCCTTTTACTGCTTTGCGGCCATGTTGAAGTTTTACTATGATTTTTTTTAGCAGCTGGCTACCATTCTCTTTTGAGGTCCACAATTGGACCATTCTGACATCTCTGTTTCCATTTGAAATGAAACGGTTTTGTTTCGTTAGGGATGTGCGAGGGAAAACAGCTGGTAATTATGATGTCTGGTGATGACACGATGTAGAAGTGTATCTATCAGCACAAATCTCCCATGAAGTTGTTTCTCCTCTGCCAGTGTCCTGACTCCACTGAGTTCTGAATTGCTCCAGTAGACATGCCAAGATTATTTGACTCACATATAACAAATGTGAGAGATGGCCACATATGGGCGTGGACCACAGAGTGACATTTAAACTGAGGGACTGATTCAGTCCCTGTGGATAACAATGCAGGCCTGCGGTCAGGAAAGCTCCTCTCATCCCACGCACACAATCAAGTGGACCCCGTTCAACACACTGCTTCTAACTTCCCAGGGACTTGTCTTTGATTGGCACCAGACCTTGGTTCCAGTTCAGTGAAGCAATGTGCATTCAAGTAGAAACAAAAAGCCCCAATAAAAATAGAGACCCAGAGAAGATATGTACAATATTAGGTCAGATGGCAGTCTCAGCGAATGAATCATTTGGGCTTCTCCTGAGGCATTATAACTAGGGCCATCTGTTTGTCTCCCCCTATTTTCCCCCTATGTACTTCTGTCTTCTACCAACAATAAGTCGATAGCCTTTCTGTCAAGCCACATAACAAATAATTATACTGATTGTACCCCCCCAATCATCTACCTTCATAAAGTCAATAGTCTTACCACTAATAAAGCACAGATGATGATTGACAGCGATTTTTACAAGCAACATTCCCAAGTTAAATTCAGTGTGACGTATTAGGGACCACAGACATGTGGCAGTACTTTGTACAGGGATGTTAGTTTTTGATTAAAGCAGTGGGAAATACTCACGAAAAATGAGACCAGTTACGTAACATTTAACTTGTATAGTTAAATAAATAAATAAATAGGCTGCAGAAGAGGTATTTTAAAAAATGAAATAAAGGTGATGATTGTCATGTCATGATTTGTTCATTCACCCGTCACCACAGATATGCTGTCAGTTTTTTTTATCAGTTTCTTTCATTTCGATTTTATGCAAAGCCATAATCTGTGACACATACTTCTGTTAAAGCTGTTTAGTTGATGGAAGTGCCCCGCACTTTACATTGTTGATTACTCTGTGGTTTCATAGCATGTAGTGGGAGTAGTGCCATAGCATGAATTACTAAAATGCTTAACGTACAATAAGATTTCATGGGGTCATGGGTTCAAATGTGAATTCCATGCCTTGCAGGGTACTACTGTATGCCTGCATCACTACAATACAAAGGAGTAGAATTATCTAAACTCTTCAAATGAGACATGTTTCCATTCAATATCATTAAAGGATCTGAACATCTACAACAGACTGAAAGTCACTAAATGTGCTTAAACATTTAGTGTCATTCTTAGGAGAGATCCCGTCGGAAACTGGCCCTCACACATGTGCTGTGGGTTGCATTTCAACACCTGACAAAAATATGAAGAGCGAAGCCAAAGACAGGCTTTTTGTTTTAGAAAGCACAGGCAGGACAAATTTTACCCAGACCATTCCAAACAGAAGTCACACAGATGCCAATTACGTAAATTAATCATTCAGGGATTGGCACAAATTCCACAGAGCCAGGAGCACTGCGGTGAACAGCAATGAAAATGGACCCGGTTAAAGTGCTCCCGGACTCAACATCTGGGGTGTAAACAAAACAGCCATCCCTTTTATCTCTATTTGATAAGAAATCCAGTCTCCACGTAAACACCATGTGCATATCCAGGTGCACAATAAAACTGATGGGGTCCTTCTGTTTTCCATGGCAACGCAGATCCCTCCAATGATCTGAGCTCATCTGGAATGACTCCCTGCTGTAAACATAGTGCACATATCCTGGTTAAAAACCTGAACATGCACATTTATTAAAAGAGTATAACTAAGGACATCAGTACAATAGCAATACGCTCATAAGAACATTATATTAAATTCATGTGTACATTATTAAAAATTTTTATGAAATATTATCACTCATACAGAAGTTCATCAATTTGAAATGTGCTTTTCATGATACACTCAAATCTGAAATTTCAACTCATATCAGTATCTGCAATCAAAGTTTTGTTTTTAAAAACTCATTTAATTTCCCTTGTTTTGTAAGAACTACATGCATTCTAAGACCATTCAAATAAAATTATGAGTATTTTTCTCAACCCTATAGGCATTTAGTATAGCATTTACTTCTTGAAAAACTGAACAGTCAATACAGTTCTCTGGTAAACAGCTGGCATATAGCATTTATTTAATCTGTAACTCATATAAATTAGAGGAACTTATTTGATTAAAACTATATGATTGACATTGATTTCATTCAGGATAAAATCTTTTTCGGGTGAATAATTATTTGATAACATTGATATATTTGCTGTGTAGAACATTTGAATTCTGTGTAGAACATTTGAACATCATATTTTCATAAATGCCTGTCTCATCAGAATGCCCACAGATCTTTAAGGAAAGGCTGTATAAGCATCAAGTCTCATTACATTACATTACATTACAGTCATTTAGCAGACGCTTTTATCCAAAGCGACATACATTAAGTGCATACAGAAACGTCATCGAAGTAACTACAGAACAGATAAGACAAAGCACATGCTTCCCATAACATAGCAGCTATCCCTATAATGAACATTAAATGTCCCTTCTTTTGGACATATACACATTGCTAATGCTAGCGCAACTCTAAGGTAACCGGTAGCATCCACTACCAAATGCACTTAAACACTCCACAGTGCACCCAAAGCAAATAAAATATGACGACAGTCTATCTGGGGAGCGATACTCTACGTTACCTACAATGTATTGCCGGCACTGGTCGACTACAACAACAAAGAAGAGCCACAAGTTGCAATGGCCACGTTCGCTCCACCGCCGTACTTCCACAGAGAATATATGTCAGCACAAAGTAAAGGATTCAACGATAGTTTGACTTTAAAAATGATGGTATAAACACCCAAAATAACCCCAATAGACTGTCATCGTATTTTATTTGCTTTGGGTGCACTGTGGAGTGTTTAAGTACGTTTGGTAGTGGATGCTACCGGTTACCTTAGAGTTGCGCTAGCATTAGCAACGTGTGTATGTCCAAAAGAAGGGACAGCATGGAATTAGCTGAAAATGGTTTCCATCAATCAACTACATCATGGGTAAGTCGTAATTGAGACATTCCAAACTATCCCTTTAAGTGACAAGTATATACGCCATAGCCTATATTATGTGCGATAACATGAAAATAAAATAGTATTCCACCATCTGCAAAATGCTGCCAAATGTTCTATCTTCGATGAAAATCGGTAGCCTACATTAAAAATAAATTTAACGATTGCACTACAGTATGTGAAATGTGAAAATAACAATAGGCCTATCAATCATATTGGAAAGACAGTGCTTGAGTAGAAAAACAAACGTACATATGTAGCCAGCGTGACCAACCGCATTTTAGACGCAAAAATACTTACATATCGGTAAAGGGAATACTCCCCTCCCTAATGTGTTTTCTATAGCGCTTGCATAATACCAGACCGTTAAAACGAAAACTGCCGTTACGTTGGCCTGCAATTAATTTTTCAAAGCACAAAATAAGACATAGCTTATACCGCTGCTAAGGTTATAATGTACTCTATTGGATAAAACAGCCGACAATTAAACCAAAACAAACTGTAATGAATGAGACGGGCTTGCAGGGCATGGGGGGTATTACGAGTCCAAGTTTCAGATAGTGTAATAGTGGTATAAAGTGTTGTATATTTCTCAAACCGATTGTACAAGACAAAGAAATGACCACTGAATTTTGAAAGGAACATCTCCATGTGTAAAACCAATGGTAGAATTGTATATGTATTTTATATTTAGTAGCATATATTGCTAGTAGAATACGTGGTAGAATTAGACAATAATTTCACATGTTTATTTAGCATTTGAGTGAGCAGAGCTTTTCACTGCGTTTTTGGCATACGATCAGGCTATTGTGGGGTTTATCTTGTTGCTATGAAATTTTATATGATGAATAAATATAATTATGAACTCACACATAGATGCTATTGTCCACTGTGTCATGCATGGGTAGGTATAGACTGGGTGGGGGGGGGGGGGGGGGGGGGGGGGGGGGGACTTGCTACGGGAAAATAGTGACACTTAGAAAGTTTGAGACACTTAGAGTTTGTGATTTCTACTAATAGTTTGGCTACAGGAGCAACAAATGTCTCAGTTGAGCAAAATGATGACGTCATTATCACTAGGCATCTGTGCAAAGGGGTTAAGGTAAAGATTATTCCCCATAACTGTGTGAGGCTGCTTGTTAACCAATGAATAAGTTAGTTTCCTTGATCCTGCCATAGGTTAATGCAATTATTTGGACAAGGTCATCCCTTCGTCATCTCCACGGTATTATTTCAGTCAATTTTGTAACTTGCTAACAAACATTCTTTTTTTTTTTTTTAAACTTATGTTTGTGAAAGTGGCGGCACTAAGTAGGCCTATACTTAATCATTTGTGTTTTAGTCCTATTGTTTTTTATAGGCTATTTAAGTGCAGTGATTGCATAAGTCAATAAATTGTACAAGTTGTCACTAAACTGAAAAGTTTGCCTTTGTGTGGTAGCCTAGGATATTATAATAAAACAAAGTCCACCATATACTGAAATAGCCCATGCAGAAACTAGCGTATTTGTATTTTTAAAAGACCAGCTAAACAACTGTTAACGAATTATCTCACCTTGTGACATATGCACTGATATTATGATCAAACATTTCCACTAATCAAGCATTCAATCATGCATTTGGACAACGTCATGTGTGAATAAAATAAATCACAAAAACTAGTTAATCCATCTGTCCATACTTGCCAAGAGTGTAGGCTATGTCTTTAAGCACCACCGATCGATAGGCTACAACGATATAACAAAAATAAATTAAATTAAACGGCAATAACTCATTATTTAATGGCTATCCCCTAAAAATAACAGAATCTATACATTTATAAAATGGTTTTTCATTGGCAACATTGCTGCCAGTCTTTTCACCCGGTTCTTACAAGAGATTTTTTACAGAGCAGAATATTGATAATCATAATTAAGACTGAGCCTAGCCTACTATTTACAGTTTTGTCACCTACAGTGAGTAGTCTACATATTTTCAAATGAGCTTCACTTTCCTTTCATAATAAGCTACAAATACTGCAATACTACAAATATTAGTGTCCACATCAGCATCGCACATCTGCGTTTATATTTCTTCTCATTACAGACGGGTGTAAGAACAAAGAACAGAATACAGTAGCCGACCACAATGCAGTATCACTCTCAACTCAACTCAACTCAAACTTTATTTATAGAGCACATTTAAAACAACCAATGGTCGACCAAAGTGCTGTACAGGTCAATAAACAGTAGGTAATAAAAACAGTACACGTAATACAATACAGTAAGAAAAAGTACACATAAAAATACAATACAAGGGTGTCTAGCTCAACCTGAATTGAAAGCCAGGGAGGAAAGGTGAGTCTTCAATAAGGACTTAAAAACCTCTAGGGTCTGGGCAGATCTAATATGCAAAGGCAAGCTGTTCCAGAGCCTAGGGGCAGCTGCCACAAAGGCTTGGTCACCTCTGGTTTTTAGCCTAGTCCTGGGGACATCCAGCAGCAGCCGATCTGCCGACCTCAGTGCTCTAGCTGGGGTATGACAATGTAAAAGTTCAGCTAAGTACAGAGGTGCCAGCCCATTCAGAGCTTTAAAAACAAACAACAAAAGTTTAAAATCAATCCTGAAGCGGACAGGGAGCCAGTGGAGTGCGGCCAAAACTGGTGTAATGTGGTCGCGCTTTCTGTTACCAAGCTGCAAACGTCGAAGCGACGACTGGTCGATACCAACATACAGAGAATTACAATAATCCAGCCGCGTGGTAATAAAAGCATGAATTACCCTCTCTAGGTCTTTGGGGGAAAGATAGGCCTTTATCTTGGCTAGGAGTCGTAACTGGAAAAAGCTGGTTTTAACAACTGAACTAACCTGTTTGTCAAATTTGAAAGCACTATCAAAAATCACTCCAAGGTTCTTGACAGAAGAACAGATATTAGAAGTTAGTGGGCCCAGAATACCAGCAGGATAATCTATAAAATCATGCCCAAACATAATGATCTCAGTTTTATTTTCGTTTAGATTGAGAAAATTTATGTCCATCCAGCTTTTGATATCTTTTAGGCAGTCCAGCAAAGGCTGCATTGAATCCTTACTTTTTGACTTTAGAGGGAGATAAATCTGTACATCATCCGCAAAACAGTGGAAAGAAACATTGTGTTTTGCGAAGATTGATCCCAAGGGCAGCAAGTACAACAAAAACAGGATAGGGCCCAAAATGGAGCCTTGAGGGACCCCACAGGTAAGAGGGGCCACAGTTGAAGAGAATTCCCCTAAGTGAACTGAGAGACTCCGATCAGACAGGTAAGACTGAAACCATCTGAGGGCAGTACCTGTGATGCCTACACACTGTTCTAGACATGACAAAAGGATCCTGTGATCCACAGTGTCGAAGGCAGCTGTCAGGTCCAAGAGCACAAGGACAGCAGAGTTACCTGCATTAATATTTAAAATAAGATCATTAAAAACTCTCAAAAGAGTCGTCTCAGTGCTATGGCGTGGTTTAAAGCCAGACTGAAACTTTTCATAGATGCCATGGTTAGTTAAAAATGACTGCAGCTGAACATAGACTACTTTCTCCAAAACCTTAGACAGAAACGGCAGCTTGGAAATAGGTCTGAAAATAGAAAGGACAGAAGGCTGTACTACAGCATGTTTAAAAGCAGCTGGGACACAACCTGAGCTGAGACAAGTGTTTATCAAAACAAGAACACTTGGCCCAACAGTATCAAAAACTTCTTTGAGAAAACGAGAAGGAATACTATCTGAGGGACAGTTTGTAGGCCGCAGACGCTTGACTACATCTGAAAGTGATGAGAGCGATACAGGCTCAAACTGGTCAAAGACAGCAGAGCGCCAAGGAGGAGCAATAAGGTCTGGGGCAGTGAAGGTGTGAGCAGCTGACCTAAGAGCAGAGATTTTCTCATTAAAGAATTTAAGAAAGTTTTCACAAAGAGTAGGCGATGGCACAATGGGAGAAATATCACGGGGATTTACAAGAGAATTAAAAATATTAAAAAGAACTTGGGGCTTATGACTGTTATTGGAGACAAGGTTGGATAAATACTCCATTTTAGCAGCTTTAACGGCTCTCTGATAGTCTGATAAACAGACCCTTAAGATTTCTAAGGAGACGTGGAGTTTGTCCTTCTTCCACTTTCTCTCAGCACGCCGACATGCGCGTCTGAGAGCGTGGGTGGAATCATTCAACCACGGCTCAGAAAGTGCTTTAGTGCGTTTAAGGTATTGAAGCAGTAAATAAAACAGGCAGATGGTCTGAAATACATGTTGCACAAATTTCATTTACACAAACAGATAAGCCATATGACAACACAAGATCCAAGGTATAGCCATTTTCATGTGTTGGTCCAGTCACAGACTGAATTAGATTAAATGAGTCAATGAGATTTAAAAATTCCTTGGCCAGAGGTATTGATTCACAACACACATGGACATTAAAATCGCCAGAAATTAAGAAATGGTCATATGTCACCGTAATCCCCGACAGAAAGTCAGCAAAATCATGTATAAATTCCTTATTAAATTTTGGAGGACGATATACTACCGTGAACAGAACGGGAGTGGACAGATTTAATTCAAATAGCTGCAGCTCAAAGCTGGAGTAAGTGTCAAATTGAGTCTGTCGACACTGGAAGCTGGATTTAAAAACAGAGGCTAATCCCCCACCTTTGCCAGTCACAACAGCCATAAACAATTAAAAACAGAAATACATACAGGAATCAGCCTAACATAAAAAAAGAAAAAAGACAATGCAAAATAAATGCAAAGTATGCATTTTCCTTGCTTGGGGGATTCATATTAAAGGAAAATCAGGTGACATATGATCCACAAAAACAGTTTATTGGCTTTTGAATAGGTTATGAATAATCATGCATGCATTGCTTGGGAAAGCCCGGAAATGAGCATATCCCATATTGTCCATGTTTGCTGAGCTTTGGGGCAGAACAGGTTAACATGCATTATGATGTTTTCTGTATAGTCTTGTCCACTGACAAAATGTTTCTGAATATTTTCATCAGACCACCTTTCTGTATGTTAGCTATAGCCTCCGGACACTCCTAGACCCACCGACTTCAGTTTCAGAAAATCTTGTCGGAAACACTGTGTGATCAGTGACCATGGTGCAGACAACATACAGTAGTTTGGAGCCTAATGCAAACTTCTACTGCAGAACACAAATCCTGCAGATATTTAGGATTATCTAATTTGAGACTTGTCCAAAACTACTATGCCTATTGTAGAGAGACCACCAAGATAGCTACATCAGCATTATCATGTGGGGTACACTTTGATTTTAGATTTTCATCTAATATTTTGTAGTTTTTAAATATGGACAGACATAGTTGATTTTGTAAAAGAATTCCGAAGCGAGTCAATTATATTTAAAACATCCATGAAAAGAATCTCCCTTTCATACCACAGTAACTCTTAGCGACTTAGAATTTAAGATTATTATGATTTTTTCTTTTTTTGCATTGCTGTATCTTATTTTATTATTATGTTCCAGGATGTCCCCTAAATCCCTTCAGAGACTTATACAGGAAGCTCACTCCTCATGTTTGCCATGTAGATTTGAATTCCAGACCAGGGAGAACTTTAACTTGACCAGATCATGATGACAAAACCAGCCACAACTCATGTGAAATGGGCTCACATTGATAAAAAACTTCAGGCATAGATAATATGACCACCTCTCAACTTTCTCACAGAAATGGCATGACATAAGTGGTGTATTTAAAGATGCAGTACGCAACTTTCTCAGTGGTCACATTTGTTGTCAAAGCATGTCAAAGTCATAACACCCCTTGGCCCTGCCCACAGAGAAAAAGACACCCCACCCCACTGCTTCCTCAGACCTCGTTGTGAACATGCATCAGTTTTCTAGAAATGATTGCAGGATTACAGATGGGTATAGCAAACGTTACAGTAAAAATGTCAGCTACAAGAGTCCCGGTAAAACAATGGAATTTTTTTTTGTTTACCAATAACGCAATGAAACATTGACCATTTAGTCACCGAACTCACTAATGAAGTGATGGTTTTGCTAAGTTCTAAGTTCTATCTTCCTGATGGTTCACGATAGCTAACGTTTACAAAATATTTTTATAAATTGTTGAACAAGGCGAATGTTACACTCTATCCCAGACTTAGTTACCTGGTACTCGGCTAAGTTAGACATTTTACAATAGGACTTTTCTGACAGCAGATAGTGGGGCTGGCAAAATATGCCACTTGGCCGGCGTTGAAATTGTAGGTTGGTTTTAATAACTGATAAAGAAATAAATAAATAAAGGAGCCAACTTTCAGCAAGCCAGTTTTACTCAAACACTACAATTGACAGTGATGGTTAGTGAATTATATAGCTAGCCAATTTTATAAAGGATATACAGTGGGGTCCAAAAGTCTGAGACCACATTGAAAATATGACATTTTTCATGTAAACTTGGAAATAAACAATAAGTTTTGTGGATTTTGGAAAAAAATCTAAAACAAAGAAAAGTTATGATGTGAAATTAAGAGATTTTTAGATTCTGCATCATTTCCAGGTCACTAATCAAATTTCCTTGAGTCTTATCCCTTCCATTGAAGCATGTGTTCAGATGACCCTCAAGTGGATTTGATCTACTCAACAGTGGCTTGTTAGTTAATTGGCTTGCACCATCAGAAAACCAATACATAAAGCTTTGTTCACTGATAGAGAGAACATCAACTGCATCACAGATACAGAATGTGCTGAATAAAGAACGAGAGACTCCAATCAGTAAAAGTACTGTCAAAAGAAGGCTAGCTAATAGTGGTTTCAAAGGTCAAAGGTCTCTAAACCACTTCTCAGGAGGGGAAACAAGGCCAAACGAATGGCATGTGTTATGAGAACCGATCGGAACCACTCGCAGACACCAAAGGTAATGGAATAAGGCTTTATTCAAGGTTGACAGAAACAGGATCAGAGTCCAGCAAACAGTGCAATGCAGAATGAGCAAAAGCGAAGTCCAGGAACAAGCAGGGGTCAGAACCGGGGAATCCGTCAGAGCAGGGGAACATGAGGGCAAAGGGCAGGAGCAGGGCTAGGACGGGGAAGGGCAGGCAGGCAGGAGGACTGGAGCAGGGCTGGACAGGAACAGTCTTGACAGGAACAGGCAGGAGAACAGGAACTGGACGGGTAACACAGGAACGAGGAGCAGGCAGGGAGCAGGCAGGAGGCAGGCAGGGATCAAAACGCTGGAAAGACGAATGCAGGGCACAAGACGATCTGGCACAGAACAAAGAAACGGGAGACTATATGCCAGACTAACAAGGAACAGGTGAGACGAAACATAATGGGGAAACACGTATCAGGTGTGGGAAGCAGAGACCCGAAATGGGGAAACAGGGAAAACGTGGAACGGATTACAAATACTGAAAACACATAGAAAGAGAAAAAACCAGGAATGGACTAAGACATATAGGCATGGGAAGTGACAGGGATGGGCTAAGACAAACCAGCATTTCACAGTGGATCACTGGAAAAAGTATTTTTTACTGATGAATTCAAGTTTGAGATGTATGGCAGTAACAGAAGGGTTTATATAACGAGACAAACTGGAGAGCGATTGATACCACAGTGCATCAAAACATCAGTGAAACATGGTGGTGGGAATATTCAAGTCTTGGGCTGTTTTGCCTACTCTGAAGTTGGACACCTACACCGAATTGACTACACCCTGACAAAAGAAAAGTACCACTCCATTCTTCAGAGACATGCTATACCCTCTGGTTTGGAGCTTTGTGGAGAAGGATTCATATTGCAACAGAATAATGACCCTAAACACACGTCAAAGCTTTGCAAGAACTACTTGAAGACCAAAGAGGAGCAAGGAGTGCTGACTGTCATGGACTTTCCTCCACGGTCACCTGACCTCAACCCCATCGAACATTTATGGGGGCACTTGAAGACAGAGAAAGCCAAGCATTCAGTAACATCATAAGATACTCTTTGGAACATTGTCAAATCATTTTGGGATAACATGGATCATCAGGTTCTGCACAAACTTGTGGAGTCCATGCCAGCTCGATTAGAAGCTGTCATCAAAGCAAAAGGGGGACATACCAAATACTAATAATTTTTTTCATTCATGTGAAGTTTTCAAATATTTAACTTTTCATTCAAATTGTTATGCTGATAGTACCATTTCATTTATAGCCGAGTAGCTAACGCGAACTATACGACAGATAACGTTTGCATTTCCTTCTACCAAGAACTAGCTCCTGAATTAAGTAATGTTATCAATAATAGCAACCTATTACTATTCATTAATTTAATGTACATTAAATTACAATTGGCTGGCAAGCAGAAAGTCCAGATTAATTAGTGTTGAAATTTCTGACCTACCTGTCCAGTAGAAACAATGGAATCTCCACGTCTGTCTTTTAAACCAATCCACTCCTGAACATCTCACCACCTTCTAAAAGGAGCACCTATATTTTGTTTACTCTAGTTTTTGAGCGTGCTTGAAAAGCGTTTACTGTCAATGGTTTTTTCATACAATGCAAAGCTTCACATTTGGTCTTGTCAAAAATTCTACAGTCTTGATCCATACAATAAAGCACTTCTATTTGGTTCATTCTGTGGCTTCCACTTCCTGCTCATATCACAATCATCTAACATGTCAGATAAAATAATCAGCACTTTGCCTAAAACAGGGAGCAGACATCCATCCATCCATCCATCCATTATCAAACCCGCTTATTCCTGGTCAGGGTCACGAGGGGTGCTGGAGCCTATCCCAGCATGCATTGGGCGAGAGGCAGGAATACACCCTGGACAGGCCGCCAATCCATAGCAGGGCACACACACCATTCACTCACACACTCATACCTATGGGCAATTTTAGAGTCTCCAATTAGCCTAACCTGCATGTCTTTGGACTGTGGGAGGAAACCGGAGTACCCGGAGGAAACCCACGCGGACACGGGGAGAACATGCAAACTCCATACAGAAAGGATTCAAACTTGGTACCTTCTTGCTGTGAGGCGACAGTGCTAACCACTGCACCACCGTGCCGCCCTGGGGAGCAGACATACACAGCATCAATCCCCTGCCAAGAGTAATTTCACTCCATTCATGGAATACTGTACACTGAATATTGTCACATGGGTTCTAAAATGTCAAGCATACATCTGATTTTGCTCCTTTTTGTAGTGGGACATAGATCCATATAGACCATGGTAATTTAATTTCCTATTATTAGGAAATAAAAAAGATGAATAGTCTGCCTGGTATTTCTACAGTCATGGCATCAGTTTGTCTGAAAACAAACAAGAAAATTGGCTGCATATTTCTTCCTAACCTGGTCTCACAGCCCATTCGTATCTATTCTACGAAATTCCAGTCCCCGAAAATTCGTACATATTTTACGAATCAGAGATTACACACCACGTGACTTTACGATTTTCTCCGATGACTTACGAGACAAAACTGAGATCCACCATTTTTATTCACGGTCAAATAAAGCGAATGGGTAAGCTGCCGGTATTGTACTTATAGTTTATACTTATAGTTATAGTACATTCATAGAATACCTTTCTTATTTTGTAGTTGCATTTTAATGCAATATGATGTATAATTCTCGAGCTTCTTCGTCTCTGCTTTATCTGTGTGGGTTGCTATTTATAGGCTAGTCTTGTAGGCTATTACTTGCATTATACTAGCTGACGTTGTCATAAAATTTCTTCTTACCGTGAAAAACGACGACATCGAACAGATGTTAAGGTAAATCTATCACCACGGCGCACTTTCGCCACAAGTCAGCAATTATACCGGGAAATGCCCTCTTTGAAAACAAAAAACGAATGAATATAAAAAGGTTAGTCTGTTACTGCATACCCGTTTTTGCTAAAGCTGCATTGTAGCTATTATAACGCGGAGCTGTCAAAACTATAACAGCACGGAAACCCTTTAAAAAAACCAAAATAAAAACCGTAGCTAGGCTACACGTAGCCTATGGCTATGACAAATTAAGGACTAAACAAGCCACATTTTAGTTAATAAAACTCAAGTAAGCTAATTTAGATATCCAGTGAGCACAAGTGTATACTTGTTTACTTTTTTTTAGCAGCATTTCTTTGTAAGTATAAACCGAACAATTTTTTTTTTTTTAATACAATTTATTTGATTTATTTATTTAAGTATGAGCCGAAGTATGCCTTCCTGGCATGTCTCCCCGTGGCGCAGCCTGTAGCGCGGCCTAACTAGGATACCCGTGCTCTTTGCGACATTGTCGGTTCGAGTCCGTCTCATTACCCAAAAACATGGCTGAGGCTCCCTTCACTCAGTTTTCTTTTGTACTAACTGACTGTTGTCCATTAAATTCAGCTGAATATGGCTCTCTGCCAGAAGCTGGACATCGAGAGGAGCTTCTGCGCACCTTACCATCCACAGACCAGTGGATTGGTTGAAAGAATGAATGGGACAGTGACAAAGTAATGTGGACTTGATACTAAACTGACCTTGACCCATTTACACCACTAAATGGTACTATGGTCACTGTGTTAAGTATTCTATTTTGGTATTGTATTAAGCAGTGTGATTTGGGTCACACATCGCAATCATAAGCTATGCTTTACAATCGAAATAGTATTTCATAACAATGTCAATATATTTCAAAACTCTCACCAAATTGGTGGATGAGAATCCTTGGAACTGGGACCTCAGTGCAGCCATGTTTGGCTTGCGCACCAAAGTACAGATCACCACCAAGCACTCCCCATTCTACCTCATGTTCGACAGAGAAGCCAGATATCCATCTGAGGTCCCAGAGACTTTTGGAGTGAGTAGCTAGGTCTCTACATTTCCTTCACTCTAACTTATAGCTAACAGCATTTTCTCTCAATTCAAGGTAGCTGAGAATATAGAGGAAATTGTGGCTACAAAAGTTTATAAGTACTAAAATGGACTATACTTTCTTAAAATAGGTGTAATAGCCTTTGAGCTTTATTGGACAGCACAGTGTAGAGACAAGAGGAAAGGTTGGATTTGAACCGACAATGTCGCAAAGAGCACGGGTATCCTAGATAGGCCGCGCTACAGGCTGCGCCACGAGGAGACACGCCAGGAAGGCATACTTCGGCTCATACTTAAATAAATAAATCAAATAAATTGTATTTTTTTTAAAAATAGTTCGGTTTATACTTACAAAAAAATGCTGCTAAACTAGTTCTGTATGCCACTTGTGCTCACTGGATATCTAAATTAGCTTACTTGAATTTTATTAACTAAAATGTGGCTTGTTTAGTCCTTAATTTGTCATAGCCATAGGCTACGTGTAGCCTAGCTACGGTTTTTATTTTGGTTTTTTTAAAGGGTTTCCGTGCTGTTTTGACAGCTCCGCGTTATCATAGCTATGATGCAGCTTTAGCAAAAACGGGTATGCAGTAACAGACTAACCTTTTTATATTCATTCGTTTTTTGTTTTCAAAGAGGGCATTTCTCGGTATAATTGCTGACTTGTGACGAAAGTGCCGCCGTGGTGATAGATTTACCTTAACATCTGTCCGATGTCGTCGTTTTTCACGGTAAGAAGACATTTTATGACAATGTCAGCTAGTATAATGCAAGTAATAGCCTACAAGACTAGCCTATAAATAGCAACCCACACAGATAAAGCAGAGACGAAGAAGCTTGAGAATTATACATCATATTGCATTAAAATTAAATTACGAAATAAGAAAGGTATTCTATGAATGTACTATAACTATAAGTATAAACTATAAGTAATTACGAGTTTTGTCTCGTAATTCATCGGAGAAAATCGTAAAGTCACGTGGTGTGTAATCTCTGATTCGTAAAATATGTACAAATTTTCGTGGACTAGAATTTCGTAGAATAGATACGAATAGGCTGTGAGACCAGGTTATTCTTCCTATTGCCCTGGAGGGAGAGACTCCTGTGTTGAAATTGACCTTGCATAAAGGAAACATGCATTTTATAAATATTAAATCTTTTGAATATCAAACACACTAGCAAAAGAATTGCATACTACCTGGACATGTTCCTGCATTTCAACAGGGCATAATTCCTACATTTCATCCAGCTTTAACCAAAACGCAGTCACTTTTATTTTATAGAATACATTAAATTACATTACAGTTATTTAGCAGATGCTCTTATTCTACAACTGGATATATATTAAAACAATGCAGGTTAAGTACCTTGCTCAAGGGTACAATGGCAGTGTCCTACCTGGGAATCATACCCACAACCTTTGGCTTACAAGCCCAGTTTCCTACCCATTCTGCTACACTGCCACCCAAACGATTTGAGACCATAATCATCCTGAAAAGTTAAGCAGCACTCCTAAATGCTTGAATTAGTGTCATAGCATTTTAGGGCCTTTCTTTTGCCAAGAGGTCAACACTAAATTCCATGCAAAATTTAGTGGTCATTTTTCCAGAGGGAATAAACCCCACACGATGACCCCTGCCTTACACCACATCCACGGAAGGCAGAGGCTTTGACAGCATCTATCAGTTTGAGTTATGGGTCCAGTATTATATTAGAGCACAATTCTGACTGAGAAAAATCCCATAGGATCTAGCCCCCTGATATTTCTCCTGTCCCCTTACTGGGTGGTCTGTCCATAATATATTTCATTGGAAGCATGTAGCATGTAACAGACGTCACACATTTATACCATATGTTTACAGTGGGAATGAGCGGGAGTGGGGGAGACTTGTTTTGGTTGAGGTGGAAATGACAGACAACTGCATGGCTTATTATGTGTGACTGTTTAAACCCAAATATGACATTAGGCTTTTAACTGGCAAATGCTGCTAAAGGCTGTAGCACAGACAGAGAACTTGCTACAATTTTTGTATTGGTAGACCTCATGTTTCTCTTTTTTGGCAAACAAATGCAGTTTGCTGTGAATGACCTGGCCAAATTTGTGATCAGGGTTCTATTCTTTGTGCATGGATTAACTGTGTTAGTCAGCTCTGGATAACTTGGAATAAGTTATCCAAGGCAATCTTTGGGTACTTGGCATTTTTCCATGTGGGAGAAAATCTCAGCAAATCAGCTGTGTGCACTGCTGAAAGTGTACAGAGCATTCAAGAGGTTGCTGAATACATTCATTACATTTACTGGCCACCAATAAGTCATGTATGAAATTGCAAGTAATGCAATTATAGGCTATGTTTTATGCCTAAGCTACATCCCATCATTATCATTTAATGTTCATGCAGAGTTGCTGCCTTTACCCAAAGTACCCACATGAGCCATTTTTGTTAACAGAAAGCTCACTTTGATGCCCACGTATGTGAACTATGTGAAATTCAAGGGACTGATTTTCCATTTTCCTTTTGTAAATGAGCTGCAACCAAAATCAGACAACAGAGTACACAACAGCCTTCAACATTGTAGAACAGGCTAAATAATAATTATTTAAATGCAGCATAGACTATTGTTGACTGGTTAAGATCAGCATCTGTTTGGACTAAATTAGACACAGCATCTTTATTTGAGGTAGACTTACATAAACATACATGTTTAACTTATTAGCAATTATTTGCCAGGCTTCCTCACTGGTTTTGCTGCTGTGACCGTGTTAAATTTTTTTTGTGTGGGAATTTATGTAATCTCATACCCTTCCATACCCTTCCATAACTTAAGCTTCAAGGCACTGAAATAAGCTGTATGCTCTTCAGATGTCATCACTGAAAATCATTGTCTCGGCATGCTGCTGATTCATATTTTGGGTTGTGGGTCGAACACTGGTTTGGACCCGAATGCAGGACTCAGTGACAGACTCAGGCAAAAACTCCAAAAGGAGTATATTTAGTAGAGTGGTCAGCAAAAGACATTGGAACAGGGAAAGAACAGGGAACTAGGTGACATACTGTAAACAGGGTTGGTGAAATAAACAGGGCTGGGCAGGAGACGGGGCAGGAGCAAACAGGACGGGAAGCAGGCAGGACGGGCTGGAGCGAGGAACAGAAAACAAACAGGTTAGGTAGAATTGCAACACAGACAGAATGGCCGGGGAATGTCTAGACGGAGCTGAGACAAACAACGAACTGGCAGTGAGTGAATTAAACTGGGGAGTTTAAATAGAGTGAGGAACAGGTGAGAGTACTGATATAATAATTAAAGTGCATGCGGAATGTAAGAAGAGGGGGAGAGTGATAGGCTAAATAATATGGGGAGAAAACGAGGAACAAAACGGGGAACCACGCCCAGCCTGCACAAACACGGAACAAGACAGACAGGGTGAACTGAAAAACATGACATGAAACATGAGGAATGGGGAAAACAAGAGAAACAAAAGGAAGGTGAACTGGAGGGAAACGGCAGATGTGACATTTTGAATGCAAACAGGAATGTGCAGTTATTGTAGGTGAGTGACGTCTGGCTCAAGCTAACAAGCTCATTACAGTGCTGTTATGCGTTGGAAGAACCAGCTATCCTGGATATCAATTAGTGAGCAAGTTGAAACCGGAAGACGTTGTCTTAACGTGAATTACCTAAGCAACATATGAAGAACGGAGCCCAGGATGCTGAGGTGCTTTCAACATTTAAATAGGCTGGTAATCTCTGACCCATTCCAAGACAATGAAAATAACCAAGATATAGCTTTCAATACAGTCACAGAATTTAGTCACCGACCGACTCAAGCAGTTGCATCGAAATATATACATGACATTTATGATAAAAATCCTTGAGTCGAGGTCTCCATGTTCCTCGCCACTGTTATAGACACTCTCACACAGCAGGTAACTACATAATACAGAAGCGATGTAGGTAATGTTATAGGCCTATAGCTTTGCTTTGGGGACAAGCACCTGTGTTGCTTTGAAGAGCAATTGTGATCCTTAGGTTGGCTTACGCAAGTCTCCAAAGATATCTCAAACAGTTCACAGCTGACTTTGAGTAGGACCTGATGTGGGAACCATTTTTCAACTTTTAAAATACCAAAATAACTGTAGCACAAGAAATCAGTGTAGACTGCAATCATTACAATGAACAAACTGCAAAACAAAAGTTATCTGGATAGGATTTTAACAATAACTGTGCCAACTATGCAGAAAAAACCAACTTCAGTGGTTTTATATTTCGTAATTTTGATTGAAAACAGAGATTTTATAGGAACTGTTGACTCCAGCTTTAGCGCCTGTCTGATGAGTGCATCTTGGGAGCCAGGAACCTTACTTTAATGTTTAGAGTGCATTGTGCAGGGAAAGATCCGGAAAGTTCTTTGGTCCATGGGCTCTCCTCAGTCCCAAGGGTGGAATAAACACAGAGCTACACCCTGCTGTCTCTGCCTAAACAATCCATATTTATTATTTTAATGTAGTTTTCGCATTGGGCAATTCCAACAAACTAAGCCACAGACAT
This sequence comes from Synaphobranchus kaupii, assembly GCA_029718625.1. Lineage (NCBI taxonomy): Eukaryota > Metazoa > Chordata > Actinopteri > Anguilliformes > Synaphobranchidae > Synaphobranchus > Synaphobranchus kaupii. The sequence continues at coordinate 45,563,887 of CM056377.1, read as the reverse complement.
ACACATGCACATGCACATAAAAACAAACTGCAGAAAGACACCAACGCAGCACAAGAAAGACACCAATGTGTATTTTGTCCTTCGTCAAGGGACTGCCAACAACAAAAATGTCAAACAAAATGTAACCCTTTATTTACCCAGATTTTGCATGAACCTGGCATTGAAAATATGATACTGCTTTTAAAATTATTGCTGATTATTGAATTTGACTTTCAACCCTAAATCAAACTCTTTCAAATGATTTAAAAATGAAAGTTGTCTTACAAGTATAGAACGATTGTCCACAAAAAAAATCACTGAGCAATAAAATCAACCCAATGGGCCTCATTTATCAATATGGTCATAAAAATGAGCGTATAATTCAGCATACCAACTTGCGTATGGATGACTTTAAGGGTTGTTTCTCCTAACTTATTTTTCCATAGAGTTCAATCGGAAAATGAGTCAGGAGAAACAACCCTTAGGATGACTTTAACCCCTTTGTGCAGGGGTTTTACTCTCCCATTTATCATTTACTGCCTCTTTTTATTTTTCAACTCCTCTCTTTTCCTATTTTCTCAGTCTTAGCATGCGTTTATCTATTTACAATTTTCCCCATGCAACATATCCTATTTTCCTCGTCACGTTTATTAGCGACTTTTGTCGCCTTTAGGAAGACGATAGGCTATCAATTTTGCATTGATTTAATTTAATGTAATTGAGTTAAGAGGTACATTTTTATCGCTATACGTGCAATAAGAGTGAATATATGCACCAAGTTTGTCATTATTCTTATTACAGACGGTGTGTAAGAAATGATAGAGTACCCCTGGGAGCACAGTGCAGTATAATAACAGCCATAAACAATTAAAAACAGAAAGAAATACAAGAATTAACATTATAAAAAAGACAATGAGAAAAATACATGCAAAGTATAATTTGTTCCTGCTTAGGGGATTTATTTTGAAGTCAAATTGGACCGTACATGATCCACGAAAACAATGTTTAGCTTTTGAATAGGTTATGATCATGCACGCATTGGGGAAAGCCCCAAAATGAGCAACTTGTTCACTTATTCAGATATTATTTTTGCCAATTAGCCTACACAACATACATCTACAGCCGCAATGTGTAGGTCAAGTGCATTTTAAAATATTGCCCAGATGCATGTACGGCTTTTAATATTTTCATAAATTGAATGCTTTGGACGTTATTTTGCCATTTGTATGAGCAGCTACTCAATTAAGGCGAAATCAGATTTTTAAGCTCACATAACCTATGTTTTCCAAAGAGAACCTTTTTGTTTATCACCTGTTGACTCCGCAGTGCTCTGAACAAAAGTTTTTTTTTTTTCATTATTTAGGCTGCACAACTATTGTTCCCTCGCTGTTCATTGCATGCAATGTCGCTGCCTCGCCACTGGGAAAAAGCGCACACAACGTCAAGAGCTGTCCTGAGATTTCATCGTACTGTACACCCACGTTCATCTTGATAAATCCAGAAATTTGCCTTAAAATGGTCGTATGCACACTTTACGATCAGATTTGAATGTATTCATGAACGATAAATGAGGCCCAATGTGATTATGGTTGGAATTCTTATGGTTAGACACACGAAAAAGGCTTTATACGATCTCATCACAAATGAAAGCACAGAACTTCAGAACAGAGCAGTTCTGAAATAAGTTAATGAGACACGGAATAATAATACGGACATTTTCACAACTTACAGTCATTTAGCAGCCGCTTTCAGCCAAATCGACTTTCAAAAGTGAATTTCACATGGCATGCAAACACCAAAAGAGCTTACGAAAAAGGTTACAATCAGAAAAGTGCCACTGTCAAGATGCATGCCTCCAGAATTAAAAAATAAAGGGGAGAAGGGTTCGTTTTATTTATAAAGCGTAATCTGAGTTTTATGATGTTTGTGGGAGACAGCCATTGAATCTGTCTTCCCTTTTCACTCAAGGTGAATTCCTACTGGGCTTAGTTTTTCATTAAATATAAACATAAAATGTGTGAATTTGTTGGTTGTTCAAATTTATATGACTGTAGCAAATGCACTTAGAAATGTCTTTATTTTTGAAAGCTCAATTAATTTAGGTTCATGACACAATATCGGCAATTCTACCCTTCCATCTAATTTACTGAGACAACGTGCAGGTAAGATATTAGGACTAGTACAATCACTTCAGTCTTTTCATAGTTATTAGAAAAACCGTTTACTGCATGAGACAGAGGCAAGTTCCCAACATGTATAAATGTTGCTTTACAAACAGAATGCACCAAGCTTTCTTGTCAAATGAGCTGAGAGCACATGTTCAGGTAATCTTGGTAGGTTTTGTTTGAGTCTGTGTTGGTTTCTTTCCCAAACAATCTTAACGTTCACACTACATGCCAAAATACTGTGCCAAAACTGTTGTGTGTGTGCCTTAACAAAATAACAATACAAGTATTGTGAGAGATTTGTAAGCTTATACATGGAGCCAATATACAAGGACACATCTTAAAGATATATTTTTAGGGTTTTTCAGCATTATTAGACAGCACAGTGTAGAGAGACAAGAAGAATGGGAGTGAGAGAGAGGGAGAGACATGCATGCGACAAAGGTCGAGCAGTGGAATTTGAGCCGCTGAATTCACACTCCGCGATGAGCATGTGGACGGTGCTCTTACAGGCTACGCCACGAGACACCCCCACAAGGATACATTATTAATATAGAATACAGAATATCAGATCATTAGCCAAATCATTAAAAACAACATGGATGAACACAATTACATGAATTATTGCGCCAAATTACTGTACCGTTTTGATGCACACAAACAGGTAGGCAGACAAACTGACTGTGTAACAGACAGACATTGATCATATGGAATACCAATGTGTTAAAGCTAATAAGACATTTGCTACATCAAGGAACTTTGACATGATATAATGGTGTTTCCCATATTGTGTGTTCTGATTTAGTTAAAGAAGTACTTTTCTTATATGATAGTGAAGCCAGCAGTTGGAACATCAAAACTTAATATTTAGAACTACAGTATTTAACAGTCTAGACAAAACTCTAATGCTTCAGGACCATGCAGTTCTAAACAGGAATTTCTTAGTTATCTCCCACCCCCCTTCAGTGACTCTCTCACAAGCTGGACTGCACCTAGCTGGGAGGTCCAACTACATGTCGTTCTGCTCCGAGGGTAAGAGACAGACTGCTGTTATTTTAGTGTGACAAGAGATCAGAAAGAAACATGCACACACACACACACACACACACACACACACACACACACACACATACACGCATACACGCATACAGACTCACACACACAGTCAGGCTCACTCAGCACTTTTGTGTCTGGCAAATGTTAGTGCAACCTGACTATGGCGCATTTCGTTGCTCTCTAGACAATTACATTTTACTACGGTACCTTAAATGCAAGTTGCTTATCTCAAGACAGGATTCTTTATTGCAATCTCTGCTGAACATCTCCTTTTGAAGAGAAAAAACAAGATGTTTGTAAGCACTGGCCAATTTATTCCCAGTCCTTAAGACTCTTTGTGAAGTTGAACAAAAGGTCAGGTCATTATGTCATGTATTGTTTATTCTGGAGGAGTAACTCAAGGGAGTTCCACACTGACCATGGAAATGTCTTCAGAGAACCCCTCAATGGGGCAGGAAATATCTTGCTTTACACTGATTTGCATGGATCACCTCTTTATCTATTTAGATGCATTCAAAGTGCTGCAAAGTTGCTCCAGTCAAAGTCCTGCTGTATAATTTCAGCAAATTGTGTTAATCTGTGTTGCCCTTCGCACACAGTATTTTAAGATGCCCTTAAGTATATACAGTAGGGTTCAAAAGTCTGAGACCACAAGTGAAAATGCTTATATTTTGCACTTTTCTAATTTTGTCATGGTTTTACTGCCTGCTTTGTCTTTTTGCTGGGGTTGCCACTTGGGGCCGCTAGAGGGCACTCCTGCCTTTTTCTTTCGCTTTCCGGGGTCATCAGGATTATGAGTTGCAGGTGTGGGCCAGCTATTTAAGCCATGCGCTGTCTTTGCTCCTTGCTTTTGTGTCATTCTTTGTCACGTTAAGCCAGGTAAACGGTATAGCTGCAGGACTGCATTTCTTTGATGTCTGAAAGAAACGCAGGAACCTTCTTAGTTTAAAGAGTTTAGGATTAGATCAGTAGGATCCCTCTTTCCTTTTATTTCGCTCTTTTCTTGGTTCTTTCCTCTGTTGCTTTTCTGTCCTCTTTGAGGCAGTAACTTCTGTTTACCTTTTTTCATATTCTCTCTTCGTGCAGCTCGTTTGTTTTTTTAATCGAGCTAGAGGTCTTTCCTTTCTTTTTCTGCTCGAGTCTCGAGCCTGTTTCGCCCTCTTTTCTGGGTTGTTTTTTGTTGTCTTTACGTCGGGAGTTTTTTCCCATTTGTTTATTTTTTCTGTTCCATTCGTGGACTCCTCTTCCCCCTTATATCTAGTGGTTATTCCATGTCTTTGTAATGGGGACGTGACGTGTGAGGTTCGAAGGGACCACACGCAGCGAGGGGATTCAATAAGCTCAATGAGTCAATAAGACGGGAAACCCCGTAATTAAGGGAAGGAGAAGGAAATGTGCGTGGATGAATGCCTAGGCCGTAAAATAACAACGGGACAGAAATTAGAGCGGGTAAAACAGAGGAGACAATACGCAAAAATAACTCCCTCGCTCTAAACGGAGTGAGAACTGCTCGCTACAAGGCGGAAATAAAGCAGTCTCCGAGTCCTACATATACCGGCACCAGAGCAACACGCAACACATAAAAAAAACGTAATAAACGCCCTGACTCACAACAAAGGGGAAACGTAGTCCACGAGAAGGAGACAAAACAGGGAACGAATGTACCGAAGCTACTAACCGGCTCACTGTGACACGCAAATGAATAGAAGCACAAACGCCTGGTTTCTCAGTAAGAAAACCAAACAAGGTGAATAGAACAGAGAACTGCGGTCCCATACTTCTACGAGCTAAGTGACTAAAGAAGAGCCAGCAAGAATAAATGCCCTGCCTCGGTAACGAGAAGCGTAAGAACAGGCGAGTAGCATAATGGCACAAAAACACACACCCAAAACTCTGTGAAAGCGGAGAGAACTCCGTGAGAACTCCGTGAAACCACCGAGGCGGAGCCAAAACTCCACTAAAAGAGCAGTGCCCATGCGTGGCGACCGAGGAAAAGGACCGCAAGGGAAAAAGGGTCAAAAACCTTGTGTGTAACTTTTAGATCCCCTCACGGTCGTGTCTGGTCCTCCGACCCATCCCCATCACAAATTTAATGCAATTTCTTTCATTAGAAATGGTATTATCAGCATAACAATTTGAATGAAAAGTTAAATATTTGAAAAAATCACATGAATGAAAAAAATTATTAGTATTTGGTATGTCCCCCTTTTGCTTTGATGACAGCTTCAACTCGAGCTGGCATGGACTCCACAAGTTTGTGCAGAACCTGATGATCCATGTGATCCCGAAATAATTTGACAATGTTCCCAAGAGTATCTTGTGATGTTACTGAATGCTTGGCTTTCTCTGTCTTCAAGTGCCCCCATAAATGTTCGATGGGGTTGAGGTTAGGTGACCGTGGAGGGAAGTCCATGACAGTCAGCACTCCTTGCTCCTCTTTGGTCTTCTAGTAGTTCTTGCAAAGCTTTGAGGTGTGTTTAGGGTCATTATCCTGTTGCAATATGAATCCTTCTCCACAAAGCTCCAAACCAGAGGGTATAGCATGTCTCTGAAGAATGGAGTGGTACTTTTCTTTTGTTAGGGTGTAGTCGATTCGGTGCAGGTGTCCAACTTCAGAGTAGGCAAAACAGCCCCAGACTTGAATATTCCCACCCAGGGCCTGAAATTAACACCCGCCACACGCCAAATGCAGGTAGAAACTCGCGATGGTGTGTGGGTTGACGAATTCCACCGGCCACCTTGGCGGGTAGCCAAAGGACTTTGGGACGTTACACTCTTTTCATGGTTATGAACGATTTTGTAGTTTAACTAAGCTTCTCAAGTACAACAGTCAATTATGTATAATACTTCGACTCCCATAATTACCTGGGACTGCTCTCAGCAGTGCTCTCATTGGCCGGTTGAGAGCCCCCCTGTCGAGCATCTCGCGAACATTAGCTAATGTTACCTCAGTCAGTGAGTGAAGTGCTATTTTTAAACCCGGCTTTAGCTACGAGAGAGGCAGCCAAAATATCTACGAAACACCTAGCTAGATTTAACATTATTATATCTAGCTAACGTTAGCAGTATGTGGTGACACATCACAGGGGTTAAAAGACCCAGTGAGACAGAGAGGAGAGAGACAGCTGGCAGCGAAACCGGTAACGTTAACGTTAACGTTGTTGAGGCTAAGAAGAAGTATCGTAGCTCAGACGAACTGTGAACTTGTCTCTCTCACTGCTCTATGTTACGTTTTTTTAATGTTTCATTAAATGCAGAAATATAGTATTTTAAATGTTATTCTGTGTACTTTTTTGCCTCGATTTATTTTGGCTAGTGAAAATAATTGGTGGCTGGTAACTTTGAAAAACCACCAGCCACATTGGCTGGTGGACCAAAAAGTTAGTTTCAGGCCCTGTTCCCACCATGTTTCACTGTTGTTTTGATGCACTGTGGTATCAATCGCTCTCCAGTTTGTCTCCTTACATAAACCCTTCTGTTACTGCCATAAATCTCAAACTTGGATTCATCAGTAAAAAGTGATCCAGTGATCCATGGTGAAATGCTGGTATGTCTTAGCCCATGCCAATCGTTTGGCCTTGTTCCCCCTCCTGAGAAGTGGTTTAGAGACTGCTACTCGTCCTTTGAGACCACTACTATCTAGCCTTCTTTTGACAGTACTTTTACTGATTGGAGTCTCTTGTTCTTTATTCAGCACATTCTGTATCTGTGATGCAGTTGATGTTCTCTCTCTCAGTGAACAAAGCTTTATGTATTGGTCTTCTGATGGTGCAAGGCAATTAACTAACAAGCCACTGTTGAGTAGATCAAATCCACTTGAGTGTCGTCTGAACACATGCTTCAATGGAAGGGATAAGACTCAAGGAAATTTGATTAGTGACCTGGAAATAGTGCAGAATCTAAAAAAAATCTTAATTTCACATCATAACTTTTCTTTGTTTTAGATTTTTTTCCAAAATCCACAAACTTATTGTTTATTTACAAGTTTACATGAAAAAGTTCAGATTTTCAATGTGGCCTCAGACTTTTGGACCCCACTGTATTAGATCACTCACTATTCCATACAGCTGTGTTGAAATCTTTATTTTCTTTGTGGGAACACTTTATGGAAATTAATATATGATATATTTTTCATTCAAATCTTTGATACTCTGATTTGAGTTAATTGAAAGCCATGGATGTGAGATGGACTTTAACTCCTTCACACACATGGCAAAGTTGGTCTCACCTATTTAGGGGGTGCTCTGTTTAAGGCTTTATAACTCCGGGGGCCCTATCTTACACCCGGCGCAAAGCGGCGCTAACGCAAACGCAAGTGTCTTTGCTATCTTACACCCGGCGCTAGGTCCATAATAACGCCTAACGCTTACACCGTCAAACTAGCATGTTTGACGGCGTAACTCTTGCGCCATCATTAGTGAACTGGGCGTGTTGGTCTTAAGATGAGGAGTGGCCAGGATTCTTTTTGGCGTATTGCTATCTTGAGCCAGCAGAAAGCGCTTGCGCTAGAACCACCACAAACCTGGTCTAAAGTCATGTCGCAGTTGTCACCATGTTAACTAAATTGTAACCTTAGCTATTCTTCGTCCTTCATATTTTTTTAAATTACAGTGACCAGGTTTCCATACTCTCACCGTTTAAAACCCAGCTGATTTCACCCGTTATTCCTTGACTGAACAAAACGATTTTAAAGAGAACTACGCGTCTAATTAGAAACTAAAACAAATTTGCAGCACGTTACACAATTAATTCACAATTCATTTTAATGCCATTCTCTGCACGTGAGCTGCATGTTCTGTTTCCCCTGCTGTAAGTCGCACGTTTAACGGTCTTCCTGGGAAAGTGGATTGTTTTAAAGGATTACGCTACGAGTAAAACAGGTTGGTCACATTTCCATAAACAGGACATTATTAAACAAGGGGAAATATGCGTGAACTTATGGGTTGCGAACCTGACAGCTTTATTGTATGGCTATTTAGTGTCATCATTAAGGCAAAATAACGGTATGTATGTTATTAATCAATATTAGCCTACTATGCAGGTAGCCTAATGAACTTTGGATGAAGCTTGAACTTCGAGAACTCCATGAGAACAGCCTCTTGGAATTGATGTTTGACACTTTCATTGCATAATCAAACGAAATTCGCTGAACAAGCAGGCTAATTTGGCGTTTTCTAAGGTGAGACTGAAGCCATTGATAGCTTATTCTCAGCTGTTGCAGGTCCTTTTAACGAAATTTAACCGCACATATTTTGTAAAATAACAGCCCTGTCTGGAATTACCGGGAACTCATAGGCTAATGGTTAGTCCGAATAATATTGATCATACTCCATTTAGCCTATTCCTTGATCACACTAAACACGCACGAGCATGTCTGTTTCGCCATCATAAGCAATCCGCCAAGGTGGAAAAGCAGGCTTTTAAAGGGAATGGGATATGACATTTTGATTGGTTTATTGAATGTCACGCCCAAGACACACCTATAATTAATGAAGCGACTAGGTTCAGCCCAGTTGCGCCATGCGCCATGCTTAGCGCCAAAAAAACACGCTGTTAAAATAGCAAAAGTGGACTTGGACACGCCCTAAATGGACTTAGCGCCATGCGCTTAGACTAAGCGCCAAGATCGCCAAGATAGGGCCCCAGGTGTGAGCATCACAGAAACTTGGTAAATGGCTTAAATGAAACAAGGCAGTTGTAGCATTTACAATACAAACTTAGATTTGTTTATTTTCATAATTTAAGTCAAAATAAAGTGCCACAAATGCAAAGAAACTTTGGAAAAATGCTAAGAAAAAAGTTTTTCTTTAGTTTGCAATGAAATAATGAGGGCTACATATGTGAAACAGGTAAATCTATACATTTCCTGGATCATAAACTCCATGTCCGCAAGTGTGCAAAATCTGAGGATGATATGCAGAACTACTAAAGAGCTATGATGCAAAATATAGGCAGTGTAAAATGTCCGGTGCATCTGTCCTGTTCGTCCTTCGGTACCTGTCACCGTACATGGAGCTTTTGGCAACTTTGTTCGGAACTGTAGTTCTGTTTCATCATTCGGTACATGTCTTCCTATAGGGAAGCCTGGGCGATGTTGTGGACATGTTTGTGTGTGACTGTGAGTCTCTGAAAGTAGCCTTGGAACGTTAGCACTCTGTTCCTTTCGCCTCGTTACATTCCCCTTTACTGAGAGGCTAGGGCGTGTATTTTCTACTAAGCTTGTGTTAGTCATTTTGCTAGTAAAGGTATGGGACGGCGGTTTACTGGAGGCTCGCCTGTAAAATGTTTCTCTCTCCTGGGAGATCAGGCGTTTACCCCTTTATGTTTTCTGCGTGTGACTACGAGCTTATGGAAGTAGCCATGGAACTTTGGATCTCTGTTCCTGTCGCCTCGTTACATTCCTCTTTACGGAGAGGCAGGGCGTTTATTTTCTACTAATCTCGCGTTAGTCTTTTAGCCGGTAAATGTCCGGTGCAGCCTGTCCTGTTCGTTCCTTTCGGTACCTGTCTCCGTACATGGAGCTTTTTGGCGATTTTGTTCGGAACTGTAGTTCTGTTTCGTCCTTCGGTACATGTCTTCCTATAGGGAAGACTGGGTGATGTTGTGGACATGTTTGTGTGTGACTGCGAGTCTGAGAGTAGCCTTGGAACGTTAGATCTCTGTTCCTTTCGCCTCCTCGTATACTATCTCGCATTATTTTGCAGGGTTTGTTGGCTGTGTGTTTTATTTGTACCATTTATGCTACTTGCCTATTCTACCTCCTCATTACTGAGACAGGGCGTTTATTATTGTTGGCTCTTTAGTTACTTAGCTCGTAGAGGTATGGGACCGTAGATGTCTGCTCTATTCGCCTGTAAAATGTTTCTCTCTCCTGGGAGATCGGGCGTTCACGCTTTTACTGAGTTACTTAGCTCGTAGAAGTATAGGGTAGCAGTTCTTTGTTCCATTAGCCTTGTTTGGTTTTCTTACTGTGAAACCAGGCGTTTTTGTGCTTCTACTCATTTGCGTGTTACAGTGAGCCGGTTTGTAGCTTCGGTACGTTTGGTGTGTGTTATTTGTGCCATTATGCTACTCGCCTGTTCTTATGCGTCTCGTTACCGAGGCAGGGCGTTTATTATTGCTGGCTCTTTAGTTACTTAGCTCATAGAGGTATGGGACCGCAGATCTCTGCCCTATTCGCCTGTAAAATGTTTATCTCTCCTGGGAGATCGGGCGTTCACGCTTTTACTGAGTTACTTAGCTTGTAGAAGTATAGGGTAGCAGTTCTTTGTTCCATTAGCCTTTAGTTTTCTTACTGAGAAACCTGGCATTTGCGCTTCAACTCATTGGTGTGTGACAGTGAGCCGGTTAGTAGTGTTGGTATGTGTGTTTCCCTGTCTTGTCTCCTTCCCTTAATTGCGGGGTTTCCCGTCCTAGTGGCCTAGTGCTTAATGAATCCCCTTGCTGCGTTTGGCCCCTCCTACCTCACACGTCACGCCACCATTACAATCTATCCAAATGGCTAAATTGTGCACTGCTCTAAATCATAAAATAATGATATATTTAACTACAAATCAACTGTTTTGGATCATTAAACTCACGTTTGCATCATTTTCAAGTGGGAATTACTCTTTTCATCCGTATAGGGGGGTAGATATCTATGGGTCCAAAACCCTATCCAATACATGTCATAAAATGAATACAATTGGTTTTGTCCATTATATAGCTACATTTGCCCCTTCTGATGGTTTAAGATGAAAACTTTGATATTACACTGTTACACAGACCTAAATATGTACCATAATCATTCACTCTTGTACAATTAAACTTCACTTTTTCCTGTACTCTACAGTATGTATACTTTTGTACTGGGTTCGCATTTTTCTGTAGTTTTCTTTTTAATGTTCCCATTCATAATGACTCCAAGGGAAATTTTACATTATCAGTACACAGTAAATTGGAATGAGTATCTTCCATGTATAGCCCAGGAAGATACTATGCCTATAGCTTATATTATGTACGATAACATTACAATAAAATAATATTCCACCAACAGGAAAATGCTGCCAAATGTTCTAGCTTCAATGAAAATCGGTACAGCAAACATAAACCATGACTGAGCAATGAATGCTTAAACTTCAGTGTGTGAAATGCACTCAAAATGCGAAAATAACCATATCTAACATACAGTACATATGTAGCCAGCGAGAAGAACTGCATATTACAAGCAGTACTTTTTTCATATCGAGGACAAAAAACTCGAATGCATTTTCTGTAGCTGTTTGCGTCATTGTACATTAACTATAGATTAAAAATGCTGTTACGCTGTAAATTATTGTTCAAAGGTCATCTATTGGATAAAACAGTTGTGAATAAAACCGGAATGATGTGAAATACTTCAGAGCTGCAGGTAGGGCATATGCACGCAGACATTCCAAATTGTGTAATAACATGCTGAACTGGTGTGTATTTCTCAAACAGAATGTCCAAGACAATAAATGACCACTGAATTTTGAAAGGAACATCTCTATTTGTAAAACCAATAGTAGGATTGTATATTTATTTCATATTTAGTAGCATACTGTATATTGATAATAGAATGACGTGCTATAATGACATAATAATTGTTTATTTTGCGTTTTAAGTGAGCAGGGCTTTTCACAGCTTTTTTGGCATACGATCAAGCTATTGTTGGGTTTATCTTGTTGCTATGATGGATATATGATCAATAAAAATATTTATGAACTCACACATAGACGCTGTTTTCCACTATGTCACGCAGGCAAGACTGGGTGGGGGGTTGCTTGTTAAATGGACTTGCTATGGGAAAATAGTGACACTTAGAAACTCCATATTCGGCAGAGTTGTCACAAATCGTATACCAATAAAAATAAAACACAGAGTTTGTGGTTTCCCCTCATAGTTTGGCTGCAGGAGCAACGAATGTCTCAGATTTTTAATCTATAGTCCCCAGGGGAGCACAGAGCAACTAATGAACATATTTTACCACCATTTGGACTCATGGCCAGGTAACTACACAACTCAAAGTTCTACCAAAGTTCAATTTTGCTTTAAGAGGAATGGTAAGAAGAATTTAAGAAAAGCTTTGTGAATAAGGCCCAGTGTATTTTCTGGAGCAAACATGGAAATTAAATTAAGTTATCATTACTTAATTTTTTATTCAGTTTTGTGAATGAGGCCCATTGTGTACATTATCATTTTTCATTCTTAACATGTTTTTTTATTTTAAATGGTTTGTGTTACAAATTACTATTTTTATTCAAATAAGAAGGCTCTTTGGATTAAAACAAACTCAGATTAAAGGTATTGGTAGTTTCCTCGTAAAAACTTTTTAAGTTGTGCCTATTAATTAAGGAAACCTCGATCCTCTGTGATAGATAACTCTAAAATACATAATCATATTTAATAGCCAACACTACCACAGAGGAGAGTGAGCTCTAATGATTTTGACTGCTGTTGATGTTAATGCTGCTTGAATGGCACTAATATATGAGGTGAAGGCAGCAGGAGGTCAGACTCACTGTAACGGTTCACTGGTTGTGGCAGCAGAAGTGTCAGACAGATTTTCCTCTCCCACATTTTCTTTCACTCTCTCTGCCCCTTTCCTCGTGTTTATGTCCAGGGTATGGATAGCTAAAGTGAAATTGGGCCTAGTAGGTCTAAAATTCCTCACAGAAACAATTTTGGGGAGTTTTTAGAGATAAGACAACTGCCTCACGTCAGATCAACATTAGGAATGTGGAGGAAAGTTCAAACAAAATGACTGACAGCTGATACACAGACTGACTAAAAGGGCTATGAAGTTAAAGATCAAGTGGTTTTAACATTTAGAAAGATCTGACTGATTTTGGGAGAGGGCGCAAACTGTTAATAATTTTCCACTCTCGGCCTTGTCACACTAATTGTGCCGGCTTTCCACTGGAATGCAAGTATGAATTTCCTCTTGAAAAGGCACCAAAGGGCAGCGCAGCAAGACGTCTCATCAGGGTAGTAATTGTCCATTAATCAGCACAGGCCTTTGAGATGAAACAAGTAGTGAGTAATTCCTGTGGGGGAATTACATTGCGTCTCCTCCTTTAAAAGCAGGCACTTGGTCATTCTGAAGGCATTTTTTCAGAAAAGAAGCCATTGCTGTTCTTCCCAAGCTGTGGTAAACCATCCAATCAGGGAGAAGTTGCCTTCCACAGATCAGATCAGAATCATTCATGGAATAATAGTAAATTCTTAGTCAACTCCAGTCTCCTCCAAGTTTAGTACCCAGGAAGGCAAATATTACCTAGCAGATTGCTATCTAGGCTAGCTCAGATAGCCTAATGTTATTACAGTATGTGACACCTTTGTGTTCTCATAACCACAATAGTGAGAAGTTTTCCCTTTGCCAGAGATGCTGCGAGATTGTGAATGGTGAGGAAGCCAGACTGCAGCCAGCTCTACTGTCATAATATTTCAGTTGTAAAGATCAGTCTACTAATTTCAACAGTGAACAAAGAGAACACCCTGAAAATCAGATGTCTTGTATTTTGCTCACAAATTCTACCTCGTCTGTCTCTGGACAGTGCTTTTAGTGCTTATAATGGGTATTGGGGTCTCTTGAGACGTGTGATCTCTCTTTGTATTGATTTGTTTTGATTGTAGCCAACTTTTTGGAAAGACAGGTTTCTGTGTGTGTGTGTGTGTGTGTGTGTGTGTGTGTGTGTGTGCGTGCGTGCGTGCGTGCGTGCGTGCGTGCGTGCGTGCGTGCGTGCGTGCGTGCGTGCGTGCGTGCGTGCGTGCGTGCGTGCGTGTGTGTCTGAGTTTAATTTATTTTCCTGACTGTATGAGATGTAAAGATTTTCACTATAATAGACCAAAAATGCAATTTCATATTGGGCTAATGAGCTTAATGCTATCATTTGCCTTAACCCACCCATCCAGGATACTAAATCTCTTCTGGACCCCTTCCCCCCATGTGTTGGGCCCGGATTCTTTGTCCTCCTACCATCCAGACACCTTGCAAAGTGCTTGTGCTGGGGCCACTGGCTTTTCTGAACTGGCCACAGTCACCTTTGGCAAGATAAGAAAGATAGCTAATGATAAAAAATGTATTCACTCAAATCAATGGATCTGGCTACACCACAATGATAACTATAACATTTATCGCAAGCAGTAACAATGGATAATTGTCATCACTTTCATCATGTTATTTTAGATTCTTTCAGACAATTGAAAGGGTTTGTGCCGAATTGCGATGAGCCAAACGCGATAACAGAAATAAGGGATAGAAAGTCCCTGGCAGTGCCAAATAATAACACACCCCTATAAAACGGGCTAGCCACGTAAACACGGGCACAGCTAACTCTCAAAATAGCTAACGCTAAAGAGATAGCGAAAGAGGATAGAAAAAACAAGACACCTTCGGTACGTGGCTATAACGCCCGATAAATGGTGAAATAAATGAAATAAAAATAAAACTCACACTCTCAGAAATGAGAGTGGGAGCGAGGGAGAGGGAAGAGCAATAAGGGAAACTAAACCCTAATTCCCCTAGGCTTCTAAGTGGAAGAACGTCTGTACTGCGTAATAGAATAAATCTTAATTCTCACAAAAAGCAGAGAGACAAAAACTTACTAACCCTAACCTCGTGAAAACACGAAATGACAAAGAAGCGCCAAGAGGCGGAAGTGAGGGGTTTAAATACCTGAGAGGTAAAAGAACAGGTGAAACGAATAATTAGCAGGGAGAATGAAAACTCCGAAATGGAACGCAGAAAAATCCGATAGACTGAAAAGAGAAAATGGGAAAGAGATAAAAACCGTAGCAACAGAGGGAAGATAGGTGAAAACCATGACAACAATATGTATTTCTAATAAATTTTATGAAAATAAACAGACATTTTATACAAATAAACAGAAAAGAACTAAAACTGAATTCTATATAATTTAAAAAGGGCATTTCCCATTCTCTCTGCTTGGGTCATAAAAAACTAATTTTTTCATAGTTGTGTAACAGACAGTAAATTTTTATTTTCACTGTATGTCAAACATGAAAGGTTGGCAATATTTTATGCATAACATATGGGTAAGTAAACTGAAGTAATTATTGAATTTCCCCCTTCACAATAAATGATGTCTTCTATATAAAAAGAAATAAAGAAGCATATATGCTATGTTTACATTTACTGAGCATAAAAATGGTGCTACTAAAGCACAGTAACCTACTATTTCTCAATTGAAATGCATAAAGAAAAGCTTCCTCAAAAGGAACAACTTCCCAGTGGAAGAGAAAGAGAATGCCTACAGATGTTTGAGAGTGCAGAGAACTGCCTCCTCTCGCCTCCCGTGTCTTTTCAGGACAAGACAGCTTCCTCAGGAAGCCAGAGGTAGGAGAAGAATGCCACCGCGGCGGGCTGTCTGAACCTTGGCTGGATACTATTTGAAGCATGATGAGAGAAACAAAGTGAGGTAAGTCTCTATTTTTAGGGGCTACAAATCCAGCGATTTATTTGGATGAATGTATGAATTCTACAGTGTCAGTGGATTTTATGTCTGACCTTGTGTGGTAGTCTTTCAGCCATTCAGTGTACTGCAGCCTTTAAGTAGGAAGAATTTGGTCCCTCTTGTGTTTTCCAGCGTTTGTTTAATCCGCCTGGGAATATGGTGTTGAGTTTTCTAATTCAATGTCTTTCTGTCCTATGTCTGTCCTCCTGTGTCCAGTTAATGTTTGAATGGAGGCCCGATATTTCTACTGCTTCAAGTCCATGGTGTAGGAAATGAGCCACTATGTGTGTGCCTGTATTCCTATGATTTCTTATGTTATATATGTGTTGTGCCAATCTGGTCTTGATTGTATTTCCTGTCTCTCCTACATATTTTATGTCGCAGTGTTTGCACTTTATGACATATACGCAGTTATATGTTTTAACTGTGAGTGTTTGTTTAATAAGGTATGTTGTGTTTGTAGTGTTGTTTTTCACTGTAGTGGCCTGTTTGTAAAATATCGGACCTTGTGTGGGTAAAATGTTGATTTCCGGTAGTTTACTACTTACCAGATGATTCTTAAGGTTTTTGGTTTTTTTGTAGGCCGAAACGATTTTGTATTCTAGAAGCAAATCTGTGTTTTGCAGAATCCTGCCCAGGTTCCGTTTAATTTTTCTGTTCGCTATTTGGCTGAATGTCGAGTAGGTGGTGATAAGTGGAATTATTTTTCTAGTGTCCTGTTGTTTTGTAGCCAAGAAGGTTTTCCGAATCTGTCTGAGGAACGATCTGGAATACCCCCTTGGTTTTAATGCACTGAAGAGGGTTTTGGTAGCCTCCTCAAAGTCTGTAATCTGTGTGCAGATTCTGTTGAACCTTAGCAATTGGGATTTAATCAGGCCTCTGAATGTATGTTTCGGGTGGTGACCTTGTGTAAGAGTGCATATGTGTCTGTGTCTTTAAAGAAAACTTTAGTGTCTAATGTGTGTGTTTGGGGAAATGAGGGCCCCTTGTATGGGGTAGTGTCCAAAAAATCGATGTGTTCATAGTGTGTGGTGTGTTTAATTGTGATAGATGTATGGTGCATGTTGAGGATCTGAATGAAGTGTTTGAAATCTTCTGAGCTATGTGTCCATGTTCCCCAGATGTCATCTAAATACCTAAAGTAATTAGTGGGAACTTTGGGACATTTTTCAAAAACAGTCTCCTCCCAATGTGCCATGTAAATGTTGGCATAGGCCGGTGCAAATTTTTTGCCCATAGCTGTGCCGTTGGTCTGTAAGAAGAATTCTTTATTGAATTCAAAGTCATTTTTGGTGAGGCTTATCTCTAGTAATTGCAGGAGGATTGTATCTGGTCGATTGTTGTCCGGGTACTTTTCCATCCATGTTTTTACCGCTGTAAATCCTGCTGCTGTGTTTATGTTGGTGTATAGACTATCTATGTCTATGGTGAACAGGATGGCTTCTTCCGGTATTTTGGCGTTTTTTATTTTGTTTATGAAATCATATGTGTCTTTGATGTAGCTTTTGTGTTTTGTGGATAGTGGGTTCAGAAAAAAATCTAAGTATTCAGCTATCCTATAGGATTCGCTGTTGCAGTCTGAAATAATAGGCCTCCCTGCTGGGACCTCATATGGTATGCTCCAGGATTCTGGTGGCTTGTGTATTTTAGGGAGGAGGTAAAAAATCCTAGGTCTACCACCAGTAACATTTAAGTAGCATTTATCTTGGGATTTACTTTTCCACAAACCAGTCAAACCAGTTGTACAAACAGGCCCAGTAAAGCTTATGACCCTGACCTAAATCCCTCATTAAAACCACTGCTTTGTTGCTTTAGATGAATAGTAATAAAAACCTGTGAATATTAATGAATCATTCCTGAATTGAAGCGCAAATAGGTTTTTCGGCCATCATGCTGTGTGAAACCAGGGTGCATACCCCAGCCATATTTGTCAGGATTGCAAACTATAAAGAGGTCCTTGCATACATTTATTGGTAATGATTTTCTTTGGACAAAACCAAAGCCTACCATTAGACTTTGCTCTACGTACCTAAGTAATACAGCACATTATTCTTTAGTCACCTAACGGCTGAAAAACAGGTTGGTTAGTTGAGGCCTAATGGTTGAATAATGTTATTAGCATGGGCTAAAGCCTAGCACAGAAAGAAAGCTAACACAGTTGGACACGAACAGTCCAATTATGAGTTAAGTTCATGTTCACATGAAGTCACAGCAATGTAAAACACTAAGGATAAGCCTGGAGCATCTGGAGCAATTGAGTGACATTAATCTGTTCAATCCAGCATTGACAAGAAAGAGCTGAAATGGAACACCCACTCTCCCAAATAGGGAGGACATGAATGATTAAACCAAGAAAGAAAACATTACCTCACTGTATATTAACTGTATGTTAAAAACTGAACATCATATACCCATTACCATGGCAATCAGAGATAGATGAACAACTGGAAAACCCTGTTGATTTAGCAAACCAGATTTCACATGATGACAGCTGCCAGAGAATGACATTGCTGCACCATCTGGGAAATCACAGAAGCAGTAGTGCTCTGCACATCTAGCAGCACCTGCCCTCAAAATCTGGGGGCCCGGGAGCCCCTCGTTTCCACACACCTTAGTAAGCGAAGCTGTGAGACCACAGGCTTATTGTTCAATGTCAGGTTTAAGGTCTTATGAAAAGATAAGCCCTGAAACCAATGACTAATTAACAAGGGTGGATTCCTTAACAATTTACATAATAGCATTCCTGGCTGGCGACTTGCGTTGGTAATACAATAGTAAGAGTGGAGTGCTTCTGTAGAACCAGGGGCATTCTGCCACAAGCAGCCAAGTGTGTGAGCGGAACACAGGAGCATCACTTCACAATGGCTTGCACTTGTAATATTCACTCTTGACATAAAGTGTGGTTACTGAGGTTTGTTCGTAAACTAAAGGGAACAAGGCTGCACTCATGTAATAATAATAATGCCAGGCATTTATATAGTGCCGTTCTCACACTCTCTCACTCTATCTCACTTTACAATAATGAGGGGGAAACTCGCCTCAACCACCACCATTGAGTATCACCCACCTGGGTGATGCAACGGCAACCATTTTGCACCAGAATGCTCACCACACATCAGCTGAGGTAGAGAGGGAGAGATCAATTTTAGCCAATTAAACTGGGGGATGATTAGGTAGCAGATTGAAAGAGCCAGGTTGGGAGTTTAGCCAGGACACCGGGGAAATCCCTACTCTTTGCAATAAGTGTCATGGGATCTTTAATGACCATAGTGAGTTAGGACCTCAGTTTAACGTCTCATCCGAAAGACAGCATCTCCTACAGCACAGTGTCCCCATCACTGCCCTGGGCCATTGGGGTTTATTTGACCAGAGAGAAGATTGCCCCCTACTGGCCCACCAACACCACTTCCAGCAGCAGTTAGTTTTTCCAGGAGGTCTTCCATCCAATAAGTTTAGTCATGCCACTACATGGTACTTGAAATTAACCATTTAATGCAGAGTAGAACCATTGGAAATGGACATCGTTTAACCAGGTATGAATTCCATTGTCTTTCAAGAACAACATGTTGTTTCGGATTTAAGACTGAGGGAGGCAGCTCTTTGTTAAGAACATAGATTTGTAAAAACCTAATATCAGATTTTTGCCCAGTTCATACCCTAGCAGTGTCAAGATAACTACTATGTTCACATGAACTGAAGCCAAAGGTCTGAGTTTACGTTAGGCTTTCAGTAAACAAAACTGGTGATGAGGTTGAGTGGTTCAGACATTGACCCTAAAAGGAGGGACACTGACAGGAAGTGATGCCAACAGCTGTTCAGGTCAAAGCACAATGGAGATGGCTGCAGTACCCTGGGACAGGATACCAAGGAAGTCCAATCCCCCATCATCAGATCATGCTCAGAGCCAGCCCTGTGTGGAGCACGTGAATTGTTCCCAGGCTGGCCCCTGAACACACACCAAAAACAACACGCAGGCCACCAGAGCTTCTCGCCTCACCGTCTGCTGAAAAGACACACGATCTTTCCCTCCTCCCCTTGCACTGTAAATTTTCGGCCCATGAAACACTGATGTCTGATATCTGATGGCAGCTCACAAAAAGAAATAAACCTGGGGTTCAGCTTGTTCATGCAAGCCATCATAAAGAAACCATTGTTGAGTATTTATCAATGAATCAGCTTGTACTCTGGAAGTCATTCACAGAGCTGCTGTATGTCTCTTTGGGCAAGGATATGTTGGAGTTATTGTAGTATATGAAGACAGAAAATGGCTTTATTAACAGGTCTTTTTCTAGAATGAAACAACAAATGCCATGCTGATATTATATCCACAGCTATAGCCGGCATTCAGTACAGCACCCTTTTCTTGTGGACGTTTTAGTGTCAGAAGAGGTTTTTCAATGCAATGGAAAAAATGTATTTCTAAAATCCAAACATTTTGTGCAAACCATTATAGGAAGGCTTACTTTTTAATTATAGAATTAGTTTATTTTACAAGTGTGTTAAAAACGGCATCTGTGCAGTTGAACTATGAGCAAGCAAATATTGGTTGTGATCTGCTCAATAAAATATGTGTGGTTTAAGAGAATCCAATCCAATACCATTTTCCATGTTATCCCATTCCAAGATATTCCATGCATCCTGTGCACACTAAACCACCCCACTTGTCCACATGAGGAAAGAAATTATTTATTCTCCAAATTGACCATACATAGTTATGGTTCTAGCTCACTAATAAAAAGCACATTGTGGTTGTTTTAATCAGTTGATAATTTTGACAGGAAACTATTCTGGTAGGCTTGTGCTGTATCCTTTTTGGTTGATTGGTTTTAATGGAGATGGTCAGCCCTGCTGCTGATCACGCAAAAGTGTGGCTGCATTCGAATAGTCAAAAAAATAGCTCCTTTTTCCTTTCCTTGCAACTTTTCCTTGACCTCACCAGAAAACGTCATGGGGGTCAAAGAAAAGTTGGAATCTAGCGTAACTGTAGAATTCGAACCTCCTTCTCTACCTTGCGTCATGGTGCGACGTCCAGTCGTATTGATGTGAATGTTCAACATAGCGAACTACAACTTCATCTCTGCGAAATTTAGCTTCTTAATAAATTTGGTGTATTGTCTGATTGTGTCATTGTTTGTTTACTTTCTATTATAAGCCAATACTAACCAACAATACTACCTATTCACATTTAGATTTCTGGCATTTCTCAGAAGTTCGCCTTGTTTTAATTCGGTAGGTTCCGGAAAACACAGATGCTTATGAAAACATTGGCGGCATTGCATTGTGGGGCGCGAATACTACCTTCCTTTTGAAAAGGATAGTCCAGAGCATCCTTTGTGAAAGGACGAATAAAAGGAATTGTGAAGCTCCTTTCCTTCTCAATATAAGAAATTCGAACGGTCCTTAGCATGGCTGCCCGGAAACTATTTCCGGTTCATGTTATCTAAATGATCCTTCCTTGCTCAAATTTGACTATTCGAATGCAGCCAACGTCTTGTACAGGGCTGCGTTCAGCCCCGACAAAACGGTGGTGCGTTGAACACCCTGTTGTGTTACGCAAGTGTAGCCTTTTTAATATGGCGGGGTTTATATACACGTCGCTGCTGATTGGGTAACACCTCTGACACACCCACCAAACGAGAGAAAACGTACCTCAAAGCCCGTTACACACCGTTTCACACCGTTTCGAGGAAACATGTCGTTCAACCCGGAAACCGTAGCAAAACGGTGCACACCGTTTTCAGATTGAACGTGGCCCAGGGCCGTCGTTTAGGGGTGAAAGGTGATGACAATTCTAGGGGCCCACAGCCATTGGGGGTCCCACAAAAACCCCAGTAGCCTATTATGTAGGCCCCCCTTTCTATGACTAAATTATTATGCATAGGCCTAACTAATACTCATACTAATGCATTAGAGTTAAAACAAAGCCACAAAATCATGCAATATTGATGAAAGAAGTTTCTAGTTTCCAAGCAATAACCCCCTTCTTTTAAAAAAATGGTTTGGTCCATGGTTCGCTCTTTTGAGTATTTGCGCGAAACGTTATTGCTCCCGAACTGCAGCAGCACCCAGCAGGTTATTAATAGAGAAGCGCAATGCCGAAACAGAAACATAAATCGGGACGCCAAAAAAGAGTGGAGAAGAAGGGAAGACAGGCCAGGGGCAGCACATCAGGAGCCAGAATGCTTGGGGCTTAGCCAGCTACTAACGTTACTACGTTAACCGAATTACATAACGTTTAACGTTACGTGCGGTCAGTGCTGTAAAATAATCGCCTGACAAGGCTGTCATTACAAAATTATCCACTAAATATCATCCTCAGAAAAGAGCAGTATAACCAAGCGTTATAATACGCTATCAAAAAAAATCCAGCAGTGGACATTTTTCCATTCTTACATGAGTGTTTACTAAAACTAAACTGCTACGTTTGCCTGTTGACATGAGTCTTGTTAACGTTAAGCAGGGGATAATCTTACAGCTTGCCCTCCTCATACAATAATAAAGTGAAGCTGTTTGCCTAGAGCTATGGCAAAAGATTTTTTTTTATGTTAATGCCAAGACTAGGTAGGTTAGTTTGTCATCAGTTGTTCCATAAAACATAACCATAAATGTGTACAAAAGCAATATGAAATTGAACAATTAAAGTGATACTGCAGTCAAAAACCGACTTTTCCCGTTGAAAACCTATGTTTTGAGTTAGATTATGATCATACACAACTGTTTATGTCCGAAAATTTAATGTTTAGTCAAAATTGTTTTATCTGAGTTTTTGTGTAGACTTACCAATATGCTGGCTTCCGGGGATTCGTGACGTCACGAGATCCTTAACATAAAAATGGGTGGACTTGAGGTGGTCCTAGGGGTGGGTCTTGGCTGGGCACGTGGTATAAAAGCAGAGAACGACGATTTTTTTTTTCCTTCTGAGACTGAGACCCTTGTACTGCTAATTAGCTAGTTCAAGTTCAAATGCGAATTGCTTTGTATTATTGCTAACGTTAATATTACGACTTATATCGAGCTACAGTTATTCATATACGACGTCTTACTACTTGGTATCTTTAGCTAACTTGCCTGCATTATGCCAAGGAGTCAGAGATGTATCGTTCCTCGGTGCAACGCCACCGGCTCTGCTAGCTTTCATAATCTGCCGAGAGACCCAGCGCTACTTAGCCAGTGGCTTCAAGCTATCGGTGTAGATCACGCGGACTTGCCGAAGAAAGCCCTAGTGTGCAACGCGCACTTCACACCGGACTGCTACCACAATTTAACTGGCTTTGAGATGGGCTTCTATAAAACTCTGTCGCTGAAGCCAGGTGCCATCCCAACAGTGATGGATGTAATTTTGTAATCATTACATCAGCTAAGTAAAACAGCTAAGTACAATATACCTATTACATTGTATTTGTGACATTGTGTAATTGCACATGTATTGGCCACTATTATACAGTTGGGCCAAGCATGCCCGACTACGGCACAGCAGTATTAGACAAATCAAGAATAGCTTCATAACTACGCTGACATAACGTTACCTCAGTAACCTCACGGCAACATAGGTTTTCTGGAGGGGACAGGTTAGAGCAGTGGCCACAAGCACACCTGTTGGGACATTAGTTTGTTTCTGTTTACATGCAAGTTATCTGTACAAACTACAACAAAAATGCTTTTGCAAACGGTTGACATTACTGATAGGTAATAGCTAATGTGGGGTTGAAGGCAACCTATTGTGTGAGCTATCTTTTATGAATACGTAACGTTAGCTAATAAACGATAGCAATAATACATTTGATGTAGCCCTAGCAAAACCAGTAACCAGTTGGTCAGTAACTCGAACGGAATGTATCGATAAATTAGGTAATGCAAGGCAGTCTATTGTGTGTGAGTTTAGCCCCGTTTGGTCCAGAGAGAACTGGTAACTTAGATAGCTAGTTATATTAGCTATATCATTTATGAATAATGTTAGCTAATAAATGATAATTCTCTCCGGACCAAGTGAAGTTATCAGGGCGCTACAACCAGCCATGTTCAATATACTAACGTTACTGTGTTACTGGATTTTGCTGTGTATTTGAATGTATTCAATAGTAACGTTACTTTAGGCAGACAAACAAGCTAACTTAGCTAGGT
Organism: Synaphobranchus kaupii; assembly: GCA_029718625.1. Taxonomy (NCBI): domain Eukaryota; kingdom Metazoa; phylum Chordata; class Actinopteri; order Anguilliformes; family Synaphobranchidae; genus Synaphobranchus; species Synaphobranchus kaupii. The sequence continues at coordinate 45,540,090 of CM056377.1, read as the reverse complement.
AACGTTAGCTTTACCATTCGGTTACATCCCGGGTCCTCTCCTCGACCTCGCGAAGACGTTGCTCAACTAATACAGCCATTTTATTTAGTTGTGAGGAGAGAGCTGGAAGGGGGCTGAGTCAGTTCACCAAGACACACCCTTTCACTCCTTGACCGTATGAATATTCATAATGTGACTACGTGGCATCATCGTCATATGACCACACCTACTCACGAGTTTCAGTTCAAATTGAAGCGGAAAAAAGGGCCTTAGAAAAGCCTCTGCAGTATCTCTTTAAACCTTTATGTGCTGCTATTCCAGAATCAGCTGTGGCCTCCTCTGACCCCCACCCCCAGCACTCCAAAGATGCTTTTGATGGTGAGTGAGTGAGGTAGACACTGGTGAGTGAGTGAGGTAGACACAGGTGAGTTTGGGTGTGTTGCACCAGGTGCTTGATTTTTACATAATAATACCCAGTGACTCTTTGTTGAGTGGTTAATTGAAAAAAAGAAAACGAATGGGGTGTATTGCGTCAGGCACTGTCAAGAATGTAGAGGAACATAAAAATAAAGAAAAAATGATAATACATAGTGTCATGGTTTTTTGGCAGCCCTCGTTTATTTCTGTGGTCGTTCTTTTCTTTGGCGTCGTCGAGGCACTCTATCGGATTTTCCGTCTTCCTTTCCGGTATTTTGATCTCGCCCGGCTATTATTACTCTCACCTGGCTATTATTACTCTCACCTGTTTTGCGTTACCTGCCGGCTATTTAAGCTCCGTGCTTCCTCCTTTTCGGCGCTGCTGTATTGTATTCATTTGCTTTCAGAGCCGGTATGGTATAGGACTAGGCGCTTAAGGAGACCACTTTGCCTCATATGCTTTTTGGGGTAACGCGGGACTTGCCTTTTGTGCAATTAGTTTTCTTTAGAAACTTTTCGTTCGTTTGCACTTTCAGTCTTTCGCCCTGGTTTTCCTTCTCTGCCTGCCGACTACTAGTTTAGTCTGGCTGTTTCCTGTCCACCTCTCTCTGCCTGCTTTCGTATTGAAAGCGAGAGGTTTCCTTTCCTTATTTTCGTTTATTTTGTTTCTTATCGCCTCTTCGTTTTCCCTCTCGGTGTATTGAGAGGAGGAGGTGTGTTTTTCTGTCTCTCGTGTCTACGAGTTATTTCGCCCGTTTCCCCGCGGGTCGCTTTTATTTCTCCTCTCTCCAGTCTCCCTTATTTGTTACTCTCCTGTCGAGAGTGGGAGCTTCGTTTATTTTCTCGTTTTATTTCCCTTTATTATTATCGGAGTTTCTCCGTCTTGTGGTTCCTATTCGTGGGAACTTTCCTGTTTCCGCATTTGGTCCTCCGCACCGCACACGCCCCTCCCCCTTACAGAATACAGCAGCCATATGGACGGACCAGCGGTTTTGCAGGGAGCTAAGCAGGTGCTAGCCACGCAGAGCTCTGCTTGGGCCTCTCATGAGGAGGGCATTCTTGCCCTCCAGGCCAGGCAACAAGCTATGTGTGAGCAGCAGTGTCAACTTGTTGAGCAACTGCAATATCAGGGAGAGTGCCTCGGTGATTTAGCGAAGAGTCTCCGCGCATTTACCTCCGCAGCTGCTCAACACCCAGTAGCACAAGCACCAGTCAATCCCGCCCCCTCACCACTTCCACATGCCATAAGAGAGCCCAAACTCCAGCTTCCCCTTAGGTATGATGGGGAATCTGGGAAGTGTAGAGGGTTCTTGACCCAGTGTTTGATTTTTTTTAAGGCTCAGCCTTCCAGTTTTGGGACCCAGGAAGCCCAAATCGCTTTTATTTTGTCACTGCTCACCGGTACTGCCCTCGCTTGGGCTGACCCTCTTATTCGCTCTAACGCCCCTATTATGCGTGACGCGGATAGTTTGATGGAGGAGATGGTGATGGTTTTTGACCATGACGTCTCCGGTCAGGAGGCTGCCATGAATCTGACCCGACTCCGTCAGGGTACCGAGACGGTGGCTGGTTTTTCCATAAAATTCAGAGCACTAGCTGGGGAGACGGGGTGGGCTGAGGGCCCGCTCAAGGTTCTGTTTCTTAATGCCCTTTCTGACCCTGTTAAAGACGCCCTGGCAGTGTTAGAGCTCCCGGCCACGTTCAATGCTTTGGTTTCCATGGCTATCCGCGTGGACAACCGCATCAGAGAGCGTGAGCGAGAGAGACAGACCGGTGGATGGAGGGATCTTTTAGTTTATGATTCTCCACCTCCTGTAGCGCCACCTGTCCGCACTTCCACCCACTCATTTTCCAACTTAGGGGAGCCTATGAGGGTAGGTGGCTCCTCCATACGCGACACCACCTTCGTAAAACCTCGGGAGGGTTGGTATCGCTACTGCAGGAGGAGAGGCCATTTAAAGGGCCAGTGTCCCAAACTGCAGGGACAACGAGGGGTCTTGCTAGGAGATTCTGGGCTTATAGCGAGACAGAATAATTCACTGCCACGGACCCTACTATCGGTTCAACTGCTCTGAGGTAAGCGTTCGACTAATGTTGACGCTTTTATTGACTCTGGGGCAGTTGATTGCTTTATGGACATTAAGTGGGCCAGGCAGCGCAAAATCCCCGTTCACTCCTTACCGCAATCCCGCCTGGTTACCGCCCTTGACGGTCGTCCGCTGGGCTCCGGCACTATTAAGGAGATTACAGGGCTCCTATATATGAGCACCCCCCACCAGGGACACTGGGAGAACATAAATTTTTTTTTGGTGGATTAGCCGGCCTTTCCGCTCGTCCTCGGACATTCTTGGCTTGTGCAGCACAGCCCCCATATTGACTGGGGAGGGGACAGCCCCGTTATTTTGCAATGGGGTCCCCGGTGCCGTTCCCACTGTTATTTTTCTACTTCCTCTATCTCAAGTGGGTCTGTTTCCTCTGATAGCGACCTAGAGGAGGTGGAGTCGCGGCTCGATTTGGAGAGCTCCTTTTCCGTAACGGAGGCAGAGAGTCTAGCTTGGGACTCGTTAGCAGACGGGGATTCCTTTTTGAACGAGGATCCCTCTGACATTGATATCAGGTGGGATTCGTCGGGTAACTCCTCTCCTGACCAGGGGAGCACCCTATTGGCGGGGTCTCTCAAATTCCAGCTACCCGATAACGTTCCCACCCATTACTCTAATTTAGCTGAGGTTTTTAGTAAACAGCGTGCCACGACCTTGCCCCCTCATAGGCCCTACGACTGCGCCATCGAACTCTACCCGGGCACGGTTCCTCCTAGGGGGTCCCTTTACTCCTTATCGGCCCCTGAGAGCGCGGCCATGAGGGATTATATCAAAGAGTCGCTGGCTAACGGGTTCATTAGGCCCTCCACTTCCCCGGCAGGGGCGGGGTTTTTCTTTGTCAAGAAAAAGGATGGAGGGTTAAGACCGTGCATTGATTACCGGGGCCTTAACCAGATAACTATCAAGAACCGATACCCTCTTCCGCTCATGAATTCCGCATTCGAGCGCCTGCAGGGGGCGTCAGTTTTCACTAAGCTGGACCTGCGCAACGCATACAATCTCGTTCGAATGCATGAGGGCGATGAGTGGAAGACCGCTTTTAACACCCACAGTGGCCACTATGAGTATCTGGTGATGCCTTTCGGTCTCACTAGCGCCCCCTCTGTTTTTCAGGCGCTAGTGAACGACGTCCTCAGGGAATTTTTAGAGCGATTCGTTTTCGTCTACCTTGACGACATTTTAATCTTTTCCTCGGACCTCACTTCTCACATCGAGCATGTTCGGCAGGTTCTTGAAGCGCTTCTTCAAGCTAAGCTATTTGTGAAGGCAGAGAAATGTTCCTTCCACCAGAAATCAGTTTCTTTTCTGGGGTTTATTGTGGAGGATGGTAGTGTTCAAATGGACCCCGATAAGGTCTCCGCCGTTAAGAACTGGCCCACCCCGCTTTCTGTTAAACAGATTCAACGTTTTTTAGGCTTTGCCAATTTTTACCGACGCTTTATTCGGAATTTCAGCACGGTAGCCGCCCCCATCACGGCCCTTACCAAGAAGAGTTCATCCTCTTCACATTTTCAGTGGACTGCTAAGGCCGAGGCGGCTTTTTGTGAGCTTAAAAGGAGATTCAGCTCTGAGCCCATTTTGATAACTCCCAATCCCTCCCTCCCCTTTGTGGCGGAGGTGGATTGTTCAAACATAGCCTATAGTCTAGTCATTTCTCTAGTTATTAAATCATTTAGGAAAGATTAGGTAGCATTCCTTTGGAATAGAGCTAGATTAGTGTGAGCTACGGCAGGTAATATTGAATATTGTTAGTTGTAACTTTGCCTAATTTTGATATCAATACTTTTAAAGGCAGGCCTAGTTTTTGCAAGTTTGAATTAATGACTTACAGACAGTGATTTGTTGGCTATGCTTGAGTGCCATGTTTTTTCCCCCTTTGTGGTGGAGCTCGGAGTAGGCGCCATTCTTTCCCAACATTCACCGCTGGACCGCAAACTGCACCCTTGCGCTTATTTCTCTCGTGCTTTGACACCTGCAGAGAGAAATTATGACGTAGGGGACCGGGAGCTGTTGGCGGTTAAGCTGGCATTAGAGGAGTGGCGCCACTGGCTGGAGGGAGCTGAACACCCCTTCACTGTGTGGACCGATCATAAGAACTTGGAATATGTCCAACAGGCCAAGAGGCGCAACTCTCGCCAAGCCCGATGGGCGTTATTCTTCACCCGCTTCAAGTTCTTAATTACTTACCGCCCCGGGTCGAAGAATATTAAGCCTGATGCACTCTCGCGCATTTACGATCGTGCTGATAGTGATCCGCTTCCCCAACCCATTGTGCCCGCCACGCAGATTGTGGCTCCAGTAATATGGGAGATCGAGGCAGCCGTTTTGAGGGCATTGCGTTCGGACCCTGGCCCTGGTGGCGGTCCACCTCACTGCCTTTTTGTTCCCCTCCGGCTCAGGTCCCGGGTTCTCCAGTGGGGCCACTCGTCCCAGCTGGCTGCTCATCCTGGTGTCCACCGCACCAAGGAATTTTTGGCTCGGCGCTTTTGGTGGCCGAGAATGGAGAGCGATGTGTGGGAATTTGTCGCTGCGTGCCCTGTCTGCGCTCGCAATAAGGGTTCACGACTCCCGCCATCGGGCCTGTTACGTCCTCTGCCCATTCCCAGCCGTCCTTGGAGCCATATCACCCGACTGTCACCGGCTTGCCTCCGTCTCAGGGCAATACGGCTATCTTGGTTGTGGTCGACAGGTTCTCCAAGGCGGCTCATTTCATCGCTCTCCCTAAACTGCCATCAGCTCCTGAGACAGCTCAGCTTATGGTGGACAACATTTTTAGGTTACACGGCCTTCCCCTGGACGTCGTGTCTGACCGCGGCCCGCAATTTGCCGCAAAATTCTGGCGCTCGTTTTGTGCCTTATTAGGGGCGTCCGTCAGCCTGTCTTCTGGCTTTCACCCGGAGACCAACGGACAGACGGAGCGCACTAATCAGACCTTGGAGAGCACTCTCCGGTGCCTGGCCGCGTCCAAACCCACATCTTGGAGCCGCCACCTCACCTGGGCGGAGTACGCATATAACACCTTGCGCAATGCTTCCACGGGTCTCTCTCCTTTAGAGGCTCAGCTGGGGTATCAGCCCCCTTTGTTCCCTGAGCTGGAGAGAGATGTGGAGGTACCATCTGCGGGGTTTTTTGTGCAGAGGTGTCGAGCAGTTTGGAGGCGGGTGCGCGCTTCACTCTTGCGCGCTTCAGCCAAACAGAAGGCTGCTGCTGACAGGCGCCGTCGCCCGGCCCCCTCTTACCGAGTTGGTCAGCGAGTTTGGTTAGCCACGCGGGACTTGCCTCTGCGCGTGGAGTCCCGTAAACTTGCGCCGCGGTTTGTGGGACCATTTAAGATAATTCGCAAAATTAACCCAGTCACCGTTCGCCTTCTGCTGCCACGCTCTATGCGTATTCATCCCACCTTTCATGTCTCTCGGCTTAAACCGGTGTTGTTGAGCGCCCTCGCTCCTGCAGAAAAGCCGCCCCCACCTCCCCGCCTTATTGGGGTAGGCCCGGCCTATACTGTCCGGCGCATTTTGGCCGAGAGACGTGTGGGCAGAGGCGTCCAGTTCTTGGTAGACTGGGAGGGTTATGGTCCGGAGGAGCGTTGCTGGGTTCCCTCCAGGAACATCTTGGACCCAACACTTATTAGGGACTTCCGTAGAAACAAGGCTGAGGGATCGCCTGGGGTCGTCCCTTAGAGGGGGGGTCCTGTCATGGTTTTTTGGCAGCCCTCGTTTATTTCTGTGGTCCTTCTTTTCTTTGGCGTCGTCGAGGCACTCTATCGGATTTTCCGTCTTCCTTTCCGGTATTTTGATCTCGCCCGGCTATTATTACTCTCACCTGGCTATTATTACTCTCACCTGTTTTGCGTTACCTGCCGGCTATTTAAGCTCCGTGCTTCCTCCTTTTCGGCGCTGCTGTATTGTATTCATTTGCTTTCAGAGCCGGTATGGTATAGGACTAGGCGCTTAAGGAGACCACTTTGCCTCATATGCTTTTTGGGGTAACGCGGGACTTGCCTTTTGTGCAATTAGTTTTCTTTAGAAACTTTTCGTTCGTTTGCACTTTCAGTCTTTCGCCCTGGTTTTCCTTCTCTGCCTGCCGACTACTAGTTTAGTCTGGCTGTTTCCTGTCCACCTCTCTCTGCCTGCTTTCGTATTGAAAGCGAGAGGTTTCCTTTCCTTATTTTCGTTTATTTTGTTTCTTATCGCCTCTTCGTTTTCCCTCTCGGTGTATTGAGAGGAGGAGGTGCGTTTTTCTGTCTCTCGTGTCTACGAGTTATTTCGCCCGTTTCCCCGCGGGTCGCTTTTATTTCTCCTCTCTCCAGTCTCCCTTATTTGTTACTCTCCTGTCGAGAGTGGGAGCTTCGTTTATTTTCTCGTTTTATTTCCCTTTATTATTATCGGAGTTTCTCCGTCTTGTGGTTCCTATTCGTGGGAACTTTCCTGTTTCCGCATTTGGTCCTCCGCACCGCACACGCCCCTCCCCCTTACAACATAGTCTAAGAAAAAAAGTTGTTATTTGGCGTGGAAAAGTCGGGGGGCAGGGGCCCACACCAATATTCTTTCAGGGGGCCCAGAATTCCTAGCAACGGCCCAGGTCTTGTATTAACATTTGGTGCTGAGCGTTGTAAACTGAAAGCAAGGAAACTCTGAATCTGAAGCTACCGTAAGACCTACTGTATTTACTGACACTGTAGTTGGTTTCTGAGAAACTGAATCTAGTAGTGCACAATTTGTGAGCTGATTCATGCTTTTCTCTACCTTCTACTTACTTTATTTTAGCATACATAGAGCAACATTGAAACACCTTCCATGCCAATTTAATGTCGAAATCATACCGACATTTAATCTGATTTATATTTGGAGATGGCAACTGACCTGCTGAGAGTAGCTGTTAAAAAAGATAAAAAAGAGAGACGGGGGTCATAGCAGGGAAGTCTCTGATCATCTGTCCTTGCAATACACATGCATCACAACTTGTAACTCTGGGAGAAGTTCCAGAGCCCAACAGGGAAATGTGACATTTCATCACTTAAATATCGGGGGGTGGACTGGTATTGTGGGACGGGTTCTGTCATGACGATCAGAGTTTAGCATGTTCTCTGCCTTGGATCCCATTTAAACACTGCCCAAATATGGTCAAACAGTGATTCATCAAAGCACATCATGATGTCTACTTGGCCCCCTTTCTCCATTTGGAACCTATTAGGGTGTTTCTAAATATGTTTCTCCCGAGCATTTTCTTTCCAAAAAAGTGCTAGCAAAACAGAGTCATAAGGATACAACACATTATCAGTTAATCCACAAACTGTGCATCGTCATCTTCTTATTCCGTCATTTTAGTTAATCCAGCGAAAAATATTCTTTACTTTAATAACACATCTAAAATCTGTTAATAAATTACTGCTATCCTGCTTATGTGCAGGACGTGAGGGAAGTATGTATTTCCAGCAGACTAAACTGAGTTACACAAACTCCACAAATTTGCAAAAGTCTTTTTCATTGTCAGATTTCAGTTATCCGCTTAAAACCAAAGTGTGATGTCATCGTGCCTGACAGAATCACCACAGTCCAGGTGTTCCAAAACCTCAGCCTAACTTTCATGCATGCTCAGAAATGTTCCTTCCAACCAACAGTCTTCCCTCAATACAAACTCCAGCCATTTTTAACTCCAGTCACTTCAGATGTGGGCTTTTCTGGCTGAAACCTTAACCATCCTCTCATCTGTGACCAGTGCAGCCCATGATGCAGAAGCCTGCCTGCTGGAGCATACACAATGCAAATAACACTAACCCATGACCCTCTGTAAAACCAGGACCAAACTCAATGTTGGCACAAATAGGTGGCATCATGTATATTCCCTGTCCAAAAAGCAAATGGAACTGACAATGGGACGGGGGAAGCGCAAGGAACAGGTGTTGAATTCCAACAGCATGATGTCATACATTACTAAAGCCACGGTGACCATAATGTACAAAACACATAACAAAATACATGAATCAGGATTTACGCATGATTAATGCTCCAAAGCTGGTGAGGTCGCTCCTATAAATATTAGATTTCTGGTTTTCCATGCTGGCCGTTCCTTGGAAAAAATAACAACATGGAATCTCTTCCAGGCCACTGCAAGGACTGCAGATTCACATCAGTAGATTGGGATTATCTAATTCTTAGTTTATGAGTCTAAAGTCCTTGCAGTAATCCACCATGTCTTTTATTACTGACTAATGCAAACATTAAAGCATGGTTATGTCATTGTAATCATATGCAATCTCCTTATATATATATATATATATATATATATATATAAGTAATATAATATATGGAGAGCAGCCAATCCACCCTATGTATTTTTTCACTTTATTCAGAAATGGAGATAGTACAGAGGGGTACACATAGAGATGGGATCACAATACAGAAAGAGCCATGGCAAGGAATCAAACCTCCAGCCAGTGGATTCATATATCAGTTTGAAAGTTGGTTGAGCTGTGCCACATTATGATTAATATTTGAATATTAGGCCTGATATTGGAGTATACCCATATACGTATAGGACCTTAATTGGCATTAGCCTAAAAATTGGCATTAGCAGGTGGGTTAGTTTTATAATTTGGACTAAGCAGATGGCCTGGTTTCGTACACATCTTGTTACAATACTTATAGGGTGTACTTCAAAGACTCTGCTTAGCTCCAATCCAGGATTAAATCATACATTTGGACAGGGTGATTGGCTACATATGTGATTAAGTCCTAGATCAGGGCAAAGCATTTCCAACTGTTTTACAGCTTTTCTCAAGTCTGCCTTGAAATAAGAAACATTTTAAATCATTAGAAGTGCCCATTCTGACCAAAGTGTAATTGCGTGCACATATCACCAACTCTGAATTAGTGCATAACTGTACATGGCATTCATACTCTAGGGTAACGACCTGGTGTACAATAAGATGGCTGTATGCCCTTGGTGCAAACTGCTGGTATACACATTCCAAAACTTTCAAACCCCGCAGAAAAGTGGCTTCACATGGTTAGAGACTATGAGAAAATGTTCTGATTTTATGGCAGTTTGATGTAGAATGTATCTCAACAAAAAATATTTTCAACGTAAAAAAAAACAAAAAAACATGGCACTCAAGCATAGCCAACAAATCACTGTCTGTAAGTCATTAATTCAAACTTGCAAAAACTAGGCCTGCCTTTAAAAGTATTGATATCAAAATTAGGCAAAGTTACAACTAACAATATTCAATATTACCTGCCGTAGCTCACACTAATCTAGCTCTATTCCAAAGGAATGCTACCTAATCTTTCCTAAATGATTTAATAACTAGAGAAATGACTAGACTATAGGCTATGTTTGAACAATTGTCAGCATCCAGTGCTTTGGGTCTATGAAAAGCACAGCATGAATAAAATGCATTATTATTATTTATGTATTTATTTATGTGTTATATTTGCATTTGAATAGAAACCTGTGTGGTCCTACAGAGCCTAGAAATTGTTGAGTTCACAAAATTATGTTCACAACTAACATTTTTTATTATTTGACATGTTAAAATAATTAGTACTATTTTAATTATGTGGTGTCATCTGAACCTCATACAGTAGGCTATATTAATGGGGCAAACATATGTCAGTATAGGTTTGTAAAATGCAATATTTAGGGTATTTACTAAGTCAAAATATTTCTCATTTTTATTGACACCCCCCCCCCCCCCCTTTCTCTAATGTAAATGGTTTCTTGGTATAAATCTCTGTTTATAAATTCACATGTTTATTTTGCATTTGAGTGAGCTGGGCTTTTCATGGCTTTTTGGCATATGATCAGGCTGTTGTTGGGTTTCTCTTATTGCTATGACGGAATACAAATTTTTGGTGGTGCAAAATTATTTTCATAAACTCACACATAGATGCTATTGTCCACTGTGCCACGCATGGGTAGGTACAGTTGCAGGCAAGACTGGGTGAGGGGTTGCTGTTAAATTGACAACGCAACAGTAGTGACACTTACGCCGCATTCTCACAGCGAGCAACTTGGTTGCTGGGTCGGTCAAGTCTACTAGGCTGGGGGCGGGGCAAGAGCTTCCCGTTGTGTCATCCAAGTCAGCTCGTGCAGCTACAATTTTTTGATGAAGAGAAACAACGGCAGTAGCCTACATATAAGAAAGACATATTTGTGAGGCAGCCTATTCTTTATAGTTATGTCATGACAGTGATAATTATGTGTTCTCGCTAGCTAGCGATAAGCTATATCTATCTTCGTCACAAGCTGGCGATCTTTATCTATCTATTATTCGGTTTTACAGTGTATAAATGCTGGGCCAGTTTGGAGTGTAAGGGCATGTTAGACTGGAAAGCTGACCAACATGCTGAACTGTATCTACAAATAAAGAAGCTATACCGTCTTTCATCATCGAAACCGATTCAAGACCCTTTTATTTCTCGAATGTAATTGCAAGTACCGGCGGTTTTATATATAAATCTATCTATCTATCCAGATAGATAGATTTATGTATAAAACTCAACATGTAGTTTGGGCTCAATGTGATATTGGTAAAACAAGCCACATATATCAAGGTTATGTTATGACACTGATAATTATACAATGATAATATATAAATTATTCACTGTTGTTACCACTGCTAACCCTATTTCGCCTAGCTTAGTTTGATAGGCAATATTACGTAGGTTACGGAACAATTATTCACAAAATGATTTTGTGTCGGTTGGAGAAATATGAAGCGCGGAACTCTGATTGGCTGTTACGACCGATGTCGGCGAAAAAGTTAAACTGTGGGCAACATTTATCGGCCAATTTTAGTCGCTCAGTTGCCTAGTTGCTCAGGTCGCTGACCGTCCCTCAGCTTCATAGAGAATGAATGGACTTCCGGCAACTGGGCGACCGAAGTTGCTCGATGTGAGAACGCAGCGTTAGAAACTCCGTATTCGGCAGTTGTTACGAACCGTGTACTAATAAATCTAAAACATGGAGTTTGTTGTTTCCACTCATAGTTTGATTGCAGGAGAAATTAATATCTGAGTTGAGAAAAACCTTGGCGACAGTGCCATGGCCACTAGGGGATCTGTGTGAAGGGGTTAAGGGCTGTGGTGATTGTGGTTATTTCTGCTAGAAACCCTGAAAATTGCCAAACTCTCTGTGCTGTATAGGTATGGGGCCATAACGTAGCAGATGGCAAACCTGCCATCCCAATGGCTCCTTATAAATTAGATTTTTAGAATGGTGTGACTTTTGGTTTTCACACCCAGTGGGTTTGTAACCAGTTCCTGGCAGGAAGGCATATGTCAATATGGTCCAAGCCTGGCATTCTTTCACATCACAAATTCATTATAGGAGTCAAAACTTGAGCGACTATAGAAAGACCTACTTGTTGATACCACTTTGCCTATTAGTTACCATTTTAAGACAAAAGCCACTTGATGCAATGTTATGTCTCCAAGGCAACCTGCTGAATTCATTTAGGAAATACAGAGCAAGCTATTATAAACACATAACCAACAGAAGGAGTGTAAAGTGGAGACTATAGTATAACTCTTATAACTGAAGGTTATATTGTTTACAAATCCCAGAAAAGACATAGCTGTAGTCTTGGGAGAGGTGCTGTATGTATGTACGAATGGGCAACTTAAGTATGAGCTGCTACAAGATTTTCAATTTTCACAGAGGAATCTGTGGAAAAGGCAGTTCACTCCCAGTTCTCTGCTCAAATACTGAGCTTCTATGACCTTATGAACTAGTGGAGGAGGATGATGGAGAGACCAGCAACAGTAGCAGCTCTGACAGGCTTGAGAGCGATTTACCCCTACAGCCTCTCTCTCTTACTCTTGAGTGTGGCTCCCTTCCTGTTAAAATCCCCCAAACTCCTTATCCCTGCCAAAGGTCACAGCAATGTCATCCTTATCCCTGCCAACGGTCACAGCAATGTCATTCAAACCACTTCAGCCTGTTAATTGGGGTCCAGTGTTTATCTTCTATTTTTAAATACAATAAGCAGGCACATGTAGAAGATGCCCTGGGCTCTGTGCACTTGTTGCAAGAGGCACCAGCAGCTTGACTTCAGGGTTATGATTTTCCTTGAGCACACATCAAGGGAACACTGGAAATATTCAGTTACTTTTTTATACTTCAGCAGACTTAAGTGGTGTGGTGCATTCAAGCGTTCTAGTTATAGAACCAATTGGGGAAAGGCATAGATAGGTGATGGAGGGGAAGGAGAGGAGACTCCAGCTGGGGGCTGAGCTATGCACACTCTTTTCCAGCACTGTTTTCACATGGAATGAATGCAGTTTCCTGACAAAGGAAGTTCTATACAATGTATATCACTCAAAAACACAGAAAGAACACCCTTTGGGACAGATTAATCTTACTTTACTGGTCACTCACTGTCAGTGCGGATAAGCGTGTCAGTGTAAGTACATGTGTATTTTTGCGAAAGAGGAATGATTGCTCCTATACCAGCTCAAAGCACAGGCAAGTCTCATAGATTATCTCCTTCAGCATTAGCCACGTTTACATGGAGTTAATGCTAATTTACTATTGCGGTAGAGCTGCTCTTGGGAATACCTTCGCTGTTTAATGATTGCAGAAGAATTATATTCTGCTGACACTGCTGCCTGATATGTAAGAACAGCATCAACACAAATATTGTACACAACATAAAAAATCAGGAAAATCGCTTTGTGATTCTTTAGAGAATCGTCCCCTGAACAAAAGGGTGTGAATTGCATGTTGATATGTCAAATGGTCTCGGAAGAGTTCGAATTTATAGGTTTTTCACAAAATGCTAATTTGAAAAAAATCCATTATGGCGGACCTCATTGGTCCTGAAGGCAAATTTATTTGCCACAAACCAACGAATTTGAGGCAAAAATAATTTTGAAGATAGGCTAAACGGTTCAAAAGTTATAGCCCAAAAAGTTTATAAAATCAGGTCAATTGGGTTGGAATTCGCTGTACATGTGTCTTGGCGCAATGGCTACATGTGTGCAAAGTTTCAGCAAAAGTTATCATGTGGTTTTGCTGCAATTGTACCAAATGTGGGAATAATAATAATAATAAATATAGCTGCAAGCAGCGATTCCCGGGGACCGAGCGGCATTAGCGGCATTTGTCAAACACAGAAACCGCAAAATGGTAGACAACTCGACACAGGGTTGACCCAAAATACAAATATTTGTTTCTTATCAGGGCTTTTGCCATTGTTGATGGTATCTTAACCCGATCCAGTAAGGGCTTGCGTATTAAGTCTTAAGTACAAGTGAAACAGTGAACAGTTAATACTGTTAAATTTCTTAACTTTTGCAATAAAAAGGTGTTTCTTAATGTGAAAACAACATTAAAAGAAGCATAGCATTTGCACAATAGTTTTGCCAAACATTAACTTAGCCATTGGTACCAAGCTGGAATTGAATCGCTGACCGCATACATGGAAAGCCAAGATTGTATCCACTAGGCCAAAGCAGGTTAACAGAAATGAGGAGGCCAAATAAGACTTGTGTGTTGCGGTATCAGATTGTTTTGGCTTACTGACTTCATAATTCAAACAGATAACAGGTAATATTGTGAAATTTCTTAGCCTTTGCAGTAAAAAGAACATTCTTACAATGACGTGCACATTGTGTGCCTCAAAAAAAACTTGGGAACAGGTGGGGATCGATCCACCAACCTACTACACGGCAGTCAAATACCTACCTACCTGCCATCCCAACATTTGTATTTAGTGCCACCACGCGAATTGATTGGGTTAAAACGGCAAGGCTCAAGTCTTGATCTAACTCTCAATCAACCCACCAAGTTTCAGAACTTTATATCAAACGGTTTTAGAAGTACTAGCATTTATGCGATAAGCCACGCCCAATGCAAAATTCATTGGCTTCTCATTCGGCCAATGTTTGATATACGCCTTAGTAAAGTAATGCATGTATGTAGGAATGCGGGTTGAGTCCCGTGAACAGGTTTGGTGCAAATTGGTCTAATTCTGTAGGAGGAGTAGCATTTTAAGTGTTTTACAAAAAATGCTAATTAGCGGAAAATCGAAGATGGCAGACTTCATGGTTTCTTGAGGAAAATTTGTTGGACAGGAGTAGCGGGATGTATACACCAAATTCTGTGACTGTAGATCAAACGGGGTGTCGGCAGTGGGCGTGTCAATGATTTTTTTTTATTTAAAAAAAAAAATATTTTCTTATATTTGGATCTCTATAGCGCCACCATGTGGCTCGATTGAGTTGAAACTGGAGAGGTCAGGACCAGATGTTATTCGTAAAAGACCTTCCAAGTTTCATAACTTTCTGTGAAATGGCTTTGGAATTATTAGCATTTTTGTGATAAGCCACGCCCACTGGATATTTATTGGCTCGTCATTCGGCCATCTTTTAAAATATCAAAATTCTGTATATATGTTTTATGAAGCATGGTGTAAGGAGTGTGTTTACCAGGTGTCATGTAAATTGGTCAAATTTTATAGGAGGAGAAGTATTTTAAGTGTTTTACAAGTAATGCTAATTAGCGGAAAATCTAATAGGGTTAACTTGATGTTTCCTTGAGGCAAATTTGTTCAGTATGAGCAGCAGGACCTCTATACCACATTTTGTGACTCTAGATAAAACGGGGCGTATGCAGTGGGCGTGTCAATGATTTTTAGTGAATTTTTTTATATTTTCTTATATTTGGATCTATATAGCACCACCACGTGGCTCGATTGGGTTGAAACTGGAGAGGTTAGGTCCAGATTTTACTCCTAAAAGACCTTCCAAGTTTCATAACTTTCTGTGAAATGGTTTTGGAATTATTAGCATTTTTGTGATAAGCCACGCCCACTGGATATTTATTGGCTCGTCATTCGGCTATCTTTTAAAATATCAAAATTCTGTATATATGTTTTATGAAGAATGGTGTACGGAGTGCGTTTACCAGGTTTCATGTAAATTGGTCAAATTGTATAGGAGGAGTAGCATTTTAAGTGTTTTACAAATAATGCTAATTAGCGGAAAATCCAATAGGGCTAACATGATGGTTCCTTGAGGCAAATTTGTTCAGTATGAGCAGAGGGACCTGTATACCACATTTTGTGACTAGATAAAACGGGGCATATGCAGTGGGCGTGTCAATGTCACAATATTTACACGTGCACTACAGCGCCACCAACTGGCCTATCGCCACGAAATTTGGTGTGAGCTTATGAGATGACAACTTCTAACTATTTGCCAGGTATCATGAGAATCAGCCAAGCGGTTAAGGAAAAACTCAAAGAAGTAAGAAATGAGTACATTTAAGCCAAAATGTCGGCAAATTCAAGATGGCGCCCACCAAATTAGTAAAGACCTATGATCCAAATCCGGCTCTTTGTCACTGTAGCAAGTTATACATCTCTGCAAAGGAACTGTGATTTTTAGTGAATGTTTTAATATTTATATTTGGAACTCTATAGCGCCACCACATGGCTCGATTGGGATAAAACTGTAGAGGTCAAGTCCTAATTGTACTCTTAACAGAGCTACCAAGTTTCATAGCTTTCTGTCAAATCGTTTTGGAATTAATAGCATTTTTGTGATAAGCCACGCCCAGTGAAAATTAATTGGCTCGTCATTCGGCCATCTTTGAAAATATCAAAATTCTGAATATAACTTTTATGAGACATTGTCTAAGGAGTGTGTGCACCAAGTTTCATCTCAATTGGTCAAATGTAGCAAAAAATCCAATATGGCGGACTTTATGGGTCCTTGAGGCAAATTTGTTCAGAATGAGCAAATGGACCTGTATACCAAATCTTGTGACTCTAGGTGAAACGGGGCATCGGCAGTCAATGTCAAAATATTGTCACGTGCACTACAGCGCCACCAGGTGTTCAATCTGCGTCATAACATAGAGGATCCAAGAGTTTGGCAATCCCAACAAGCTTGCCCAGTTTGGTGATTCTAGGCCAAACCAGCTCACGGGAATTTTAGGTGAAAGCTGAGAAAAAAATAAAAATAAAAATCTGAACAGATACAATAGGGTACCAGCAGCTATGCTGCTCGGTCCCCTAATAAAACCAGCAATAACAATAGGGTTCCAAAAAATTTGACTATCATGGAAAAGTTGTTTTTTTTTCCATAATTCCATTCAAAAAGTGAAACTTTCATAGATTATAGATTCATTACACACAAAGTGAAATATTTCTAGCCTTTACTTGTTTCATTTTTCATAATTTTGGCTTACAGCTCCAGAAAACCCCTAAAACAGTATTTCAAGAAATTAGAATAGTGTGTCGAAAATCAGCATTTACTTCAGTTATTTCAGAGAATGAGTGGAGTGGCTTGACTCGAGGAATCCGACAGTTGTAGCCCATGTCCCGGATACGTCTGTACGTGGTGGTTTTTGAAGCACTGACTCCAGCCTCAGTCCACTCCCTCTGCATCTCCGCCAAATTTTGGAATCGTCTTTGCTTGACAATCCTACGGTCATCTCTTTTGCTTGTGCACCTTCTCCTGCCACATTTTTCCCTTCCACTAAACTTTCTATTGATATGTTTGGACACTGCACTCTGTGAACAGCCAGCCTCCTTAGCGATGACCTTTTGTGGCTTACCCATCTTCTGGAGGGTGTCAATGATGGTCTTCTGGCCAATTGTCAAGTCTGCAGTCTTCCCCATACTGAACCAAACTGAGATAAACTTTGCAGGTGTTTTGAGTAAATTAGATGATAGTGTGACACTCAGTCTAAAACATTCATTCTCTGAAATAACTGAAGTAAATGCTGATTTTCGACACACTATTCTAATTTCTTGAAATACTGTTTTGGGGGTTTTCTGGAGCTGTAAGCCAAAATTATGAAAAATGAAACAAATAAAGGCTAGAAATATTTCACTTTGTGTGTCATTTTCATAGGACCAAAATGGTACGTGGGGTAGCTAGTAGTAACATGAAAATGTATGTGGAAATAGCTTAATGTATGGTCATTTAGTGTACAAAGTGCCAATGTCCTTCCATGTTCCCTTCATAGATAAATACACATAGTTAAAGGCATTGTTTTACCTCTAGGACAGGGGTGTCCAATCTTACCCGAAAAGGGCCGGTGTGGGTGCAGGTTTTTGTTCTAGCCCAGCACTACAACACCTGATTATACTTATCAAGGTCTGATTGAAGAGCATGATTAGTTAATTAGTTGAATCAGGTGTTGTAGTGCTGGGCTAAAACAAAAACCTGCACCCACACCGGCCCTTTCCGGATAAGATTGGACACCCCTGCTCTAGGATATAATGAAGAAGCAGGGTCTTCCCTTATTATCTCTACTTATGTGTGTCCCAGCCTCTGAAATATTGATTGGAGTAAAGAAATACATGTTTTCTAGGGGTGTAACGGTTCTGTATATTTTGTAAATATTACACATTACACAAACAAAACAAAAATCCGAGGTATGAACCGAACCGTGGCTCAAAAATTTGGAGAATCGTTACACCCCTAATGTTTTCTGTAGGCTCATTTTACTATAGGTCATTAATGCAAGCTATATTCTTTACTATCAAGGCCGCATTATAGAAAAAGGCATTAACTCTGATAGATGCTATATTCAATGGGGTGGTTAAATTTTATATCCCATATTTAAAAAAGAATAAGTAAATTCAAATAACTATCGAAAATGATGTGCAATGTAGCAAATTATGTACTAGAAATTACATGTGATGAAAACTATTACTGTGACTTTAACCATATAACTTGAACAACAGGACTGAATTAGGTACATGCTTGGTGTTTTCTTGATAAGTGGAATCCCTATGTTCCATTATTCACTGATTGGTAAATATAAGGGCATATACTGATTTCACTGTGTGGACATGTTTCAACATGTGTATCAGTACAATTTCCATATATAGGTTGCTAACATGCACACTGTAAAATTAAATGTACATGTATAAACACATCCAACCTTGTATGTGGATACTCATTTAGATATTCCCACTGGAGCTTGAGAGGGCCATTTAGGATACCACTTATTCCTCCTTATACCAGAGGTTTTATTAAAATATTTCACTTATTTTCAATATCCAGGACCTTACCGGAGACACAATTCCCATCTAAAATTCCCTCTATACCAATGAACATACTGAAAACATGTTTATCCTTTATTTCTTACAATTCCTATGACACAATAATAATTCAATAATCATGGAGATACTGAGGCAAAAAAATGTAATCCTGAAATGGACATTTTTCTGCCATAGATAAAATCTGTGTCTATTTTTGTATGAAGGAAAAACGGAAGGACATTGGCACTTTGTACCCTTAATAAGCATACATAAAGCAATTTCCATGTACATTTTTATGTTCCTACTAGCTACCCCACATACCATTTTGGTCCTATGAAAATGACCAAAATATGCTACCATGAAAACATAGGATTTGAACAGAAATATTTTACAGGCCTTGGTTTTGGGACCCATTCATGATATAGTCAAGGTCTGAACAAAATCTGAGACTGTGCTGCAACAACCTTATCTGATTTGACACGGAATGACCCTCATGTACATGTCAGCTGCACCCTTTCCTGGTCAGCATTGCAGGAATCTGCAGAAAAAAGTAGTCGTTCATGCTGTTCTTTTAAATAAATTTCATCCTACATGTGTGAAATCACAGGCAACAATGTAATATAACCCCACCTGTGTTTCACAAACATTGTGTTGGGAGTTGTAGCACAGACACCACACCAACAAGAAACTTCCCTTGGGGAAAACAATAGGGTTTCCTTCTCCAGACAAACTGCACCTTCTATTCAGCAGCTTTCAATGCAGTTGGCAAGGGCAGAACAAATAGGGGGCTAGGTTGATTCTACCGGCACTACAGGGGGGTTCCAGAAAGGCTCTGAAAACATAGACCCAATGCATTAGTGTAAAGCCCATCAGGAATCTGTGTTATTTTTTAATTAAGTGAGGCTCAATCATACAGTCATGTCAGAATAATAATCTGTACTGCATTATAAAGAGAAATCAATAAAAATGCCACATTTCTGCCAGCAACAATACACATTTATCTGGATTATTTGATAAAGATCCATTTTGGGCCCATAATCTGACAAGAAAAAACACATGCTGCCATTCCATATTTCTGTCCTTGACTCAAAATAAGAACCACCCCAAGAAACATCTCAGCAGATGTATATGTATTTATGTAGGAAATTTTCAAGTGAGATGCGGTGTGAGATCAGAAAAGGTCAGAAAAGCACGCCACAAACAGTGGAAGCTGTCTTCTCTGTTTTATCAGGTAAATCCTTGCAAAGTCCCTCACTCAAAAGAAGGCAAATTAAGCACTGTCAAAAAGGCAATCCTGGGGCTGCTGCGCAGCTCATTCAGTTAGGGCACACTGTGGTGCATGGATGAGCCCCATGACCTCGGATCGAATCCGGACCATGCCAGTGCCAACTTGGCCGGTAGCTCCAAAGGGCAATGTGTAATTGGCGACTGTGATTGCCAAGATATGGGAGGGTTCAGTCGGTTAGGGGGCCAACGTTTCATCGCTCTCTAGCAACACCCGCTGGTCGATCAGGTGCCCTTGGACTGCATGCAAAAGCCGCATGTGAAAGGTCCTCCTCAAACTCCACTCTATTCGAGCTTAGCTGTAGTCTGCGATGTGCAAAGAAGCAGACTGGTGACGCCGCATGTTTCGGAGATCTGCAGATGTCTACACTCTCCGAATCAGCAGTCGGTTTGCGCAGGCTGTCGTTGCAAATAGTGGGCCATTCCAAATTATGGTGAGAATTGGACATGCTCAGCCCTACGTTGGACACCAAATTTATATACATGAAAAAGGTCATTTTAGATTGTCTCTTGGATAGCTCTCAAAAAAGCAAGACACAACAAAACATTCTTTAAATGACTTTCAGCAACTGCAAAACATTTCAACCATTGTGGTCTTCTTCCAACAGCTAAAACATTGTAAATTGGGGTTTGCATCTGAAAATGTGGTTTTAAGGTCATGACTATGAATATAAACAGCAATCCTTCTTAACCAATGTAGTAATCTAAGTGGGAGTAGTAATGTGTACTGTAAAAGCAGCGTAAAATTTATCTCCTTCAGTATTTCTAAATCATCCACGTAGACTGACCCGTGTTTTACAAAATAACTTGGAGGCCTTGTGCAAGTTTATTTAATGTTGGCTGACAGTTAACTTTGTGATGGAAGCTTTTAAAAAGACCAAACAGGTCAATTACCTATGGTCAACTGAACCAGTCCAAATTCAGACTCCTTGCATGAAAACATGCAGTATTGGTGGAAATTTCATATTCGTCTTAAAACCAAGAACCTCTTTCCCCATTTGCATGTAGTTTCTGATAAAAGACGAATAAATAAAGTCATTTGTTCACTCATCTTTCAGCATTACCAGAATTTCACACTTAGGTCTGGCAGACAGTGGGAGCACTGGACATGCTTATTTTCACAATTCCGTTTCTGAAGAAACGTACTTGTCCCAGTATGTGTAGCTGGCTGGTGACAGACTGCCCCAAAGCATACTATAGCATTTCCTGTTGCATTCCCCTTTCACTTAGAACTGCAGTTGGCCATTATGTGCGTACATTTACACACAAAACAAGTTTGTATGAAAGATTTATGGCGGATTCATCAAACCATGTGGGAAAGGCAGATTTTTTTGTATTCTGTACATATGTTCATACACTCCGTCAACTGTAAATGACAGGTGCATACACCTTATTTGTAAATTAGCATAAATCTAAGCTCATGAATTGCCTTTTTTCAAATTCCATTTACAGGTGCATACAAATTCAAAATGGCCCAGAAAAAGCAGAAGAAAAATAATTATTCTGACACTGAAATCAAAGTTTTATTTTTAGAGGTTCAGTCAAGGAAAAAAATATTTTAGTAGTGTCAGTACTAGTGTCACAGGAACTGGTAAAGGCCTGGCAGGAGATAACATATGTTGTCAATGCAATCACCCGCCCCATGAACTGTAAAAAGTTTAAATAAAAATGGGTTGACGTTAAATTGTAGGCGAATAAATACATAGCTGCGCACAAAAGCACCACAGCTACAGGAGGTGGCTTAGGTTCTTCAAACCTTTCTGCATCGGACGAGTGCATTGCCTCCATTTACCAAGCACTAGTCTTTGTCGCAGCCTGGAAATAAATATAATGTTATTCATTTTGCCATTTTGTGGTGTTCTGTGTGTGTGATAGGTGGTTTGAAATTGGATAATCACATACCTTATTTCAGAGTCCCTCTATTAATTGCGGGCACGTTGTAATTGCAAGTTTGAGCGATGGTTTATCCGGCAGCAGCCCTAGTTCAGGTGGATTGGGGACCTCTGGTATAGGAATGGCAGGTCACAGCAGGCCAATATTATTTTGCACACCTTCTCAGGTTTGTAGAGAAGGGTGCTGCCTGTTGTGATTCTGTATGATGGAGTGATAGCCCTTTCTATAAACACAGATGCATCATCGGATGGAGCCTTGATACATATGTGTGTGCAGTCTATGGTACCGATATCAATAACAATTTCATAAAAGCCCTGCTTTACCACCACCTGGCTTTGTATCCTGTAGGCGAACTACAATTGATTAATAGATTAATCTAAAGTGTTTGCTTTTTACAATTGTAATTTATTACGTTTGCATTGTGCATTTCAAAGGCTACATTTAGTCTTGAGTTTTCTCTGCATCATGTTTCGGCTTTCAGCTGGTCGTTACAATGAGAAATGAGTACTTATATATACTTTAAATTATATCATAATACCTTGAACAATCCATTCTTTTCTCCAGCCTACTGAAGCATGTAGCACTTTGTTGGTGCTCCGTGATCATGTTCTTTCCTTTTACTTGCAAAGCTGTGAGGACATTAATATGTTTGCTGCTGCTTTGTGTACAACTTGTGTGTATAGTTTGAACTGGAAATGGAGTTTTTCTTAGTGGCCTTTCTCGAACAGTAGATATGTTCCAGAAGTATGGTCATGCATTCCTGAAGAAAGATGTGTTGGAGTCATGGGAAGGACAGTTCTCTGGCTTTGTTGATTCTTTCCACACACCCCTGATACGCACATTCAATTTCTTGGAACTGACTGAGAGGTGAGTCAAATTTCCACACTCAGCTCTTCACCGTCTGATCAGCATTTCTGTGTTCACATTTGTGCTTTCACAATACATAATAGAATACCAGATGCCAGACGTTTCACTGCTTCACATGCTCCATAATCCAGTCAAAATAAATCAACCTTAAAAGCCCTAAGCAATCCAAACTATATCTCACCATTTACGTGCAAGGAAGGGGAGTACAACAGAATCAGAGTTTGAAAAGCCCTAATCCATTCACCCAGTTGCAGCCTTGTTGTTCTTATGTTGTCTCATTAAACCTTTTTTAATGCTGTCCTTCGTTCCTGTCCTGGTCCTCAGAAGGGGTCTAAAAACCGCACTCCATGTGCTGAAAATACATACTGGGTCTCTTAAAGATTCCTAAAGTGTCTCCTAAATACTTGGATCAAAGTCTGGTACCATTGTACCAAGATATTAATAAATAAAAAGACATTATATACAGTAGACTATAGGTAATAGGACGTATAACAGGAAATTGCATTTTTCGTGAACATGCACGTAAAATGTTGAGCTGTTTAGCAACTTCAAGCCAAATGTGTTCATAGTACTCTTCTATTCTTTGAGCAGCCAGGGCACCAACTGTGTACAATGGTATCTGCACAGTCGTGTCAATGAATCTGATCCCCTGATTTGAAGCAGTCTTTTTACTGGAGTATCACAATTACAAATTCATCTGGACAACCCTGGCCCTGCCAAAGTAAACTTAACTGGTGCAGGCTTTCAGAGAACAAGGTTTAACCTTCATTGTGTGTCTTACACCCCACCCTACAGGAGGAATGTGCAGCACACAGCCCAAGTCTGATTCAGGGAGAGATGAGCTGTCCCCAATGGCAATAAAACAGAAATCAAATCAAATTATGACTAGAACATTATTAAATTTCCTGGATAAGTTTGTACCACTTTTTTTTACCAGTTCAAAAGAGGAGGACATTTTTTAATAATTCATCCATAGGGGAAACCATCTACATCCCCACCCCCACCTCAATATGTCTCTCTTCCCTTTAGCCTCCAATACACCCCAGTTTCTGAACCACTGCTGTAATTCTCTGTACAGTCCATGCCTTACTGCTGCTAATTTACAGGGGTGAAACACAAGTCCACCGCTATATTTCTTGACAGTAAACCAACACCCCCATATGTTTTTATAAAAAAGCTGTGAATATTTTGAGTTTGTGCTTTTGCCATTATTGACACACCAACCACTGCAGAAACACAGGGCAGCCACCATCTATTTTTAAGATGATGTCTTGTGCAGAGAATTCACCCTTTGCATGACATAGATATCAATTACATGACACATGGGTAAGGGGAGTGTCTCGAAAAAGTAACAACAAACAAAAACACAACTTTTCCCCCCAAATTCACCACAGTTTCTCTGAGTGCAGTTTAGAGCAATAAGGAGCATTAGAGTACTGCTGCACTCCCTTTGTCTCTGCAATCAGGTAGCACAAATTCCACCACACTGACACATTAATAGCTATACTTGCTATAATTAGCCAAAAACTCCTTTGGGTGAGCGGTTAACTTACGGAAGTCCAAAGGGAGTGGTGGGTTCTTGCCTGTGTTGTGTGAGTTCACCTGCCCTTTGGCACTGAGGGCCTGAAAATGTTAATGACTCACATTTAGTTCTGGCTGAACTCAGATTGTGTTGGTGGGCTCCCAGTTTGGAGATATGGGAAGACTGCCACCACCATGGCATGCATGATAGTGTGTAGACTGTGTTACGATTAGTAAAAAAAGGAGTTGGGGCTGTGGTCTGGTGTTTCTAGACCATGTAATTACTCCCACATAGTTGGCTGAAAGTGATCTTTGTCAAAACAAAGAGCAGGGAATTATGGGTCAGCCAGCTGCCAGCCACAGGCCGGTTTCATCCAGGTCGTCCCCTTATACAAACTCGGACACAGTGTTTGTGGAAGGGACACAATTGTCCGAGGCAGAAATCCCAGAATACTTCAATCTAGGGCACGTTCACCTCACATATGACACAGTGAGTCAGCACTTCTGCCTGCAGCATGGAAATTCAACATTTTAATAATGATGACTTACAGCCATTTAGCCAACCATGGGTTCCATTCTATTCCCATGTAATTCACAGCTTAATCTAGTCCCACCCCCCAGTTCCCATAGAGATCCATTCAAATGCAAAGAGGTTATAATATCACTTGAAACTAAGATATCAAGAGTCTTTTGATATCCTTTTATACCCAGTCCCAGTCTTTTTTTGCCCCTGTCCAAATTTTTTTGGAACGTGTTGCAGGCATCAAATTAGGAATTAGCGTATATTTACAAAAATCAATAAAGTTGATAAGGTAAAACATTAAATATCTTTGGCGGCGCCTCGGGACAGGGCAGCAGGGTGACGACCTCTGGCGGCGCCTCGGGACAGGGCCGCAGGGCGACGACCTCTGGCGGCGCCTCAGACAGGGTGGCAGGGTGACGACTTCTGGCGGCGCCTCGGGACAGGGTGGCAGGGTGATGACCTCTGGCGGTGCCTCGGGACAGGGTGGCAGGGTGACGACCTCTGGCGGTGCCTCGGGACAGGATGGCAGGGTGACGACCTCTGCCGGGGCCTCGGGACAGGGCGGTAGGGCGACGATCTCTGGCACGCCACGGGACAGGGCGGCAGGGTGACAACCTTGGGCGGTGCCTCGGGGCAGGGCGACGACTTCTGGCGCGCCACAGGACAGGGCGGCAGGGCCACGACCTCTGGCGGTGCCTCGGGACAGGGCCGCAGTGCCACGATCTCTGGCTGGATCTCTGGACCGGGTAGCAGGGCTGTAGCCGCTGGCAGTGCCCCTGGCTGGACTTTTGTTAGGACACAGTACCCCCAATGGTGAGGGTTCTCACACCATGGGGACCCATCCAGCTCGTCGCAGGACTCTACCTCCACCAAGTCATCCAAGGCGTAACAATCGTGTCCCCGCCTGGGGCCCAGGTCCTCCGTGGACCACTCATTCAAGTCCACCCCCAGGTTGGGGTAGGCTTCAGCGACTAAGTCGAGGAGCTCTCCCTGGTAGTCCAAAGGGCAGGCCTCCAGATCCTCCCAAGTGAAGGCCCTGGTCAAGGGCCCAGTCACTTTTTGGGGATGGCTGGGAGGAGGGCGATGCCCCTTGCGAGGCATGCCAAAAAAATAAAAAAAAATTTTTTTTAAATGACCAAAAATAAAATTGAAAATTGATCACAAAAAAAAAAACTGCCTGTTCACCTGGGTCTTAGGCCCACGATTCTCCACCAATGTGGTACAGCGCTGAGGAAGGTCGCTGTACCACGTGGTGAACAGACAGAAAACAAAATAGGTGGTTAAAGTTGCTTTTTAATTAAAGAAAAATCACCCCAAACCAAACTAGCAAAAATTTACCCCAATGTAGACAAAGGATGTGATCGGTGTAGCCACGCCCCAGCCAAACTTAGACATATGTTTTATTTCTGTCCCAAATTATGTTCATTCTGGGGCACCTGAGCTGCAACCATGTCCCATGATCGCCATTTTTGCAGTTCCTGAACTTCCAAATTTGCGCACTAAGCAATTAGATATAATTGCATTCTCTTCTCTCCTTGCGTGAAGAAATATCCTGTTCTCTTGGAAGTCATCTAGTCCCCCATCAGCAGCATCTTGGTTAGAAGACATGATGTTTTTTTGTTAAATTAGAGAAAATCATGTTCTCCCTCAGAGGCTCTGCTGAAAAATTTACTGCCAGATTTTCAACCTTTTCTGCCCCACATAAACAGCCTCCAAAGGCTCCCACCAGTGGAGCAGATACAACTTCTGTATCGTCATCTTGCTTTGGAGACTTACCTAGCAAAGTGCTGCTGGTTAGACCTCTTAAGCAGACACATGCTGGTAATTAGCATTCAAATTAATAGGAATCACCTGTGTAGATGCTGTTGTAGTGTGGTTTAGATGCTTCAGTTAAAGTCATTTTTCAGGGGTGTTTAAAGCCATTTTTAGATGCTTCAGTTAGAGCCATTTTTCAGGGGTGTTTCTGATATTTAGTATTTGTTTCATATTTTGTACATGTAGGCAGGAGGTTTGTGCACCAGAAAATATAAGGTTTTACCTCATTCACATTATTGGCTCTCAGGGGTTCACTACTAGAGTGGTGGAACTTTGTTTTTCACCAGGGGTTGTGTATTCACTGCCCATAATTTACACATGAATTATGAAAATTAAAGAAATGTAAGGCATGATTATAAATGGTACAAGTGTCTTCTTTAATTTACGCCATTATTGGTGTTTGTGTAAAGTTGACATCTGGAGTTACGAAGCTTTAAACAGAACAGTAAAAAGGTGAAAATATGCTAAATTAAGCCTCTGCACAAAGGAGTTAAACTAAACTGAACTGACGAATCTCCTTTGGAGGAAACAAAAGTGTCTGCCTTTGGAGGGTTAGTAGGGTGGTTGAATACCCTCCAGACAAAACAATAACATGGCTTGTTGTTTTGGTCTCTTTGTTATTGAGCATTACCGAGCACAACATGGATGAGTGCAGAGCGCAACTGGGCCCCTTATTTCCCCTAGGCAATGGGATTACAAATTTGAAACCTCAATTATATATTCAAAATTTTTTATTTTCCTGAGATTCAAACAAGTTTGGTTATCGAACACAGCGCTAGTCTATTATTGTGACAGGATTCAGAAAATTGACGTTTGCCATGTTTACACAGTTGTACCGATTACTCTGTGGATAAGAGGAAAGCATGAAGTGACTACACTGAGTTCTACATTAATATAATTGAATGCATACTATGAATATTAAAATACATTTATCTGTTTTGTGGAATTTACTCCATAAAGACATCCAAGTTATATGCATTTGGTAGACAATACATGACACCCTTCAAAATAAGGTTTAGCCCAATACATGTTTTAATAATTATGATGAGAGTTTAAATGTCAAGGATGCAAAACAGTTGAACAGTTAATGCTTCAATGATGACATGGTTCTGGTTGGCACCTTAAATTGACAGCATTCAGTTAGTGTTGCATTTCACTGCCACCAGACTGCTGCTGGCACAAAAATGACTGGTTCTCTTCAGATAAACCTGTTCTGAGCAGACAGGAGGTCTGCACAAGTTTTATTGTAGTGTTCATGTACAATGGGGATTACATCAACATATGCTGCTTTGGAGATGTAAAGAACAAGGGCTACTAATTACTTCCAGCAGGGATACCAGGCCAGCAAGCCTAATCTGACCATGCACTGATAAAATCAATCCCTTTTCTTTCTTTTTCCCCTAGTTGCAGTTAAGAAACAACCACCCAAACAAGACACTGCAGATCAAAGCACTCCTCTACTATAGAAGGTTCAGCAATTTTTTAGTTCCTCTGGCCATATGTAAATTAACTGAGCTGGAAACAAATTCAAGGTTCGTGACACTGCGGTTAAACTAAAGACCGAAATATCAATGTCAGTTCTGTCCTCTGCAGCGTAGGATGAATGCATCATATTATTAAATTCGATACATAAAAAAAAATAGGATGAATGCTTTTTTTATACCAATGTTCACTGCAGCCTCAAGGGCTTCATGCAGAGGCTTAATTTTACCCATTTTCATTTGTTTTGTACTGTTCTGTTTAAAGCTTTATTACTCCAGATGTGAACCTTACACAAACACCAATAATGGCTTAAATTAAAGAAGACCCCTGTACCATTTATTATCATGCCTTAAATGTATTTATTTTCATAATTTATATGCAAATCATGGGCAGTGAATACACCAACCCCAGTGAAAAAGAAAGTTCCACCACTCTAGTTTACAGTGAACACATATGTCAGAGAGTCACATATGTGAATAAGGGAAAACTTTACATTTTCTGGTTTGCAAACCTGTCTGCATGTGTAACAAATATAAAACTGATATGTGTTACTGCTCAAGCAAAATTGCCATGAGGCAATTTGAAACGGTGTACGTTGGTGTCCAATGATCTATGAAAAATAGATAATTGTGCATCACAGTAATTCAGGAAATAGTCAAAATTAATTTAACAGATAAACTCTTTTGACTCATTGGAAATATATTTGCATCTACAGTACCAGTCAAAAGTTTGGACACACCTACTCATAGAAGGTTTTTTTCCGTTATTTTTACTGTGTTCCACATTTTGGAATAGTAAAGACATCAAAACTATGAGATAACACAAATAAAATTAAGCAAAAACCAAAAAAGTGTTAAACAAATTTTAAAAAAGTCTTATATTTTAGATTCTTCAAAGTAGCCACCCTTTGCCTTGATAACGGCTTTGCACATTCTTGCCATTCTCTCAAACAACTTATGTGGTAAACAGGTATTCCACAGGTAAACAGGTGATGCCTTCATGATTCTGTATAAAATGATATCAAAAGACTCCTGATATCTTATTTCCAGGTACTCTTAGAAGCAATACTATAACCTCTCTGCATTTGAATGGATCTCTATGGGAATTGGGGGGTGGGACTAGATTAAGCTGTAAATTACACGGGAATAGTATGGAACCCATGGTTGGCTAAATGGCTGGAAGTCAACAAGGGTCTCAGGTATCAAACGAGCCTCAAACCATCACTCTGCTGCCAGATATGCAGTAGATATGGATGGATAACTTGAAGGGTTGTTTCTCTTGACAAATTTTCCTATTGAACTCTATGGAAAAATAAGTCAGGGGAAGAAACCCTTAAAGTTATCCATCCATATCTATTGTATTTCTGGCAGCAGAGTGATGGTTTAAGGCTTGTTTGATATGTCAGACCCTTGATGACTTAGAGCCATTTAGCCAACCATGTGTTCCACACTGTTCCAGTGTAATTTAAAGCTAAATCTAGTCCCACCCCCGAATTCCCATAGAGATCCATTCAAATGCAGAGAGGTTATAGTATTGCTTCTAAGAGTACCTGGAAATAAGATATCAGGAGTCTTTTGATATCCTTTTATACAGAATCATGATGGCATCACCTGTTTACCTGTGGAATACCTGTTTACCACAGAAGTTGTTTGAGAGCATGGCAAGAATGTGCCATATCAAGGCCGTTATCAAGGCAAAGGGTGGCTACTTTGAAGAATCTAAAATATAAGACTTTTTTTTATTTGTTTAAAACAAATAAAACAGGAAAACAGTAAATATAACGGAAAAAAACCTTCTATGAGTAGGTGTGTCCAAACTTTTGACTGGTACTGTATATGATTAGATAATTTCCAACTTTTGCTAAAGATTAGGGGAATGGTAATAGGTGTCCAAAAACCTACCCAAACCCTACCTACCCAAAGAAATATGCAAAGCTATCCAAACCTATCCAAACATAAACACAGCTTTATTGTCTATTTGAAGCACATTATCACGTCCTATCCCAGCAACCATTGGGCAAAATGCAGAATACACCCTGGACAGGTCACCAATCCATCACAGGGCCCACACACCATTCACTCACACATTCATACCCCAAAACACAATTTAGACTCTCCAATTAACCTAGCCAGCATATCTTTGGACCGTGGGACCTGGAGGAAACCCACATGGACATGGGGAGAACATGCAAACTCCACACAGAAAGGCCTTCAGCCAGGTTTCGAACTGTGTGCCTTTCTGCTGTGTACCTCAGTTACTCAAAATAAGAGACTTTCCCTCATCAAAAAAATATATCATAATAAAAGCTGATGGCAATAACCACATCTTCAAGTACAGTCCCAGTTTGACTAGTAACAGCAGTTTCACCTCCTTGAAGAAATAGAGGTGGAGAGCTGGACCCCTGCCAGAACTAACAGAGCATAAGACTAGATGTCCCTTCTGCAAGCTGCCACTTTGCACATCGGCTTACAAGGAGTCAGTCGGCTGGGTCCTCCTTCTGCTCTGAAATTTTTCACTTAAAATATTTGTAATCTCTTCCCTACTTTTCACTCCTGTCTCTCCCTTGATGATGAATAATGGTTTAAATATATTCTCTGTACCTGTAAAACTTGTCTTCATTTCAAAGATCAAAGATTCAAAAGATCAAAACTTTAAAAACTGTCTTGCTTTTTTTCTGCTGGCATTAATTTTGGATCCTCCCTCTCCAGGCTTATCTCCAATTTCATTATTCATCTTTGTGAATGGATATACCGCCATGCAATTGACACAACTGCACTCATTTGTCTTCCTGCCCTCTTTCTATGTCTTTCTGCCCTGGGTCTGAAATCAGTGACCTTTTCTCCTATGGTCTCTATTTCATCTTTGCCTAGATGGGAAAAAAGGGTTTTAATATAAAAGAAAGTTTGTATCCTTTTTCTGTCCTCTTTGTTCCGTATCTTTCAGGTGAAGGTTCATCCTGCAGCTGTGGATCTTCTGCTTGAAAGCACAGCACCTGTTTCTCTTCACAGAGACTAATCCCAGGAGGTGAACCTCAGCTATATCACCTCTGTCGAGCACTGCCCTTAAAAGGCTCAGAGACTGTAAACAGAGACTGTCGCAGCATCTCATGCTGTTCCGCTGCATTGAACACCATAATCCTTTATTACACCCGAAGCTGCGTCAAACATGAATATCACAGAATAAACATTTGATAGTGGGAAATACAACAGTGTAAACTGAGATGGTACAGTTAATAATAATCTGTTGCTAACCAATGAAAATGAAAAAAACTCTTATTATATTGTGTATTGTTATATATATATACAAAATACTTTTATATTTATATAGCATATTTTTAAAAAACATCTGTTACACTTAATATTTTACAGGCACTGTTCAAATACAATGTGTTGGAGTAGAGAGCCAAAGTAACAAAAAATGTGTCACAGGCCAAACATTTGGACTGCACTATATATACAGTGCCCTCCACTATTATTGCCACCCCTGCTAAAGATGAGTAAAAAGGGTTATAAAAAATTAACCATTTGGTGAATTAGCTTAATCCAACCTTTAATTGAAGTAAATTTACTATGAGAAAAAAAAATCCCTCATCAAGAAATAATTATTTTTAACAAAACCACATGTGCCACTATTATTGGCACCCCTGCATTTATACAGTGCATCCGGAAAGTATTCACAGCGCTTCACTTTTTCCACATTTTGTTCTGTTACAGCCTTATTCCAAAATTGATTAAATTAATTTTTTCCCTCACAATTCTACACACAACACCCCATAATGACAATGTGAAAAAAGTTTTTTTGAGATCTTTGCAAATTTATTAAAAATAAAAAAATAAAATTTCTCATTTACATAAGTATTCATAGGCTTTGCTTTAACGTATTTTTAAAGTATCATTTTTCAAATTTGGTCGCATATCCTTTACATGCTGTTACTTCCTGAAGTCTGTGACCATCAACATCAAAAAACTGTCGATATCTTATTTTCAGGTACTGTTACAAGCGATACTATAACCTCTCTGCATTTGAATGGATCTCTATGGAAATTGGGGGTGAGACTAGATTCAGCTGTAAATTACACTGGTTCAGTATGGAACACATGGCTGGCTAAATGGCTGTAAGTTATCAAGGGTCTGAGCTATCAAACAAGCCCCAAACCATCACTCTGTTGTCAGATATGGAGTAGATGTGGATGGATCACTGCAAGGGTTATTTCTCCGGACTCATTTTCCTATAGAACTCTATGGGGACAAAAGTCAGGAGAAACAACCCTTAAAGTGATCCATCCACATCTACTCCATATCTGGCAACAGAGTGATGGTTTGGGGCTCATTTGATAGCTCAGACCCTTGATAACTTACAGCCATTTAGCCAGCCATGTGTTCCATACTGTACCAGTGTAATTTACAGCTGAATCTAGTCTCACCCCCCAATTTCCATAGAGATCCATTCAAATGCAGAGAGGTTATAGTATCGCTTGTAACAGTACCTGAAAATAAGATATCGACAGTTTTTTGATGTTGATGGTCACAGACTTCAGGAAGTAACAGCATGTAAAGGATATGCGACCAAATATGAAATATGATACTTTAAAAATACGTTAAAGCAAAGGCTATGAATACTTATGTAAATGAGAAATTTTATTTTTTTATTTTTAATAAATTTGCAAAGATCTCAAAAAAACTTTTTTCACATTGTCATTATGGGGTGTTGTGTGTAGAATTGTGAGGGAAAAAATTAATTTAATCAATTTTGGAATAAGGCTGTAACAGAACAAAATGTGGAAAAAGTGAAGCGCTGTGAATACTTTCCGGATGCACTGTATATAGAATAAAGTAATAATTTTTAATATTTGGTCGCATATCCTTTGCATGCCATGACTTCCTGATGTCTGTGACCCAACAACATCAAAAGACTCTTGATATCTTATTTTCTGGTACTCTTACAAGCGATACTATACGTCTCTGCATTTGAATGGATCTCTATGAGACAGCCATTTACAGCCATTTCACCAACCATGTATTCCATACTGTGCCAGCATAAATTACAGCTAAATCTAGTCCCACCCCCCAATTCCCATAGAGATCCATTCAAATGCAGAGTGGTTGTAGTATCGCTTGTAAGAGTACCAGAAAATAATACATCAAGAGTCTTTTGATATTATTGGGTCACATACATCAGGAAGTCATGGCATGCAAAGGATATGTGACCAAATATTAAAAATGATTACTTTATTCAACATTATGTTAAACTGTCCAATATTTTTTGATGCCCGAAAATGGGGGAGACTATGTACAAAAGGTTCTATAATTTCTAAACAGTTCATCCGATATGGATGAAAATACCCTCAAATTAAAGTCTGACAGTCTGCACTTCAAAGTCATTGTCATTGTATCCTTTCAAACTCAAAGTTCTAGAGTACAGAACCAAAATAACAAATTATGGTGCTCACTGTATATAGTCATTGTATGGATCCCTGTTTTTTCAACTGTGGAACCTGTTTGGAATCAGTTGGGTGACACTGCTGTAATGCATAATTTAGACAATTCAAATAATAACAATACGAACTGTTTTGAGCACTTTTAAGAGCACATAAATTTGTGTAAGCGCAAAACTTAAAATTATTTGACTGTAGAAAATATTACATAAGAGGTAAATAATGGCAGTAAGGTCCTGGGACTATGAATTGGAGTTTCCGCTGAAAGGAATCCCTCCTCTACTACCAGACTGGCAGTAATTCATTGAGCCTTACATATGGGACCTGTTACAATGCACACGTGTGCTGTAAACTCGGACAGGGACTGAGTGATGCTGACTGGCCCTCCTCCAGCGGTGGACGCTGCCAACCTTTGCTGCTTCTGCACTTGGCCAAGTGGTGTGAGCGTGCAATATCCTCTTGTGGTGGAAAGGACACACAAGCTTGACCACTGAGTGGTGTCAAAAGCTTTAGCAATTGGCTTAGAGACAGTTTGGCGCTCAGTATCCATCTCCCTCTGGCCTAGTGTGTGCCGGCACATAATTATTCTCCTGCTTATCTGCGCACAGATTGGACTGGCGGGTGAAAGGTCAGAATGTTTTTTTTTTTTGAGAAGCCGTTTACCAAACCTGGCAATGTCCGAATGGAATTTCAAATCCATTACGCTCTGATTCCTCTGAGACAGGTCAGACTAAAAAATGAAATCCCCCATGCACTGGTACATGATACATCTGCTGATAGTGGACTTCAAATTTTATTAAATGTTAACCCATAAGGTATTAGTTTGGATGGTACTGCTGGAAATAATTTGTGGATTATGAAGGTGATACAGTTCACTCACAGATCAAAATGATGTCTGCTTGGTAAGCCTTTAAAGTTAATCATTAAACCAGTTGATTTTAATATTTACAATTACATTTTTAATTTAACATTTGCAAATGACTTGGCTGTGATTGCTCTTTTTCACATTCTGGCATCCTAATGCAAGTAAACTTATAATGCTTCTTGACAAATCACAGAAGAGATTAATTTATTATTTTTTTAAACTTAAAAATCCAACCCAAGCAGGAAATCTTCTCAGGATTAATTTCCCTTCACATTATAACTTTGGTGTTCAGATGAAGCACTCATCTAAAGCTGCACACACAATCTAGACCAAATGCCTTAGGCTACATGCACCACGGAACTATTGTTGTGTACACACCTTGAACTAACAAACGTGACAGGACCTGCGCCAGAGGCATGTCAGATGCATCATTTCCATGTCTGAAAGCCTGTGAGAGCATGGCCAACTCCCTCTCTCCCTCCCGCTCAGACACCTGCCCTGCCAAAGACAGCCATTCAAAGACTATGATTCAGCACTGAGGTCATTGTTAATAGTATGAGGATGGAGACGTTACTTGGAGGCTGTGCTATCTCTCATGAGACCACTGGGAGACCTAAGCAGTTTTATTGGTCCATTTGTCTTTCTGTGCTTCTGTCAACATTCAAGTCTAGGTCAGTTACCCCAAGAGCCCTTATTTATTTTCTTAAACCGAGTCATTGCATGAAATATGAGTAAATTATGTCATCAGTATCTCTGCAAATTGTATTTTCTTATGACTAATATCTATTGTTAAGCCTATCATGGATATAAAGTGCAGTTCATAAGTATTTGGACAGTATCACACTTTTTGCTGTTGTTTTGGCTCTGTGGTCCAGCACATTGGAAACAATAAATATGAGGTTAAAGTGCAGACTGTCAGGTTTAATTTCAGGGGATTTTCTTCCAAATCCAGTGATACATTACATTACAGGCATTTAGCATGCGCTCTTATCCAGAGCGACTTACACAACTTTTTAGCATTTTTTATTATTATTATTTTTTTTACATATAATCCATTTACACAGCTGGATATATACTGAAGAGATTCAGGTTACCTTACACAAGGGTACAATGGCAGTGTCCTACTTGGGAATCGAACCTGTTCCTTAACCATTATACTACGCTTGTTATGGTTAGAACACTGGATTGGACCCAAACGCAAGACTGAGTCAAATTCGTGGAAAACTCCGCAAGGAGTGTATTTATTATATACAAAATCCCACCAGGGCAGCAGGCAGGCAGGACAGGCAGAATCAAAGTCCAGGGACAGGCAAGGATCATAACCGGGGAATCCGTCAGAGCAGAGGATCAGGCAGGCGAAGGGTAGGAGTAGGGCTAGGACGAGGAAGGAGAGGTGGACAGGAGGGCTGGAACAGGAACAGGCAGGACAGGAGCAGGCTGGACAAGCAGGAGAACAGGAACTGGATGGGTACACAGGACTGGACACAGGAACGAGGAGTAGGCAGGGAACAGGCAGGTATATAAACGCTGGAAAGACTTAACACGAGCACTAGGCAAGGCACAAGACGATCTGGCACAGAACAAAGAAACGGGTGCTAAAATGCCAGATTAATGACGAGACAATGAGGAACAGGTGAGACTAGACAACATGAGGAAACACAATACAGGTGCGGGGAAGTGGAGACACAAAATGGAGGGAGAGGGGAGAGGGAAAACACGGAACGGAATGCACATAGAAACAGAAAACCAGGAAATCGGGACAGAGGCACGGGACGTGACAACACTGGAGGAATTACAGCCCTTTTTAGGGGACCAAAAGTAATTGGACAAATTAATATAATCATAAATAAAGTCATCATATTTAGTACTTTGTTGCAAATCCTTTGCAATCTATGACTGTCTGAAGTCTGTGACCCATAGAGAACACCAGATGCAGGGTATCTGTGATGCTCTGCCAGGTCTGTACTGCAGCCATCTTCAGTTTCTGTTTGTTTTGGGGGATTTGTGGCCAGCCAAGAACATTTCCATTTTTGGCCCTGAAAAACTCCTTGGTTGCTTTAGCAGTATGTTTGGGGTCATTGTCCTGCTGCAAGGTGAAGCACTGCCCAATGAGTTTTTAGGCATTTGGTTGGATTTGAGCAGATAAGATGTTTCTGTACACTTCTGCCCTCAATTACAATGACGTCATCAATAAAGACAAATGAGCTAGTTCCAATGGCAGCCATACATGCCCAATCCGATAACACTACCTCCACTATGTTTGAAAGATGAGGGGGGGGGGGGGGTGGGGGTAACAGTGCTACAACATGCAGTGGACAGTGATACAACACTAATACCAAACTTAATGCATAAAATTAAACTCAAATCTATGAAACGCAAAAGATGAAAACAGTAGAAAAAAACTAAGAGGGAACTGTGAAAATATGAGAATGGCTGGAATGTAAAGAGTTGGAAGACCAAACTTTGAGCAAGAATTTACGTTCTGAATAGGCCTACTTCATTATGCAGCTCTCAGTTACTACTTGGCTTTTCCACTGATTTGACTTGTAATCCAAGTCAATCTATAATGGAAGAAAATGTACATAAACTACCTCACTCAGGAACGGTTCGTATCACTTCACACACAAATGCAGTGGGATCATTGAAGAACAAGAATACTGTTCCCTTAGGCTGGCATGCTGCCAGGGCAGTTTTCCACTGGAAATGGCAGGCGGAGAGAGTCCGTGGTCAGAACAATGCCCTCTTGCAGTTTTGTGGTGAAAAGGGTACTGCAGCACAATTCCTTTTCAATTGACCCAATCAAGCCAGCACTGGGCTGGCCCCCAGGACACATGCCCAACCTCTTGTCCCATGTTTAACCCTCACCACCTCTCTATGCCTCTCCTGAGAGACACCAGCTCCACAGCAGCCAAAGAAAACAAAGGACTTCTAGGATTACTTGGGCATTATAGTAGTGGCGTTTGTGTATGAACTTTAATACAATTTTTCCTCAGCGGTTCTGCTTTTAGTACACTAAGCTTAGTGCCTTTCCTGAGGTTTCTTTTCTTTTTCTTTTTCTGCCAACAACCACAAAATAGTCTTAGAACAGTGTTTTAAAATTTGTTTTGGTTCCAGGCTAAAACAGCGGCAAATCTCTGGAAGCGCACAATTTACAGGAAGTAACTACCAGACAGTAAGGAAGTCACGACCACCCTAGCAGATATGCTAGGTAAGTGATGTTCAAGAGCAGTATGAAGTAAGCAGCCTGCCACCCCAAAGCAGGAACACCATCTTCAGCTGGCTGTACATAACCAGTCTATATTTAGACTATTTTGAAAAATTGACTTGACCGTGTTGGTCACTGTGATCCCACAACCTGAGTTAGCCAGAGGGATATTGGCGCACCCATTGAGTCTGGTTCTTCCCAAGGTTTCTTCTGCTGTCGTTGTGCTAAAAAATATTTAAAAAAATGGATGAGAACTTAAACAGAAATCATATGTTGTTCTCCTTTCATGAAGAGTGTGAACCTGGGGTTATCCATCAGTTGATTTTATTTTTTGGTGGGGACAAATACAATAAAATATTAACTGCATGTTAAAATCAATACACAGTAGCAGCTAAAAAAAAAAATGAAAGCTGAATATTTAGTCAAATCATCTCTAAATGGGACAACTTTACTGAATGTGTTCTTGGCATGGGGTACAAAATAACACCAATGGCCTCCTCCAATTGTGTGCCAATCAATAATTACACAGGCAACCAGAATTGTTTGTGAGGGTTAACACACTTTCCTTATCAAACTTTTTCCAAGTTCTGCCCTTTCACTGAAGATTGTCTTATCACTATATGAAAGAGCACACCATGGCCTCCTCACATCCTGTTTCCTGTGATAAATGGGGGGAGCATTCCCACCCTCACTCTCTTTTTCTTCCAGGTTCTGTCCAAAACAGCCAAAGCTCCATGAGATGATATAACATTTATAAAGAGAAGAATACATTTGCTGAATTTAGAAATTCAATTATGTTGTCATAAATTCGGCAGATGTCTTACTACCCCACTACTCACTACATGAATCACTTCTCAGGATTTTTTTATGACAAAGGCAAAATGTGTCATAGCCTTAAAACACATCAAATACTACCTGGTCCTACATGCTCTATTGGGCATATATTGCTGAATCATTGTCAATGCATATATAGTGCCACAGAGAGCAGGAAGAGATGAGGGGGGGGGGGGGCACTCTTTCTTGCATTCTTATGGCATCAGTCTCATTCATTATTTTCAGTTTCAAGCCTCAAGGTCTTTCATGTCCACTCTGGACTAGCAGCAGAGAACCTGACAGGAGCTGTTGGCAGTAAAACCATCATGACCACTAGGCCAAGGTTGCAGGCTACCCTCTCCAGAGCAGAGGCCACCACCGAACCCTGCCTGATATGATTGTTATTTTTGAGTGTGGCCCTCCCAGCTATTATTCTAGTGCCGCCTATTCCCCAAACATATCTGATTCATGGTTAGTCACTTTAAAAAAATAAAATAAATAGCCTCCGAATGTGGCTCTAGTCTACGCTACTCTGCTGATAATGTAGCTTACTGCAAACACTTTTAATTATTATAATAATAATAAAAATAAGAAGAAGAAGAATCTCTGGTATGTACTTTCTTAGTAGTATCTATTGTTTTCTTTCTGGCTAAGATTCCTGGGAAATATGCGTTCTCCAATTAAGCTTGTTCGCCAACGTTACTTCCTGCTTCTCGTGAGGAAGCAGATACAAGCTAGGCTACTACGAAGCGAATCATCATGCATTATAGCCTACATTCATTGCACTACAGAAAACTAAACTAAACCTAGCTGTCCGGTACCAAAACATTTCCCGCAGGTAACGTTCTACACTACCGGAAAAAAAACTCTGCTGTGCAGAAACTCACTAGCTCGCTCGCTAGCTCGTAGCCCACACATGGAAGGTTGGAGTTACGCATTCCGGCAATCCAGTGTTAAATAGCCTAACTCTGCTGTGCTTATGAACTCACTAGCTCGCTCGCTAGCTCGTAGCCCACACATGGAAGGTTGGAGTTATGCATCCAGCAATCCAGTGTTGAATAGCCTAACGTTAAATGTATTTCATAGAATACTAATAGCCCTATTTTAAAACTGTATTTCCATATTTTACTGATGCAAACTATTTAGGCTGTACTAGCTATTTAGGCTGTATGTCTTTCAGCTAGAATGTGTTTGCGTCTAGCCCATTGTGCATGCATGTCTCCATATAGACTTGGTTCATTAATTTACAAGCTTCTTCATGATCCATAGCTCAGGTGGTGCTGTTCATTGTATTTCATTACACATTAAATACTGCTCATCTACAAACTGTAATTGTGTGCTGTCTGTAATAGGATAACTGTTCTCATTCTTGTCAATAGAGGGCGTGGCGTTATGGTTAAGCGAATGTCTGCATACATTTCTTTGGAATGCATGTCTCTGTCTGTGTTTATCTTCATGCATTATTCATCATTAGTTAGCTATAAAAAATAAGTGATATCAGATCAAAAACGTCTACAACGTAAAAAAAGCCAAGTTACTCAGGCATAGCCTACATAGCGCTGTCTATAAGTTCTTAATTCCAACTTGCAAAAACTAGGCCTGCCTTTAAAAGTCTTGATATCAAAATTAGGCCAAGTTACAACTAACAATATTGCCTATCGTAGCTCACAAAATAAACTAGCTCTATTCCAAAGCAATGCTATCAGACTTTCCTAAATTATTTAATGCAACTTGGCCCTGTGTTTCTTCATCTTACCATCTCAAGAGAATGTGGTCAATGAAACTGTATGTGCCACATCAAACTGCAAAATGAAAATAATTTATAGTGGAAATACTCTGATTCAGATGTGTTGCACTTAGAAATTAAACAGAAAAATTACTACACTATAGAGTATGTTTGAACAATTGTCTGCATCCACTGCTTTGGGTCTATGAAAAGCACAGAATTAATAAAATGTATTATTATTATTATTATAATAATAATTATTATGTATTTATTGATTTATTGATTTGGATTTCTATCAAAACCTGTGTGGTCCTACAGAACAAAATTCTGTTTGCAAATATCATAAGTACTATTATGTTAAGAAAATTGGTACTATTAGTTATTTGCCACCATCTGACCCACAAACATGGGATACGTTTGTAAAAAATGCTTTATGTACGCTATTTTCTAGGTAAAAATATTACACATTTTTATCTGCATTTATTTATTAATCACCCCTTTCTCTATTGTACATGATGTTTCTTCATATAAATGTCTGTTTGTGAATTGTAAAGAATGCTGTAGCAGCAGTTAACATTTTAAAACCTGTACATTTTCTAAAGTAAACTTGCCAACAAAGTACAACCATATCCTTTCTGAAGTGTAATTATTCATCAACTGTTAAAAACATTCATTGAAATCATATGTTGTTCCATGAGGCACAATCTCTTCACATGCAAAGATGAAGAACCACAGGGCCAAGTTGCATTAAATAATTTAGGAAAGTTTGGATAGCATTGCTTTGGAATAGAGCTAGTTTATTTAGTGTGAGCTACGATAGGCAATATTGTTAGTTGTAACTTGGCCACATTTTGATATCAAGACTTTTAAAGGCAGGCCTAGTTTTTGCAAGTTGGAATTAAGAACTTATAGACAGCGCTATGTAGGCTATGCGTGAGTAACTTGGCTTTTTTACGTTGTAGACGTTTCTGATCTGATAGAGTTCTCCGTAATTAGGCTATTAGGCGAGTAATAAAATAATTTTTATTTGCATTGCAAAATTCTGTTAAATTTATTGACATTATTTAAAATTGTGGATACACATACTCTTCCTTCTCCGTACTCATGCTCAGAGAATATTCATGGCAAAGATCTGCAATGCACAGATTTTTGGTACAGATAGCCTTTATTGCAGGCTGTGCTGAAAGCTAATGTGGTAGAAAGTGTATACAGAGTGTATATATTTTTTTGTTATGTGTACTTAGTGATTAAAACATTTTTTTCTAAATTTAATTTATCATTTAATCTCCCTAAAATGATGTGAGGAAAGAAGCTGTGTGTTTACCTGCCAATGGATTATTCAGATTGTTCCCACACTTAATCAATAAATATTAATGAAAACAGGTTGAGAGTGAGACCAATGATCAGTTTAAAAGGAAGTTTGATATCGGTATCAATGGTGTTTTACAGGGAAGTAACACCGGTGTCAAAATTGTAAACCATGACAAGTCTAGCCAATGGCACTCCAAGATACAACCCTGTGCCACAATCCTATTTGTGGTGAATGTTGATACCCAGTACAAATTGTATTATGGGTCATAGGATCACATAGAAGAGTAAATGGAAACAAACTGTAACATATGAAAACAGTCATTTATGTTCTTTTTAAGTGCCTCATGCTCCTGCTCTCACGCATTAAACGTTATGGCTGGCAACGTTCAGTCTTGGATTTGAACTCACATTCTTCCTCTTGGTGGGGGCATGGTTTTTAAACAGAGAAAGAAGAAAGGCCTCAGGGTTCTCAACAGTCATGGCAGCAGATAGTTTGTTTTCAATTTAAGGCACTTCCAGAAACACACAAGTTTTCCAAAAATAGTCAACAGTGCACAAATAAATGGGGCCAGCGATGCCTAATGAAGACCAGATGCCTACCTTCACTGGTAGCCGCATTCTTTGGAGCTTTAGTGGGTGTGTGTTCCGTACTTGAACTCACGTCGGAGGAGACGCTGGAGCTGCCTTTACCTAAATGACAGAACACATGAGGACAAATAAGGATGTCAGGACATATCAGGACATGCCGAGCAAAGGGAAGCCCACTACAGGATGTATGAAGACACAATCAGTACAGGGAAGCCCAGGTAAAGACATACAATATCAGGACATAACTCATCAATGCATGACAGGACACATCATCATGATTTCCATCTCCAGTAGGAGAAAGAACTGGGGGAATGCAGAGGAAAAGAAGTGCAATATGCATGGGAAATATGATAATCATGTTCAGGATGTATAAACACTTTAAATGCTTTGAAATTACTGATGGATTGTATGGAACATTCTTACTGAATTTGAAGTTGAATTTTAAAAAAAAGGTTAGTTTTACCATCTGTTCAGATAAATGGTGATTCATTTTATCATCAGTCCAGATGAATATTCAAATTTTAAAACTAGTAGTGCTGCTGCACCTATCTGCTTCAAAGTCTTCTGGGAGAGCAGTGATAGGATAGTCCTACAACTATGACTGGGCACCCCCAACTGGGGGGTAGGGGTTATGCAGATTCTTTCAGGAATTTAATGTAACAGCATGGTATTAGCTGATAACCTGCAAGAAACCAGGACTGTTCTCTCTGTTAAATCTTTTAGTACAACCTGGTCTCACAACCCAGTCGTATCTATTCAATGAAATTCCAGTACCCTAAAACTCATACTTATCTTATGAATGAGGGACTCACGTGATTTGATGATTTTCTCCGAATAAATTACGAAGAAAAATCACCAGTGAAATAAAACCAATAGGTAAGCCAGCAGTGTTGTAATACATATGGTTATAGTACATTAATAGAAAACCTTTCTTAGCCACACTGCAAGCATGGTATCAAGTTGCTTTTGCCATTGGCAGCTACAGTCTAATCCCAGTGAGGGATTTATTTCTCTAGCATTCTGACAGCAAAGTGCTAGAGGCCTGCAATATGAGGCTAGCTTCAGGCATCTCATCCACCAAAGAGGGTAGCTGGTGCAAATCCTCCTGACACAACCCTTTCTCAGTAGTAGATAACACTATGACCAAAGATCTGTCATTCTGTGGGACTGCCGGTCACAGTCAACACAAGCACGGTCAGATTTGAATGTCACACCCATATTTTCATTATTTCAAACAAATTTAGCTAAACCATTCTAAAAAGAAACCATTTCTCAAACCATTTAAACCAAGGATAATTCCAGCTTTTTTCTCTTTTTTTACTGAATGCACCATATACACATTAACACATATGCAGTTTAAGTAATCAGGCAATGATGTCAACTAGTTCTCTATCTAAACTTCAAAAACAATTTCTCTCACACAAACAGAAAAATGCATAAATACACAGATAACTGAGTCATCAAGCGCACCGATACGATGGATGGGCCCCATGATCTGGTATCAAATATATACCATAGCAGTGTGGCTGGCAGTGACAGCCCTGCAGGGCGACACACAACTGGCTCTACTTGGCAGGAATTGCTCCAGTAACCACTGGATTAGATTGTCTTAAACACACAACAGTTGCCCACAGGATAACAATTATTGTCAGTGATAGATATACTTCTCCTTAATCTTTCTCTTGTAGTGCTGTGTGGATCTGTGGCTTAGAGGAAACTGCATAGGGGGAATGCACAAACTAGAAGCTTGCTCCTAGTGTGCAGGTGCTGGTGGTACTGTAGTAATTCTACAGGTAAAATGACTAGATTCCAAATGTACACTTAAAATACAAAGCTTAGTGTGCTACTGACATACATAAACAATCCTAGCACCATATCTTTTTCCTGACCTATATTATTGGATTGACTGGATGAAGAACTTACACCAACTTTCTTTGGTGGAGTACATTTATAACAGGTCTCAGTTTAATTATTATTAGGTTTTTTGTTTATTCTACATAGCCCTTAGTCTATATCGTAATTTGTGCTAAGATAAAATTTTATGATGACGTGAAAACAAATACTTTAAATCATG
This sequence comes from Synaphobranchus kaupii, assembly GCA_029718625.1. Lineage (NCBI taxonomy): Eukaryota > Metazoa > Chordata > Actinopteri > Anguilliformes > Synaphobranchidae > Synaphobranchus > Synaphobranchus kaupii. The sequence goes on along the minus strand of CM056377.1, from coordinate 45,496,185 downwards.
CTTTAATACAATGCAAGATTTTTACCTAGAAGATATTATAAAATAACCATATGTACACATGGTACACTGGAAATCTCTGTCAAAAAAAGAATTTCCATAACCTTGCTACTCTACCTGTATTTATTATTTTAAGATGTGTTCGGGACGTTTCTGGGTGTGGCGCTCTTTTCTGTTGGGGAGGGGTGGGCGTGGCTACAGAGCCTATGGGGTGGGATCAGGTTACAGCTGAGAGTTTTTGGCCAGCTGGCTACTGTAATGGCAGAGGTGAACAAGCAAAATTAGCCAACAGCGAAACCAACCAACAAGTCGACAGGGCGTTCAAGAAGTGGAGTCAACCTAGGATTTGCTTTTCATCAATGGCAACAGCTGAAGTTTGAAAAGCGACGTGGAATTGCCTTGTTTTCTGTTGGACCTGTAAGCAACGTTACCTCTAGCTATCCAGCAAGGTAGCTAGTCGGGTACCTTTAGTATCAAATTAATAACAATGTAATATTATGTTGTGTTTGAGAAAATAAATATTTGTATACAAATATCTTCATGAAAAAGTAATTTACTTTACAAGGGTATTAGCTAGCTATGATACAATATATGGTCTGTTAATGTTACTTATTCACACACGATTCCATATTTACATCCCAGTTCTAAATTAATGTTCAGAATAATGTTAGCTAAATACTGAACAAGCGCACCATTTTTTCAGCCAGAAAAATTTAGGGCACTGAGCCAGCTGAATTTCTCACTGAAATGGTTTAACACAGGAAGTGGGCCTGAGATCACAACTTTGTAAATGGGTTTGGTACCATTATATAATGAAGTGAAATTGTTCTTTAAAACTTGATTACAGCTTTAGTGGAGTGTTTTTTAATTATCGATGGCGCTTGATGTTTTATGTCATCCACTCTTGCACCGGAAAATCAGTTAAAGGAAGATGGCAGATGAAGCAGGGGTTGATGTGGAAGGGGAGCTGAGAACTTCAAAATTATTTTAAAAGTGTTTATTTAATTGTTATAACGCTGCCTAATTACTGTTACCATTCATATAGAACAATGCATGTTGCTAAAAATGTTATTTTCATTTTTATCTTCACTTGACATTTTGCCTGCTGCGCTCAAGCATGTTTCTTGCCCTCAATGGAGGTGAGTGGGCAAGGCTAAGAATCCTGCATAGTGCACCTTTAATAAAAAGAAAGAATTTAGTGTGACAATATACTGTGCAGTAATGCTTAATATAATTCTATTCAAATAATTAGATTGATTATCAGGTTGTACAGGTTACAATATCCATCCACTGTCAGTCTGGGTAGTGGAAACAAGCCGTTTTTCTATATGTAAACATAATCCAGCTAAACTAATGGTCTTCTCGGAGAGCTCACGCGACCCATAAGCCCTTCTGTATATTACTTTCAGCTGGAACGCATTACATGTACTCACGTTCCAGAGCCAGTTAAGACGCAGTTTTACCTCACGAACCTGAGCTGCTCCACAAAGTGTTTTACTTGGACTGCAGCATCTCCGGAACAGTGATAAGCACAGACAGTCATTTGCTTTGTGCTGGCTGTCCTTGGCTTTCCACTGTGATGAAATCATAAAAAAAGAAATGAGTACTTCACCATACTCTGAAAAGTGTGGTTGAGGAGAGATATCAGAGGATTTGGGTGTATTGAAAGAATGTTCCAAAGAATGTATAAAACTGAGTAGATCAAACTGAGTTGATCAACAATAATGTAAAGCAGCCTTTTTCGTGTTGCAAGGACACCAGTACAATCATTGTTTGTTATCCATATAAGGAGAAAGAAAGGATTGTGTTGTACAAATCTTTATTTAGATTTTGCTTGTACTTTAATATTACTGACATATTAAGTACTAAAAATATTTTTTATTTTTATACTTTCATTATGATTTCAATTGCATCTTTACATATAGGGTACAAATGGGTAGTATACGCCAAGAGGACTGCAGCAAGTCTGGTAGAGCAAAACAATATTTTCCAATCCCACAAGCCAAAAATAGAAAAATAGGTTCTATCCATTCTGTTAGATATACAACCAAAATAATATAAAAATGCATACCTCTATATGTAATGGGGCGTAACGTGTGAGGTGGAAGGAGCCAAACGCAGCAAGGGGATTCTTTAAGCCCTAAGGCCACTAAGGCGGGAAACCCCGCAGTTAAGGGAGGAGACAAGACAAGAACACACGTACCAAAGCTACAGACCGGCTCAATGTCACACACTAATGAGTAGAAGCGCAAACGCCAAGTTTTCAGCAAGAAAACCAAATAAGGCCAATGGAACAGAGCACAAGGTTCCCATACTTCTACGAGCAAAGTGACAGAAGAAAGAGCCAGAAACAACAAACGCCCTGTCTCAGCAACGAGACGCATAAGAACAGGCGAGTAGCATAAAAGGTACACATAAAACACACAACCAACAAACACTGAAAACGAATAGGAATTAGTATACCAAGAGGCGAAAGGAACGGGAATCTAAAGTTCCAAGGCCACTATCGAGGGCTCGCAGTCAAACGCAAACATGTCCATAGCATCGTCCAAGCTCCATATATGGAGGGACACACCCGGAGAACGAACAGAACTACAGTTCCGAACAAAATCGTTCCGCAGGTGAAAAGGACGAACAGGACAGCTGCACCAGACATTACCGGCTAAAAGACTAACACGAGTTAAATAGAAAATAAACGCCGTGCCTCTTGATAAAGAGGAATGTAACGAGGCGAAGGAACAGAGATAACGTTCCATGGCTAGTTTCATAGGCTCGCAGTCAAATGCAGAAAACATAAAGGGGTAAACGCCCGATCTCCCAGAAGAGAGAAACATTTTACAGGCAAGCCGGCGGAGCACCGTCGTCCCATAACTTTACTAGCAAAGACTAACAGAAGCTTGGTAGAAAATAAACGCCCTAGCCTCTCAATAATGGGAAATGTAACGAGGCGAAAAGAACAGAGCTAACGTTCTAAGACTATTTTCAGAAGCGCACAATCCCACACACACATGTCCACAACATCACCCAAGCTCCATATAAGGAGAGACTCACCCGGAGAACGAACAGAACTACAGTTCCAAACAAAATCGTCCCACAGGTAAAAAGGGTGAACAGGACAGCTGCAACAAAAGACCAACGCAACCTTAATAGAAAATAGCATGCACTGCCTCTCAATAACGGGAAATGTAACGAGGCGGAGAAACAGAGATAACGTTCCATGGTTACTTTCATAAACGCGCAATCAAACACAAACATGTCCATAGCATCGTCCAAGCTCCATATAAGGAGGGACACACCCGGAGAACAAACAGAACTACAGTTCCGAACAAAATCATCCCGCAGGTGAAAAGGACGAAACAGAACAGCTGTAACTAAAGACCAACGCAAACTTAATCGAAAATAACCGACCTGCCTCTAAGAATAATTAAAACCCTAAAGTCAGTATGATACAAACGCCCTGTCTCTTAGTAAAGGGCAATAGATCTAGGCAAAACGACAATCATAGGACAGACCAGAAAGCGGAGACTGAAATGAGCACACAAAACAGGAATTCAACCTGAAAGCTCAAAGCACAAAGGCCAGTACAGCGAAACTCCAATAAAAGCACAACGGAGCAAAACGGTCTCCTTAAAAACCTAGATCTAATCATACGATTAAAACTTTAAAAGGGTAAAATAAACCGCACACAAAAACAGCACAAATAATACCAGAAAATACACCACAGAACAAACAATCAAACAATCACAATCAACAATCAATATCGAAGCTCCGAATGAAGGAAACGGAAGGCTTATATAGCTCACCGGCAACCATGCACAGCTGTGAAACGTTGGCGAGACTTCTTCGCAAAAAGAAGGAACTGAGCCAAAACTCCACCAACGGAGCAGCGCCCACGTGTGGCGACCGAGGAACACGACCGCAAGGGAGAAAGGTCATAAACCATGAGACTATAATGTACAATTTATTAAAACCAAATTCCTTTTAACATCTACATATCAAACTTAAGTCTGATATATTGTTGGAAAACATAGCATCGTTCACAGGTTTGCAGATAAAGTTATAGACTGCATGTTGCGTTGTGTATGAAGCCTTAATTATAGATGGGGAGGCAGCCATTGTCACCACGACATTGGCAAGCAGACGCCTTGGAATTATACAAGCATATTTGGAGGTAGGTCTGTGCTAGAGAAGATGATAAAAGGCCTGCTTTTGTCTGCCTTTTTAAATATTCTCTCCTTAATGAGCAACGAATGCCTTTTATTTCATACTGTACAAATATCTTCCATATGCCTCTGCATCTTTGCATCTGTGTTTTTGGTCTTTCCATGTCAACTCAGTCAGAAATAGCAATTTTGTTCCCCCAAAACTCTCCAATTATCAGACTACTCTGATGAATACTCTTTCAGGCATTTAAAATTGCTATTAATTAGTTAGTTCCTAAATTGACCTGTGACCTAGCAAAGGTCAACCTAATATGAGAAAGGGGGCTCTATCTTGGCGATCTTAGCGCTTCGTCTAAGCGCATGGCGTGCATTTAGGGCGTGTCCAAGGCCAGTTTTGCTATTTTAACAGCGTGTTTTTTGGGCGCTAAGCACAGCGCAACGTGCAAATGGGCTGAACCTAGTCTGTTCATTAATTATAGGTGTGTCTTGGGCGTGACATGCAATAAACCAATCAAAATGTCATATCCCATTCCCTTTGAAAGCCTGCTTTTCCACCTTGGTGGATTGCTTATGATGGCGAAACAGACATGCTCGTGCGTGTTTAGTGCGATCAAGTTATAGGCTATATGGATCAATAGTAGCCTATGATCAATATTATTCGGACTAACCATTATGAGTTCCTGACAGTGTTGTTTACAAAATGTAATTGTAAATTAATTGTGTAACGTGTTGCAAATTTGTTTTTGTTTCTAATTAGACGCTTAGTTCTCTTTAAAATCTTTTGTTCCGTTATGGAATAACAGGTGAAATCAGCGGGGTTTTAATAAGCTCAGAGTATGGAAACCTTGTCACTGTAATTTAAAAAATATGAAGGACGAAGAATAGCTAAGGTTACAATTCAGTTAACATGGTGACATTTATCTCCGTTTTTTAACCATAGGCTATCGAAGAAACCTTATGCACAGCGAATCCGCTGTAGCCTAGACTATTTGAAAAACAATAAATGCAATATTCACTGGACAAGGTTTTGAACTTTCTTCAGTCACAACCATTCTATTTACAGGCTGTATTCATGTATAATGACATCTGAAGCGCATTTTCAGAACTCAAATGTCCGTCTATTGCAGTGTGCGAGTTTTCCATTGAATGACAATTCACGCATTAGGTGTAAATGACAATTTGCGCATTAGGCTTGATATAGGTGTTATCAGTTCCTTTTTAATGGATAGCCATTGTCCCGTACCATCGCACATCGCCTGGATGTTGATGGAGTGAGCTGAGGGACAGGTATGTGGTCTTCTACCTATGGACCCTTTTATTATTATGCATTTTTTGATATAGCCTACACAATAATAATATTTCACATTGTAATCTTGATATTTTAGTCATGTTTGTGCGAGCCCCTGTGTGTAACAGTCTGGAGGGTGTACGCGCGTTGTGCACACGCCTATGTACAGTGGTGTTCAAAAAAATAGCAGCACAACATCAGTAACCTGATGAACCACTGTTATTAGTAGTAGTGATATTTCTGCATGGCAAATAATTTACTTGTAGATGTAGTAGTGTAATAGAAAAACAACAGACCCAACTGTCATGACATGTACGCTGCTTGTTCTGAGTAATTGACTCATTCATTGAAAGGGGCGTGTTCAAAATAATAGCAGTGTGGAGTTTAATTAGAGAATTCATTCATTCTGTGAAAAAACAGGTGTCATTAATTGTCCATTATTAAGGAAGAAGGGAAGCAAATGTTTCACACATTGTTATAAAATATATTTCCTTCTGAATTGCTAAGTAAAACGGGCCAACGTAATTTGATTAAAAAGTTGATTGGAGAGGGGAAAACGTATAAAGAAGTGCAGCAAATTATAGGATGCTCAGGTAAAATGATCTCAAATGCTTTAAAATGGCAAAAAAAACCCGAAACACGTGGAAGAAAACTACAGTTAAAACGGATCGAAGAATAGTCAGAATGGCAAAGATTCAGCCAATCATCACCTCCAGAAATATCAAAGATGATCTAAAATTACCTGTAAGTGCTGTTACAGTCAGAAGACGTTTGATTGAAGCTAAGCTATCAGCAAGAAGCCCCCGTAAAGCACCATTGTTGAACAAACCGCATGTGCAGAATCGGTTAAAATTTGCCAAGGAATACATCGATTGGCCCAAAGAGAAATGGCGTAACATTCTGTGGACTGATGAGAGTAAAATTGTTCTTTTCGGGTCTAGTGGTCGTCAACAGTACGTCAGACGACCCCCGGGTACTGAATTCAAGCCACAGTACACTGTGAAGACAGTGAAGCATGGTGGCGCAAAAATCATGGTATGGGGATGTTTTTCATACTACGGTGTTTATCGTATACCAGGGATCATGGATCAGTTTGAATACATCAAAATACTTGAAGAGATTATGTTGCCGTATGCCGAAGAGGAAATGCCCCTGAAATTGGTGTTTCAACAAGACAATGACCCCAAACACACGAGTAAGCGAGCAACATCTTGGTTCCAGACAAAAAGGATTGAGGTAATGGAGTGGCCAGCTCAATCCCCCGACCTCAACCCCATTGAAAACTTGTGGGGTGACATTAAAAATGCAGTTTCTGAAGCAAAACCCAAAAATTCACAGGAACTGTGGAATGTAGTTTGTTCATCCTGGGCTGAAATACCTGTTTCTAGGTGCCAGAAGTTGGTTGACTCGATGCAATGCAGATGCGCAGCGGTTATCAAAAACTAAACTAAATATTAGTTCAGTAATTTAAAGTGAAGTTAAATCTTGAAAAATTTCTTCAGTTTATACAGTAAGTGTTTGAGTTTGAAGAGAAAAATGTTGACTGCTATTTTTTTGAACAGATTAATATTCCTTTTCTTTGCTTCCTGTAAAAGAATAACGCAGACTTGATAAAATTTGTTAATGCTTTGATTTGGAATTGAATGTGTAATGTTTCCACTACATTTGAAATTTTAACTAAAAGCTATTAAAAAATATTTGCACTTTATTCACTTTTTTTAACGCACTGCTATTTTTTTGAACACCACTGTAGACGCACTTATATGCGCCGTTAAAATAACATGTAAACAAATGCGACATGACTTTAGACCAGGTTAGTGGTGGTTCTAGCACAAGCGCTTTCTGCTGGCTCAAGATAGCAATAAGCTAAAAATAATCCTGGCCACTCCTCATCTTAAGACCAACACGCCCAGTTCACTTGCAACGGGCGCAAGAATACATGGTACTTAAACGACGTGAACGCAAGGCGTTATAATGAACCATGTGCCGGGTGTAAGATAGCAAAGACACTTGCGTTTGGGTTAGCGCCGCTTAGCGCCAGGTGTAAGATAGGGCCCAGGGACCTTCACCACAAAATTCATCCAGAGCACAGAGGTCAGATGCTATATGATGTCGAACACCTCTTTTGGCTCATAATAGATGGCACTTAAAAAACCCAGGGCCCCTAAATCCAAAAATCATTTTGGCAAGTTGCCATGAAGATAAACGTTCTAACTTTGATCCAACTTCAGCCTAATCCTAGACTTGTGAAACTCAAGTGATGAAGTGCCTGCAAGTTGTTGTGCATTCTTTTCAATTAGCAGCCAATTTAGGCATTGAAAACCAGGTGTGTGGACTCTAGCCAATCAATCTAAATTGAACAAACTAAAACTGAAACATAAAACCAAAAACCTGCACACTGCAGAACTTCAGGAATGGAGTCTGACACTCGTGCTATATGAGATGCAGGTCCCAAAATGTTTCAATAGCTATAAAACACTGAGCTACAATGTATCAAGCATTTTTGGTTTGGTTTCTTGTCTCCCATATGACATTCTTAATACTTTTGAATGGATCCTGATGGGGTCTGCAAGAATCAAAGTTTTTTAGTATCTAGGTCAAATTTTACATTCAGTGTCCTTTCTTGCTTAGTTGATCTTTGACAGGTCTCAGACAAGAAATGAAAAAAATTATAATAAAATGCATTTTGAACTCGCTAGTTGAATTTGAATAGCAAAATCTGAGACGCTTAGGCCAGGGGTTCTCAATCCTGGTCCTGGGGGACCCCTGTGTATGCTGGCTTTCGTTGCAACCGCAGTTGCAATCCCAGAATTTTAACAAGCTGTTAATTTTTCTTAATTAGGTGCTTGTCATGTTTGGAGGAATTATTCACCCTCTTAAGCCACATTATATCAGAAATAGCTATGGATGCCATGTAGAATAAACACCCCATGTTCACATTGTGCTATATTATTTAAAAAAGATAAGAAAATTATTTAACAGATCCATTTAAAGACTGATTTGAATCAATAGGCTCCTAATTGGTGAAAGTGTGGACACATGGCCACTAAAATTAACCATTTCGTAGATAATGAAGAATTCAAACACAAAGCAAATGATAACGAGCCAAACCTGCATTGTCTTAAGCTTAAAGAAAAAATTGAGTTAAACACATGTGTTCAACAACCTAATTAGGAGCCTATTGATTCACTTCACTCTTTCATTTGAGTGAAAATACATTATTTTGTAACCTTTTCTTATGTAATTGTTGCAATATAGCACAATAAGCACAATGTGAACATGGGGAGTTTGTTCTACATGGCATGCATAGCTATTTCTGACATAATGTGTCTTAAGTGGGCGAATAATTCCTCCAAACATGAAAAGCACCTAATTAAGAAAAATTAACAGCTTGTTAAAATTCTGGGATTGCAACTGCGGTTGCAACGAAAACCAGCATACACAGGGGTCCCCCAGGACCAGGATTGAGAACCCCTGGCTTAGGCAATGGTCTTCTTAAGTTAGCTAGGAATGTTTTATAAAACTTGCTCAATGCCTTTGTGATACCACTTCAATTTGTATGAATTTCAGTCTTAGCACAATTTTAGTACAATTTTAGTTTGTTTTTGCAAATGTATACTCAGAAAAAAGCAGTCAATAGATCATAAACAACAAGCCAACATCATTGGCTGTTGTGCAGGTCAAAAATTATTTTTTATTATTGTCTTTTCTGCCATGTATGTGACATAGACCAGGTGGAAGACAAGTCTATATTCTTTTCATGGCAATGTCATATAGTCATATATTGATACATGAGCCAAATGCATGTAATTACTGTTTAATAGACAAAGCAAGAGTGAGAACAGTCATCATTTCTGTAGAACAGAGCTTCATTACTCTTCTTACATATCAGCCAAACATCTGGATGGCTTGGACTCCATAAGCATCTCCAAGCAACCATGTGATTGAAATATTGGTACTGCCAAGCAATATCCTCATGATATTTCAAATATACACAATTCACTTTTCATCTGTGTTGAATTTCCCTGTAGATGTGGGCATTCAGTGAGCCTTGAGTCTGGTTATGGCCTGCATAGTACTAATTATGTAATAACTGCATGACTCACATGGACCACGACCACACAGCTGCAGTTTTAAAAACTCTTTTTTTTTATTAAAGGAGAATGTTTTTCTTTCTGTGAATAAAAAAATTTTTTCTAATTTTTTCTACATTCAGAATAGGAATCAATTTTCTATTATTCCTTCTGGAATGCTGCTTTGCCAAAATAAAAAAAACTCAACAGAAGACCTGAAGGCAGAACCCTTTCCTTCTCTGATTTAAGAAAAAAAGTTTACCTTTATCTTGGATTCCAGTTCCTGCTCTGACTTTAATTAACTCCCATATCTCCTGTATGCCTCTTCCTTGTGCCATCTGCTCTCACAAAAGCCAGGCTTTATTCTCAGTTTTATGGGTGTATAAAAAAAATGCAGCCATGCATATTGAAAGTCTTTGTAAAAAACAATGGTTTTGAGGGCGTTTTGCAGGAGCTGTTTTTCTTCTCTGAGTTTCAAGCTTTAGGAAAAGCCAAGCCTTAGTCTTGCAGATTTTTAGAGGGGTTGCTTATTGCATTTCTTCCCTCAGTCAGGTCTTAAATGTAGCCCACAAGCGGCTTTATGGGAGAGAGGTCATTGACTTTGCCCACAAGGCCTGAGATATTTTCATGCACCACACTGTCACACACTCCACATACTCACAAAACATATTCATATGCATATGCATGGGACACTCACATGCAGAATTGAAACCAACGAAGAAAATTTAAGAAAATACAGTGAAATAGCACTACTGCTGCACTGTTTAGATTTAGATTTAATTTAAAAAAATGTATGGATGTATCTATCTAAACTTCCTTTGGTGTCTATACAAGTCAATGGATTTAATAAAATGATAAATAAAACCCGATACGAAGCATACTTTGCGACTATTCTGACAGCCAAAAGTCTCCCTCCCCACTGCTTACTCTGCCTCTAGAAAATTAATAAATTTGCCTTTTCTTGTATAGAGGGTCAGTGATACATACATTTTAAGTAACATTAGCCAAATGTGTGATGTATTTTCTCTTGTTCACAAGATTTAAAACAGCCATAGGTTTTTGATAATTATGATGTACTCAATAGAAAATTAAAAGCATTTTATTACAAATTAAATCATCGATGCCTACAGTAATAACCATGAATTTTGTTCACTCACTGAGTTATTCTGCATTAATCACATGTGAATTAAATGTTTGTAATATGTAATGTGACAAACAATAAATAAAATGTGCTTCACAAATGATGTGCTTTCCCTGCGGGAAAAAAAATTTGGTGACTGAAATGCAGTTGAATGAGCAGGAGGTAATAGTAATAACGTGTTAAAAGTGCGAATGCAACCAGCGAATACAAACATTTGCTGTGAACAATTAACGATAAATTGTCAAGCAGCATTGTCAAGCAGCTGCTCCTTCTAATGTGTTGTATCTTACCTGTCCAAACTCTATTATTCAGATGGACTCGCATATAAAATTAAGTTATTAACTTGCCACTGATCGAACAGTGGCAGTTTACGATGGAAGCTTGCACTCATTTATAATGCATCTAAATACATCTAGATAAGCTGGCTCACAACAAAAAAGTTACAATAAAGTTGTAATAATGTAAGACTTCTAACACCAGCTATATCTTGTAGATTTTTACGACAGTATGATTGATACAATATAGACAGTATGATTGATAAGCTGGAGCTACGACAGTAGTCTCCAGCTTATCAATCATAATTATTTATTATAGGATAATTGCTATTGTCGTGTAATATAATTTCTGAATTATATTACTAGTAAAATAGGAAGAGTTAATAGGACTTTTTTTTTTTAAATGATAAAAAATACAGTGCAACTCCACCCTTCCAGTGGGCCCTCTAGTTCAGTGTGCCCTGGGGCCAAAGACCCCAGGGCACACTCCACACCCCGCTCCGCTTCTGTTTGTCAGCCTGTTGCACACTCTGCTGTGCATTCCACTAAACAGGGAACAGTAATCTGCTCTGATGCAACTGATGTTGAGGGGATCTGGAGAATAATTGAAGCAACAGGGGACATGGCTTCATACTTACAGAGTCCCTTCCACCAGGTTGCTGACTTGATGTGTTTGACTGCCTTCCAGATGGCATCAGCACGCACTCCACAGCCCTTCCTTGGTGGAAAATTTAGCCAAACTTATAAGAACTTTCCCCAAATCTAGATTAAGGCGCTGTGCTGATGGTACCATATGCCGCAGAAACTCACTTTTGCATAATTTCCAAGTGGGGATTACTATTCCTCGGTGTCTACCCTTGTATTAGCTACTTGCTAATGTAGCTAAGATGGCGGCGTCGGGAGGTAGCGGTGCCGCCGCTGGTGTGAGAACTCGAACAAAACCAGATATTTACACGGCTGCTGACGGGAAGGTTATTGTAGAAGACGAACTTCTAAACTTTCTCGTCGTTAAAATGAAAACCCTGAGCCAGGACGACATTGTGTTAATTGCTGTGAGCCACTTCGGGTCAGAGTGGATCGAGAGTTCAAAGAAAGTGCTGTTTGAACTTTGCCCAAGCACTCAGCAGCGCAATGTAACACATAAAGGGGCACAAAAAGACGCGAGCAACGTGAAAAGCTGCTTGAAACTGCTTAACGAGGTTGGAGAAAACATACCCCGTTTTGTGTCTCATTACCTCGATGAACTTCCGCCAGTGACTTTCAACAGCCTGGATGTTTCTTGCCTGCTGGGGAGAATTGAACAACTAAGCGCGGAGATCTCCGTCATGAAGCAGGCTATGTCTATGCAGACAAGTGCCTGCGAGGATCTCCGTGCGGTAACAATGGATTTGAAACAACGCCTGTGTGAGATTGAGAAGCCTGGTCCAAACAGGAGGAATGCGCACATTTCACAGGCCTACGAGGAGAACCAGACCAGCGGGGAAGCCTCCAGTCGGGGGCAGTGATAGCGCAACCTCAGCCCTGGGCAAAAACGCAGCAAGGGGAGCCTCAAATGAGGAGTGGAAGAATGATGCGGCAATGTCACCCAAGTGGAGTCATGTAGTGAAGGAGGGTCGCCGACCAAAACAAGCACCTGGAAAGTCTCCTATGCCGCCCAAACCCCGCCTGAACCCTCCTAAAGAGAAGAAGACCAGCGGGATTGTTGGAACTGGCGCTGGGGGAAACATACACGCTATAAAGACCAAGATGGTGAGTGTTTTTGCTACACGCTTCTCGCCTGATTTGGAGCCGGGCACGCTGGCTAATTACATGAAAGAAAAACTAGGCCGTGATGTCACTTGTGAAAAGATAGACAGTGTCCAAACCCGATTCAGCTCCTTCAAAATAACCGCCGAATGCAGGGAGGTGGGTGAAATGTATGAGCCGCAGCTGTGGCCAGAAGGGACCTTTGTGAGGCGCTTCTTTGAGGCGCGCAAACCCAGGGCTACCGCAGTTCTAGTGGATGTAAATACTGCTGCAAGGAATGCGCCTGTGCGTGAGAATGGATTATAGATATGTCTGTGTCTCCTATGACTGGTATTAGAGTTGTGTCATACAACTCGCGTGGCCTGCGCCTAGGACATGGTGCTGGGGACAAAGCGCAGCGTATAGTTATTGACAAACTGTTGCAGAACACGGACATTCTGTGCGTACAGGAGACATTCTTAGCAAAACAAGACCTAGATAAACTGAACACTGTAAATGATGACTTCCATGGAGTAGGGGAGTCCACAACAGACCTAAGCGCGGGGATACTGCGGGGCAGAATTCCTGGGGGAGTGGCCATTTTTTGGCATAAGAAATATGATCCACTGATCAGTGTTATCAGGCTTGAGGTGGACTGGGCTACTGCCATTAAGGTTGTACATAATGACAAAGCTTTTGTAATTTTAAATGTATATACTCCGTATGAATGCTATAAACATGAGGATGAATATATTAACAGGCTTGCTTTTATAAGTTCGTTTATTAAGGAAAATGCATATACATGTATATTTGTTGTGGGTGACATGAATGCTGATATTTCCAACAAGAAATCCCTATTTGGACAATACATACTGCAGTTCTGTCAGGACAGCAAGCTGGTTTTCTCCAGCAAAGTAATGCTGCCCGCAGATAGCTACACCTATATAAGTGAAGCATGGCATACAACATCCTGGCTGGATCACTGTATATGTACAGCCGATGCTCGTGACTGTTTAGAGAAAATTGAGATCATGTATGGGATGGCCATAACAGATCACATACCTGTCTCATTGATGTTAAATGTTGAGAGTTTACCTGAGCTGATTAGCTATGATAACCGTGAACAAAGTGGGAAACTAGATTGGTCAAGGATTACAGAAAAGGACCTATGGCATTATAAATTGCTGTCTGATAAAAGCCTTAGTGATATTGATATACCATCTGATGCTATCTTGTGTGATAACATTAACTGTAAGAACCAAAACCATAGTAAAGATCTGTGTACGATGTATGACGAGATTGTGAACTGCTTATATAATGCTGGTAAACTTATTGGCAACAAAAGGGGGTAAACGACATAATGTCAGACCAGGATGGAATGAATATGTGGCTGAACTACATGTAGAGGCCAAAGAAGCTTTTAAAACCTGGGTGCTGTCAGGGAGAGCTAGACATGGGCCTGAGTGTGAACATAAGAAGCAGGCAAATGCACGATTTAAATATGCTGTGCGCTTTATTAAAAGGAACGAGCAGGCTATGAGGGCTAACTCCATGGCCAAAAAGCTTCAGCAGAATAATGTCAATGAGTTCTGGAAAGAAGTTAAGGCTATTAATAACAGTAAGATGCCCTTGCCATCTAATATTGCTGGGATCACTGGGCCTGAAAATATTGCTGAACTTTGGAGAAAACATTATAGTGATATTTTTAATTGTGTTAAGTGTGAAGAATTTAAAATAGGAAATGTTTTTATGAATGATGGTGTGACTATAAGACCTGATGAGGTGTGTCATGCCATTGAGAAACTGGCAATGAACAAAGCATGTGGGCTTGACCAAATAACAGCAGAACATCTGAAATATGCTAGTGGTAGGATCCCAGTATTACTTGCTATGTGTTTTACTGGATTGTTAATGCACGGAATACTACCTGATTCTATGATGTATGTATTGTTAGTGCCAGTTATCAAAAACAAAACTGGTAAAATATCCAGCATTGAAAACTACAGGCCAATTGCTCTGGCTAGCATACTTTCGAAAGTTTTAGAACAAATTCTTTTAGATAGGCTCAGTGAATATGTGGCAACCACTGACAATCAGTTTGGTTTTAAAAGTAAGCTTGGTACAGATCAATGTATATATGCACTGAAAGAAGTCATTAGTAAATATAGACGACAGAATTCTACAATGTTTATGTGTTTTTTGGATGCATCAAAAGCCTTTGATAGGATCAATCATGGCAAACTGTTTGCTAAACTCCAAGAACGAGGAGTTCCACCTTACCTGATAAGGATCCTGCAGTTTTGGTATACACATCAAACTATGCAAACTAGATGGGGCAGTAGTATATCTGTACCTTTTCATGTAACTAATGGGGTGAGACAGGGAGGGATCTTGTCACCTGTCCTCTTCAATGTGTATATGGACGATCTGTCTAAGAAGCTTAAAGAGTGTAAGACTGGATGTATGGTGGGGGAGAGTCTCATCAACCATCTGATATACGCTGATGATTTAGTAATTCTGTCTCCATATAGTGCTGGGTTACAGCAGCTGCTTAAAGTCTGTTCTAGCTATGGAGAACAATATGATATCAAATTCAATCCAAAAAAGAGTGTTATTTTGATTGTTAAGACCAAGGAGGATCAGAAGCAAAAGTTTCCCTCCTTCTTATTGTCTGATCGTGCTCTAGACGTGGTGAAGAGAGTACGATATTTGGGTCACATCATCACTGATGAGATGTGTGATGATGATGATGTGCAGCGCCAGTGCGGTAAACTCTATGCACAGGCCAATATGCTGGCACGCAAGTTCCATATGTGTACAGATGACGTTAAAATAAGCCTGTTTAGAGCCTACTGTACTTCACTTTATACAGCCTACCTCTGGTGTAACTATAGCACAGCAAAAATGAAAAAACTACAGGTAGCATATAATGATGCGTTCCGGATCCTCCTTAAGCTTCCAAGATGGACAAGTGCAAGTTACATGTTTGTAACAAGTAATGTCCCCACCTTCCATGCTCTGTTAAGGAATTATATGTATAAATTTATGTGTCGACTATCTGAGTCACACAACAAGATAATAATTGCTCTCACTAAGATTAAGCAGAGTGATACAAGATACTTCTCCTGCTTGTGGAAGCATTGGAATTGGTGTCTTTATGTATTTTAATCTATGTTGTCCTTGTATTGTATTATATTTATGCATGTTTTTTATATGGACTATGAGTCTGAAATAAAGTTATCATATCATACTATCCTTTAATCAGTATAGAGGGATAGATATATATGGGTCCAAAACCCTGTCATAAAATTAATAAAATCTTTTTTTCCATTAGAAAGCATATACATTTGGCCCTTATGATGGTTTAAGTGTCATGGTTTTTAACCCTTTTCCCTATGTGGTCGTTTTCCTTGGTGGCCACGCGTGGGCACTGCCCTTCTGGTGGATGCTTGCTCCGCCCTGCTTGGATTGCGGAGCCTCTGTTATCGTCCACACCTGTGCGTGGTCACCTTGAGAGATATTTAAGCCTCCCGTTTCCTTTGTTCGGGGCTTCGAGATTGCTTGTTTATTGTTTTGTACTGTGGTGTATTGTTGGCTGTGAGTGATTCGTACCATTTGGGCTACTCGCCTATTTTTGCGTCTCATTGCTGAGGCAGGGCTTATTTCTTGCTGGCTCTTTAGTTACTTATCTCGTAGAAGTATGGGACCGCGGATCTCTGCTCCATTTCGTCTTTTTGTGCTTTTCTCCGTGTATGGAGTTTTGGGCGATTCTGTTCGGAACTGTAGTTCTGTTCGCCCTTCGGTACATGTCTTCCCATAGGGAGATCGGGCATTTCGCTTCTACTTAGTTATTTAGCTCGTAGAAGTATAGAGTAGCAGTTATTTGTTCCATTTTCGCCTTTGATTGGTTTTCTTACTGAGAGACCTGGCGTTTTGCTTCTACTCATTTCCGTGTTACTGTGAGCCAGTTAGTAGCTTCGGTACGTTTGTTCCCTGTTTTGTCTCCTTCTCGTGGACTACGTCCCCCTTTGTTGTGAGTCAGGGTTTTATTTTATATTGAGAGGCAGTGCTTGCTATTTTCGATTAAGTTTGCGTTGGTCTGTTGTTGCAGCTGTCCTGTTCGCCTTTTTTACCTGCGGGACGATTTTGTTCGGAACTATTGTTCTGTTCGTTCTCCGGGTATGTTTCTCCTGTATGGAGCTTGGGCGATGTTGTGGACATGTTTGTGTGTGACTGCGTGTTTCCGAAAATAGCCTCGGAACGTTAGCTCTGTTCCTTCGCCTCGTTACATATTCTTTTACTGAGAGGCCAGGGCGTGTGTTTTCAATTAAGCTTGCGTTAGTCAATTTGGATAGTAAAGTTATGGGACGACAGTGCTCCGTCGGCTTGCCTGTAAAATGTTTCTCCCCCCTGGGAGATCGGGCGTTTACCCCTTTGTTTTCTGCATTTGACTGCGAGCCTATTAAACTAGCCATGGAACGTTAAATCTCTGTTCCTGTTTGCCTCGTTATATTCCTCAGCATGGAGAGGCAGGGCGTTTATTTTCTGCTAACTCGTTTTGGTCTTTTAGCCGGTAACTGTCCGGTGCAGCCTGTCCTGTTCGTTCCTTTTGGTACCTGTCTCCGTACATGGAGTTTGACGATTTTGTTCGGAACTATGGTTCTGTTTCGTCTTTCGGTGCATGTCTTCCTTTGGGGAAGATTGGGCGATGTTGTGGACATGTTTGTGTTTGACTGCGAGTCTGAGAATAGCCTTGGAATGTTATATCTCCGTTCCTTTTCGCCGCCTCGTTTACTAATTCGCATTAGTTTTCAGGGTTTGTTTGTTGTGTGTTTTATGTGTACCTATTGTTGTGTTTTGTTTGTGCCATTATGCTACTCGCCCGTTCTTATGCGTCTCGTTTCCGAGACAGGGCGCGCATTATTTCTGGCTATTCAGAGACCTGTCTACTTGCGCTCTACTTATTGGCGTGTGACAGTCAGCCGGTTAGTAGCGTCTGTAGTCGTGTTCGTTGTTTGTTGTCTTGTCTCCTCCCTTAACTGCGGGGTATCCCGCCTTAGTGGCCCTAGGGCTTAAAGAATCCCCTTGCTGCGTTTGGCTCCTCCTACCTCACACGTCACGCCCCATTACATTAAGATGAAAACATTGACATCACACTGCTACACACACCCCTATAGAATTAGGAAATATGTGTGAAAAAGGAACTTTTTTATATATTGACCTGTAACATCATCTTAACACAAATGGCAGTAAAATTCTAACACAATAGGAAGGTTAAGCATGAGACTGAAAATTCAGTAGGTTGTCTGCAAAATTCTTCCCTTTGCAACCCTACTTGAAACCACCCATTTTTATCTTTGTTTACAGAACAAATATACAAACTGTAAGCTTATACAAACAAACTGCTCCAGGACATTGGCATCCTAAACACCTGTTTTCTGAAAGATTTCCCAAACAAAAATCTCCTCTTTTACAAGAGGAGAAACTTTACTAAATGTTGCAAGAAACAATTTTATGCCTTATCTAAATGCCATACACAGTGGCTTTCAGAAGTATTTACACTAAAACTACTTGCATAATTTTTCCATGTTGTTGTCTCATGGACTGAAAGCGTGATACTTTTAAATAGAAATGAATACTTCTTATCTACACAACCTACTCTACACTGTCAAAGCAATTATGTTTATATTGCTGACAATATGAGCCGGCAGTTGCGAAGCGTGACCCCACTGGAGAACGCGAGATCTTAACCGGGACAGAACAGACAGTGGGGCGGACCACCACCTGGGCCCGGGTCGGAGCGCAACGCCTCCAACACGACCGCCTCAATCTCGCATATGACTGGGGCCACAATCTGCGAAGCCGGCACAATGGGCTCAGGGCGTGGTTCCTTATCGGAACGGTCGAAAATGCGTGACAACGCATCTGGTTTAATATTCCTCAACCCGGGTCGGTAGGTGAGAATAAACCGAAACCGGGCAAAAAAATAAAGCCCATCGGTCTTGCAGAGAATTGCGTGTTTTGGCCTGTTGGATGTACTCCAAGTTTCTATGGTCTGTCCAGACCGTAAAAAGATGCTCAGCTCCCTCCAGCCAATGACGCCACTCTTCCAATGCCAATTTGACTGCCAACAGCTCCCGGTCCCCAACATCGGAATTTATTTCGGCTGATGTTAGGGCACGAGAGAAATACGCGCATGGATGCAGTTTGCGGTCCAACGGAGAATGTTGAGATAAAATGGCTCCTACTCCCAGCTCTGATGCATCCACTTCTACCACAATGGGGAGGGAGGGATTGGGTGTTATCAGGATGGGTTCAGAGCAAAATCTCTTTTTTAGTTTTTTAGCTCCGCAAAAGCTGCCTCAGCCCTAGAGTTCCATTGGAACCGGGCAGGTGATGTTTTCTTTGTAAGAGCTGTGATAGGGGTGGCTACAGTGCTAAAATTGCAGATAAACCACCGGTAAAAATTAGCGAAGCCTAGGAAATGCTGTACCTGCTTTACTGATGCTGGAGTAGGCCAATTTTTTACCGCTGAGACTTTCTCTGGGTCCATTAGCACTTTCCCGTCTGCTACAATGAAACCTAGGAAAGAGACGGAATTTGTGTGGAACGCGCATTTCTCTGCCTTAACAAAAATCCCTGCTTTAAGAAGTGCTCTTAAAACCGGTCGCACGTGACCAATGTGAAAGGAGAGATCGGGCGAGAAAATTAAAATATCATCCAGATATACAAAGACAAATTTCTCCAACATCTCTCGAAAAACATAATTCACTAGCGCCTGAAAGACAGAGGGGGCGCTAGTGAGGCCGAACGACATCACCTGGTACTCGTAGTGTCCGTGGTGTGTGTTAAATGCCGTCTTCCACTCATTGCCCTCACGCATGCGCACAAGATTGTAGGCATTGCGAAGGTCGAGTTTGGAAAAGACCGACGCCCCCTGTAAGCGCTCAAATGCGGAGTTCATGAGTGGAAGAGGATATCTGTTCTTAACGGTAATGTCATTGAGACCCCGATAATCTATACAGGGCCTCAACCCTCCGTCTTTTTTTTTAACAGAAAAAAATCCAGCACCGGCCGGTGAAGTGGAAGGTCTGATGAAACCGTTAGCCAAGCACTCCTCAATCAGAATCAGAATCAGAATCAGAAATTTGTTTATTGCCATTGTATGAACATACTAGGAATTTGTGCCGACGTCAGTAGTGCTTAATCACATTACAACATTGGACAGGTGCAAGGACAGGACTGGACAGTGCAAGACAGAACTTATAAAGTGCAGAAATACAAGTGCAAATCACAGTGCAAATTGGGACAGTGCTGTAAACAGTCCAGTGCAAAAATTTTGCGGGGGGGGGGGGGGTCAAAGGGGGACACGAGCCATGTTGATTAGGCTCTATATACTCCCTCATAGCAGTGCTTTCCGGACCTGACAGGGAATACAGTGAGACCCTGGGAGGAACCGTACCAGGGTACAGCTCAATAGCGCAGTCATACGGCCTATGAGGAGACAACGTAGTAGCGCGTTGCTTACTAAAAACCTCAGCGAGGTCAGAATATTCCCCCGGTACATTAGTAGGCAATTAGTAGGAGTTTCCCTACATTAGTAGGGAAACTCGAGCGCCCCTACCACCTCTGGGGTCTCGGAAGGAACGTCAGATGACATCTCCCACTCAAAATCCCCCTTCAGCAAAGGGATCCCAGGACAGACTCTCCTCTCCACTCCCTGCGAGAGCGGAGGAAGTATCCTGATCAGAGCGAAACTCCACCTCCTCCAACTCACTATCGGAGCTGAGGTCGGAATTGTCAGGAATGCAGCCCGAAGAAGGGTAAATAACAGTTCGACAGTGAGATTGACACTGGGAACCCCACTGGCGAATAGGATCCCTGTCTTTGCCCCAACCAACATGAGGGTCATGCAAACTCAGCCATGAATGTCCCAGAACGAGTGGATATGACGGGGAATCAAAAATGTATTCTCTCCGAGCACCCCCGGAGAGAAATGTGCATAATTAAAGAACCAGTTATCTCTTCAATGACCCCGGAGCCCAAGGGGCGACTATTGAGAGCAGTAACCTGACGGGAACTAGTGAGTCTGTTTGTGGGAATCTCTAATTCCCTAGCCAATTTAGCGTCAATGAAGCACTCGACTACTCCGGAATCAATAAAGGCATCAACACCAACCGAGCGCCTGTTCCAAATCAGCCGGACAGTTAAAAGGGTCAGAGAACGAGTACTATTTTGTCTCACTGGGGATCTCGGTTTCCCCTAGTGAAACCCTTCACCAACTTGGGACACTGATCCTTTATACGACCCTTGCGCTTACAGTAACGGCACCAGTACTCCGCGGTTTCACCCCCTTAAATTTGTGGAGGGATAACCCATCCACCTGCATGGGCTCCGGAGAGGTAGGTGGAAAAGGTGCCCGACAATGCGAAAGTTTGAAGAACCGGGCGGTCTCTACGCTCTCGCTCACGCTCCCTGATACGGTTGTCCAGGCGTATAGCCGTAGTAACCAGGGCACTGAACGTAGCAGGTGGATCGAGCATGGCTAGGGCGTCCTTAATAGGATTCGACAATGCTTTAAGAAATAAAGACCTAAGCGGAACATCAGCCCATCCTGTCTCCCCTGCCAGTGCTCGAAACGTGATGGAAAACGCCACCACTGTGTCAGTGCCCTGGCGCAGACTAGTCAGTTTGGTGGCTGCCTCTTCACCGGAGACATCGTGATCAAATACTATCTGCATTTCTTTCATTAGTTGAATAGGATCACGAACGATAGGGGCGTTAGCCCGAATTAGAGGGTCAGCCCAAACGAGTGCCTGGTCGTTTAATAAGGATAAAATAAACGCAACCCGGGATTCTGGCGTAGAAACCCGGGAAGGTTGTGCTTGGAAAAAAATCAGGCATTGAGTCAAAAATGGCCGACACTTCCCCGGTTCCCCACTGTAGCGGGGTGGTAATTGGAGCTTGGGCTCTTTAAGCGTATGTGGCAAGGGAACGGGAGGTGTTGGTGCTTGTGCCACTGGGGGTGGATTGACGGCAATAGAGAGTCTGTGGAGAACTTGTTTCCATTAACTTGTGAAGGCATTCTCCCTGATATCGAATTTGGCCTTGTTGTGTTTGCAAGGTGAGAATGGCCTCCTCAGGGGTAATCCCTGTAGCTCTCTGACTGGCCAGCACTTTATTAGAAACCTGTGGTGTCCCTGGTACTTCCATACAGGCTTCGATATTCTGTAAGGGGGAGTGTAAGGTTCGGAGAACCAGGCGCGACAGCCAAGGAATTCTAAAAGTGTATATAGTAAAATATACACCACAAAAGCGGATAGCTCCGCAGCAGGAAGGGAACAAACAAAAAATGGCGATAAAAACCTACCGGCATAAGCCAAATCAAAAACAACCTGAAAAGAGGGCGAACTCGATAATAGCAAGTAATCAAACAACAAAAGAGCTCTCACACAAAGAGCGTATAACAGGTCAGAGAAAAACAAAAGAAAGCCTGTATAAAAAGGCTAGAGAAACTAAAATAGAAATAGAACCTGTTACCTTAAGCTCTAGGTGCAAAAGAGCTGAACAAAAAGGTAACCGGTAATGAAGTTTAAAGGATAAAGAGAGAAAGGAAAGAAAAAAACAAAAATAAATCTTTCTCCTAACTCTAAACCGGACTTGCTGCGTTTCTTCTTCGTACGAACCAGAAATGCAAAATCCTATACCTTACCAACTTCGTTGTCAACATAGCAAAGACAATATCGAAGCACAGGAAACCGGAAACCCTGAGCTTATATAGCCGACAGGAAACTCAAAACAGGTGCGAGGAATCACCGCCAAGCGATAGCAAAGCACCGGAACAGAATATGGGAAATCCGATAGAGTGACCTAACGTCACTAAAAGAATGACTATAGAAATAACCGGAGGCTGCCAGAAACCATGACAGAACCCTCATGGACCGAGGGAGCTGTAGGCGAACCGTGACCGGGTTGATTTTCCGGATGATTTTAAAAAGGCACAATAAATTGAGGAGCAAGCTTACGAGATTCAACCCCTAATGGGAAGTCCTGTGTAGAAAGCCACACCCGTTGACCCACTCGATAGGAAGGCACTGGATGGTGACGCCTGTCGGCGAGCCTCTTCTGATTGGCAACGGCATGCAGAAGAGAAGCACGAACTCTCCTCCAAGTGGCCCGACACCGTTGAATAAAGAGCTCGGCAGATGGCACCCCTGTGTTTTTCTCCAGTTCTGGGAACAAAGGAGGCTGATAACCGACTTGAGCCTCGAACTGTGAGAGACCCGTGAACGCATTACGCAGTGTGTTGTGCGCGTATTCCGCCCACGCCAGATGTCAACTCCATGTGGTAGGGTTAGACGAAGCCAGACAGTGGTGGGTGCTCTCCATAGATTGATTAGTGCACTCAGTCTGCCCATTAGTCTCCGGATGAAACCCGGATGAAAGACGGACCGACGCACCTAAGAGAGAGCAGAAAGCCTGCCAAAACTGGGAAACAAACTGGGGACTACGATCGGAAACTACGTCCTGGGGTAAACTATGAAACTTGAAGATGTGGTTGACCATCAACCGGGTGGTCTCCGGGGCAGAAGGCAGCTCAGGAAGCTAAATAAAATGGGCCGCCTTCGAAAACCTGTCCACTAGGGATGGGAATCGTTAGATTTTATTGATACCGATGCCATTATCGATTCCGCTTATCGATCCGATTCTTTATCGATTCCTTAAATATTATTTGCTCCCAGGCTATTAAAAGACCAACTATTACTACTGGGTGGTAATCTAAAATGGATTCAATGACACAATATTTATAAAGTATAAAGCATTCGTTTTTCATTCATATTTCTTAGTCATATCATGGAAAATATTTATCTGCTATATGTATGCCTGCACAAGTGGCAGAGCATCCAATAAAAGTCTGAATTGTATAATTCTGTAAATTGAAATGGCATTATAAATGTAATTTGGCTTGATCAATACGAGTGCTTAAAAATATCAGACATGAAAAAAAATAAGAGACACTGGAAAATAATGAAAAAGGACGCGAGAAGAGAGGATAAATGATAAATTTAACGTTATGTAAAAAAAGATGGCTAAAATATTGTTTAACCGCTGCTCTGTGATTGGGATATTTAGTAGTTTCATTCTCTAACGAAGATTGCAAACTTTACTTATGAGTCAATTACGCTGCTAGGCGTGTTTCACAAAGCTGCACCGTAACGTTTGCGTTGGTTTCTTATTATCAGAACAGTTTCAACTGTCACCATTCTCCCCTATCTCATTTAGCCTATACATTTACATGGAAGAAAGATGAGATCTTTAACATTACCTGAGGCAAGCTGGCTTCTCTTATTAGCTGAAGATGACGAAGATTGAAGATTATCATTTAGCTAATTTAGGTTAGTTATTCGCTTTCCAAAACTAGGCTACTCATCTGTGCGTTGCCAAGCAGGCAATCATTGTCAGATTAGTCTACCGCCAATGAAAACACTGTAATTTTACACTTGTAGTTGGTTATAGACTCCCGAGGGAAGTCCACACACTCCACAAATCTGTTATAGTTCTGAATAGTTGATAATTTCCGAAGACGGATCACAAAATGGAGCTTACCCGAACACATTTTCTATTGATTTTTAAATGATAGTAGCAGTAGTATTAGTTTTAAAAAAATGACGTTTATATTTTTAGACAGGGCGCCAAACTCTGCCTGCCATCATGCGCTGACTGAATGAAAAACTACGGCGCGCATGACGTGACGTTGTTTTGCTATGCGTAGCTGTCGGGAATACATGCTGGAATCGATAAGAGAATCGATAAGCTCGAAGGCGTACGATTCCAAGGAATCAGACAACTTGGAACCGGTTCCTAACGGTTCTCGATTCCCACCCCTACTGTCCACTATCACCAGGATAACCATGTGACTGTCAGATGGTGGCAGACCGGTCACAAAGTCAAGGGCTTTGTGGCTCCATAGTCGACTTGGAACGGGCAAAGGATGTAAAAGCCCGAATGGCGAGAGCTGTGACCTTTTATTACGGGTACAGACCGGACAGGCAGAAACAAACTCTCGCACATCCTTTTCCATTCAAGGCCACCAAAATCGCCTAGCTAAGAAATTCTTTGCATGCTGGACGCCCGGATGACTCGCAAGACGGGAGGAATGCCCCCATTGCAGTACCTGGGCCCGTACTCTGGAGGGAACGAACAGGCAATTAGGAGGTCCTCCACCCAGATCCGGCTCCAGTCGCTGGGCCTCCTGCACAACGGATTCAATGTTCCATGTAACTGGAGCCAAAATCCAAGCAGCGGGAACAATCGGCTCAGGGAGGCGGTCATCTTCGGACCGGTCAAAAATCCGGGAAAGTGCATCCGGCTTAGTATTTTTTGAGCCTGGCCTATATATTAACAAAAAAATTTAAACACGAGAAGAATAGCGACCAGCGGGCTTGCCGCGAATTGCGTCGTTTAGCGTCCGGAATATATTCAAGTTTTTATGGTCCGTCCAAACCGTAAAGGGATGCTTTAGGATTGGGTGGTGAAGAGGGACTTTCAAGGGGAGGTGCTTGGTGAACTGTGGGAGCTGCCACGCCAGCTAGTTGGCAAAAACTGTCTGCTGATTGTTTTCCTGGTGGCGTAAATATTTGTACATCTGTTCCTGTTTGTTGTACATAGCCACCTGCTGTTCGTGGGTGGCTGCTTGTTGAGATTGGAAAACATGAATTCCCTTTTCGTGAGCGGTTAAAGCAGCATCTTAGGCTGCGAGAGCTTGTTCAAAACCTGTCTGGGTCGCTGGTTCATCCATAGTGGCTTCAGTGTACTGAGATGGAGGGGAAGGGGTCGGAGAACCAACCACGACAGAACGGGGATCTAAAAGCTACCCACACAGGTGGAGTAACCACTAAATAGTTAGGAAGAGGTTTTTTTTCAAACAGAAAAAGCAAAAGTACTCCTATGGGAGAAAACACCCGGCGTACAGGCCAACAGAGAACTACCCAGAAAAGAGGGCGAAAACTAACTCATAGACTCAAGCAGAGATAGAAAGCAAGACAAAGAACCTTCAACTCAATGTAAAATAAATTAGCTAAAATAAGGAGGAACAGGAGAAAAGGGTAAAGAAGGTTACAGCCTCAAAGAGGACTGAAAGAAAACTGAGGAAAGAACATAGATAAGAGAAAGAAACAGGAAAGAGAAAGTCCTGAAGAACTAATCCTATAACTCAAATCTAAAGAAGTTCCTACGGATCTTTTTAGGCAGAAAAAATAAGTAGCCTTCCAAGTCCTATACCGAAATTACTGGCTAGAGCGTAAACAAAGCTTACACTGAAGCAAGGATCAGAGAAAGGGCCCTGATTAAATAATGGCACGCGCCTGAAACCAATCAAGACTAATTGGTCTCTAGAGGAAAAGAAAAATGACGCAAGTGCCCTCTAGCAGCCAAAAGTTGCCACAACCGCTAGAAAAGTACAAGCAGGCTCAAAACAATGACATTTGTGGGCTAGCATATTTCTTTGTGTCATAAAATCGTGTAGCATTTAAATATGTAGGACAGCCCGTGCGCTGGAATAAAGCATTTAAACCGAACATATTCTCAATTTATTTCCGTTTATTTCGCTTGCTTATGTCAATCAAACAAATTCCCTGAATAATCAAGAACAATTATGTTGCCTATAGGCGTTTTCTCCTCATCACGTTAAAGAATTTAAGATGGCATTTGATTTAGTCAAAATTATTTAAGCATTAGAACGCATACATTTAAAGAGGAAAACCTCTTAAATTCCTGGAGCCAGTGTTGAGCGCAATGTATGCTTTCAAGCTAAAAAAACGAAATTACCCAAATATGTGCTGTTTGATCACTTCACATGACACGCTATTAACACATTTTGCGTCAGCACAAATGTGAATATAGTAAAATGCTGCACGTTTATTTACCTATTCGTCTTGGTTATTAAGAAATGCAATTGTTAGGCTAACTGGCAAATTTTAGCCTACTGAAAAATATTGAGAGACGAGTAGCCTAATAATACGCTTAAAAGCAAGATGAACTACAGAGAACCTGGTAGGCCTACCCCACAGTACACTACTCTGTTGCTGCATAACACAATTAGTTAAACTATGAAATACAAAATAGCAAACTACTAGATTAACCTGTATTTATTAGCCTATATACCATCTGCTTTTAATGTATAATACCACGATAAACATTAACGTGATTATCACTGAACAGGACGTTCGATGTGAATTGTGGGTAATATGAGCTTGCAGAGTCTGCTCTTTTACAGACTCGTTCCCTTGAGAAAAGTTGAGGGTGGAGGGGCTATGTCACAAACTTCACTTGGCTTTCTAACAGATTGGACTCACACTTAAAATGGAAACCAAGGGTACATCTTGCTCTCAAAAGGGATTCCCCCAAGTGAAGTTTGCAAGTGAAGTTTACGAGGGTGGAGCAAAAACTCGATTGGGACGCAGCCATTGCAATCCCTTTCCAAATGGAGGTAAATACTGTATGTTTTCACATGCTATTCCTGAAATACCACAGGGTTTGCTTAATGACATGTTTTCACTTTCACCCAGGAATTGCACTTCTAAGAAAAAAAATGGATGTCACATGTAGGCTAATTTCTCAGCAGCAGTAACTAGCTAAATGTACAATTATTCATTACCGTCACCCTACAGCATAGAATATGCAAGCTAGGGCACCCAACTGCTCTATTCACTTTCCAGTCCACCAGCTGGGCTACATGGTCATTGCGCTGGAAGACCACACTTCTTGCACAGCTGACACAAGTAGACCCCAGGCGCCTGACTGACCGCTACTGAGCTGCTAGTTCGCAATGAGGCGGGAGCTATCCCGCTGAAACCATGTGTCCCTGGACGACGCTATATCCCAGCACACTGGGTTTGTGGCTACAGCAAGCACTGCCACATTCAGGATTTCATTCCAAACCATACCACTGGGTGTGTATCATTGCACCAAGGTCTAGTGCTTTATTTGGATATGCGAACTGATAGCCCTGTTAACCATACTTCAGGCAAGAAACAACAATCCAATTTAATTAGGCCCAGTCCCAGTACACAACCTAAATATTTCAAATGCTTATACAATGGAGATAGGGGACATAATATTTCATAACATTTAGGGGTGTACATTGCTATGTAATTCTTTTTAATTTTTATTTCTCCTTTATTTACCCAGGTAGGTCAACTGAGAATGCAGTAATGACCTGAGGTTCAAAGTAGGTAGGGGAAGCAATAGATTATTTCCGTATTGATTAAGTACTGATGAATAGATTTGAATGCAGAAATTCTACTTAAAGTTCAACAACTTGATACTAGGCCTATTTGTTAATATGTGTGCCATTTGGATGAAAATAATAAGCGTTCAGACATTTGTCTAATTCATCTCAGTAGTTCTTGAGAGTCAAAAAATCATGGCACCATCTCACAGCAGAGAAAAATTATATGATGGTACACCAGAAAGAGGTTTCAGAAAGAGGTTGGGTAGTCTTTATAAAGCACTTGCAATTTGTAGAACATAGGGCAGAAATGAAATACATATGTAACACCACTAATACAGCTAGCTATGAAAATTAACCAATGACAGCATCAATCTGACACTGCAGTTCAGCAGAACTGTTACATCTGGCCTGGAATAGGCATCATTTCCCAAATTTTCCCAGAAAATGTTGCGTGGTAATTACAAATATGCTAAAAAAATCACTAAAACTGCAAAATTGTTTTGTGAAGACGAATCTTTTTCCTTTACGGCATGTACAGTGTTCCAACTCTTGGCTATTTCAACCTATTTCACATCCAATTGGCTACTATATAATCCAGTTGGGGTTATATTGGGAAAACAGTGTGCACAGTTGAACAGGTTTTAATATATACCCCTTGATTCTACCACCACTCGATTGAGGATACATGATTATCAATGGTCATTTAATGTGGAAGCATATTTAACACAATATATTTTTTTAAATTTACACTAAGGTCTCTTTGTCTGGGAAAATAGCAGTGCAGTTAGTTAAATTCTTTGGTTAGCAAAGTTGTTTCTCTCAAAAAAAAATATGGTAACAGTCACAGTAAAGTAATACCTACTGAAAGGAGTGGGAGCAGATCATGTCCTGAAAAGTCTTCTGATGACATAGGCATAATTGCAGAGTTAATGAGGTGAATATTCCTTTATTTCCCAGTATTATAGACCTAGCTATAGCCAATATTGAGTTAGGATTTAGATAGTATTTTCTCACATTTTGGATGTAAAATTGTGTAGGAATTTGGCAACCCCATGCAGAAGCACATGGGAATTTTTGGTAGAATTCTGATAGCAAAAACAACACAGCATGACTAACTCAACATTGGTATGATGTACACTTTATGGTTAAAAATGTTGAAATGAAGATGCATCATGTGGTTGTGAGACTTTTACACCATTAATAATATTGTGTAAAAGGGAACTCGCTCCACAATAGTAGCAGAATAGTCTAAGTAATAAGATGCACATGTGATGACCATTTTCTCTTTATTCTCTTTTATTGCATAGTTTATTCATATAAATATATAGTGAATCTGTTCTCTATGTAGAATAGAATAGAATACCTTTTACTTTCCCGTTAGGGAACTTCAGTTGTAGCCACCAGCAACAACAAAAAAGACATAGACAGTGGGGCAGACCCACAACACACAAACAAATATATCAAATAAAGACAATCATCACATTAATCTAACTAATTAAGTGAATTAAAGTGGAATTGCCTACAGCCAAACATCATGATTAAAAATAGCCCCCGCTGTCCTAAGATGTCCAGTGTTATCAAGTAGTCCAACACATGAACTCCGCCTCCACGACTTTCCTCCATACACGCAGTGTTGCGGTCTCTGTCCACTGTCAACATGGAGCACCGAACTGTGTCAGCCTTCCCACTCGTTGCCTCACTCCTACCCCGCATTATCTTCTCCTTCCCTTCCCTGGTGGCCTTTTAAAGATTGCCTGCAGTCCTGGATCAGTCCATACATCTTCAACTCCGGTGCAGAGCAATGGTAAACTTTGTAGCTGCAGATCCAACGGGGACAATCCTGAGCATATGTTGCAAATGCGTCTCCATGGTGATGACCACAAACAAAATTATCCTGACTAGACAATTTGTCAATATTATCAAAATGAGCAGCAGGAGTGCCCTGAACAATCTCCAGCCTGCCTCCCCGTCCCACAACAGACACACAGCGCTTGAAAAAAACAAAAGACAAAAGCCCGACACAACAAAACACATTCAAATTATCAAACACGAACACGAGACAGCTGGACTACATGTGGCCTTTACAGCGCCACGTGACGTACAATAATCAAATTGTGTAACTTATAAATTACTTCAGTAGCAAACCTTTTAAAGAAACATAAAACTTAGTCTAGACCTAAATTAACCTGGTTTTGCTAGACCTTTAACATGTCATGTACACTATTTCCATGCATACACACATGTAGTAGTGAAGTAGTGAAGTCATAGTTAAGACTTTATGATCCATGAATTAAGCTGGGAACTGAGCCATCTGCATTATTCCACAGCTGTGAGAAATGTGGGCAGATACTTTGTATCAAATCCTTTGAGCAGATACTTTGAGCAGAATTCCTCAATAAATAAATAACAATTGGATTTCCAATGGAATTTCTCTGAGCTGATACATCATGGAGAAAAAATGTCAATATATAATCATTTTAATGATTAGTCCCTCATGGCACTATTTGTGTCCCTTGCCAT
This sequence comes from Synaphobranchus kaupii, assembly GCA_029718625.1. Taxonomy (NCBI): domain Eukaryota; kingdom Metazoa; phylum Chordata; class Actinopteri; order Anguilliformes; family Synaphobranchidae; genus Synaphobranchus; species Synaphobranchus kaupii. The sequence goes on along the minus strand of CM056377.1, from coordinate 45,465,771 downwards.
TTTTAGAGAACACGTGGTATTGGCACAGTTATTGTAACTGTAAAGCTCACTAATTTCTCCAGTTGAAGTGCCCTACTTTAGAAAGAATTACAAATTGATGATGTCATCATAACCCTGATAGGGTTCACTGTACATTTGAAATAGCAATGTACTCGGTAACAACTAGCACTAGAGCAGTATACTAAAGCAGGTGTAGCTGCTCTTCTAGGGAAACTCTCCATCTTACAGCAAATATACAAGGGTCAATATGTTCAAATAAGACAAAAATGAATTCATATTAGCAGAAGGAACATTCTACCTCATAGACATACATCGGTTTCCAATGGAATCACATTTTCTAGCAAGGTAAAAGGATGTAGCTACACCTCTGCTACCCTGTGCCTCATCATTCCTGTTTTTCTACGAAAACACAGGCTACATGAGTTTCCATCCAAGTATACTTCTAATCAACTCTTTTTACTGTGGTTCAATTTTGTTCTGCACAGTGGGTAAACCTGATTTATATACAGTAAATATATTGTCAGGTTATATGAATGTACAAAGTGGCTTATTGGTGTGAGGACTGTGTTTATGAGGTCTGCTGTTGCCAGTGGCACTGTCATTGTCCCTGGGTCCACACTATTGCTTTGCATTCTATAATGGTTTCACTGCGGTTTTCACTGGATTTCCAATGGGCTAAAGATAAACAAACGTTAAGAGGGGGTAATCCCAAACGCGCTACAAGCCGGCTATATAAAAAAGGACTATAGGTGCTCAACAAAAGGACCAGCGAACTGAAAATAAATGTTACTTCCTATGATATTAATTTCGTGTTTGTGGCTTTGATTATGATTGGTAAGGGGCATCACAAAAAAGGAGGACCGTAAAGCATACAGACTGATGCAGAATTATCATGCTCTACAACTACTGTGCTAATCCTGGTCTAAAGAGCAATATTCCTTTCAGTTTTCTTCATTTTCTGTCATTGATCTTGTTTTCATAAATGGTCCTGTGTACAAGTTGAAATCTAAAATGACAGACCTCCTCAGACCTCCCACTTTCTCAGCGGCGTGCTCCACCACATCTCATTGGGACACATCCAGCTGTGATTATTTTTGCTTTAGAAAACCATGAGCGCACGCTAAGATGTTACCCCTCTGTTATGCTGTTTGGTTTTTGTACGCAAGCAGTCCCCAAAAACAGTCCCATCGTAGACACATCGCAAGCTATGTGGAGAGGGGGGCTTGGTTGCCATAGCAATTGTAAACAAAGTGAGCAGATATGAGTGGGGGGGAGTAGAGCTGTGTCTTGCTTGTCGAGACTTTGGATAACAACTAACTCACAAAAATTAGATCCTTGTCTTGTTTTCATAAAATGGGTTTTTTTTTGTTTCTTGTGAGCATTTCAGTTCCCTTTCTGTCCTGATTTTCGACAGTAAAACTCATAAGTCATCAAATGCTTTAAAATATGCAAAGAATATGCTTTCCAGGTGAATACCACTATGTATTCTAACGGTCAAATGACTCAACTTTGTGCAATGTATTGGTTAAATTTTCAGTAAAAGTTCTGTTAGCAATGAAATATGTAAAAGAACAGGATGTTCTCAAAATAAACCCTTCTGCAAAAAATGGAGCCTCAATACATTTTGCCAGCAGAAATATTAAAACTGACAGGACATTTTTTATAGCAATCTGTTGTGAGAGGATGCTAGGACAACAAATTAAAAAATGGTTTCAGGGCTCAAATCAAAATTGATAAATATGCCTTGGAAATACCCATTTATTTAATAAGAAGCAATGACAACAGTCAGTACATAAATATGTTGACATAGCAACTTGGAAAAAGAAACCACAGACTTCAGAACTGGACCGAGGAATGAACATGCAGCCCATCACCTGGAACATGTCTCAAGCCTCTTAAGGCACCTATATCTGCCAGTGGAATCCATGAATCAGGTTACACACCTATGAAATCTTAATCTACTCAGAAACTCACCTTCAAAAAAAAAAAAAAAGATACTTTTTTTTTTTGTTTTATTCTTGAGGCAACAAATATTGATAACGTAACCTTGTTCCAGGATCATGCTCACAACGCAATGTTCCAACAGAGTTTTCAGGGACCCTGTCACTGGATGGGGCCTAAGAGAGGTCCGCAATCCCAATCCCCCCACTCCCCCCGGTCCGCGGTCGCAATCTCTCTTTACCCCCCCATTATTATTCTGCTCATCGTGGAGCAACTCTCATTAATAATGACTGCGCTGATGGCCAGAGGCTTTATTGCTTCTAACAAAACAATTAGAGAGTCAGCTATACTTGCTTTTCAAGAAACAAGGCATTTCAAAAACATTTTTCACCCAAGACTTTTCATCCAACAAAATTGGAAATATCTAAATAATAACAGGGAAGCTCAGTAAAGTGAGTGACATTATACAGAGATGGAGTGAGATGCTAAACTTAATTTAACTCACAAAAATTTCTGGTCAACCAAGAAGCCCCAGCTGGCATAAAGCTGGATGCAAGCTGAAGCTGAAATACCCTTTTCAGAGTTTGCCGCTACAACCTCCCCCATCGCAAAGGGGCAATGCAGACAAACACATGCTCTCCTCCAAAGCATGCACTGCCAGCGGTCACTTCTTATCACATTGCAGTTTGGAAGTTGCGCTCGCACACAGAAGAGGACTACGCTTCATATGCAGCTTAACAGATGGACAGATCCTGGTGGGTGTCACTGGTCGGAGACACTGTCATCTTTGCCGACTGAAAGCCCCTCATCCATGGGTGACATTAGAGCCAATCATGCATTGCCCTGCAGGGCTGCTAGCCACAGTTGGCACTGGCAACAGTCTAGATCACAAAGCAAACATGTATCTCATATTCAATTCCATATAGCCAAACAAATTAACCTTATATATTAATCATGTTTCCCCAGCATCCTTTTGCTTTGTTTTCTTTTCCAAGAAGGAATATGAGCGTGGAGAAACAGTGAATACAAGTCAACCATCACAGTTTACTTGATGCTTAGGAATGATCATTTCCAGTAGGGTTAATTTATATATTTCACATTTTGCACTAATCCAATTCTTAATTGGAAAGAAAATATTAATGACCCACAAATTTTACTGCTGTAATTGTACAGCAGGGGAATATATTTTACCACAAAATGGCTACTGCACTGGGTTTTCTTGTGAGTGGATCAAAGTTTTGTATTAATCTGTCCTCTAGACCACATATGGAATCTTTAGTTTGATCCACTACTTCTTTGTTACATTGTATTCAGTTGTATAAGTAAAAAGTTAAGAGGTAAAATCCAGGCTAAAATCCAACATTACATCCAAGTTAGTCTATAAAAAATAAAAAAAACATGGGCCCTTTTCATATAACCACACAATTTAATGATTGCCCATAAAGACTTAGTATTAAAAGGATTAGTTCTGTACAACTTTAATTAACAACAGTTTTAGTTGTTGCTGGGGATAGCAGTATCGATTCATTATAAAGCTGGCTATATATATATGCAGTAGCTCTGGAAACTGTGTATTCTCCTTAGTGGTCTGTGTGGGGATCAAACCTATGATCTTTGAAATCACGCAGAACAACCCTAAGAGATGAGACAAGATGAGCTCACAGTTAAAAACCCCCAGTCTCTCATACAGGGGACCAACTGAGCTCTTTTCATAACTCCAGGGGGTGAAATAACCCCCACATGGAACTTACATTCACCGAGCTCCATTACATTAGTTTGTTTTTAAGCTCGGTTTTGGAAATAAAGAATCTTTGTGAGCTCAGAAATGTATCCGATCTTGTCTGCACGTTGGACTCTTTCTTGTCTCACGATAGTATGCCTGGAATTTCTAAAATAAGCTAAATAATTTATTCCATTGAAACAAAATCACGTAGTATATTGTTTCAAGGACAAAAGCAACATCAAGGTCAATTGATTTCCCACTATGCAGACAATTCAGTCTCTCTCTCACACACAGGTAGTCTCGTCATCCTCTCAACAGCTGAGAACTGGAGACATGGCCACTGCGCCTGACAGGTAAAAAATATAGCGGCTGAGCACATGCGTTCTCAGCCCTGAGCTGGGGCTGTGTTCAGTTATTTTCCCCAAATGGATCCCAACCATGACTAAAACTACAAAATAAAGAATGAACTGTTCCAAAATGTGAGTGGTCCTATAAAAAGGACCATTAACAGCCCAAGGGTGCTACTGAAATGCTGAACTCAGCAGAAAATACATTGCAGGTCAAACACAGTCCACGACCACAGGCTTATTTCCCTGGAGTGCTGCCCTTCAATCAATATGCTGACACTATCAAGTAAAAGTTATGAGTTCACTCCATGAGATGGCTACAGGCTAAAGAGCCAGCACCAGTTTGCGTGTTAATGCAATGGAGAATAAGTGTTCATGCTCCGCAATGTCCTTCCTGCAAAAAGAAATTGACTGACAACAGGAGACTTAACCATTTAAATAAAAAATTTAATGAAATTGAGGCAATTGCAGAAACATGGTGGCAGACTCAAAAGATCGGCATTCTATGGCTAATCATTTCCAACAGCTCCCAAATCTTCAGATGTAAATTACACAAATCCACTGCAGCTGACAGCCTGCAGTGGCACACAGGCGTTTATTCTGTAAATCCTCCCACCCTTGACGTTTTCTCATTTAAACTTACCGATTTATCTGTGTCCCCATCCACATTTTCTCTGCTCAGGAAAAACAAGGCCTGATGTGGAAAAGTGAAAACAAATGCACTACAACCAAGAGGGTTACAGATGAGTGAAACGGATACTCAATGTCTGTTTTACATGAGCGCTACAAATACAAATCTTGATCTGTATAAAATACTGAGATCATAGTACATGTGTTCTCTGATTAATTTTTATGTGAAGCAGCAGCACTGGTGAGGAAAGGCAGAAGGGGGGGGGGGGGGGGGTGTAACGGTAGAGCACTTGACTTTGGAGGTTTGTGGGTTTGAATCCCAGGGATTTTAAAGCTGTAGTACCTTAAGCCAACAATAAGCATGTCAAACTGCCAACTGATTGGGACTACTTAGCATTACAGAATCAATCAGAAAAATCATGCACAGGTCCTCCCAATAAGTCTGTCTGTGAAATCAAAAAATGTTGAAATGTTTTAAAGGAAAAAATGGAAGGCAATAGTTTCTAGTTAATATTAAGCTCACTGACTTACTCAACTGATCAGTATAAATATACTATATGAGTGGGTGCTGTCATCCTATGTAATTTTCACACTGTTATGGCAGCTGTTGCAAGACACAATTTGGGAAAATTTCATTGTAAAGCTTCGGCTCAGGCATGCATTCAATCCTACCTCATTTATGTTCGAATCCAGAAAGTGGGTAACTGGTAATCACAGCCTATTTTTTGATACTGGTACAATATAAGGTAGTAGGTGGAACTAAAGTAAAATGGTGCAAGTTGGCCAGAGTAATGAAAATTGTAACACTTGCTTAAACTAAAACTAGGCCTAAGAACATATTTTCATCATAATTAAGCAATAATAAGTGTTCAAAATCTTGGCAATGTAAAAGGGGAGATCAAACAAGGTGTTCCAGGGCATTCATCTGAGTGTTACACTACTATAAAATATGGAGAATATGCATGAATGCTGCAGTAGCTTTCACTGTGCCCCATTCTACAAACTGTGTTAGGCTACTGTAGCTTAACTTAACCATGCAGTGAAATATACATACTACATGCTTTAAAGTAGACAAATAAACAGGCATTATCAGGGATAGTTGGTGTGTACTTTTAATTACACAAATTTTATATGGGTAATACTACAATCTCACCAATTGGCATTTCAATAACGTCAAACCTCACTTAGCCTATTGGTACAACCATATCAGGGATAGCTATGCACGTGAATTACGCTAATTAATCCTCCCCATAATGTCACACCAGTTTCCATGTTGCATTTACTCGTGTAAAGTAACAGACAAAACAAAAATGCATAGGCTACCCTATACTTTCCCTTCAGTAAGCACATCCCCTCAATTTTTAAGTAAATGCAAATGAATACACTGTGCACAAAAACAATTAATATCAAATGTCAGAGATTTAACTGATTAACAAGTAGGCTAGCCAATGCGGTCTTGATTGCTACGACCGACGCCACGACAAGTGGTCGAGAAAGAAAGACCGCATAGGCTATTTTGACAAGCAAGTAACAACCTATTTTTATACAATCTATGGTAACAACACAGGGACGCAATTTTTTTTAATTCCAAGAAGGTTAACAAAAAGCAGAGGTAGTAGCCTATGTAGGCTACGATTTTTAGGCTAACCTACTCAATTCCACGGGGGATATAAGCATAATTTTCACAGAACCCGGAATTCGAATTGAGGAAGTGTTCCGTTATTTGACGTAGGAATGCATCTTGAAATTAACTTTTTAACTTCATGCACTTACCCTCACTTCCATACTGTTTCCCATTGTTCGCACCCATCCTGAAGAATGCATAATCTATCCACTCAAACACGGGGTATCCATGAAATAAAATTAATCCCAGGAAGATAGCGTGGAACGGATAATGAATGACAAAACAGCTCCCGTCCGCGAGATACTGGCGCAGAAACCTTTCTTTAAATCCCTAATCCAGGCTTTGGTAGGACAACGGGACAGAGTCACCCCAACAATTCAGACAATATATGAGATTGAACTTTTTAGCAAAATCCTTCATTGGACAAGACAAGCTTCTGTAGTCCATAATAACGCAAACGAAAAACAACATGCAAAACAGCGTATGATGAGAAAATAATTCGACTCAAGCATCCACTCCAGTACTGTAGGTCTACCTGGTGGCTAGCTTGACTCATTTCTGGGGTCCGTTTGAAACAGCAAGGGCTTGCCTCGACTCAGAAACCTCCCACCCTCATGCATATAAGTCTTTAATAAGGGAAGTATATGGGCTGACACAGCTTTAAAGACACCGATCGCAGACAGAAAACTGTTTTAGATGCGCGGTTTTTTACCTGGCATCACTTGATATTCCTTTCAAAGCAATTGAAATCTGCATTATCACAATTGTGCAATACCGTTACGTGTAACTGAATGCCGATAAAGCCTACTGTAACAACACAAAAAAGTGCAAATCAAGGTGGCTTTGGTGTAATCAACAGTGGGTCTCGGCCAGAATCGGCATACTGGGGCACAGTAGCCTACATACCAGACTGTAGTAGTAAAAATACCTTTATGCTATAGGTACATACAAGCCCCCTAGTGGCTCTTAGGAAAAAAAACACGTATTCAGATTCACAGAATTATTTCCAGCTCAGTATTATGAATTGCATTATTAAATTTATTTTATGATTCATTCTCGCACTTTGCTAGTTGCTTGCTTTGGCATAAGGGGAGGGGTGATTTGAACTCGTGAGGAAGTGAGCCACCCCTTGTTTTCTAGGAAACCATAGATAAAATTGGACATGTGACTGGATGGAGGGAGCCACATTTATGCATTTTTTATGTTCAAGGAGTCATGATTCTGTCTGAACAATAATAGACAAGATTACACATATTAGTGCTTTAGAAAGCTACAATATGTCATTAGTACTAATTATAATATTAGCATGACTTTAGCTCTAAATTGCTGGATGATGCAAGTCAGTAAAAAATGGTTTGTGGGCTAATATGAGTGAAAAGGCCTGGTGCAAGGCAGTGGCTCAACTCACCCAACTTATAATTATTATGAATGTATTATTTTACTGTAATTCTACATTGAATTCTTGAATTTTATCACACAAACGAACTAAGATGAGACATGAGAGTCCTGAACCCTCATCCCAAATTAATTATACTGGTTCTCCTGCCCATTCCGGGTATGCATCCCCAGGAGACATGCTTCCCTTCCCTAAAGTAACAGTGCCAAAACCAATAATGAAAGGAAGAACGTAAAAATTGACCCATCAGAAAAGCTGGAGCTGGAGAAGGCACACGATGAGAGAAAATAAAAATACAGAAAAGCGGATGAAAGAGGCTCTCACAGGGTCCAAACAAACCCAAACCAAGAAAAAAAAATACATTGTCTTTTGTCGACTGTAGCTCAGAAGAAAGCGACATAATAATCCCACTATGACACCACTGACTATAAGAGTTCAGAAGATGACCTGAGTGATGATGATGGTGACAGGAATCTGTCTGCTGATGACTTCATAATTGTGAACTTTGTGGGTAAAGCCAAATCTTATCAGAACGGTGGAGAAGATTGAGGGCACTGACGTCAGTGCAACGTTTCTGTGGCAAGGTCGTGGGAGTTCTGTGAATGGCAAGCCCATCTTAAATTTAAGAAGAATGATGAAGGAGTCTTCCCAATAGATCAGGGGTGGGCAACTCCAGGCCTCGCGGGCCGGTGTGTATGCAGGTTTTTGCTGCCACCAGTTAACAATTATTTAATTAGCCCAATCGTTTACATGATCTGATATTTTAATCTACATATTCGCGATATGAACAACAGCTGATGAATGTTCTTGTGCCGGTATGCGTGTATTGTAGCGTTTTATCGTTCTGTAATTTACGAGTGAATCGTGATTGTGTGTATGACTAATTAGCTGATTGAGCCGTGGTAACTGGTGGCAGCAAAAACCTGCATACACACCGGCCCGCGAGGCCTGGAGTTGCCCACCCCTGCAATAGATGGTGTGCTCTGCTACCCTGAAGGGGTTCCAATCGCCTGGGCCGTGACAGAATACGATCCCTGCCCCCTGTCCACTCAGACCCCTGTTTACTATGTGCCCTGTCCCTTCAATTTGCAAGCAGTGTGCAAAAGAAATCCTGCAAAACTCTTTCCAAACTAGCGAGGAAGTTGTTCGTAATATTTATTTTATTGAAAATATTAATCAGTTTACATATGACGATGGTTACAAAATGTAGATTGTACTACCAGTTTTAGTTTTTACTTCCGGTTTACTTTCCGAAATTGTTGGATGAGTGCACAGTTCTGTGGATGAGTGTGCTCCTGAATCCCCTCAACAAAACCCCGGAAATAAGGGGTTCATTCTGGTATTTTAAATGCCCCCATTTGTGAGAAAGTGGCCCACTCAAAAGCTTTTTGACAAAGTTGACTTAAATATGCGCCCCCAAAGCGGCTAAAGGATCGTATTCAGTCACAGCCCTAGATTTGCTAAATAGCAGTTATTCAGCCGGGAGCTAAAGGAATTAGTAAAATCAGCTGGCTGAATTCATGGGTGAAAAGAAACACATGGACTTTCCACCTCTGTAAAAATGTTTCATGGCTCTATTGAAACGTGTAATATGATGCAATTCAGGGTTGTCCTGGAGGGCCACAGTGTCTGCAGGTATTTGTGGATTCCTTTCAATGAACAGCTAATTAAGGCCTTGAGAACAAGGTATGGACTCTTTAGCCAATCAATGACTTAAATTCATCACCCCTGCAGAAACATACCAAAAAACACCAGAGCAGCACCTCCCAGGCTGTGTCCGAATATGACCTATGTTCCCTGTCCACTGTCCCCTGTCCACTCAGACCCGTCTACTATGTGCCCTGTCCTCTCACTTTGCAGTGTGTGAAAGAAATCATGCAAAATTCTTTACAAACTAGTGAGGGAGTAGTTTGTAATATTTTTTAGTTTATTTATATTTTTTTATTGAGAATATCAATCAGTTAACATATGACGATTGTTACAAAATGTAGATTGTGAATGAAGATAGAATTAACAAAAATAAAAAAAGTAGTTCGTAATATCCACAGATGTGCATATACGCTCTACGTGTTTTACGTTTTTACTTCCGGGTTACTTACTGAAAATGTTGGATGAGTGTAAAGTTCTGCAGATGAGTGTGCTCATGAATTCCCTCAACAAAACCCCGGAAATAAGGGGTTCATCCTGGTATTTTAAGTGCCCCCATTTGTGAGAAAAAGTCGGCCACTCAAAAGCTTTTTGACGAAGTGGACTCAAATATGCACCCTCAAAAGGGTGTAGGGGTCATATTCGGACACAGCCCGAGACTAGAGTTTGACACCCCTGGAGGGTGTATTTCAGGAAGCAGGATTACTGAGTTAGCTGGATAACTGCACTGAGTAGAACCCGGAATCCTCCCAAATCTGGAACTCAGACTGAAGTAAAAAGAGCTGTTCCTGCTTTTACTAAGTGCAGTTATCCAGCTAAGTCAGTGAGCCTGCTTTGTGAAATACCCCCCTGGTCTAGAGGAAGAGCCAAGCCTTCATAATTATTTGCACAGTATATTTTCACTTCCCATACACTTCATTTATCTACACAAATTCTAATGTGTTCTATTCTCTTCAAAATTATATTCAAGCCACTCAGATGGCTCCTCACTTTTTTTGGCTCCAATTTATTCTGATCCAACAATTACTCTTAGCTTTCCCTTTGTTTGTCAGAGAGGTTATCCTGTAGGAAGTTTGTACTAAAGATTCTTTTTCTGGGCAACAGAACAATATTAGCAGACACATTTCCTGAAGTCAGTGTCACAGACAAAAAAGTTCCTTATGAGCAAGTACCAAACAGGAAATAGAAACAACAACCCTGGGATATCCTTAAATTGCATTTCATTGTCATATCATATGTCCTTGTGCAACACTGACAATGGGAATATGCATTTCATTGTTTGATCAAAGTTGCCACCAGTGCTATGCTATCACAATAGATGCTATTCATAGTGACAGACAGTGGTAGGAAAGGATGTCTGTACCACATGTAGGGGGCTCCAAGATCCTATCAAGTGTATCCACAGTGTAGTGATTTTCCTCTGCTGTATTTCGGTTTAGTTCATTGCCGTTCTGTGAAAGTCTCTCTTTTAATGATGGATTCTCCCTATACTGAAATTCAGTGTTTCTTTGAGCCTTCAGAATTTGCACCCACTCTGTCACACACTGCCAGCTCAGGTCAAAAACAAAATGGGACTTTTCTACAAAGGCCCACATTTATTTTACTTCTTTTTTTGATAAACAAGCATGTTATTCAACATGCAAAACAGAAAACATATGGTGACACAATTTACCAGAAACCTTAATGGTGGATCATTAGCCTACATTTTTTAAGCATCTGGCTGGATTGCTTGGTGCTTATCAACTGTCAGCCAGCCATTTCAGAGAGGTCAAATGCCAAGCCCCAAAACCTTGATTACCATTCAATCTCTCTGGAATGCATCTGAGAAATGTATGCAAGTCCCTGCTCAGGAATTTATAGATAACAATAGGAATGTGCATGTGTGTAAGTAGCAATTACTGGTGAATGAAACACTCTGCCAAGTTTTTTTTCATCTACATAGCCTGGAAGTCAGTCATGTCATGGCTTCTCTCATATTCAGAGTGCAGTCAGACCAGCGTTGTCAATCATCTACCGTCGGATAGGCTAAGTGTCTTATTTTCATTCGGTTTCAGCTGTGCGTTAGATAATCAAACTGTTTGTAGCTTAGTCACAGTATAGTTGAAGTAAATTGCAGCATTAGCGGTCAGTTGTTAACTTGCTTCGTGTTTTTAGGTCTGCCGGTCTTTTGTGTTGCTAATTAAAAATAGCTTCACCTGAGTGAATATATAGTGTGTTTTGCATTCCTACTTCAGCGTGCAATCAGACCAGCGTTGTCAATCATCTACCGTCGTGAAGACACACCTCTTCAGACTCCACCTTGATTGATATTCTAATCCAGGACCTCATGGCACTAGTTACCTGTGTTTTCCTGTCTGTTTGTTATAGTTTATAATAGTATTTAGAATAGAAGTTTAGTATAGCTGATTTACCCACAGCTTACTGTGAACTACATTCAACGTTCATTACTAGGGATAGCTGCTACATTATGGGAAGGACGTGCTTTGTCTTGTCTGTTCTGTAGTGATTTTGATGACGTTTTGTATGCACTTATTGTATGTCGCTTTGGATAAAAGCGTCTGCTAAATGGCTAATGTAATGTAATATTCGAGAAAGGATATAATGGTGTGCCTTTTATAAAGTGCCATCTTTTTATTTTTATAAAGTGCAAGTCTGCAGCTGCCATCAATTTGTGCAATGTATGCAATATAGTTACGTACATTGCATACCATGGGTCATATACAGTCAATTAGGTGATTTTCCAGGGCCCATGTTCATCCTGATTTAACTAGATTAATGTGTACAGTCCATGGTGGAAATGAAACCTTATTATGGCTCAGCAGGTTTTGTCCCTAGTGCAGAAGAGAGCTCTACTGGGAAGATAGTGCCAAAGGGGCAGTGTCTGGATTTTTTTGGGGGGTGGGGGTTCACTCAAAGTATTTTCTATAGCTCAATGACTCAATGTAAACTATCCAAAATTATAGACCATAAAAGTATAGACATTCAGTTTACTCCCCCTTGTCATGGATTTAAAACAAACTCTAGGATCCTTTAAGAAATCATTACCGATTGTGCCTTGTCTGTGCTCCCTAAGATCAAACAACCAATTGTTTCCATTGGAAAGCACCAAAGTAATTTATTTGGAATTTAGATTTTTATGCTTCCAGTAAGTCACAGACTGAAAAAAATTTAAACATTTAAACAGCCCAAGTATGTACTGAAGAAAACTGGATGACAAATCTTTTGTTCTTTTTAGCAGTGCAAAGTCAATAAACGCAAACTTCTTGGCTGTGTTATTTTGGAATCTGTAATATCAAGGGAAACGTAAAACTCAGTCCCAGAAAGTGTCACAGAAACATAAACTGGAAGTGCAAAAAAAAAAAAAAATTTGAGGATTGGTGACTCAAACTCCAGCAGAATAAAGTTCTGATATCTGATCTGTACCAAAATGCACTTTCATTTCAAAAGAGGGGACCAACTTTGCAATTAGTCCTTTCTGGCATAGCAGAACACACTGCAAGCCAGCACATTTCATGCAACTTTCCTATTAATAGAAGTCCAGCATTGTCCCTCCATTTCAAAAAAACAGCAGGGCCAGAGAGACAATGGGTACGTCCCAATACTCAAAAAATGATACCCTCCTTTCCTCCACTACCACCTCCTCTCCTCCGTGCCCCGGAAACGGATCTTTGCGTTTTAATCTAATGCTGCTGACGACATCTTAAGTACGTATTAATGGTCACATATTATGTTTTATGTCTCAACGCGAACCGCAATGTCAGGTACATTGTATACTGCACATGCAAATACTTGAACTCGAAACGTTCAAGCAGTTTTACATACTTCCGAGTAGGAGAGGAGTGGTAGTGGGGGAGTGGAGGAAAGGAGGTGGGGAGTGAAGAATATTGGGACGCACCCCCCGATTTGACACCATGACATAGGCTGTGACCGAATATGATCCCTGTTCCCTGCCCCCTGTCTACTATGTGCCCTCTCCCGTTACTTTGCAGGCAGTGTGCGAAATAAATCCTGCAAAACTCTTCCCAAACTAGTGAGGAAGTAGGTTGTGATATTCTCAGTAAATTTTTTAAAAAATTTATCAGTTTACATATGACAATGGTTACAAAGTGTAGATTATGAATGAAAATGGAATTAACAAAAATAAAAAGAGTAGCTTGTAATATCTGCCCTTGTACTACAAGTTTCAGTTTTTACTTCCGGTTTACTTCCTGAAATTGTCAGATGAGTGTGCTCCTGAATCCCCTCAACAAAACCCCAGAAATAAGAGTTTCATCCTGGTATTTTAAGTGCCCCCATTTGTGAGAAAAAGTCACCCATTCAAAAGCTTTTTGACGAAGTGGCCTCAAATATGCACCCTCAAAAGGGTGTAGGGTTCGTATTCGGTCACAAGCAGCCACAATCCACTGCTTTGGAAGGAAATGCATGCAGGCAGTATTGTGCAAGTGTGGAAAAGAATATGGACTACAGATGCAGAACAAATAAATAATCTCAAAATGGGCTAATTTTATATACAATCATGAAGAACCTAGTTTATGAAAGTTTGCTAGAATTCCTTTTAGATAACTTAGAACTTGAGATCTACCAGCCAATTAAAAACCGGAGTTTTGTTTGCAATGTCCTGAAACATAATGTGAAAGGAATGTGCAGGACCCAGTGTCCGCCTTGCTCTTGGGATACACTTGGCCTTTTCATTACACACAACAACCCCAAGGTGGCACTGAAGTCATGCCTTTTTGCCAACCGTCTTAACAAACCTGAAAAAATCTAGCCAATTATACATACAGTCTAGATTTGGTTTCTCTTGCCATACTTTCAAATGAAACTTAGAATAAATTTGTATTTCATCACCATACCTTCCAGATTTGGTATGGTAAAGAAACAAGCCACCTATAGCAATATCTAACCATTAGGACTTCCTTTAGATTAAAGTTTCAAATGTGTTACTTCAGTACAATTGTATATGAAACCTGAAGTGACCATGTTCACTTGGCCCCTCAGTGTATTTTTACTTCATAGTCAGCTTTCCTGTCAATTTTATCCAAGGGCACGAGATTCATAACTACACAATACTACCAATAGTCTTACCCACAATGCCAGACCCTGAATTACACACATGCACTTTCAAGATGTTCAATGATCCAAGCTGCATTTAGTAAACACTGACTTCGAGAAATCAAAACCTCCATGTAACAATAACACTGTATAAAAAAATCTTTATTATAAATGTAATCGCTTCAATGTTTACCCACTAACTTTTAAACAATAAATGCATATCTAGTTTAATTATTAACTGCCCATAACTTCCCTTTGAAAATGTTAGATTCCAAGAGGTTTGCTTGCTGACCAGGATTGAAGCACACCAACACGGGCACCAGGGTAAGGTTTGGCAAGAGATTCTGTATTAGCACCTGCAGCACTCTGAGCCGCAGGAACAGACATTACAAAGTAGGAGCAAACAGGGGATGCAGGCCCACAGGAGGAGTCTGTAACTGAGGCATTCTGGGACATCACAGCAGATGGAGGGCCTGTATGTACAGTTTCTAAGTTTACAGTTGGAACACGGGGAGCATCGGCTTCAGACACTGCTGTATACGAGCAAGCAGCAGGCACAGCTGCTAAAGTGGAGGCAGAAGAGCCGTTCTGAGTAAGTCTTCTACAGATCGCCCTCATGACCAGAGGAATGGACATGCATCTGCATAAAAAAATAAACAAACAAAAAAACCAATCCAAAAAGCCTAAATCCTTCAAATGAGGATTAAAAATCAAAGTACAAAAAAAAGTCAAAGGACCGCAGTTGTAATTCTTAGTACAGTGCAGATTTGTGCATTGATTAATAACCATAACTATGCAATTACATTTTATTAGTATAGGGTTTTTAGAGAGATCCATCACAAAGATGCTTTACAGAGAAACAGAAGGACAATTGGGCAAAAACCAGGGCTGAACCCCAAAAAAGCAAGCGAGATAAAAACTCCCCAGTGGGAAGAAATATCGGGAGGAGCCTGGCTAGAAAGGGGGAGCCCATCCTCTGCTGGCCGGCCCGATTTAAAGTGAAGGTGGAATGGATGGTAACATAAATGTAATGAGGGATCTATCACAGCGAATTATCAATGGGTTGAGCAGGTTACAGTCTGAGATATTAAGTAGAGTCCAATTGAAAAGATGTACAATATGCAATTCGGAGGGGTGATACATCAGGGGTTCCAGGTTGTGTTGAGGTGTGGGCTTGAACCAGGGGGAGGGGCTAATTAAATATAAATATCAGTAGAATTACAGACAGTAATGCATTACGTAAAAAAATGTATTTACCTTTTCAAGACTCGTGTTATGTATTCATCAATGGAGCAATCTTTTGAACATGGCGTAAACAACCTGCTGCTGATCTGACGAGAGTCCTTTAAATTCACCAAAACTGTGGAGGCAGGTAAACACAATCCTCTATATTTATACCACAGAAACATCAGTATCAATTGACACACCAACACATGCCAAATTTCACAAAGATATAAAAGTGTGTTCTAAACAGTCAACAATCTCCACAAACAATATTGAAATTGTAAACAGTGATTGGTTTATAATTGTAGTTTCCAATTATTTTTTTCCAGCACTCACATCTGGTACAGAATACTGCTACAATTATGCAACCTGCCTTCTACCACAGATTGTGCTTGAGGTTACAGTTCCCCTGTGAGAGTAGACCACCTGGTGCCCTGGTACTCACGCACACCGAGACAGCCTCTGTCAGGTAGGGGGAAAGACACAGAGAAGCTGGACTCTGTCTCTGGAAGGACTTCGCAGTGCAAGTCTGGCTCCGAATCTGTAGAGAGGGGTGAGGGTTCAGGACAGGGGTTGCTACCTTACTAACGCTTACCATGCACTTCACCTTGATACCTGGAACAAGCCTTCAGTTCAACCTTTCCAGTAAAAACCATTAGCCACATTTCCATGACTATGCCAATGGAAGGCAAGCTAATCCATGCCAGGGCTTCTCTTCCCACATCCACTTCCAGGCAGTGCTTCAGTCACCCTTTCTCAGTGCCTCAATACAATGCTTTTGGCCCAACTAATACCATCATCTGGCTAATTAGGGTGTAGTCAAGCCTAAGAGCAGGGTTATTACTGGTAACGTGGTTTCAAAATATGGACGTTAGACGCCACCTTTCAATAAGAATATGATGTTATAAGGTGTATGGCAGGAACTTAAGAGTGATGATGGCACCTTCCGAAGCCCAAGAGTGGATAGGCATACAGGCAAACAGGTGCCACTAATCCTTAAGGGCAATGGGAGTTCAGAGATTGAAAGAACGAAATATACACAAAGGCACAGATCTGGCCTCGGGCTCTGTTTCACAAAGCAGGATAACTAGTTAGCTGGATAACTGCACGGAGTAAATCTGCCAAATCTGGAACATGAACTAAAGTAAAAAGAATGGTTCCAGATTTTACTCAGTGCAGTTATCCAGGTAACTCAGTAATCCTGCTTTGTGAAACAAAGCCCAGGGCCAGATCGGTGTCTTTGTGTATTTAAATAAGCAGGCCAGTCCTTCCTTATTCTTTTGACCATCAGTTTGATCACATTTTCCATATTGTGCTCTTCATGCAAAGCTGGGAAGAGTTCGTTTCAGCCTGGACTGACCTGAAAAAACTGTTTGTCTTTAATGTTTTTTCAAGTGCTTAACAGAATTTCAGGACTCTTAACTCATTTAAATTCAGAAGCAACAAGTTAATCAAGTGCAATTCTCCATGTCGTCATATGTTCACCTCTAAAATAACCCATAATTTAACCTACAATGTAAAATTTATGAGTATTAGCACATAGAGGCCTTTTTTGGCAAGCCATTTTGGTTGGCTCTTAGTCCAGTACATATTTCAGAAACCATTTAATTTTCTCATCATGAGCATGCCAGCTCAATGGTTGTAAGTTGTACATGTACGAGGAAACAAAATTACTAAAAGGGCTAAATTACCTCAAGATAGTGCAGCAGCCCAAAGCACTCAGTTACAAAGCTGCAACAGTGTGTGAATGCACAAGTATGGCTACTCTCTCATAGTAACATCACTGACCTTGGCAGGGCCTGTGGTGGGTAATGAAGCTGGAAAGCAGGGTGTTGATTGCAGCTTGGTGTCTCAACAGCTCCAGCAGCATGGGGACATGGGCAGGGTGTGTAAAGGGGACATTGCGCACCAGCGCCCCCTTCAGAGCCGCTGCGCCCCACACATCACCCGCCAGAAAATAACTGTGCATCTGGTTGTCTGGAATAGGCTGGGTATTGAAGTGTAGATAAGGTGGAAAATCATTCCTCTAACATATTTAAATTTTTAGACCAAAATAAAATCTTGGCCAATAAACACATGGTTTTGCAAATTAAAGAAATTCTAGAAGTTGGGAAAGCCAAGGGTTTTGTGGCAAGTCTTTCATATTTTCCCAATGAATCTACCAACCACAAAGTAGTGGGCATTTTCTCCTTCCAAAGAGTCATAGCAGCTGCTTTCTCTCAGACTGGTCTCCAACAGCCGGGGGAAGGGCAGCCATTTCAGGTCAGTCTCGCACATGGTCATTTCTGCAATAAATCAATGGATCACATACAGCACTACAAACTCCTCACAAAGCCAACACACACACACAACACATATACAACACACACACACACACAAAGCAGTTCCAGAAGGTCTGGTAAATTGCTCCTCAAAGTGTGCTGTTGGAATGGGGCTGCCACACGACACAACCTGTTAAGGCACTGCCCTGGCGTGTGGATGAGCCACATGGTCTGGAATCGCACCAGTGCTAGTGAGGCTCGCAACCAGCCTGCAGGGTGGTGCAGATTTGTAGCGTTGCCTGGAAAGTGAGGGATCCCTGTCAACAGGACATTGGGGTCTTGTGACCCCCTTCATGTCAGTCAGGCACCCAGTCTGCTTGCAAAAGCCTAAATGGAAAGCTGTGTGAGCTGAACCGGTGGATTGTGGATTGAAAAGCAGCTGCCTTCGGTTACATATCAACAAAAGGCGTGCCTATCGGCACTCTCCAAATCAGAGGAAGCTGACCACAAATGCACACAAATTCGGAGAAAATAGGAGTACAACAAAAAGGAACTTTGTGCCTGTAAAACCATTCCTTGATCAATAGTTTTTTTTACTACACAGTTAAATATCCAGTGTTAATTCAACTCTAACAGAGTACATATGAGCCCAATTGGGACCATATGTACTCAGTTGATTTATCACTGAACATTTTACAGCGTATATGGCTGGGATTAGGCTTAATGTGTACAACATTATCATAGATCTACTGTTAAGCATCGGTTCATTAGCGCAAAGAAAATTGATGCACATATCAGTGTACCCACCAGTGATTTGGTGCATTTTGTGGATAAAGGAAGAAAGCATCGGCAATGGTGGTTGCAGCTTCAGGAAAAAGCAGGCAGGCAGGATTTCACTAGTGACATTGTCCAGGGGACTGAACACTGGGAGACTGCAATGACAGCAGAAAGTTATTGAACACTACAGGAACTAACTGATCCCTATCAGACAGCAAAATATTAACACAATCAATTTGGTTTCAATGCTTCCAATACAACATCTTTTATGGTTCATCTGAACTCTTTCAATTCCCAAAGCGTGTTTTATTCTTGCATATTTTCACTATTCATCTTTTCAGTTTAATGGTCTCACACAGTAATACTTAAAAAGTAATTGGGGGATCCCAATTGGCATATCCAGACAAAGCCCCGTTTTTAAGGGTAGAGAATCATCCCACAGATCAATCCAATTGAATGCTGGCTGTTCTAGGTCCAATTACGGTCAATTTCAGGGAAAACAGACATGCCGGTGGCATCACCTATTGAGGGAGCGTTCCAGTTGGCACAGCAATGGCAACTTCTCTAGTCAATTAGGTGCCTAGATTGATTTCAGATATGTGATGCACAGCTGTCCTTAGACCAGGAATACTTGTCTGTCTCATTTGTTCAGCCTGGTAGCAGAGGCAACAAACCCATTCCAGTATCTGGAAGTTACCCCTCTGTGTTGATTATGGGGGGCTTTTGGATGAGGGACATCATCTGCAGCCTGTGTGTGGAGTCACTGGCCCCTGCTGTCACCAGAGCTGCCTGTCCACTGTTGCACTTTTCTACAGTAAAGAGAAGCGGTTATTTCTACTTTTCTTACCCATGTAGTGGCTCCTCATTGAAGGAAAGCACAGAGACACAGATTCATACCATACCTGTATCTCTATTCTCTGTCAGTAGATCATAAGGGCTCATGTAGTACTCGATAGTCAGGGGATTTCCTGTTTAAAACAAAAATTACCATGCATCTCAGATCATAACATTGATACCACCCTTTTCTTTTCTGCTCCAGAACCTTCTCTCCGTAGAGTGACCTTCCCGATTCTTCCATTGAGAATGGTGTCCAGGTGAAGATCATGATCTATTAGAGGTCTGAAAGAGTGACAATTTATCAACAGCCAGAATCACATCAAAACGGTTTTGTCTTTACATTAATTACTAGAATCACCACTTATTCAAAGAGAAGAAAACCGTCATTTTGACACTGAAGTGGCTGTTTATGACATGGTTGATGCAGCTGGACGGTGTTGAGGCCTGACCTGACCATTAGTTTTCCTGCAGTCAGTCACCAAGCCCCCCTCGTCTGCCAGGGCCTATTCGGAGTAGGCTAATGAGCAACACTGTATTATTCGGAGTTTCCGTTCCACCACGTGAAGGAATGAGAACGAAATACGCAATTTCAATGTTACAGAACTTCCACCTCAGCACCCAGGCCCCAAAGGCCCTGGCGGACGAGGGGGGCTTGGTGACAGAGGTCTGCAGGAAAACTCATCTCGACCTGATAACGCCGAACTGAACTGGCATAAAATCACCATTAGAG
Organism: Synaphobranchus kaupii; assembly: GCA_029718625.1. Taxonomy (NCBI): domain Eukaryota; kingdom Metazoa; phylum Chordata; class Actinopteri; order Anguilliformes; family Synaphobranchidae; genus Synaphobranchus; species Synaphobranchus kaupii. The sequence goes on along the minus strand of CM056377.1, from coordinate 45,445,582 downwards.
GGAGGCAAATTAATTCTGTAAAGATTCTTATCTGATGGTAGCGCTACAGCAAATTGAAGTACATTACACAAGTGTTAAACTCGTAAAAAACATAATTTCTATTACTTTAAGTCTTATTCTCTCACCTGGGTAACTGAGATATCTTTATAAGATCTTTCTCCAGGTGCTGAAGGGCGGTGTATACCTTTATTTTCATTTCACTAAAAAGGAGGACACACCACACTTAATAAATCAATAGAATTGGCTAAATAAGAGCAATGCTGTGAATAGGACAGTAGCCTACTTGTCTCCAACTATGTTGTAGAGAGAAGACAAGCAATCCAGCTTCATTGAAAAATCTTCAAATTTCTTTGACCTGTGTGGCAGACAACATGGCAATGGTATTAAATTCAACATTGATTTTTGCTGTTGATACAACCTACTGAATCACAAATATTACATGAATGTTGTCTTACCTGAGAAGGGCAAGAAGTGGTTCCCAGGACTGAAACAGAAATAAACATTTGAGCTTTAGTGTGTATATGCCATTTTTTCATGTTTGTTTCATCGTAACTGGGGTCTACAGCATAGGGGATGGTACATGTGTAGATGTTAAAAGGGTTTGAACTGTTGCCTTTCTACCCTATTAGATTTGCCACAACCCTGCTTATAAGGCATGCAGACATGTACATTTTTCCGTAATTATGAAAAAACATACCTACACTATCAATCATTTACATTTTTAAATAACATTTTGGAGTAGTAGACCAATTTTGGGTTAATTAAAATTTAATAATGAAATTTATACATGAACAATTTATAATAAGGCAATGATGCTGGAACCTCCTTGTGTTTGCCATAAGCATAGTGTAGTATGGCTAATGTACAGCAGGTATCATAAAAAAATAAAATACCAAAGCATTTATTGATTTATAAATCTTGTTATCGCACAAGTCACTGCACTGCAATGACACTCACTATGGACCAATTTATGAATATGTATGAATAAACTACTGCTGTTGCTGTCATGGTATAGCCATCACAGTCTGGCCATACCACACAGAAATGCTGGCCTTGTGGCCCTATGGTCATTACCACAGGAGCCTCTCCATGATGGGCCACCTTGACATCCTCTACATCCCCACCAGGCAGCAACAACACCTCTAGGTAGAACATGTCAGAAGTCAGGTAACAGGTAGTCTCCGTGGGGCTCTGGTGTGATCCCAGCCTGAGGTCATGGAGATGTAATCTCTTAATGTGACAGTCCATAGAAGTGACTATGTAATTTGCCAATGAATCTTAACTTTACTTGCATGATTTCACAGATTTCATTTATATGTACACCATAAGGAATAACGTTATATAGATATGACGTAAAAATAAATTACCTTTATAAACAAATACATATTGTTTTGCAGCTAGGCTCCATTGTGCATTGTAAAAGCCTCAAAGTTAGTTTGATTGTGGAAGTCCACTGCTGGACTTAGTCATATCCACCAATAGAATCAGTATCTAGGCTTTTTCACATTTTCAGTCATGATATGGTCAAGCCATGTGATACAATCTATAGCTTGTCATTCTCAGACACAAGTTAGTCTGTCCATGCTAGTACAAATTGAAAATATGTAGCTATATTAACATTATGAATACCGGATTGAATTATTCCTGTGACTAACAAACACCAAGTTGCCGCAGAGCAATACGTACCCTCTCTGTTTTGCAATCATCTCTAATCTGGATACCATTGTAGTCAAGGAGGATACTGGAAAACAAATTAGAACACATCGCACATTAACAAATCACTGCTGGAGTCATCTTGTTGAAGTCAGAATTACTACTCATGGAATACAGAAATGGTATTATAGCACCTTAATTTTACTCAAAATACATTATATGCGGTTAAGAAACTTATATTTCAAACTATACATTATTAAATAGAATTTAATAATATTAATGAATGCAACTTTTACCATTCAGTGCTTCATGAAGTCTCCCCAGACAATTCAAAAACAGCTGACTGGACCTGGAATCACTTTTTGATTTATCCTGGAAAATATATCAATTATACAAATGACTTCTTTCACCACTCAAAAAAACGGAGTTGATTTCTTTCACTATTTTGCCAAAGTAGGTAGTGCAATGTGGGCGTTTTGCTGGGGTACTTTGAACAAATCCCAACAGAACCAAAGCCATATACAGTATGTTGCAGGCATATATTAGACAAGCAGCTATCTAAAGAATAGTTGCTTCAGCTCCTCCTCCATACTACTGCAGTTGTTTACGAGTGAATCAGCCTTGAGTCCCCTTCCCCAGTCCCAGAGACTCAGACTGACTGCTGCCAAACTGGACTTCCTGTGAGACAGTCGGGCAGAGTGCCGCAGAGCCAAAGCTATCTCTTCTACATTTACACAGCACTAGTCCCATTCAGGTAGCGTGCTGTAGGCCCAATCTGTTGTTGCCGTCGGGAATCCCAGAGCAAGACTCATGCCACTCAAGGTAAAAATACAGTTCCAATGACCCAGCCAGGCTTGATACTGTTCACTTCCAGGAGCTGCCATCTTTGTTCAGTCGAGACCGCCGATTATTTGAATGCTCAAACAAATTACGCAGAACTAATCAGCATATGCTCCGACTCTGAATCCAATCCAACCGTGAAAGAGCAAAACTAATGAAAATAGTCAGAGATGCATGTGTCCATGCAAGGTTGCAAACACATGCAATAAATCAATACAACATGCAACAATCGGCATATCAACTCTAACACAGTACATTTTATTTTGAATACATCTTATCCAGTTTGGAATTCACATCAACTATATTAGAGTTTAATATACACTGAACAGTTTATAAACTATACAAACTGTTACACAGTCCTATGATAAGGCCAGTTTGTGACATATGCCTAGCCTACAGATTATCTGAGGGTGCAGACAAAGGAGACTGGGAAGCAACTTATGATGAAGACTTGAACTTTATGATTATGAGAGGCCTTATATATACACACAAACACAACCATGACAACTGAAGTCAACATCCTGATAAATCAACTTTCTTGGAAATAGCCTCTCAGCATCTTCTTCAGCAAGCAGCCCGATATTCTTACAGTAAACTCGACTTTGGAATGTGGTAGATGTTACCAACATCTGGGGAGCATTTGTAAGGTTACATGGAGCCCAACTACAAATCAGTCTTTCACAGATGTACTCTGTTCAATATTATGCATACTTGTGTGAACTTGATTTCCCAATGTTAACACTGGCCCTCATGTCCCATAACAAGGGCCACCAGTTTCTCGATCACATGACCCACAAGTATTTAAACTTGTATTTTCAATTGTTATGCTCCAGGGGTCTTCATAGGAATACAAAGGGCTCAGTCAAGTGACAAATTATATAATCGAGTAGCTAAATTGTGACATAAAAAACAATTAGCTGCCCTAACATGGGGAGAGTGAAATTAAGGGAAGTGAGCACGGATGGAATGTCAAATATACACACTATGAAAAGTATGCGTTTGAGGAAACAATTGCATTTACCTGGTACACTGCACACAGATTTTATTTAACTTGCAAATGAACAATAATGACAAAAATTTGATTAACAAATGATAACAAACCAATTAAATTCTGAGATTAACAGGGGAGTCATCTGTCAGAAGGGGAAAAAAACAACCTACAGCAGCTGGATGTCATTTAAGATTTAACATTCACATTCTTAAATGAAAACATGCCACCGGAAAAGCGGATAATCCCAAATTACATGCATTTTTAAAGAAGCATGCAATAAACCGCAGGGCAATTCCACCAGCTAGACAACTTTGACAGACATATGTACTGCAGACCGCTACTTTGTATAAAATCTAAATTAAAGAACTGAAAAAAGCAACTGACAACAAATCAAATCGGATGAGAAGATAAAATATGAACCTTTGATTTGTTCAAGGTAAACCCCTCAGATATGATTAAAACGTTTTTTGCTGATGCACTTTACCTTACTGCCATGAATTACTGATCTGCGGATGGCAAATGAACATCATGCACTGGCTCAGCAGACACAGCATAGACAAAACAATGAACCACCAACATATACATTTCTCCGCAACTTCAACATTCAATGAAGTTGTAGAGAAAATCACAATACATTACAATCCTGATCAACTAAAAATAAGCGACATTCTTGAACCAGTTCAAGGCCATCAGGATTTTTATCCAAAGAAAGCATGCGGACTTAACATGACAAGACCCCACTAGACTCAATTCCAGGTTGACAAAAGGTGCAGCTCCAATCTGGCAATTTCAAATTATTTGTACAACAAAACAGCTCAGCAATGTCACTGGGCAAATTCTGGGATACACCTGAAGAAATATTTCCAAATTTTGCTCAAAAGCAAAAATAATGCCTGTCCATTGTAACAAACTGCCAATGGAGAAAGATGCATCTGAACACTTTTCACCCAGCATTGTCAATCAGTTACAGAAAAGACTATTAAACAGGCCATGATCAAATTTAAATCAGTGTACAGCCTTTTGTACACTTATTTATTTATTTTTTACCTCAACTGCAAACTACTTTATTACTGCCTTTTATTTATTTGACAGCTTTGCAAGTTAAATGTTATATCTGTTCTCATTTTTAATGTGACAATATTCCACTGCTTAAAACAATTGACAGCACTGTCAATCATTGTCAGTGTTAATTGGTGGTAATTGTCAAGGTGGAGGATTGGTGTGGTGCATTTGGGTTATTTGTTTGATACAAAGGCCTTTGATGTGTGGAGGACTGAAGTGTATACAAGAAAATGAGTTTAGACAAAATTGGTAAGAACTCTAGCCTTTACAATATAGAGAATGACCATTAAAAACTGGTTTAAAGTAGCTTCTCAGTAATCACTCATATTGGTTTTACCGATCCTGTCCTTTACAGCAAATTGAACATCACTGTTGGCAGGGTCCATTTATTTAAAAAACGTACAATAAAAATAAAATAAAAAATAGCATCCCTTAAATTAAAGTTAAAGCAAACCAGATTCAGTCCACATGAAAAAAATGCATGAAGTGGTACTGCTGTGCAAAGAACCATTTATCATGTGATCAGAATTAAGATAAGCCTTACCATGCACCTGCGAACCAGCTGCATGGTCTCATTCCACGGCTTCTCTGAATATTTAGAGCGCAGCTGCGAAAGTATTGACTTGTTGATGTCCACTCCGCCTGCAAGAAAAAGACATATAGTTAAACAAAACAAGTCAATACATTCAGCAATGCAAATAAAATGCTGGCATAGAAGGTTTTGACGTTTAGGTGGGTAGAGCATTGCTTAAGAAAGACAAGGAGTCACGCATGCAGTAAGGAATTGCAGCTAATTTACTGAGATAATATTTCGCGAAATACATATCACAGCTGTTGTTACATTTAGGCAGGCTAAATCTTGTTCTAATGAACGGATATGATTCATATCCAAAATAGCCTGTTTATTTAAACATATCTCACTATGGAAGTGCTGCATGTTTTACCCGATGTCTTCCCCGCCATTTCATATGGTCAATCAACGCACTGTTGAAACGAGACTGTCGAATGCGTCGTTAGAAATTTGGCTAAGTAAGGCAGGACAGGGAGGGGTCAAATACATTTACTGAAATGTTAACTGTCAATGCAGTCAGATTAATTCAATTATGAAAACGAATTGGTACAAAGGACCAATCCTTTTGAATGTGTGTGTTTACTATGATTCAAGACACAAAATTCTCCAGATACAATTTTTTAAAAACAATTCCACAATGCACGAAGTGCCTGCACACGTGAATTAGGTTATACTCTGACTGGGAATTGACACACTCACGTCCACATCCTGTCCCGCCTTACTTAATTGCTCACTTAATTGTTCATTGAATGTGTAGCCTAATGTGTCAGAAGATAAAAACAACCCATCATTTGTATTCCAGTAGACTCAGATTGCCTATAATGATTGGGCAAATATACATTTGCTACTACAGTATAGTTGCAACAAGAATTTATCAGATATTTTAACAAGCGGTGCCAGAATAATATACATATTTGAATACTCAAAACTTGTAATATTGCATGCAGTACTTCCAGATTAGTTCAGAAATACTTACCCCAATGATGGATAGAATCACAAATTAACTTTAAAAATGATCAGTCCCTAAACTTGAAAAGTTACACTTTAGAGGTGTAATGCTATTTGATTTTCAAAGTATGCCAAACTACTAGCATTTCCATCCATTCTATTCTGTGTATTAAACATTCTCAGAAATTAAAATAAAATTTCAAATTAGTTCACACATTACAATCAGTGATAGAATCCAAACTCATTAACATCACCTTGCATGGGACCAATGAAACTGTGGACCATCTCTTGCGTTACAGACATGTATAGCACCATGTTGTCTGATCAATGTGTTTCTCAACATTCAACAGCAAAAGCTTCCCTTGTTAGTTCCCTTGTTAGCTCAATAAGACAATAAGTGAATACGGTCATAAAAGCTGACATGCTACTTCTTTGTCACTGGCTGAAAAAGGACCAAGAGTATCATTTTGAAATACTAGCTTGTTTTTATTTCAGAATGCAGTGTGTCATACAAATTGCCTTATTGGTGGTGTTTTGTCTGGAGCTTTTTCTTGGCCAGCTGGCCAATGGAATATCCACCAAGCAGACAGGGTATATTGTGGCATATAGGTTGATTCACCTTGCAGCTTGAGCAACCAGACTAATGCATTAAAATGGTTCCACACATGTAATCTGTAAAATATGTCACATTATATAAGATCAAGACAGAATCTCCTCATAACTTCATCTAGATTGCACAAATTGCCACAGATGGCCAACTGAAATGAATGTCCTGCTTACTATAATCTCAGGGGGTCCTGATGTTTATATTGTATTCATGTATTTGGTCCAAAATACTGCATAAATTAACCTATACAACTTGTATATCTTTGCATCCGGACAAAGTGAAGTTAGAAGTCATTTTATTGTAGATTGTATTGTGTTAAAATATATGCCTCTGGGAAACTGTTCTCAAAAGAACAACTCATCAGCTAGGGAGAACATCAATGAGAGGGAAAGATTTGGGAGTTGACTCTCCAGAGGACAACAACAAACAAAGCGAACAAATTTCCACCCACAAAATAACCCCACAAATAGTTATTTCTCCAGCAATTGTTAAGTCTCTAGAAGTGGGAAGGAGATGCTGAAGCTGAATCGAGGTTGTGTACTAGTTAGCAAACAAACTGATAAATAAAATCTTAATTTTGGTGAAATACAATCTGTTGCATAATAATAATAATTAATATGATGATGATGGTGGTGATGATCAATATCTGTATTAGAAATATTATGTCTAATAATGTCAGTAAGCCATAATAGCCAATGACAGTTCAGTGTCAATGCTCCAAGCAATGGCGTAACAGTAACTCAATCTTTGGGCCTCAGGAATCTCGGAATCTCAGTGGGACATTTCAGAATAAGTGGGCCAAACTCCCAGTGCTATACATTCACACACATTCTTCCCAGCATGCAGTAGCCTACATCTCAGTAATAGGTTGGAGTCTCTGGCACAGCGATTTATTGGCATTGCAGAATTATTATTGTATTCTGATGTAATAGTTTTACAGTATTCATATAATTTACCCAAGATTAGTATTTAATCACTTCCCCATTTATTATGTAGGCTGCATATGCAAAAGCTAAAGGTAAAATCGTCATTGTTCATGGAAAGTCAATGGGTAGGTAGCCTACTGTTCATACAGACTGTAACTTGACAGTCAACTTCCAACGACATGAACGGTATGAACCTCTAACAAAGCTACACTATAACTGCCTGAACCAGTTAATCTCGTACGAGGCTCTACGACTACGTTCTGTGTGTCCACAGACACGCAACAGTTCTGTGGTTCCGTTCTGTCCACCACATCGCCACTGCAGAACGGCGTGTGCGCGTTGACGTCACACTCCCGCCGTTGTCGTCCACACCCTTTCGCCATATTTTCATTTCGACTGTTGCTAGCAATACAAAAGGGGAGAGGTTTGAATTAATATAGTGAAGGGAAGGGACAGCATCAGGAGCGTCGGTAGCGCAGCAGTTGTGTGGCCGGGTGGGGGCTGGATAAAATATTGTGACGTGCTTAAGATAATATAACGTTAGCTATTTAATTAATAAGAGAGAAGAGAGAAAAAAAGGAACAGAAGTCCACCACTTTATTCACTTTCAGTGCTGACAAGGACAGCAGGTAAGTTAAAGGAATTGATCTTGCTAATGTGTTAGCTAGCTCGCTATCTGCACTGCATTAGTGTTACCGTCCGCACTTCATAACTAGAGTTAGCGAAGTCCAATGTGCCGGTAGCTAACGTTACAGAACTCTTGTGATATATCAGTGGTTTGCCGGCGAGACGCCTTTTTTTTTTTTTTTGCAAGCATCATGGACAATAACGGTAGGTTACAGTTGGTAAATTAGCCAACGTTAGCTGTCTACTAATCTTGTGAGAAGAACATTGCATTGGCACTGACTAAAATCCTTTTAAAACATTAGCTACCAGCGTTAACATCAACGTCAGCGAACTCCCATCCCGTAATGTTGTGTCCAAGTAACATGAACGTTAGCTGGCTAACGGTTCGCTAATGACATGCTCGTTAGCTAAGGGTAACGTTAACGTTAGCTAGCTGTTTCCACTGATCTGGTCGTCTTGGATGTTTAGTTCCTAACGCGAGATGGGTAACGTGTTAACTTAGACAGAGCATATTACATGATATGCGACATTGCTTACTTATTGAGAACTCGGAAACATGTTTCTTGAACGATATAACTAGTTGTGCTAACGGCATAGCGTAGTAGCTTGGGACCAGAGCTGGGTGTCGCTATCGACGTGTGTTGGCTGTTTTACGTTAGCTAACGTTAATTAACGCTAGCTAGATTTGTGACAGTTCCGTGTGAGTGGTTAGCTAGTTGGCTAGCTAACGTTAGTCAAAAAGGTTTTGCGCTTGTAAGATGTTAAACGAAAGTAACGTTATGAACCTTATAGACTAATGTTACAGCAGATGCTTCTGATCTAAGCTAACGTAAGCTGTATAATGGCAACTTGACAGCTGGAAATTTGTTAATGACATTTAGTCATTTGTAGATTTTTTGTTTGACTAACGTTACGCTAAGAATATGTTAAGCTACAGACGGTCAGTTTGTAAGTTAAGTCGGCTTGTTGAAACGATCATAATTAATTTCAAGTTAATAAGTTAGTTGAAAGGTTAGCTACCTAGTCATCTATTCTTGAGTGGCGAAATCGTGACTCCTCTGCTGTGGTTCAATACTCGGGGCTTCCTTCGCTAGGCTAAACAAGTCAAATAATAAATACATTTAACTAACGTTGACTAACTTAACGGTTAGCTAACTATGCTAGATAAGATCGCTTCTACCGATACCAAGCTAGCAAACAAACATGGTATAGCTTGTTTAGCTATCTATGTAACGTTATTCAACATTAAGCCTGTCACTCGATGAGTGGACGTTGCCAGCTTTGCAATGCATTTTCAATAAAGACGATTGAAGGAACAGGTGGCGAAACCCTGTTGCACAGGCAGTTCCTGTGTGCTTGACGCCCTACCTAAACGTCAAGCGAACTCCAGCAAAGTGACAAGCTGTGACATTGTCTCATCTGGTTGTGAACTGAATAGCTCCAAAACCACACCCTTTGCGGGATGAGGACTGCCTGGAAAAGCAAACGATGTCCTACCTCACTACACATTGACACTGTGGTAGACATTACCGGGCGTGTGTAGACTGTCTGTTCAGTTCTGGTTTATTCACTTGTGCAATCATGATTTCTATAACGTATTTTCAATTTTTAATTTTGACCTGGTGCACTCCAGATCAATTAAGCACTGAAAGTGTAAAGGTCAGTGGCAATATTGTGGACTGTTCATTTGCGGATTTCCACAAATGAAGTTTGCAAAAAGTCAGATGAGGTAATTTGTTGGCAAGTTGGCGATGTTCAGATGTGTTCCGCAACAGTCCATGATGTCATTGTTCGTAATTGGGAAAGGCCTGCACTGCATGAGGCATAGTCTATTCATATGAACAATCACAAAGTAATTTGTGTATGAAAAGCAGATCTGTATGAATAGAAATGTAAGACCATAGTAGAAGTTGTGGGATTCTTTTAGGGGACAGCTTTTCTCAATTTGTGGTGGGTGATTTCCCCCTCATCCACAGTACAGTACTACTTTTTAATGAAGAATAAATACCAAGCACAGTAAACCAAGTGAACCTTTGGTCAGACATGAAGGCTACGGACACTGGCATAATGAAACAGCTTCAGCCTTTGCACAGGAGGCATGCCAAAGGTTTATGGCCACCATAATTTGTTTATTGATATCAGTAACTGTACCCTCTGCCTACTTTTTTCCTTTCACTTATGTGCAGCTCTATTAAGTTGTTTGCTTGTTCACAAGAATAATATTTCCTCATTTAGTTGAAAGCAGGAAGAGCATCTGAATTTTTTGAATGAAATGCTTGTTTGGCAAGGGTGGGCACTTCCAATCTTCATTCCATTCACACTGCCGTTGTCAGTGTCACTTAATCCAGGTTCCCCGAGAAGTAGAGCACACATCATGATTCAAAATTATGCATGTACAGTGCAAATTCAAGGACAGTAGTGCAAGTGGGAGAACTTTTACAGTGACAGCATACGGGGTTAAAAGCGCTTGCCGCGAGGTAGCAACACTGCTCCTTATTTGGCTGCCATTAGTTTGAGTCAGTAATTTGCTGGCTTATGTCTGAGAACAGTGAGTAGTGGGAAATAAGGACAGGAATGACGGTGCACGCACAATGGCGAGTGCCATTAGGAGTGGAACTGACGGAATGTCTGACTTGGGGATTCTGAGATAGTATTGTGGGTTAGGCCAGGAAGATGCTTGTTAAAGCTGCTGAAGATTGTCCTTGTTGTATAGGCCTACTGTTTTCAGCCATGTGAGCTCTTTATAGGAGTTGATTCTCTCTCTCTCTCTCTCTCTCTCAATTCAAAATGCTATATTGGCATGACATATAAATAAAGAGTTTCATTTTGAGTTGAGTCTCTCTCTCTGCACCAATTTTTGCACAAATTCTACATTTACAGGTCTTTCCAATAATCTCGGTGTGATGAAGAGATGGACACAATGTTTGTAATGGATGACAGGAAAGTGTAATTGCACAACTGGCTATGGGACCATAGAAAATGTTCAACAGAGACAAGGTGTATTTCTCTTTTATACAGTTAGCGCAGTACATTTACATTGATTCACCCCCGGAGATGAGAAGTGACCACTTCCTGATTGGTTCTGAGAGACTACTGTTATGATCTGCCAATAAAGTCCTTTAAATATCAGAATTGGACCTATTATCAATGCCAATGACATAATAATTAAACATGGGAATTGGCCTAGAATTTATCTATTGTATAAATGGCATTGCTTCTATTTTTGTATTGTACCGTATTTTGTAATCAAAATATACTAGGGCTAGAGATAAACAGTTAATACCACAAACTCTTGATTGTTTTCATAAAAAAGGTTAAATCCAGTTGTTGTTATTGTGGGGTTTTCCTCTATTGCCAAGGAACTTTCTCTGAACTCTTAATTTGCCATGCTTAATTCAGTGGCTCTTGAAGAGCTTGTTGATTTCTACCTTATTAAGCTAGATCTCCATTGGTACACAAGGACCGTTCCCCACGTGCTTACTCTGCTTGGTCCAAGCGCACACAAAGCGAAAGTCATAGTTAAGATTAAGAAACTGTCACAGGCGTAAGTCTGCACTGGTCTGGGATCTGTGTGGGACTGTGGCCCGGCTGTTGCGGAGCTGTGTCTCCCCGAGGCACAGAGAACCGTTGGGCACTGTGGGCAGTGACACGGAGAGCCATCCCTACATGCTCATTCTCTCAGTCTGTGGGAAAAACTCGGTGACCGTGTTTCTGCTGTAGTGAGAGGAGCAAGCCTCTGGGCCTGTGGGACAGCTGCATGCGCAATGGTGTCTGATCTATTGAGTCAGAGGCTCGACTAGGGCAGTCAGTGGGGAAAATGGGTATGTTATAGAGATTCAGGGTTGCTTAAGGCCAGGGCAGTCAGCATGGAACAGAGCTACATGCTATGCAGATTCAGGGTTGTCAAGGCCAGGGCAGTCACGTGGAACAGGGGTACATCTGGGTATGTTATGCAGGTTCAGGGTTGCTCAAGGCCAGGGCAGTCAGCCTGGAACAGAGCTACATCTGGGTATGGTATGCATATTCAGAGTTGCTCAAGGCCAGGGCACTACTTGACAGCAGTCAGTGGGTTTTAAGCCTACAATTAACTTGCACTGACAGTGAGTATGGCATGTTAAATTGGAGTAACGGCAACAGTTATGGCACAGTTGCCTTTGTATTTATTGAGCTGTAACAGAAATATAGTCTTGGCCTGCTTAAGGTTTCTCTTTCCGGTGTCTTCATTCGTTCCCTGCAAAGAGAGAAAGAGAGGATGAGACGGGTGTTGGCAATACGCTATAGCCACACTAAGTGTTTACGACTTCTGCTGACTGAAACATTCTCTTCCTCAACTGCACACTCAGTCACTGTCCCCAGTGTAGTCGGGATTCAACCTGATTTTTGGGATTATCATGGCACTGAAAGAGAGCTTTAAAGGGTAATTCCACCCAAAAACAACATTAACCTTATTGAACAGATCAAGGCGCAACTAATTAAGTCTTTCTTTGTGGCTGGCCAAAAAAACATCTGTTTGAATATAAAGTTGAAAATTCGGTAGAGGTATATGTCATTTTGACGTATACCTCTACCACTTCCTCGTTTTTGAAAGATTCTAGTGTTTTCAAGTGGGCGTGTAAATTGCATAGCAAGTAGGCGGAGCCAGCAAGGGAAGAATTGCTGCCTGCATCTCACTGTTCTGAATAGGGACCACAGTCTGTGGTAGGGACACATTGTAGATCAAGCTAGCTATCATTGCTGTTTTATTATAATGTCAGAAAATTACATTGATAGGCTGCGTTATTTCCTAAAGATGTTTTGGCAAACTAAACCAAACAGGACTTGCTGTCGGTTATAGAGTGGAGCTCCTCCGGTATTCCCCGATTCCATGTAGCCTCCACCTTCCTCTGCCTTATTGAATCACCAGGTAAGGAATCATGCCAACTTTTTTTACATTATGATTCATGACCATTAAGTAGACTAACATTAGCTAGCTGACCATAATTGAACGGTTTCACTCTGAGCATTCGATTACAGAAGCAATGTATTTTTTCTGGGCTAGTGCGTTAGCTGTTGTTAGCAACGGGTTTTTTGGCATTAAAACAAATTGATTTTAAAATGCTTGCCATGGCGTACGCTATAGTAGTTAACCTTGAATTTGTTAATGAAAGGAGGTCAGATATCTGGGTGATATGTTCCATGTTTTTACCGACATCAGTGAGTTCAAATTGCACTGGGAAAGTTTCGGCTTTGCTAGCAAACATAGCTAAAACGGTTAACAAGTAGCCTACAACAATGACGTTTCAACTTTTAATTGTGTATGTTTAATATTCTGCATCAGCACGTTGGTCGATACAAAAGCATTTCATACTGAAAAATGGGAGGTCGGGGTTGATTTTCTGACATGGAACCGGGGTGCATAGCCTAGCTAAGTGTTACAGACTTCGGGCTAGGCTGGCTAATGTTTTCACAATACCAAACGTAGATAAATGAAGGGCCGTATTTTCCCTGTTTTTCTGGAGATTGAGCTAATGATGGTGGTATTTTGTCAGTACAACCGTTACATTAGTGGCTAACTTGCCAGCGAGTTACATGGCCTCTCTAATCTCTGAGTCTCTAAACACTGCGTGCAGACAGGCACTACACTAGCAGTAAATGCCCAGCCCCTTGGCCTCCGCTTCTGTAACGTCATTCAATGGGCCTGGCAACCTGTTGTCTTAACTGTAAGCTTCGTGGGTGTGGTAGATCCACAGCACTCGCATTAAATAAATCAAGTGAAGTAATGCCAATGAAAGAGTAGTCAGGAATTTCTATAAAAATGTGAGAATGAGGTATTTTCACGTTGCAGCCTATACAGTAATTTACAGTAAATGCATGCAGTGCAGTGTGTCTCACTGTTATTGTTACTGTGCATGTACAGTATAAGTGCATCAGGGAATTTGCATAACCAAATGTTTCTTTAATAGACAATATGCATTTACTGCAGTTTTTCATAAAGAAACTGTAGTGGTTAGCATCCCAGTTCTGACTACAGCGGAGGGATTCTCAGTGTGTGCTGTGTTGAATGGCTGAGTACTGAATGTTTGATTGCTGTGGATGGCTCCTGATAACTCCCCTTCACTTTATATTGTTAGTGGCTCACTGCACAGAAAGTTCCTCCCACTGTCAGTAACATGTGTAGCTTAACTCTGGTAGGTGGCTATAAGCAACAGATGTATTAAGTTAAGTGTTTTGTTTGAGGATCATGCAACACAAAATATAGGAAATGAATAAAAAATATTTAGGAATTATTAACAGGCAGGATAGCAAAGGCAAATATAAAAACTTTCAAGTTTTGTCTGTTTGTCTAATGGTCAGATTGCATAAACTAAACTTTTTATTTTTGGGGTTTAAAAAAAAAAGCAGACACTGCGGTAAACTGCGGTTTAGTTATTGATTCTGTATTGTGTAATCAGTTTTGAAAAGTGGTATACAAATAAAGTTATTGTATATCTTTTTCAGAGCCTATATGATTATCTGGGGGAAACATTGTTTATTGTGGTTCATCATCTAGTGGTCTAAACACACCTCTTTTGAAAAGCAGCAACCTGAACGCAAGGAAATACGCAGGCAATATGGAAGCTGTATAGACAGTCGCTTCAGGGATGCATTAACGCTGACGTGACGGCTGCGGTCTAGACTAGGCGTAAGGCAGTTAGTAGTAGCTTCAATGCAAAGGTCAAAAACACAGGCAGGCAATCCGTAAATGCAAAGTACAAAAATCAGAAAGCAAGGCTTGTGGTTAAAGTCCAGGCAAGGCTCGAGATCCAGGATATCTGTCAGCGGAGGCACAGTACTGAAAATGGCAGGCAGGGTCGTAATCAGTAGGAGAACAGAGTTCATAACAGGTAGGCAAGCCGCAAAGGCAAAAGGTACAGATATACGCTAGGCAAACTCGTAGTCAAGAAAAGAAAACAGGGTCAGGAATAGAACTGGCAGAAGACGTGGTCGTAAACAAACAACCTTTTTTTATTGTAGGTTGTGCTAAATAAAATAAAAAAATCTAACAAAAGCTGAGCTTTAAGATTGTTTAATTTCCATTAATATTTTCGGAATTAAGAGTGCGGAGAACGAAGAGCACATGTATCCACAATTATAATGTTGATTAAAATGTGCATAATTTTGCGACGCAAGTTAAAATAATTTTATTACTTGCCTAATTGAGGAGAACCGGCTACATTTGATGGCATTGAGTAATTGGTGAATTAAACGCTGATGTAGCCTATTGTTAATCAAGGAAACGGATTGAAAAATTATTAAGACCAATAATCAGTTTAAAGGGAAGTTTTCCGCTACCCCCAATTTTCAGCTCAGGAGCCGCCACTGCTACTATGCTATCAGTATTGTCATACTTTACTATGGTTTTTTTATTAAGGTTATTGCTAATATTTTATATATGTGCAATTGAAAAATGCAACAATCAACAGTGAAAATGGCAGGTAATAACACAAAGACCAATAACATCAACATGTGATTAGCGAACATATGTTAAGAATATTATTCTTGAGCTGTCAGACTGACCCAATAAAGATTCAATCAATAAACTGCAATGCATTATCAACAACTTAATATCAACCTCAGTTATCAGGAATATAATGGAAGTTCATATCATTTATCAATGGCTAAGGACTGGGAATTAATTGTAGTTTTTAAACATTACTCCTAATGATAACTAAAGAGAACAGTGTAGAATTTAAAGGTTGAACTGTTTTTTTGAAATCACGTATATCATGTTGACGTGATCTTTTGTACTGTTCATTAGCCTTTCCAAAAAAAATCACACTCACACACAGTGCCTTGGAAGTGGCTTTAATGTAAAATGCCTTAATATTTTATCTTTTAGGGAAATGGCTGCTTAAAGGTATACTATAGTTTCAGAACACTAGATGGCGATATTGAGCACGTATGAGAAAAGGGCTCCCCGAAAATTGCTTATCACGTGTTCTTCTCAGATGCGCACGACGGCGCACGAGCATTGTGGTGAAGTTTCACACATATTTTATCTGACCGTGGACTCAATTCAATTCGCTTTATTGGCATGACAAGACATTGAATCTGTATTGTCAAAGCATACTGCATTAAAAAAGTCGAAGACATACATCTAACTCTGAACAATACAAAACAGCAAAGACTAGAAACGAATGAACAGTAACCATACATGAAAACAAGAACTTTTCTTTGATTATGGATTTAGAAATAACAATAATGTAAAATAATAAAGTACAATTAAAAATAATAATAGTTATCAATAGAAATGATAATAATGATGATGAGAACGACACATATGATCTTATAAAGTGAATATAATAAATATAAAAAATTTAAATTGGTTTATAATGATCTCTGTCACTCACTGTCCCTAAGACGATGGCAGGCAGCTATATATTGTGTGCCAGGTCACAGCACGTCCTCTCCTCTCCTAAGAGGATGGGAAGTTTTTGGATGTCTGCTAAATTTTTTAATTGAGGGTATTTCTGATTTATTTTGGGAAAATATTTATTTCTGATTTGATTGTATTTTTTGCATTTTGTGATAAAGTGCCGCTCTGTCTCAACTTTGTTGAGAATGTTTCTCCTCCCGGAGTCTGTTGACTCTATCACGGTCACTCTGATCAAGCTTTCCTCTTCCCCTGGCCCTGCCTCGCCCACCACGAACACGATTGCCGCTTTGGATAAAAGCGTCTGCTAAATGACTGTAATGTAATGTTTATGTAATGACTGCCCCTCACCCTTACTCTGGGGCTGCGACCACTGGATGTTGATGGCTACAGAATGAACCGAGCAGAATTACAAAATTATGATTTTTAATTATTTTATGAAAATGAACAGTGGTCAAATTTACAGAGCAATAGCTAAGATTTACTAACTTATATGCTTTGAGCATGTAACATAGTCTCCATTTACATGATCAAGGTTTGGTCAAACATGATAAATAGACAATAAACAAACATGACGACAATAGATAGCCTTAGCTATCGATGGCTGCTACGTTATGGGAAGGGTGTTCTTTGTCTTATCTGTTCTGTAGTTACTTCGATGACGTTTCTGTATGCACTTGTATGCAACATTGTATGTTGCTTTGGATAAAAGCGTCTGCTAAATGACTATAATGTAATGTAATGGGCGCTATTTTTCTAATGATATTGTTACCTACTCGGCTGAAAACATCTTGCTAATGAGTAAGGGCAGAAACATACCTCACGCAAATAGCTACGCGAACGTGGACGCTTCGAGCTACGCAAACAGTTTTTTTTTTGCCATGACATTTGTGAAAGACAAACCAGAGGAAAGCACAGATTGAACAAGAAAGTTGTTTACTGTTGTTGCTGCTATAGCGTCCCTTGCTGCAACGCTCTGGTTTGTCTTTCACAAATGTCATGGCAAAAAAAAACTTTGCGTAGTTCGAAGCGTCCACGTTCGCGTATTTGCGTGCGGCATGTTTCGGTCCTAAGCTAAAATAAGAGTTTACCTGGAAGCCTGCCCACATGGCCTGGCCATGTCAATCAAATGAGCAGGAACCACCCATTCATGACATTTACACCATCTTAGCTGTTTCTGGCTTTAAAAATGGCGGCGGGATGTCAACAGTGTAACATTCAAAACATTAACAAAAAAACACTTTGCGAACGACTTATGAGGTAGGAAATACATTCAACATGTTTATTAGACCACAAGGACACATACAATATTTTTTGGGGAGAAAATTTGAATGTAAACAAAGAACGAGTTGTTTACAATGAAACTACATAGTATACCTTTAACATACACGGTACACCTGCCTTATTTCTTACAAAGGGAACAGAATTTAGCATGGTAGTGGGGTCATTCTGATGACTGCTGCACATATTCCCTGATCTTTAACCACTCCTGTGGATGACCCATCCTTTTCATTGATCCCATTACTGCCGATGCACAGACCAAAAGGCTGGTGAATGTTCATCAAATGACCGTGAAACCATTCCCTGTAAAATGCACAGGAACTATATCAATAAACCTTTTATTTGACTTATTTTAATGTCATAATTTTCTAATCATTGGTTTTTCCCTCCCAAAAATGTTGCTTCTGTTTGACAATGCATTCACTGCAGTAATGCTGAAACAAAGTTTAAGGGATTAGAGTTTCTTTGAATCTCACTATTGCTATATTATTATTTTAAAGTGAATGTAGTAATGACAGAGTTGTACTTTTCTGCCGTTATTTGACGGGGACATAAGCCCCACTGGCCCTTCAGAAGAAGCTGTCATTTGAATGCACAGGCTGTCAATCAAGGCAATCACAAGTTGGGAAGTGAATTCATGACCTAACACACCTCCTCCATCCTTAGTCTACCATTCACATTTTAAAAGTAGCTATTAGGCTATCACTTCCCTGTACAATTAAGTTGACAGAATTATGTGGGTTATGTCATTTCAGGCTTTAGTGCATTTTGAGATTTAAAAAAAATAATAAAATAAATGACCAAAGGTTTTTTTTATAAAAAGTTTTTTAAAGCAATTGCTAGATTATTTGTGTTATTTTCATTTGTATATTTTTGGTGTAATGGGAACACCATTTACGATGTGATGGGCACAGCCACAGGCAACAAAGCCATGTCAGGTAATTGGTTGAGGGAAGGGGCAGTACTAGGTAGAACGGTGCAGCTCATAGAGCAGGTTCTGGTGGAATACTGTATGGAAAGGATTTTCTCTTTATTTGGTGTCCAACATGCGGCTGAGTATATCCATTTCTCACCCCAATTTGGAATGTCTAATCGCCTGCAACCGTAGCCATGTTCATGCTGCGAACCCCCTGCCGATTCGGGAGAGTGTAGACATCCACAGTTCCCCTCTGAAACATGTGGTGTCACCAGCTGCTTCTTTACACGCCACGGACTACAGGTAAGCTCAGATAGAGCGGTGTTGGAGGAAGACCATTCATATGTAGCTTTGACTGCAATCTATAGGTGCCCAATCAACCACAGAGGTCGCAGCATTGCAAATGGAACCCTATTGGACTGAACCCCCCCCCATTCCCTGGGCGATGCAATTGCCAATTGTGCGTCGCTCTATGGAGCTACCGGTGCTCTTCACGACTAACTGCATGCAGAATTTCTCAGAGGCTTACAGAGAGGGAAAGGGGTGACACGATGGGGATTGAAGAGGAGAGGCCAGTGCGACTCAGCAGGCAAAGGTTAAATGGAGGACCTTTCCATGTGATGATCATAGCAATGTCTTCCCACGTGCGCCACCACAAATTCTGAACCAAAGATAGGTCCACCTCCCCACATCAAGCGATACTATATCGTCTCTGCATTTGAATGTATCTCTAGGAATTGGGGTGTGGGACTAGATTTAGCTGTAAATTTCACTGGAACAGTATGAAACACATGGTTGGCTAAATGGGTTTGACGTATCAAACAAGCCTTAAACCATCACACTGCTGCCAGAAATACAGTAGATATGGATGCATAACTTGAAGGGTTTCTTCTCCTGACTTATTTTTCCATAGAGTTCAATAGGAAAATTTGTCAGGAGAAACAACCCTTAAAGTGATCCATCCATATCTACTGCATATCTGGCAGCAGAGTGATGGTTTGAGGCTCATTTGATACCTCAGACCATTGATGACTTACAGCCATTTAGCCAACCATGTATTCCATACTGTTCCTGCATAATTTGCAGCTATCTCTAGTCCCACCCCCCAATTCCCATAGAGATCCATTCAAATGCAGGGAAGTTATAGTATCGCTTGTAAATAAGATATCAAGAGTCTTTTGATGTTGTTGGGTCACACATTAGGAAGTCATGGCATGCAAAGGATATGTGACCAAATATTAAAAATGATTACTTTATTCTATATATAAATGCAGAGGTGCCAATAATTGTGGCACACATGGTTTTGTTAAAAATAATTATTTTTTGATGAGGGATTTTTTTTTTCTCACAATAAATTTACTTCAATTAAAGGTTGGATTTTTCTCATTTTTTTCAGTGTGAGATTACGCTATATATCATCCATAACTCAAAATTCTACTCTGTGATGAAACTTTGTGGAAATGTTGACAGTTGGGCAATTACCTGAATCTTGATTTCCCCCCCCCCCCCCTGATCGGTCAATGCCCGACTTCACAGTGAAGATCACAGTTTTAGCCCCATGTGCGGGTGTAGCATCTAGTGCCATCAGTCTCATTACATTTTATATACTATTCTCAAAAGAGAATATACTAACTTCAACTAATAATTTAATTAATTATCAATAAAATTACACATGAATAATTCTTAACAAAATCACAATATTAAATACTCGGTTGATACCAAATTAATATAAATGATTCAGTGAAGGCATTTGGGGAATTCCTGCGATTAGCAGTGGCTGACTCCAACTGATTCAACACGAGAAACATTAATACAGACAATCTTGGAAAATTTATTGAACACAAAGTACCAAACAGAGCAAAGCATGATTCACTACTATAATGTACAACAAACTATGTGTGTGCGTGCGCACGTGTACGTAAGCATGTGGGGGTTTTTCATCTTCTCCTATGTGTGGGGGGTTGCGCAACTTTGCGTGTGCTTGCCTCGGACACGTGTTCAGAGAGATCAAAGAAACTACCATGGAGGGAGATTTGAAACTAGCAGCAGCTAGTTAACAATGGCGCATGAACCGTACCAAACACATAAGGGATAACCATAAGGTTATCGGTGCATGTGTGTCGAGATCGGCATGCAGTGTTATGACCGGTTAATGTTTAAGACGGATCACATGCAAGATACTTTCTGTGCGTGATATATTAAAACTAACGAAGCGCGGTGGATGGCTTAGAGCCATCCAAAAGAAAATGACACAAAACCTTTACAAATAACATTCAGTAGCACAGTTACATCCAGTCACAAACATGTTGCGGTTGCTAACAGATATGCTATGCCCAGTGTTACAGCCTTACTTGAGTCACTTGAATTTTTCCTCTGTCGGATTGCAAATTCACAGGGTTGGGGTGGATAAGGGGATCCGGCCGCCCCATCCTTGGGTCCCTTGAACTGGTTCCTCTGTCGGATTGCGAATCTCCTGGGTGCAGTTCATAGGATGCGATAAGGGAAGCTGGTCGCCTCATCTCTCCCAAAGTACGCAGCTTGATCCATGTGTAGGCCACGTGCCTCGCAGGTCTTATAGGAATTGCTCTGCTAGATCAGTGGGTGCGTGTTCTACTTAGTGGTTGTTCCGTGACCAAAGTATTGTGCAGGTATCGTATCGAATTAAGGGTATCATTCTAGACTCTAGACTGCAAGGGGCAAATATGTGCGCCCAACAATATGGTTGAACTTGTGATTGGTCAAAAATTTATATAACGTTAGCCTAGGTTGTCAGTAGGCCTCCATTCAAACATTAACTGGACACAGGAGGACAGACGTAGGACAGGAAGACATTAGAAAACTCAACACCATATTCCCAGGAGGATTAAACAAACGCTGGTAACTTCCAACACAAGAGGGACCAAATTCTTCCTACTTAAAGGCTGCAGTACACTGAATGGCCAGTGCAAACCTTTCTTTCCCAAGGGGCCCTCATAAGGGGTAACTTGGGAAATAATGATTTTTTCCTAAAAATCAGTAGGTGAATGAATCCCTACACACTGTACAGGGACAGGGCACTGCCACTGGCATTTCCAGTTTTGCAGCCAAGTGTCTGCCTGCTTGTGCGAGGGATAGATGAAGTTTGTTGGTAACGTTAGTGTCCAGCCGAGTGTGTCGGCCTGATTGCGAGAGATAACGTTGTCGTTGTCCCCAGCCGAGTGTCAGCCTTACTAAGACAAGTTGAAGTCAGTAGCCTACTGTTATTTTGTTTTTCTAACTGTAACATTAGAACTCTTACAGCAGGCTTGTAGTTGCGCTGGTTACAACGCCGCAATGATTTATGGGAGTTGGAGGCTTGAGCGGCTGCGAAATATCAGTGCAGGCTGTCTATAAATAAACATTTCTTAATATTTTCAACATAGGCTATATACAAAATATAATTTGAAGAAAATGACCGTGGCTACACGTTTATCCTTGTGATATTATGATACAAAAATTATAGGCGTGTTTTACAGCCATATGAAAATGACTCCACTATCAATTTCCATATTAGTTAGTTCCATTTCAGAAATGCAATTCTGTGACTTCATTTTGCAGAGTTCACAGTGTCCATGCTCAGAGCAGCTATTGCAACAGAGAAAAACCTTGGAAAATTGCTGAAACTTTTCAGAAATTCAAAAATATTGGCATAAAAGTTAATTACAGTGGACTATCCCTTTAAAAAAGGATGATTTACTGTTGCACAAAAACATCTACACCAGTAGGATTTGAACTAAAAGTGTCAAATCCGGTGCAGTCAAGTCCTGGACATCTTTGAACGAGATTAGTTTTTTCCCTCTTGGATTTTGGCAGACGTCCGCGCTAGCTTTGACCTTGGTCTCTGTTTGAATGACAAAAGGGCCTTTCAAGGAAGACTGTCTGTCTCTCCACTCGGAGCAACCTGATTTACAGCAAGGGGAGCATGCTTCCAGTCCGTTTCCATAGAAATCTGTGAAGTAACGGTCTTCAATATGCAACCCATTGCATCCTTGTTAAATTCTCATAACCGGGGAGAAGGCAATTGGAGTCAATCCTGAAAGGATGGGCATTATAGGAATACAAACAAGATTAAAAAAAGATAATTAAATTAACCTAGCTTTGTTTTTTTATCATGAAATTTACCTGAAAGAATATGCTTAACGCACAATTGAACGTTGGTAGAACTTTGGGTTGTGTAGTTAGCTGGCCATGATATGAGTCCACATGGTGGCGAAATATGTTTATTAGTTGCTCTGTGCTCCCCTGGGGTGATAATCCAGAATAGGGTATTTATTGCTCTTCATTCACGTCTATAGGGCAGTTAAAATGGTCTCTAAATGACACTTGAACAATATTGTTTGTATTCCGAAGCGGATTCTGTCATTACAAACAATAACCAGTCTTTTAACCAATAGTACTTTTATAGTAGTTCTTGAGTTGTAGTACAGGCACTGTACAGCATGACCAAAATGGGAACACAGATGCACTAGGCTAGGGTAACGTTTTTCAGAGATTTGTGCAGTTTTATTTTTTACTATTTTGCCTGCCTTTTCAGAGTTTGCTCTTTGTTAACACAACCCTACCCTCCCCTCCAATGCACAAAGCTAATTATGGAATCTAGCCTGTAGGTGCGTACTGGAGTTGTCGCACCATTTGGCGTCTGTCACCATTCATGGAATATTTCGATTTACCAGCAATTAAAGGTCTGCTCCGGTGATGAGGCTTTTTTTTCTTGCAAATGGTACTGTTGAAGAGCAATTGGGGATAAGAATAAGCTGTAGCAAAAAAAAAAGGTATGTTATGAAGCTGTTCTGAGGGACATACTAAATGACACCTCTCGGAAGAGGACAAATAAGATGAGCTGTTTAGATTAATTGGTCACTCTTGACCTCTTTGAATGTTGACTATGTCCCCAGTTGGGATTAGTCATTATAAGGTAGCTTGCCTGCATCTTTGAATTGACTAGTCCAATATCACGCTTAAATCAGATTCACATGTGGCTAGTTTTTCCTGATTTCCTCAGGGAATTTTACTTGTAAACTCCCACGCGTGCATGGAAAGTTTAACAGTTATGTGGGCGTTCCTTTGTTGGTGGCACTGAGACTGCACTGATGACTCGCACTGTTGTTGCTGCTTGCATTATTTACAGGCTTGTGTATTTGGAGTAGTGTGGTAAGGTTCAGTCAAGCAGGTAGAAATCAATAAGCATGAATTAGCTAATCAATATAGCAACCGAAGGGACAATGGGTCTCGTATCATTCATGCGTATACGTTCAAATCTCATTGTAAAGTGGGCGTACGGCCATTTTTAGACAAATTTCCGGATTTGTTAAAATGAACGTGGGTGTACGGCTCTTGACTTGGCGTACACTTTTTCCCAGTGGTGAGGCAGCAACATTGCATGTAATGAACAGCGAGGGAACAATAGCCTATAGTTGTGCAGCCTAAATAAGGCCATGTAAAAAAAAAAAGTTGTTGATCGTCCCCCGCCCGACATCCGAAAAAGGCCCCGACAACTTAATTTTTTTATTTTAAATTTTTTCGTGACGATGGCCAGAAGTTGCAGAAAACACGGGGAAATCCTATTTCTAAGCCATTTGGATAGAAAATCGTACTCACACCGCACTAGGAGATCCTATCCGATCCACTAGGCCTAGCCCTCTATCGACCACCACGCAAAATTGTTAGAGCGCATGTGCAGCATGAATTTCAAAACAGCCTATCCATGACAGGGCATGCTTATCATTATATTGACCTAGGCTATTAAATGTTTTATGATTGTTTGAACTTTGGTCTATACAGTATTTTATTGTTGTAAAAAAGGTTTTGTAGCCAGATCTGGTCTATGGTGTAGTACAAGCATAAAACCAATAACATACAATCAATCAAGTAACATTTATTGACCAAAAATACATGAAACATTACAATCAATATGAGCAAAACTGATGTTGACAGGCTACAATTAAACAGAAGCAATTTTGTCGAGAGACGCAATGTTCTATATATTCTGTCCTCTTTATTTCTCTCTACGGTCCGCTGTACCTGGTGCTTAAAAAAAAAAAAAAAAAAACGCCCTCCCTATGACTTTAAAAAAAAAAAAAAAAAGGACGATCAACAACTTATTTTTTTTACATGGCCTAATGAAAAAATTACTTTTGTTCAGAGCACTGCTAGGGATGGGAAATCATTAGATTTTATTGATACCGA
Organism: Synaphobranchus kaupii; assembly: GCA_029718625.1. Taxonomy (NCBI): domain Eukaryota; kingdom Metazoa; phylum Chordata; class Actinopteri; order Anguilliformes; family Synaphobranchidae; genus Synaphobranchus; species Synaphobranchus kaupii. Next base: position 45,420,564 of record CM056377.1, on the reverse strand, counting down.
TGCTATTATCGATCCAATTTTTTCTTTATCGATTCCTTAAATATTATTTGCTCCCAGGCTATTAAAAGACCAACTATTACTATTACTATCGGGTGGTCATCTAAAATGGATTCAATTACATAATATTTATATTCATTATTATATTATATTTATATTTCTTAGTCCTATCATGGAAAATATTTATCTGCTATTTTTATGCCTGAACAAGTGTCAGAGCATCCAATAAAACAGCCAGAATTGTATAATTCTGTAAATTGAAATTGCATTATAAATGTAATTTGGCTTGATCAATACGAGTGCTTAAAAATATCAGACATCAAAGAAAATAAGAGACACCAAAAAATAGTGAAAAAGGATGATATATACTGGAGAAAACCGCCTTGGCATGTGCGGTTTCAAGGAGGTGGCCCTGCCAAATATGGTAGCAAATGGGCGTGTGAGTATCGTAATTCATGATTCGCATTCATGATCAATTGATGTGCACGTGCTTATCTAATATACAGTCAAGATTTATCAACTTACGAACACATTTACGCTCAGATCAGTGATATACACAAGTTTGATGAATCACAGATTTTCGTATGCCAGTTAGAACGCTTAAATATACGCTCATTTTTACGACCATATTGATAAATGAGGCCCAATGCGTGCTGTTTAGCTTGTCTGAAGCATACGATTCCATTGATTACGTTTTCTTATTTGTTTACATTATTTTAAGAGTTTCTACTTTTTCTATGCAATTTTGAGTCTGTTTCCAGAATAGATGGCTTTAAAGTGGATGCTAGACAGGGAATCACATCAAAGTATGTGGAACTGGAGGGGGAAAAAAACTTGTTTTATATAATACTGGAAAAACATTACAAGAAATATTATTTCGGGAAACAATCCCAAATGGGAAATTCACTTGATTAAACCTAACTAAAATTGGTCAGTAAATAGCCCACCTGACAGACCTCAGGAATCCAGCCATGTGTATAAACTGTTTCGGATCCTCCTGTTATTTATTTATTTATTTATTTATTTATGATACACAGCCTTCAGAGTTATCATGCCTGTATTTATCTGGAATGAGATTGTGTTGCCTGACAGCTGAGTTGTGTCTGGAGGGATCCCTGTCTTTTCACAAGTTTTTGCTGCTGTTTGGTTTTTATATATATTCATTTTGATGGAACATCCTTCCTCACACCTTCTGATGTTCTCCTCAGAGGCCCACATGAAGGTATGATAAATATTTCAGCTCAATGTTTTACAGTGTGCTGTTGCGATTCTACTTCTTTGATGTCTATTTTAAATAAAGAAATTGCATTTCAGATTTGCATCATGATGATGGCAACATCTGGAAAAAAAATACTAGTTTTTAATAAAAATCTTTGCATCTACTTTTTTAATTTAATCTGTAAATACAGTTGCACTCAAAATTATTCAACCCCCTTCACTTTTTGCACACTTTATTGTGTTGTAGATTTAATTTAAAATTTTAAAAGACTGAAATCTCATGTGCATAAGTATTCAAACCCTTTGCTTTAATGTATTTTTAAAGTATCATATTTCATATTTGGTCGCATATCCTTTGCATTTTGTTACTTCCTGAAGTCTGTGACCCATCAACATCAAAAGACTCTCGATATCTTATTTTCAGGTACTCTAACAAGTGATACTAAAACGTCTCTGCATTTGAATGGATCTCTATGGGAATTGGGGGGTGAGACTAGATTCAGCTGTAAATTATGGGTACAGTTTGGAACACATGACTGGCGAAATGGCTGTAAGTCATCAAGGGTCTAAGGTATCAAACGAGCCCCAAACCATCACTCTACGGCCAGATATGGAGTACATATGGATGGATCACTTTAAGGGTTTCTTCTCCTGACTCATTTTCCTATAGAACTCTATGGGGAAAAAAGTCAGGAGAAGAAGCCCTTGAAGTGATCCATCCATATCTACATCCAACTGTATGTGTTTTATTCATTGGATAACTGTGTAATTCCCAATAATGTTCATATGTCTGTCACATTAGTGCAGCATCCTGCATCTTTTTGAGAGAGTGCAGACAAGTAGGTGCACTGTACAAGCCACAATATTATATTCTATAAAAACTGTTTGTAGTAGGAATGTAGTACAATGCAAAACACTTGTAAAAAAATAGCAGATGTAGAAATAAGCATGTATGTAATGTAGTGAAGAAAATCAATAGGATGGAATCATTTGCAGGCCTCGCCTAATATAAAGGTAAGGACACTTCGACCTTGGCAAAGTCAAAGCTTCATTTTCCAATGGGAGGTGGTTATGGCTAAAAAGCAGGAAATAATACAAATATTTATATAAAAATTGTTTGTTTATACCATAAAAATGTGGCATGTGGTCAGTTTGTTGATTTAATCCAAAACTGTTTATAGGTTATAACTTGGTAGTAGGAGTGATTTTTATTTTTTTTGGGGGGGGGGGGGTGGAAGCACACAATATGTAGGCTCTGCACGCTTTGACTTGTTACTATGGCAATTATTTTGAAAGATGGAGAAAACATTTTGAAGATTCTGCTGGCAAGTATGCATTTAACCAGTCCCACCTCTGCGATGGAGTCAATATAGGGCTAAAAAGTCTGAAAGAAAAAAGACTGTAAACGAAAACCAAAAAACGAGAAATGAGAGCGTTGCAAGCAAGTCATGCATGCAAAATATTGGTATTATTATGTTAAATATTTTTCAGGCTTACTTTTCAGTACTATAGGTCACTTAGCAAGTGATTGACACACGCCAAGGGTCACCCTCAGCCCTGCCAGCCAAACTCGGGTTCTCATGCTTTTTTAAGATGCTATGCTGTTTTATGAGTCTATTTTCAGTGAATCTGTTTGACATTAAATTAATCCATCTAGTTTCTTCTTGCTTAAAAAAATCATAAGAACCCGAGCTGCATTCTATATGCATTTCCTGAAATTAGAGCCTCCCCTTGCAGGCTTCTAGTTCTAGCTTATCACTATCAGCCTGCTGGAGAAATATCACCTCAATTGGATTAGAACTACCCATGTTCGCGTGGAAGATAATTGCTGATCCAAGAAATAGCTGACATTTGGATTAACAGAGCATGCAAGGGTAGGTGGCATTTCAAATTGAATGAAAAAAAACCCAAACAAAAAACTCAGTTTTATCATCTGTACCCTTGTTTTATATTAACTTGCATGCAACATAAATGGATTTGTAATGGTTTAGGCACCCAAGGTACATCAAGCGTATGGTTTTAACCCCATGCAGTGTAAACCAGTGCAGTTGTATTGAATAACCTTTGTGGAACATGCATGTTATATTGATTTTCAGTTCTGGTGACTTGACCTTTTAGTCTCCTGCTGACAATGTAGCTGCTGAACATTTCTGTGACAGTCAGTTGATATCAAAGTTAAAGTTTCCCACACCATGTTGGCTTCATTGTGCTAGCACTGAAAGCCTGAAACTCAAAGACTTACTTCATGAAGACTTATTGTTCTGTTGTTTTCATAAAAAATGATGTGACTTGCTTTTTGGCAGTAGAAAGAAATAGAATACCTAAACAAAGACTTAAAGGACTGCTGTTTCAATACTGCTCACACTAGGGATGCACATTTTAAAGATCATCAATCAAAATTCCTTTAAAATTAGAATTCCGTCGTAGCAACAAGATAAACCCAACAATAGCCTGATCATATGCCAGAAAAGCCGTGAAAAGCCCTGCTCACTCAAATGCAAAATAAACTCTGAAAGTTCTACCGTATTCTACTAGCAATATATGCTACTAAATATGAAATACATATACAATCCTACCATTGGTTTTACACATTGAGGTGTTCCTTTAAAAATTCAGTGGTCTTTTATTGTCTGGTACAATCGGTTTGAGAAATATACAACACTTTATACCGCTATTACACTAACTGAAACGTCGACTCATGCCCTGTAAGCCTGTCTCATTCATTACAGTTCATTCTGATTTAATTGTCGGCTTTTTTATCCAATAGAGTACATTATAACCTTAGCAACGGTATATGCCATGTCTTTTTGGGTGCTTTGAACAATTTACTACAGCCCAGCATAACGGCGGTTTTCATTTTAACAGTCTTACGCAAGCTCTATAGAAAACTCATTAGGGAGGGGAGTTTCCCTTTCCCGATATCTAAGTACTTTTGCATCTAAAATGCCGTTGGTCTCGCTGGCTACATATGTACATTCGTGTTTCCACTCGAGCACTGTCTTTCCAATATGTTTGATAGCCTTATTGTTATTTTCGCATTTTGAGTGCATTTCACATACTGTAGTGCAATCGTTAAATTTATTTTTGATGTAGGCTACCGATGTTCATTGAAGATAGAACATTTGGCAGCATTTTGCAGATGGGGGAATACTATTTTATGTTCCTGTTATCGTACATGATATAGGCTATGGCGTATGTACTTGTCTCTTAGGGCATGACAAATGCTCATTCCAATTTACTATTTGCTGATATGTGGTAGATTAAGGTAAAATTTTCCTTGGAGTCATTTTGAATAGAAAAAAAAGAAGAAAAAAAACCCAGAAAAATGCAATCCCAGGACAGAAGTATACATACTGTAGAGTACAGGGAAAACTGATGTTTTATTGAGGTAGAAGAGTGAATGATTGGCAACATATTTAGGTGTATGTAACACTGTGATATCAGTGTTTTTTTATCTTAAGCCATCAGAAGGAGCAAATGTATATGCTTTATAATTTGAATTTTTTATTGCAAGGATTGCCCCTTGAGATGTAGCATCTCATTTTCGAGGGGGTCCTATAAACACAGAGATCCAAAATTATACAACACAGATAAAACAACAATACATAACATACACTACAAATACACAGATACAGACAACTCGCACATCATCTCCCACCCACACCCCAGACCACAGTTGTTGTACAAGAAAAAATAAAAAACAAAAAATAAATATTTTTACAATGACCCGAAAAATAAATCTAATACATCAGCATAAGGAGCAGTTTCAGCAGTATGTCTTAAGATTGAAAGATTGAAGGTATGCACAAATTAAAAGCATGAGCATGTTGTTTTAAAATGAGAAAATAAAGGTGACCTGAAGCAGCGGAAAGAGGTAATAGATCTAAGAGAGAGAGGAAGATTATTCCAATCAGAAGGAGCTTTATATTGGAAAGACCTGCGTCCGACTTCTTTAAAAATTCTTGGGACAAAGAAAAAGGGATATTGTATATGTCTGAGCGAATATGTAGATTTACATGGAACCAACAACTGCTTTAAATAAGAAGGACAATTAAAAACACATTTGAAGATGAGCTGAACCCAGTGTAATTGCCTTCTAGATTCGAGCTGCAACCAATTGAGCGAATGATACATGAAACAATGGTGCGTTCTATATGGACACCTCAAAACAAATCTACATAGAGAGTTATAAACAACATTAAGGGGCCTCAGATTAGTGTCAGAGGTGTTCTGATAGACAATGTCAGCATAATCAATAATAGGCAATATCAACTGGGAGATTATTCTTTTTCTGACTTGGAATGTAAAACAATTCATTGAGCGATAAAGTGAACTCAGACAACCATATGTTCTTTTTATAATAGAATCAATGTGGGGCTTAAAGGAGAGTTCAGGGTCAATCCAAAGTCCAAATCAACTTTCTCAAGGGGTAACCCATCATCAGAAATAATATGCAAATCACATAAATAAGAGCGACTGTGTCACGTACCAAACACCATGCAGCAAGAATTCCTCTTATTCTTCTTATTATTATTATTATTCTTATTAAGTTTGTTGTTATGAAACCAGTTTTGGACCAAGTGAAAGTCGGACTGTAAAGAATTCTGAATTTGTAATATGTCAGAATTAGAAGTGTAAATAACAGTGTCATCAGCATAAAGATGTAGAGAACAATTAGAGCATATTTGAGGTAGGTCATTAATAAAAATAGAAAAAAGAAGTGGTCCCGAGGTGGAACCTTGTGGAACACCCTTTTCAACAATTAGATAGTCAGACTGAGAACCCTGGACGACAACACACTGATGTCTATTATGAAGATAGGCATTAAACCAGAAGAGGGCATTTTGAGTTAAACCAATAGAATAGAGCTTATCAAGGAGAAGGTAGTGATCAACCATATCAAAAGCTTTGGAAAGATCGATAGAAATTGCACCTGTGAGTTGGCCTTTATCAAAAGATGAGAACACATCATTAGTGAATTTTATAAGAGCAGTAGTGGTGGAAAAGTTAGGTCTAAACCCAGACTGAGATGGAGATAAAATATTGAACAGATTGATGTATTGTGATAATTGATTAAAAATAAGTTTCTCAAAGATTTTAGCAATAGTACAAATAATAGAAATTGGTCGATAATTATTCACATCGGATGGGTCTCCACCTTTGAAAAGAGGGGTAACTCTGGCACATTTCCATATGGGGGGAATTGAACAAGTAGACAAAGACAAATTAAATAAATCTGCAAGGGGATACATTATTACGTGAGCAGCAAGCTTGACAAATTTGCCTTCCAAACCGTCTGGACCAGCACTGCTACTTGTTTTTAGCTCACCTATAGCTTGAAAAACATCAGTAGGCAAAATTTGTCTAAAGGAAAAAGAGCCATTAGAAGTGATAGAATTTGAGGAGCCAGCCGTATCATAGAAATTCAAATATTGGGAACCACAGATAGAAGAGAAATGTTGATTAAAAGCATTGGAAATAAGTAGAGGATCAGAAATAATTTCATTATTAATTTGTATCTGGTTTATAGGGCTTTAGTTGGTTTTTATTGAGAACACGGTTCAATTGATTCCAAAACTGTCTAGGGTTATTAAAATCCTGAGAAAAGCTATCTTTATAATAATTGGATTTTGCATTCCTTGTTTTGGTCTTACATAAATTCCTCAGGTATCTGTAAGTTTCCCAGTCAGCAGAATCTTTGGACGAGCGGTATTTGGCCCAAGCTTTATCTCTTTGTTTAAAAAGGTTGATGAGATGTGAGCTGATCCAAGGTAAATGTCTGCCTTTAACTCTAATTGTTTTGATGGGAGCATGTTTGTCAATTACACTAGTAACTTCAGAGTAAAAGAAGTTCCATGCATCATCGACAAAAGGAATTAACTGAAATCTATCCCAGTTGATAGCTATTAAGTCTTGAATAAAACAATCAACATTCATATTCTTACATTGTCTCAGTCTAATATATTTGGATGGGGAACTTGGAATATTCATTTTCCAGACACAAAATATAACAGAGTGATCACTAAAACAATCAGACATAACACCAGATTTAGATTTAGTTATTCTTTCAGGATTTGTGAACAGAGATGAAGACCGATAATCCACTCTAGTAGGTTCATTAATTAACTGAGTCAGGTTTACACTACCAAATAAATTTCTATCATTGGAGGAGGAACGATCAAGCCAGTTACTATTGAAGTCACCTAAAATAATCACTTTGTTCTGACAGTTGAAGGAGTTAATGGTTGATAATATACACTTGGTAGACTCAGAGGGGGCAGAGGGGGTCCTGTAAATATTCCCTATAATCAGATGTTTATTTTCATGGAGAATAATCTTAACAAAAAGGCATTCGAAATGAATAGGATCAACTTTAGGTATTAAACGCTCAGACACAAGGTTTGAGGCAACATAGGTAGCAACACCACCTGCTCTGCTAGCCCTATCCACTCTGTACAATAAATAGTTGTCAAGATTGACTTCATTATCTGAAATATTGCTGTGTAACCATGTTTCAGAAAGTGTAATTATATGTGGTTTGTAATCAGCAACCCAGGCTCTGAAGAGATCCATTTTAGGAGCAAGGCTCCTAACATTAGCATGAATGATTTTTAAACCTTTAACAGTATCCAACATGCTCTAGACTTGTTAGGACTAGAAGAAAACAAATCAGGTCAGAAAAGAACTGTGATAAGATAAGGATGAGAGGGGGGGGGGGGGGATAAGAGAGCCCATACCAGCACACCCACCCCACACACACACACACACACACACACACACACACACACACACACACACACACTCACACACACACACACGGGACAGAGATAGGGCAAAACAAAACGTACAGCTCAGTCTGTAGAGCACACAAATACAAATAAAAGTATAACAAAACAAGGGACAAGGCAAAGCAAAATAAGGCCTACAAACCAGCAAACAAAAAATAATAGCGAGCTCAGATAAAGAAAAGAATGGGGGAGAAAAGCATTAGGCCATTCCCTAGCCGCAGTGGGATAGATATGCAAAAGAAAAATAAAGAGATCAGCAGGGTGAATCTGCTAGTATCTGATGACATGTTGCCATAGCAATGGTCGCGTTGATGGCGTAGTCAACATGCGACTTTGTTTACCTCAGAGACACTAGCCCCCGACACTACTGAATTAACGTTCTCATCTCCACCACTTAACCAGTAAGTTATCTGGGGGTTTCTATATAACTTCCCATCAATAAAGAGTTTATCCGTGGACAGACGAGCTCTTTGGTTACCATTCCTTGCTTCCGTCATGATCGGGTAGAGCAGTCTCCGTCTCCTCGGGATCTCAGGTGGAAATTGATCGCTGATGGAGAAGTTGGTACCTTTGAGCTCTCTGCCCTTTCCCATGACAGCAAACTTCATCTTAGAATCAGTGAGTTTAGCCACAACAGGACGCGACCTCGGCTTCCCAGCTTTGGTCTGCCCGATGCGGTGAACTCTGGCGAAGCGAATGGATTCCGCTTCACGCTCGTCCATCATTAGGCTGTCTTTCATGAACGACTTGACTAGCCGTTCAGTCGTCTGGTAAGTTTCCTTGCTTTCTTCAGGAAGTCCGTGTATTATTATGTTGTCTCATGCTTCTGCACTGGATATCTAGTATCTGATTTGCCATTTTTACTTTTTCTGTTTGGAGTTCTGTTGTCAATCGTTTTAGGCTGAGTACCTCAACCCTTAGCGATGCATTGTCTTCCTTTAGGACCTCGATCAGGGAATTATTGAACTCCAATGATTGCTTTAACTCTTCGACATCGTCTGTTAACTTTTTCAGTAGATCAAGCTTCTCAAGCTGCTGTTTCATGGCTGTTTATCGACTCACGAATGTCCCGAAGGTCCATATGCGCGTCATCCATATCACTTGAGCTAAGCTGCTGCCTTCCACGTTTGTTCTCACGTTTGTTTGACATTTTGTAATAATATGCGTCAATAAAAGACTCCAAATCATCAATGGGTTCATCAACAGACGATTCCAGTTTGAGTATTTTTTAGTTCATCACAGATCATACCCAGTTTAGCGGCATATTAGGGAAGATCGGCCAGAGCACTAGTCACCACATCCACCACATCCTACACACATGCTTTGGATTGGACAAAACTAATTTTATTCATTTTATGACATGTTTTGCATAGGGGTTTTGGACCCATAGATATCTACCCCCCTATACTGATGTAAATATATGCAAAAGTGAGTTTTATGAGCCAAAACTGTTGATTTGTAGTTAAATATAGCATTTTTTATTTTTATTTCGAGCAGTGCACAATTTAGCCATTTGGATAGATTTGGAGACACTAATGGACAACAGGGTACACTGCCTATATTTTGCACCATAGACCTTTAGCAGTTCTGCATATCATCCTCAAATTTAGCAAAACGTGTGGACATGGAGTTTATGATCCAGGAAATGTATATATATTACCGATTTCACTTGTGTAGCTCTCAGTATTTTGTTGCAAACTAAAGAAAAAACTGATTTTTGTTGAATTTTTCCAAAGTTTCTTTGCATTTGTGGCACTTTATTTTGACTTAAATTATGAAAATTAACAAATCTAAGTTTGTATTGTAAATGGTACACATGTCTTGTATCATTGAAGCCATTTACCAAGTTTCTGTGATGCTCACACCTGGAGTTATAAAGCCTTAAACCGAGCACCCCCTAAATAGACCAAATTTGCCATCTGCGCCAAGGGGTTAACAATATAGCTAGGAAGTGCCGCAAACTGTCCCGGATTGGTCCACAAAATGTTAACCCCTTTGCACAGATGGCAAATTTGGTCAATTCTCACCTATTTAGGGGGGTGCTCTGTTTAAGACTTTATAACTGCAGATGTGGGCATCACAGACTTGGTATTGGCTTAAAGGTGTAGTAGGCAATATTTCTGTTGATATAATTTTGGCGAAATTATTAAATTTACTCATTATATTCCAGCAGCTATCAATAAAGTAAGTCTTCTGGGGAAAAAAACGGTTTCTGTGAGTGTCCTGGGCTCTGTATTAGGCTGTCAAAAAATCTCAACCCGGTCTTCTAAAAACCAAACAATCAGAGCTAGCTATGTAGCTACCAATCAGGGCAACTATCTACAAGCAATATCCTCCCTGTAGAATAAACCCCTCCCTGTCTGCCTTTCTCTGCACATGCACTGGAGCATCATTTGGTGGGAGGGGCTTAGGAGAGAGATAGGAGGGAGGAGAGCAAAAGGGGGAAATCTTTTTGCCTTGTATATTTTCAAACTTGCCTAATGCAGCTTTAAATGAAACAAGATGGTTGTACCATTTACAATACAAATTTGGTTTTGTTTATTTTCATAATTTAAGTCAAAATAAAGTGCCAGAAATGCAAAGAAACTTTGCATCAAAGAAACTTTGCAACAAATGAAATATTGAGAGCTACATATGTGAAACAGGAAAATCTATATATTTCCTGGATCATAAACTCTGTGTCCACAAGTGTGCAAAATCTGAGGCTGATATGCAGAACCACTAAAGATCTATGATGTAAAATATAGGCAGTGTACCCTGTTGTCCATTAGTGTTTCCAAATCTATAATGATATATTTAACTACAAATCATCGGTTTTGGCTCATAAAACTCACATTTGCATCATTTTCAAGTGGGAATTACTATATTTCCATCAGTGTAGGGGGTAGATGTATATATGGGTCCAAAACCCTATCCAAAACATGTCATAAACTGAATAACATTTGTTTTGTCCAATATATAGCATATACATTTGCCCCATGGTTTAAGATGAAAACATTAATATCACACTGTTACACACACCTAAATATGTTGCCTAATCATTCATTCTTATACCTCAATAAAACATCATTTTTTCCTTGTACTTCACAGTGTCAACTTTTGCCCTGGGATCACATTTTTCTGTAGTTTTTTTTTTTTGATGATCCCATTCATAATGGCTCGAAGGAAGATTTTACATTCATCTAGCACATATCAATCAGCGCACAGTAAATTGGAATGAGTATTTTCCATGCCTTAAGTGACAAGTAGCTCCCCAGTGGTGGAACGAACTCCCCACTCTGCTGCGCTCAGCTGAAACACTGTCTGTTTTCCGTCGTGGTCTGAAAACGCACTTTTTCAGACTCCACCTCGACTAAACTACCTATATAGGGCTATTCTATAGTACTCGCTTCTTGTTTTTTCCTTGTTTTCTATTTAACTTGTGTTTCTGGTTATTTTATAGTTCAGAATGTATAGCTGACTGTGTGTACTACTCATGTTTATTACTGGGGATAGCTCCTACACTGTGAGAAAGTTGTGCTTTGGCGGATTTGCTTTGTAGTCGCGTCAATGACCTTCAAAATGCACTTATTGTACGTGGCTTTGGATAAAAGCGTCTGCCAAATAATTGTAATGTAATGTAAAAGTATAGCCCAGGAAGATACTAAGCCTATAACCTATATTATGTACGATAACTTTACAATAAAATAATATTCTACCAACAGGAAAATTCTGCCAAATATTCTAGCTTCAATGAAAATCAGTACATCAAACATAAAACATGACTGAGCCAACAATGAATGCTTACATTCAATACTACAGTGTGTGAAATGTACTGGACAAGACAGTGATCGGTTGGAAAAACTAATGTACATATGTAGCCAGCGAGAAGAACCGCATATTACAAGCAGTACTACTTTCATATCGAGGACGAAAAACTCCCGTCAGCGAATGCGTTTTCTTTTTTCTTTCTTTAAAAAAAAAAAAATTATTTCTGATTTTTCCACATTTGTACCCTATCTAATCCAATTTCCTGTGGAGCAACCTTGTCAGCCAGTTGTAGGAAAGAGGTTGCCACACCCTCTTCAGGCCATGACTCCTGAAGCTCCTGACCGTGATTCCAGCTCGCCCGAGGCCATTCTCCCCCACCGAGTCCACCCCCCACGCTGGGAGCGGCTGCCAATTACCGCTCCCTCAAGGCACCGGCCATACTCGGATCTGGCAGGACCGGTGCCTTGAGGGAGCGTCATGCTACATTGACACCGTTGAGAAGGATATACTGTCCTCTATGGGATAAAATGGTTGTGAATAAAACTGGAATGACGTGAAATACTTCAGAGCTGTAGGTAGAGTATATGACGTTCCAGATGTAATAACGTTCTAAACTGGTGCGTATTTCTCAAACAGATTGTCCAAGAAAATCTCTGTGTAAAACCAATGGTAGGATTGTATATTTAGTAGCAGATATTGATAGTAGAATGACGTGGTATAATGACACAATAATTTCCCATGTTTATTTAGCATTTGACTGAGAAGGGCTCTTCACAGCTTTTTTGGCATACAATCAGGCTATTGTTGGGTTTATCTTGTTGCTATGACGGAATCCAAATTTTATATGATGAAGAAATATATTTATGAACTCACATATAGACGCTATTGTCTTCTATGTCATGCATGGGTAGGTATAGTTGTAGGCGAGACTGGGTGGGGGGGGGGTTGCTTGTTAAATTGACTTGCCACGGGAAAATAGTGACATTTACAAACTCCGTATTCGGCAGAGTTGTCATGAATCGTGTACTAATATAGTGCCCAAAAGATAGATTTAACAAATAGAACTTAACAAATCGGCACATGGGGAGACATTAGACGAAGAAAAAAACACCTCTTGCAACTACATGTTTTGTTAAGGCTTCATTACTCATGGGGTAAACTCAGGTTTTTATGCCTTAGGTTTCCTGCAGGGTTCCAGTGCTAAAATGGGTGATTCCGTTTATATGTTGGCTTTCTTTTCATATTACCATCTCAATAAGAAGACATTGCATAAGCGTGATGTAACAGCGAGGATTAAGACCCAGTACTAAATCATTTCTGTAACCACTTGCTAATTGAAAAAATATTATTTTCAGTTGTACTTGTCAGAGTGGTATTTATTCTAGTCTAATGGAAATATGCTTTCATCAGTAGGGTTGTTTAACCTACATGCCTACAAAATCTCTTTCTCTACACACCCGGTCTGTGTTTTTCAATGGTTGGTCTCCTGTCCCTACCATTCATGGCTTTATGTCAAGGATGGAATAAGCGCCAAAATTCCAAAGACTTGCTGCTTAAAACTACATGTCCCAGGTTGCATTGCTCTCTGAACTTAAAGGTTGAGTTGATATTCTGGAACTGCCTCTGAATCAGACATTTCATCACCTTCTTGTGATATTGACCCTGATACAGTACCTTACTTTTGAGCAGGTGTAATGGCACAAGCAAGATAAATATACACTTTTTTAGATGAGGTGCTTAATCCTGAGAAAAATGGCTTTAGAAGGTTTCTGAATGGAGAAGGGGATTTGATAACATCCTCCCCATAATCCCTACAACAACTAAAGTCTTGGAGTTCATGACTTGAATTTAATATGGCCATGCCGATGCATTTGGACCAAGCTCTTTGTCAAAACCATTGCCCTTCTGTTTATACTCGGTTTCTGTTTATAGTCATTATGTCCTTTGGCAATATACGGCTCATACAACCTGGCATAGTACCTACAGCTATTAGAACTATTGTTGCACCCAGTAACCTAACCTAATGAGCTGTGTAGTGTGGGGACTTCAGTGTGACAGTGGTGGAGATGAAATGGACATTTTGCATGGTTTTGTTCGCTTTAAAGTGTGCAAGAAAGGGAAAAAAGAAGCAAACAAATCATCCAAAATGACTGGCAGCATGGCCTTTTTCACAAGCTGTTAAAACTAAACCTCTTTCAGTATGTTATGGTATGGTTTGATCGCCACCTTGTGTTCACTATAGGACATTGCATGGCGTAAATAAATATGTGCGTTTTAATAGCACTGTGGTGGAATTGGAGGGGCCTACATATATGCATATGGTATTTTCAGGTTCCATCTCTCTGAATTACTTACTTAATGGAGGCCAAGAGATATTTGTCCCTCAGTCTGATTTGAAAAATCTTCCCTTGTGAGAATGTTGTTTGTAGGTTCTGTCCCAACAATCTGCAGCAAGTCTGAGGGTAAATTATAACCAGCCCATATCTAACTCATACGATATGAATTATTCGCTGAACCCAGCCTCTTCATTAATTATAGGTGTGTCTTGGGTGTAGGATGCAATAAACCAATGGAAATGTCATATCCCGTTCCCGTTAAAAGCCTGCTTTTCCACCTTGGCGGATTGCTTATATGATGGCGAAACAGACATGCTCGTGCATGTGTATTGCGAGGAAGGAATAGGTTATATGGATCAATAGTATGATCAATATTATTTGGACTAACCATTATGACGCGTTTTGATATACACAATAATAATCTTTAACATTGGGGTTTAACACTGGCATGGGTTCCCAGTAATTCCTGACAGTACTGTTATTTTAGAAAATACAGTGGGGACCCAAAGTTTGAGGGCAGTGACACAATCTTTGTTGTTTTATCTCTGTTTTCCAGACCATTGCATTTGAAATGGAACAGTGAGGTTATGAGGTTAAAGTGCAGACTTTCAGCTTTAATATGAGGGTTTTTACATCCATATCGGGTGAACCGTGTAGCCCTTTTTATACATGGTGCCCCCCCCCCCCCCCCCATTTTAGGGGACGAAAAGTAATTGGACAAATTTACATAAACTTAAATAAAGTCCTCATATTTAATATCTGGTTACATATCCTTTGCATGCCATGACTTCCTGAAGTCTGTGACCCAACAACATCAAAAGACTATCTTATTTTCTGATACGCTTACAAGAGTTACTATAACCTCTCTGCATTTGAATGGATCTCTATGGGAATTGGGGGGGGGGTCTAGATTATGCTGTCAATTACGCTGGAACAGTATGGATCACATCGTTGGCTAAATGGCTGTAAGTCATCAAGGGTCTGAGGTATCAAACGAGCCTCAAACCATCACTCTGCTGCGATATATGCAGTAGATATGGATGATCACTTTAAGGGTTTCTTCTCCTGACTTATTTTTCTGTACTTCCACAGAGAATATAGGTCAGCACAAAGTAAAGGATTCAACGATAGTTTGACTTCAAAAATGATGGTACAAACACTCAAAATAACCCAGATAGACTCTCGTCGTATTTTATTTGCTTTGGGTGCACTGTGGAGTGTTTAAGTGCGTTTGGTAGTGGATGTTACCGGTTACCTTAGAGTTGCGCTAGCATTAGCAACGAGTGTATGTCCAAAAGAAGGGACGGCATGGAATTAGCTGAAAATGGTTTCCATCAATCAACTACATCATGGGTAAGTCGTAATTGAGACATTATGTCCAAAATTCCGAACTATCCCTTTAAGACTAACCACCCAGTTCACTTGCTATGGAAGCAAGATCACTTGGTATTTAAACAACGTGAGCGCTGGGTGCTATAATGATCCCTGCACCGGGTGTAAGATAGCAAAGACACTTGCGCCGGGTGTAAGATAGGGCCCCAAGAGTCTTTTGATGTTGTTGGGTCACAAACATCAGGAAGTCATGGCATGCAAAGGATATGCAACCAACTATTAAATAAGAGGACTGTATTTACGTTTATGTTAGTTTGTCCAATTACTTTTCGTCCCCTAAAATGGGGGGGGGGGGGGGATACGTATAAAAAGGACTACAATTGCTACATGGTTCACCCAATATGGATGTAGAAACCCTTAAATTAAAGCTGAAAGTCTGCACTTTAACCCCATAGTTGGAGTACAGAGCCAACAAAAATTGTGTCACTGCCCGGATACTTTCTGTCCCCACTGTACTCCCAATAGCAGTAGGTGCGGGCGTTGGCCATCTTTTAAAATCCAACTGCGTATCCGCTCCCTCAACCCGGATTGGACTCCTTTCCTCCTAACACTGTCACGTAATTACTGAGCTGCTGACTCCTGGTGCACCCTGTTATAAAATTACACTTTAGCTACATCCCCTAAAATTTCTTAAAGACAATACATTTAATTATATCCTTGTTTTATAACAATTTGTCTTCATGCGGTACAGAATTCTCTGTATCCATAGTTTTGCTCATCTAGCCATACTGCCTGCACTGTTCTGTGAGTTGTTGTGAAATGAATGTCTGCTCAATGTGAATGTTGTTCAGTGAATGTAATCAGGCTTGCTTTTTTTTCTTGTTTCAGAGAACGACCACATTCTGCCTCCTCACACTGAAGGGATACTGCAAGACGTTCTTTCTCCCTCTCTTCCCCCCCTCTCTTTCTCTTTCTCTCCCTCTTCCTTTTTGTCTTACTCTCCGTGTGACCGGGCATGGCAGCCAGTAAGCCCAAGGGCCAGAACTCTCTGGCCTTGCACAAGGTGATCATGGTGGGCAGTGGGGGAGTGGGCAAGTCTGCCCTCACCCTGCAGTTCATGTATGATGAGGTAAGAGCAGACACTCCAGATCCTGTGTGTGTGTGTGTGTGCGTGTGTGTGCGTGTGTGCGTGTGTGTGTGTGTGTGTGTGTGTGTGTGTGTGCAGTTAACAGGACACTCGCTCTCTCATGCCAACATTCTTTAAGCGCTTTTGATGTTGTCTCCCACTGCCCCCCCCCCCCCCCCCCCAGCAATTGCATCATTGAAAAACAAAACAATAGGTAGGTAATAGTTGTCGTTGACTCTCAGTTTGTAGAGGACTATGAACCCACAAAAGCAGACAGCTACAGGAAGAAGGTGGTACTGGATGGGAATGAAGTCCAAATCGACATTCTGGACACAGCCGGGCAGGAGGACTATGCCGCCATCCGGGACAACTACTTCCGCAGCGGGGAGGGCTTTCTCTGCGTCTTCTCCATCACAGAGCTGGAGTCCTTCGCTGCCACCGCCGACTTCAGGTAGTAGGAGTGGGAGGTGTGAGACGGGAGGGATGTCAGTCTGAGAGATATTTGGCAGTGGTAGGGAGAGGTGGCGGGGTGCGTGTGATGTAAACGGCCGAGGTCAGATCAAATTGACAGTGTCTCCACCAGAATGGATTAATGTTGCCATTCCTCCTTGTATGCATTACATGTGTAGCACTGTCCCGCCTTTAAAATGAGCAAATGTGGATTAAAATGAAGATGGTCCAGTGTACATCATGGTCTTGAAAAAGTCACAGAAAGTTTTATGTTTTTTTGTGTAATGGTTTCTGGGGAAATTAGTCCTTGAATGCACAGTGGCCTTCAAAGTGATGCATACTCCAATAAACCATAAGCAAAAATTGGATTCAACAGAAGGCCGGGAAGTGTGCTGTCTTTTTAGCACCGATGAAAGACAATTTTAATGCTACCAATACTGAGCAACAGAATATGTTGCACAAACATAATCATTTATACACTGACACAGAATCCCGTTTATTATGTATGTAGAGTTGAAGTCGGAAGTTTACATACACTTAGGTTGAAGTCATTAAAACTAATTTTTAACCACCTGACAGATTTCATGTTAGCAAACTATAGTGTTGTCAGTTAGGACATCTACTTTGTGCATGACACAAGTAATTTTTCCAACAATTGTTTACAGACAGATTATTTCACTTTTAATTCACTATATCACAATTCCAGTGGGTCAGAAGTTTACATACACTAAGTTGACTGTGCCTTTAAACAGCTTGGAAAATTAAGAAAATGATGTCAGGGCATTAGAAACTTCTGATTGACATTATTTGAGCCTGCCTATTTTAAGGCCTCTTTGCTTGACTTCATGGGAAAATCAAAATAAATTGTGGACCTCCACAAGTCTGGTTCATCCTTGGGAGCAATTTCCAAACGCCTGAAGGTACCACGTTCGTCTGTACAAACAATATACGCAAGTATTAACACCATGGGACCACGTGGCCATCATACCGCTCAGGAAGGAGACACGTTCTGTCTCCTAGAGATGAACGTGCTTTGGTGCGAAAAGTGCAAATCAATCCCAGAACAACAGCAAAGGACCTTGTGAAGATGCTGGAGGGAACAGGCACAAAAGTATCTATATCCACAGTAAAATGAGTCCTATATCGACATGACCTGAAAGACTGCTCAGCAAGGAAGAAGCCACTACTCCAAAACCGCCATAAAAAAGCCAGACTACAGTTTGCAACTGCACATGGGGACAAAGATCTTACTTTTTGGAGAAATGTCCTCTGGTCTGGTTAAACAAAAATGGAACTGTTTGGCCATAATGACCATCGTTATATTTGGAGGAAAAAGGGTGAGGCTTACAAGTCGAAGAACACCATCCCAACCGCGAAGCACGGGGGTGGCAGCATCATGTTGTGGGGGTGCCTTGCTGCAGGAGACAATGGACAATTGGACAATGACCCAAAGCATACTTCCAAAGTTATGGCAAAATGGCTTAAGGACAACAAAGTCAAGGTATTGGAGTGGCCATCACAAAGTCCTGATCTCAATCCCATTGAAAATTTGTGGGCAGAACTGAAAAAGCATGTGCGAGCAAGGAGGCCAACAAACCTGACTCAGTTACAACAGTTCTGTCAGGATGAATGGGCCAAAATTCCAGCAACTTATTGTGAGAAGCTTGGGGAAGGCTACCCGAAACGTTTGACCCAAGTTAAACAATTTAAAGGCAATGCTACCAAATACGAACAGAGTATGTCATCTCTAGTGATTTAATAATTGTTCTGAATCATTTAAATGACCCCCCCCCCAAAAAAAAAAAAATCATGTGCATTAGCTAGCCAACGTTACTGTAGCCTACAAATCGTATTCTTTTCAACATGGCGGCTGCAAAGAAGCAAAAGTGAATGTAGGAAATTCCAGCCACGATGGCAAAATGAATATTTTTTCACTGAGTACCAAGGCAAGTGTGTCTGTTTAATTTGCCAGGAATCAGTAGCGGTGATGAAAGAATTTAATGTTAAGAAACATCATGAAATGAAACATGATGCGTCTTTTAAGGCATATACTGGAGGAGCCAGAGAAGAGAAAGCAAAGCAGTTGGCGGCACGCCTATCATTGCAACAAACCCAGTTTTTTCGTGCTAATCAAATGCATCAGAATGCTACCAGGGCTAGCTACGAGGTGGCTAAGCTAATAGCGAAGTATGGAAAGGCCTTTGCAGAGGGTGATTTTATTAAAGAGTGCGTCACAAAAATTGTAGAGATTGTATGCCCAGAAAAGAAACAAGACTTTTGCAATGTTTGTCTTTTGGCCCGGCAAATCGAGGATTTGTCAACTAACATCAAGGCACAAATATCAGACAAAGCTCCGTTGTTTAATTTCTATTCAATTGCGTGTGACGAGAGTACCGACACAACAGATACGGCTCAGATACAATTTTTTTTGCAAGGGCTTGACGATGATTTTTGCATTACTGAAGAGCTCCTCGACCTTCGGAGCCTGACTGGAACAACAAAAGGAGCTGATATTTTTGAAGCTGTGTCAGTTGCTATTCAAAATCTGAATCTCCCTTGGGACAACAGAGTTACAACAGATGGTGCTCCAGCCATGATAGGTGAGTGTAACGGAATGGCTTCCCTGGTTTGCAGAAAAGTTTGCGAGTCTGGGGGCGAGGCTGTTAAATTGCACTGTATTATACAGCAGGAAGCGGTATTCGCCAAAGTCACAAAACTGGGGGATGTCATGAATACAGTCGTGAAAACTCTTAACATAATTTGATCGAAAGCACTCAATCACAGAGAATTTCGGGCATTCCTGTCTGAAATGGATCCAGAATATGGGGACATGATCTACCACTCTGATGTGCATTGGCTGAGCCGCGGCTCTGTTCTCAAGCGGTTCTTCTCCCTCAAATCTGAGATCGACAAATTCTTAAGAGAAAAACATCCGTCTGTCGGTGAACTGAGTGACCCTGTTTGGTTAGCAGACCTGGGATTTTTAACTGACATGACCGGACAGCTAAATGTCCTGAACACAGCCTTGCAAGGGAAAGACACAATCGTGTCACAAATGTACTCACACATGAAAGCATTCGTCATGAAGCTCCGTCTATTTGAGAGACAAGTCAGTGAACGCAATGCCGCACACTTCCCCTCTCTCCGGGAGGTAATCGACACTTTCCCAAATGTCAACATCCCTGAGCAAATGGGGAAATATGTGACAGTAATCACGTCATTGAGTTCAACAAGCACTTTCATGATTTTGCTTCCATTGAGAAGGAAATCAGCATGTTCTCATGCCCCTTCTCCGTTTAAGTGGATGAAGCACCAGAGGACATAGGCTACAGTTGGAACTCATCGAGATGCAATGTGATGACCTGCTTTGCAGTCTAATTTCCACAGATGAGGCGCCACGCAAAAAGAATGCTGAGTCTGTTCGGCTCCACATACATATGTGAGCAAACATTTTCTCTGATGACGCTATACAAGAGCCGTTTGCAATCAAAGATAACAGACAGTCACCTTTGCGATGTCCTGCGAATCGCATCAACAAACCTCACGCCCGACATCACAGCGATCCTTTAGTCCAAGGCACAACAACACTGTTCTCACAACAACACCTGCATTGTGTTAACAAGTTTAAGGAAAAAATTATGAAGGAACTTAAACTTGTGTTCAATTACCTAATTAGGAGCCTATTCACCTGAGTTCTTACCTCTTCTTTGTAATTGTTTGCAATATAACACAATGAGCATAATGAACATGGGATTTTTTTTCTTCAAAGCATGCATAGCTATTGCTACCATAACGTGGCTTAAGAGAGTAAAGAGTTTAACCTCTTGCTGCCAAACGCCCCCTAGCGGTAACGCGGGCGTTACGGAAATTATTAAATTATACATTTCATTAATTTAATAATATATAATAAACTGCTCACCTCAATATTTTGATTAAATATCCTTAAGATATATCCATTCCTTCTGGGAAAGTGGTTTTTAAGCCCAAAACGTCGAGATAAAACTTCGTAAATAACGTTGGAAACTGACCTAATTCTCAAACATGTATTGCAGCTTGATGTCACACCATAAACAATGTGCTGGTAAACTGTTCTGCTTAATTGTATTTCACAAAACTTTGGTTTGAAAAATCATTATACCTTTAGGCTTCAAGAAAAAATACTTTAAAACTTTCATAAGGCTGTACATGATTTTTTCCCAATTTTAAACCGACTTGTGCTTTTTTGCACTTGATTACGACTCGTTCGGCTGTGTTCACTTTGGCGTTGTGAAACTCAGCCAGTTTCTGGATTACCAATCCCGTGGCTTAGTATATGTTAGCCAGAGTGGTTTTGAACTTGTTTGCAGAGAATTATGCAAGACCGTCGTCAATTGGGTGTATTTCTTTGACTGATAGGCCTATCTGAAGTGGGAAAAACTATCTTCGACCTGCCTCCACTCCGAGTATTATTTGCTTTCCATTGGGTTTTAAAACTGTCTGTCAAATATTCCAGCCAATAGCCAAGACTCTTATCTTTCAAACAAGCCCTCATTCAACACAGTGCCGTCATAAATCAAGGAAATACAGCCCTGCGTATAAGGAAGTGGCAACCACGCGTAATTATCGAACCAAGATGGCGCAGTGTTTTTACCTTGTAGCGTAGCTCGCTACATTCCGTTTAGCAAAGCACAATTCATAAGGTAACTGCGCTGTTTATCTTTTTTACTTTACAGTCTCTTTTATACAGTTTTTGGTTAGTTATGTCTAGGTTATTCAGGAGTTTCTCCGTGCAGCAGAAATATGGTTTTGCGGTCTCAGTGACGCAGAGTGATATAAGGTAACAGATTATTTTGCCGGTATACCAGTGCAAATTCACTGTTATGTAAAAAACGAATCCCTCTGAATTAAATGAATATAGCTAACATTACTATATTGTAACAATGGCAAGCTAGCCAGCAAAATTACACATAGCAGCTAGCTATCTATTTGTGTCTGAGACAAGTAAGTGCAGCCCTGTGTAAGAGGAATTATCAAACCGAGATGGCGCAGTGTTTTTACCTTGTAGCGTAGCTCGCTACATTCTGTTTAGCAAAGTACAATTCATAAGGTAAATGCGCTGTTTATATTTTTACTTTACAGTTTCTTTCATACAGTTTTTGGTTAGTTATGTCTAGGTTATTCAGGAGTTTCTCCGTGCAGCAGAAATATGGTTTTGCGGTCTCAGTGACGCAGACTGATATAAGGTAACAGATTATTTTGCCGGTATACCAGTGCGAATTCACTGTTATGTATAAAACAAATCCCTCTGAATTAAATGAATATAGCTAACATTACTATATTGTAACAATGACCAAAAACACATCTAAATTAACTTTTATTGCCAATTATCAGATTTTATTGTAAAACTTAAAAAATAAATGATATTGAGACTTTTCTGGAACCTGGGCCATTTTGCACAATTTGGCACAATTTGGCACAATTTGTGCCAACTTTGGTAACCGAAATGGTTCACCTGAAAAAAAGCTCTGTAGAATTTGAATGATTTGAGATATTGACACCATATCTTTAGCAGAGATAGGCAGCATATTGAGGAATCAAAGAGGAGTTATTTCCTCCATAGCTATTGTAGCTCATCAGGTAAAAAATCTGAAATTTGAATTTAGGTACCCGTTTTTTGTTTTTTCACAATTTCTGTACATAAATTGTTGTAGTTAAGTAGCAAGAAGGGTATGTATATGAATTATGACTACTTAGTCATAATAGTGCAGTTCTCTGTTTTAATAAAAGCTATGAACCATATTTGTAGCCTTTACAGTTTTTGAGATAAACAGCTTTGTTTGTCACTAGTAAAAACAGGTGAGAATTGGTATATTTTGCCCTTGGTATTAAGAGGTTAAAGTGTTCTCTCTATACAATAAAAACACCTAATTAAGAAAAAATAACAGCTTGTTAAAATTCAAGTATTGCAATTGTGGTTGGAACGAAAACCAGCATACACAGGGGGTCCCCAGGACCAGGGTTGAGAACCACTGCATTACCAAATTGTTAGTTTTAGTGGCCATGTGTCCACACTTTCACCAATTAGGAGCCTATTGATTCAAATCAGTCTTTAAATGGATCTGTTAAATAATTTTCTTATCTTTTTTTAAATAATATAGCACAATAAGCACAATTTGAACATGGGGTGTTTATTCTACATGGCATCCATAGCTATTTCTGATATAATGTGGCTTAAGAGGGTGAATAATTCCTCCAAACATGACAAGCACCTAATTAAGAAAAATTAACAGCTTGTTAAAATTCTGGGATTGCAACTGTGGTTGCAACAAAAACCAGCATACAGGACCGGTTTGGGAACCCCTGCTCTACAGTATGTATACTTTTGCCCTGGGATTGCATTTTTCTGTAGTTTTCTTTTTATTTTTTTAATGTTCCTATTCATAATGACTCCAAGGAAAAAATGTATATTAATCTACCACATATCTGTGCACAGTAAATTGGAATGAGCATTTGCCATGCCCTAAGTGACAAGTATATATGCCATAGCCTATATTACGTATGATAACATGAAAATAAAATGGTATTCCACCATCTGCAAAATGCTGGCAAATGTTCTATCTTCATTGAACATCGGTAGCCTACATCAAAAATAAATTGCACTACAGTATGTGAAATGCACTCAAAATGCGAAAAAAAACAATAGGCCGATCAAACATATTGGAAAGACAGTGCTCGAGTGGAAACACGAACGTACATATATAGCCAGCGAGACCAACAGCATTTTAGACGCAAAAATACTTACATATCGGGAAAGGGAATACTCCCCTCCGTAATGCGTTTTCTATAGAGCTTGCGTAATACCACACCGTTAGAACGAAAACTGCCGTTACGCTGGCCTGCAATAATTTCTTCAAAGCACAATTAAATGGACTTGCTACGGGAAAATGGTGACACTTAGAAACTCTCTATTCAGCAGAGTTCGTCACGAATCGTCTACCAATAAAGTTAAAACACAGAGTTTGTGATTTTACACTAATACTTTGGCTGCAGGAGCAACAACAACAAAAAAGACTGGGAAGTTAAAAAAAAAAAAAACCTGAGCCTGAAACAATCACTCTGCTGCCAGATATGCAGTAGATATGGATGGATAACTTGAAGGGTTGTTTCTCCTGAATTATTTTTTCCATAGAGTTCAATAGGAAAATGAGTCAGGAGAAACAACCCTTAAAGTGATCCATCCATATCTACTGCATATCTGGCAAAAAGAGGATATATGATACCCTGTTGTCTATTAGTGTTTCCAAATCTATCCAAATGGCTAAATTGTGCACTGCTTTAAATCATATTAATAATGATATATTCAACTACAAATCAACTCTTTTGTCTCATAAAACTCACTTTTGCATAATTTCCAAATGGGAATTACTATCTTTTCTTCAGTGGATATCTGTGGGTCCAAAGCCTATCCAAAACATGTCATAAAATGAATAAAATTAGTTTTTTTTTTACATTATTGGGATGGCAGGTATGCCATCCGCCAAGTTACTGCTTGGCGGGGCATGCCCCATACCTATACAGCACCGAGAGTTTGGCACTTTTCAGGGTTTTTTTTTTACAGAAGTAACCACAATGACCACAGACTCTCAGCCCTTAAAAACATTAACTTCTGTATGTTCTGACCTCATGTAACCACACAACATTCAGATACAACTTCACACACCCACACAATAAAGCCCCAAACTTGGGTTATTTTGCCGTTTTTTTCTTTCCTCTTTTTTCTTTCCTTCTTTTTCTTCTTATTTTTCCTGCTGTACCCTCAAAGAATAATTCTCCCCATTGGATAACAACATCGCATACCTGCTTTCCCAAGCTTATCGGCCAATAAAAACGCTTAAAACTAATGTGGACACATCACAGAATTACAGACAAAACCGCTATATGGCTTGGTGTTTTCCATGAGGCTTTTGTGGCCTACTAGTTGGAGTTGCTACCTCTCACACACAGGATTGGACTTTCGAGCCCAACAGGGCACGTTTATTTACGACAAAAACAATGTGCAACTGTTATACTTTTAATTTATTAACAAACATATTTTTATTGCAAAGGCAAAAGACGTTTCCAATATTAACTGTTCAATGTTTCACTTGTACTACAGTGAAATGTGAAAGTCAGACGAAACCACTTCAGGTAACGTTACGCAGTATGGAAACCAATGTTCCATTTTCCGTAGACACTGACAAATGGCCTATAGCCTATATCACGTGACTGTATCGAGAGGCTTTGGTGTAGTGGTAAGCGTCAAGCCTTACTATGCGAGAGATAGTAAGCCCGTCTGGTACTATTTTCATTTTGGACTAAAACAGTGTGCACATGTTCTGGTTTTCTCATACAAGAATGTTTTTTTTATTTTATTTTTTTATTACAAAGGCAAAGACATGTTCACAATATTAACTGTTCACTTGTAGCCTGTTAGTTAAACAATTCAGTCACTGGACACCACGGCAGTTATGCAATAGCTAACGTTATGGGAACAGGTAACGTTCCCATGAACATGGCCATTTGTTAAGCAAAGAAAAATGTTTTCTGCTTAACATCGCGTTGTTGCATTAATGTAAAAAAACTCACAGAAATGCAGACAAAAAATGTGTGTGTGGAGCTTTATGCTGTGCTCTTGCGGTCATGTCTGACTCACTGTGGAAATCAAACCTTCAACGCTCGCCTCGGCCAAGATTTCTTTATTATGTCTTCATTCATTTCTTCACTTCAGCTCTGTTCAGTTTATCCTTTTCACACACAACACAATGTGACCATAAAATTAACTACTACGAAAATCAAGAATTTACAATAATATAACCTACAAATCCAAACGGGTTCGAGTTTATATACCATCAATTCAGCAAAGACATCTGTTTCATGGTTAGTCACTTAAAAATTTTTTTTTTTTTTAAATTACAATAGCCTACTTCTGCAGACAATGTCTATTGCACATACTATATCATAATAATATAACATAAATAATGATTATTTGTGGTAGACTACCTTCTTTGACAGTAGTATTGTCTTTTTTTCTCATGCAAAGATCTCTGGGAAATAGCTTTGCCAGAGAAATTTTAACCCCAGTCAGCTGCTCATGAAAACTAACCTACTAGAGAGTGTAAAGGAAACTATTACTACGAAGCGAGTCAAAATACCGTATTATACGTCCATTACAGTACAGAAAAAAACTAAACTAGACCTGCATGGTACGGTTGGTACCACGAAGACCAAACACTTTACCCCAGGTAACACGACCGAAAAAATATAGCCTACACTTAAGCTGTAGCTACTGGACATAGGCTCCTGTGTTTCTACACAATAACAGCAATGTATTTTAGCCCAAAGCACTGTCTGTAAGTCCTTAATTCCAACTTGCAAAAACTAGGCCTGTCTTTAAAAGTATTGATATCAAAATGTGGCCAAGTTACAATGAACAATATTGCCTATCGCAGCTCACACTAATTAAACTAGCTCTATTCCAAAGCAATGCTATTCAAACTTTCCTAAATTCTTTAATGTAACTTGGCCCTGTGTTAACATTAGCATGTGAACAGATTGTGGTCATTCAAACTTTAAATGTCAAATAACAAAAATGGCCTCATGGAACAACATATCATTTCAATTAATGTTTCAAACAGTTGACAAATAATTACACTCCAGAAAGGATATGTTTATACTTTGTTGTAAAGTTTACTTTAGAAAATGTACAGGTTTTAAAATGTTCGCTGCTGCTACAGATTTCTCTACAATTCACACAGACATTTACACCAAGAAAGATAATTTACAATAGAGAAAGGGGGGATGAATAAATAAATGCAAAGAAAAAATAGAAATATGTTGACATATAGCATTTTTACAAACCTATCCAGACATGTTCGCCCTGTCAATGTAGCCTACTGTATGTGTGTGGGTCAGATGATGCCAAATAAGTAATAGTACTAACTTGTTAACATAATAATAGTTATGTTATTTGCAAACAGAATTTTGTGAACACAAGAATGTCTAGGCTCTGTAGGACCAAACAGGTTTCTATAGAAATCTAAATATTCCAAATAAATAAATACATCAATAAATACATAATAATAATAATACTAATAATACTACTACTACTACTACTACATTCTATTCATGCTGTGCTTTTCATAGACCCAAAGCACTGGATGCACACAATTGTTCAAACATGCCCTGTAGTGTAGTAATTGAAACACGTGAATCTCCACTATGTTTCATTGTTTCCACTCTAAATTATTGTCCTTTCGCAGTTTGTTGTGGCACATAGTTTCATTGACGACCTTCTCTTGAGATGGTAAGTTGGAAAAACACAGGGCCAAGTTGCATTCAAGAATTTAGGAACGTTTGGATACCATTGCTTTGGAATAGTGCTAGTTTAATTAGTGTGAGCTAAATAGGCAATATTGTTAGTTGTAACTTGGCCACATGTTGATATCAATACTTTTATAGGCAGGCCTAGTTTTTGCAAGTTGGAATTAAGGACTTTGTGCTTTGTAGGCTATGCATGAGTGACCTGGCATTTTTTTTTACATTGAAAAAGTATTTTTTGGTGAGATAAAGCATATACATTGCCGCTTCTGATGGTTTAAGATGAAAACATTGATATCACACTGTTACACACACATAAATACATAGCCTAATCATTCACTCGTGTACCTCAATAAAACATCAGTTTTGCCTATACTATACAGAATGTATTCTTTTGCCCTAGGATTGCATTTTCACAAAAAAAATAAAATAAAAACTTACCATTCATAATGACTCCCAAGGGAAATTTTACATTAATCTATAGGCTATATCAGCACACAGTAAATTGGAATGAGTATTTTCCATGCCCTAAATGACAAGTATAGCCCAGGAAGATAAGCCTGTAGCCTATATTATGTACGATAACATTGCAATAAAATATTACTCCAACAGGAAAATGCTGCCAAATGTTCTAGCTTCAATGAAAATCAGTATATCAAACATAAAACATGTCTGAGCCATCAATGAACGTTACACTACAGTGTGTGAAATGCGCTCAAAATGCGAAGATAATATCTAACATAGCCTACTGGACAAGATGGTGATCGAGTGGAAAAACTAACGTACATATGTAGCCAGCGAGAAGAACTGTATATTACAAGCAGTACTACTTTCATATCGACAAAGAAAAACTCCCGTCAGCGAATGAGTTTTCTTTAGCTGTTTGCGTCATACTACATTGATAAAATGAAAAATTCTACTAATGGTAGGATTGTATTTTATATTTAGTAGCAGATATTGCTAGTAGAATGATGTGATATCATTACACAAGAATTTCTCATATTTATTTTGCATTTAAGTGAGCAGGGCTTTTCACAGCTTTTTTGGCATACAATCGGGCTATTGTTGGGTTTATCTTGTTGCTATGATGGAATACTAATTTTAGATGAAGAAATATATTTATGATTTCACACATGTCCACTATGTCACGCATGGGTAGGTATAGTTGCAGGGGAGACGGGGGGGGGGGGGGGGGGGGGTTGCTTGTTAATTGGGCTTGCTACGGGAGAATAGTAACACTTAATAATTATTAAAAACAATAACTTTTTGCCTAACTCAAACATAAGCGCAGCTTTGGTTTCATAAAGACACTGCATATACATTTTTAAGATTTATGCCATGAATTGCCTATCAATTTTGAACAGCGGCTAATTATCAAAATAAATAGGCCTATTAAACAATAACTACACGAAACAAGCAAGTGAATAACGAAGTTCATAGAGAATGATGTCATACATACAACTACAAATGCTTACATTAACTTTTAAATAACAATCACATCAACAATCGCAAACATTGCACTTTAATTATTAATTATTTTATATCCGCACCAGTTTCTCAGTTTAAACCCACTACTCCCTCCTCAGTCTCTCTGGTGCATTGAGTGGCATTGCAATGACAACCAGCAATTCAGAATCAAAGAGACGCATGAGGAGAGAGAATCAATTTGTGTACAGCCCACTCACTTCATCCTCTAATGCAGTGGTCCCAACCCCGTTCCTGGAGATCTACTGTTCTATAGGTTTTCACTTTTGGCATTCTTTGAGGAAGCTACCAAGTGTTTTGATTGTAACAAGGCTTAAGATATTATATATCTAGATTTCCAAAAACCATTAGATAAGGTGCCACATGAGACTTGTTATCAAGATGAAGACGGTAGGAATTACAGGCAGCATTTCAGAGTGGGTTCTGAACTGGCTACAACACAGAGTAGTAGGAGGGATCTTATCTGAGCAAGGTACTGTGGGAAGTGGAGTCCCACAAGGATCAGTGTTTGGACCTCACCTCTTCCTTATTTACATAAATGACCTTGACAGGGACATTGAAATTACATTCGTCAAATTTGCTGATGATACAAAACTGGGAGGTTTTGGAAACTACCAAAGTAATCCACAAGGATTTAAACAGAATCCAGAAGTGGGCGGAAACCTGGCAAATGAAATTCAATATAGCTAAATGTAAATTTCTACATGTTACAAATATAAACATAAGGCAGGACTACTTTATGGGAGAAACAAAATTGGAATGTGCTCAATTTGAAAAAGACTTGGGAGTAGTAGTTGATAAAAGTCTTTCAGGTTCTAGGCATTGTGCTGTAGCATTACAAAAGAGGATGCTGATATATGTAGCCAAAAGTATTGAGTATAAATCCAAGGAAGTTATACTTACGTTATACAATAATTTTGTCAGACCACACTTGGGGGTCGATTTACTAAAGGTTTACATGTACAAAAACAGGGCAAAACTGTTACCACCTGCAAAAACCATCCGTGGTGATCAACTAATGAGGTGCAAATAGGATTGCACGTCGTAAAATTGAAAGATATGTTAATTTCTCATTTTTGCAGGTTAGCCTGAATGAATATGCAACGTCCCTACATTATTTCACGAAATAGTGGGAGGTGGTCATGCAAATACATTCCTTTAGCATGTCTAAAGTGATTTACTAAGCTCAAAAGGGAGTTATTTGCGGGTGCTTTTTAGTACAAATGGAAAGCAGGTATTAAAAGACACGGAATCGATAAGATGACGGCTGTCACTGTAGCAAGACAGTACGGGTGTGTTTGGAATATCCATAACTGAGGGTTCTGAATGATTGTATAACAATGGGGGATAATTAACTGGCCCATTCTAGATAAAGCTCAAAATACACAGAACAGAATTTGTGGATAGCCTACATAGGCTACATCATGAACAGTAAGAACTATTATTTGAATCAAACAAGCAATACAACATCTATTATAGCAAACAGTGAATAACAAGCAAATCAAAACTTTAAAAAATAAAACCCATGATCAAATGGAAATGTGAATTTTATTTGACACTTACGGCGCGAGTAAGCTTAGTGCTAGTAGGCTAAGCATAGTTATGATCATTTCAGTCCTGACAAACATCTGTAGCTCCCGGCAGAAACTAAGAGACATCAGTGAAACAGTTTGTAATAAACCGCCAGCTCGTTCAGTGAAACAGTAGCCTAGACTATATAGGCCTACCCTAGACTAAAAAGAAAATTAGAAAAATACCAAAATAACATTGCTGCGAGTCTTTTCACCGTTTTCTTACGGTATAACCATTCAAAACACACAATCTCATTTAAATATGGCTGTTTGCGGCTGGAGTCATTTGCATAATGACTCTTAGATGATCACCCGCAAAGTGTGAAATACTTTGGCTGTGCCCGCAAAATAACACCCCTTATTTGGGATCTTAGTAAATCAATCTCTTGGAGTACTGTGTGCAGTTCTGAGCACCGTATTACAAGAAATATATAGAGGCTCTGGAAAAAGTTACGTTTAAAGTTAAGGGCAAAAAAAGTTAAGGGCAACTAAATTTGTTCCTGGTATGAAAGACTTGGGATACTTGAGATTCTTCAGGTTGAGTTCTGTTCGTAGAACGAGGGGGCATAGATCAAAATTAGCAAAAGGTAAATTCGGCACAGACATCAGGAAGTATTTCTTCACACAGAGGGTTGTTGCTGCAGGGTGTGAAATTAACACCAGTCACCAGCCAAATGCTAGTGTAATTTTTGATTGTGGCTGGTAAGATTTTTACTCTAGCAGCCACTTTGGCCAGGAACCAACCAGGCTGTGTTATATTGTAAAAGGTTTGGTGGCTGGTAAGATGTTCAAAATTGCTGGTGATTTTTAGAATCTACAGGCCACTCTGGCCAGTGGGTGAAAAGGTTAATTTCATACCCTGAGTCGCTGTGTGGAATAGTAGAGGCAGAATCTCTGGGTGTTTTCAAGACCAGTCTTGATACTATGCTCGATATGATCTAGTTTGTAGGTAAACAGGGAGCACTAGGTACCCCTTTAGTGGTAGGGAAATGGCGAGCATTGTTGGGCTGACTGGCCTATTCTATTATGTTATAATTTCCCAAAAGCATGAGTCAAAGTCCAGAGTGACATTTTTACCGAAAGCTGAAAATCAATGCCTAGGAGAGGCCAGTGCAGGCTGTAGCAAGACGTTTTGTATTAAAGTAAATATGAAGTTACTGGCCAGTATACCTGTTACTGGTGAAGTCAGTACAACTTTCTGTCATTGAGACAGTGGGGATCCTCAACCATTTATGCTTAACATCACTTTCTACTTGCCTTTTCTCATTGTAGCTATCTAGCTAGCTAAGATTTAGTAATCTTAGAGTAGCTGAATATTTCTTTCTCCAAATATGTTTGAAAAAAAAAAAAAAGGAGCAGCCTTAATCCGTATTGTGTCCTATTGCAGATACACATTTTAATCCAACATGGGAAATTGGTGACAGGTTTTGATTGTCCAACTGAAATCGTATGCACGCACCTGTGCGAACTGCTCAACGTGCTATTGACATGTATGCAATGTAAGAGATTCTCAATGGTGCAACACAGCATGACCATGGCTCATTTCACAGGGAGCAGATACTGCGAGTGAAGGAGGATGAGAACGTGCCCTTCCTCTTGGTGGGGAACAAGTCGGACCTGGAAGACCGCCGACAGGTAGGGCTGGAGGAGGCAAAGGCCCGCGCTGAGCAGTGGGGCGTCAGCTACGTGGAAACCTCTGCCAAAACCCGTGCCAATGTTGACAAGGTGAGCCAACAAATATCACCTATAAATATCTCACCACCTATGAGACTCCCACATTAACAATAGACAGGTCCCAGCCAAGGAATAACTGCCATTTTATTTGATCAAAGTTTTCTCAGTGGTTTTAGCACCTTGATCGAGCTCCTTTTTCAATAAAGCCGAGGGACCACCCTGGATTTTGCTCCAAATCCAATATGGCGGCCATAATAAAAATGGCTGCCACAAAAGCTTTGAATGGGGGTTTTCTCTCCTATGAATCTTGGATTTTTTTTTTTCCACTGAAACGTATTTTTACAAGTATACTGAGTTGTATACTAGAACTATACATAATAAGTACATTGTTTAGCTATTTTAACTATATTAATAAAAACAATATGGCCACCAAAAGCGAAAATGATATTCACAAACCTTAGGCTGGATACATGTTGTTTCTCTTGACATCGTATTATAAAAATGATGATGGATTCATGTTCATCTAGTTGATTGCCAATCCAATATGGCTGCCAGAACCAAGAATGGCTCACAAGACCAGATTTATCAAGACTTTTATTCTCACACTAGTTGCCTTTGTCAATTACAAACCATTAATTGTAATTCGTTAATTACTGAAGTTCCCTAACGGGAAAATATAAGTTATTCTATTACATTGGTGGGTTTTCATGGGGATTTAACCCTAACCCTAACCCTATATACATCTCAGAATTTTTTTTCCCAATTAAACATTTTTCTGAGTTACATACTGGAACTATTCATAATAAGTACATGTTTTAGTTATTTTAACCATATTAATAAAAACAATATGGCCGCCAAAAGAGAAACATGGCCCGTATCTGTTTGTATTTCTCTATATGTCTGATACATTTTATGTCTTAAATTCATACTAAACAGGTATTAATTTATTAATTATAGTTTAATAATTGTATAGTTACAAAATAATAACAAAATGATACATCAAAGATGTGTTGAACACATCAACATTTGTTATTGTGACCCAGGTTCATGACTCAGCCAACTGAAAATAGAAAAGAAAAATAGTACTGCAGGTGTTCAAATAGACATGGGAAGAGGGTTAATATCAGAAGAACAGCTCTCAACTGTGGCAGTATCCCAAGCCTTGAATCCAGTCACATTGAACAAAGCTGTGAGGTGTAGATGCAGCTAATCTTCATGCAGGGTAAAATTTAATTATTGTTTATCTAGGAAATGTATTGTTTGATAATGATAGCTAGGCATTTAGCAACTTTTATCTAGTGAAACTCACAAATAAGTGCATGTAAAACTTTGTCACTACATGTTTTGGCTGAGACAGAGTCATGAACCTGGGTCACAACAACAAATATGTTTGTGTACAACACATCTTTGATGTATGTATCGTTTTGTTATTATGTTGTTATATAGTCTATTTATATTATGTCTGGACCTGATCACTTCTATTTCATTTACAAAAGAAAGTCAATAGGTCAAGTGAAAGCATGGTTCCAGTACAGACAATCTGTACAATTTCTTCCAAGGTGCAGTTTGAAAAGTTTTATACTTTAATCCACAGTTCTTATTTGAACTATACAATTATTAAACTATAATTAATAATAAAAAGCCTGTTTAGTATGAATTTAGACATAAAATGTATCAGACATACACTGCCTGGCCAAAACAAAAGTCGCACACTCTAATATTTTGTTGGACCGCCTTTAGCTTTGATTACGGCGCACATTCGTCGTGGCATTGTTTTGACAACCTTATGCAACATCACAACATTTATTTCTGTCCAGAGTTGCGTTAATATTTGGCCGAGATCTTGTATTGACGACGGGAGAGTCAAACCACTCTAAAGTCTTCTCCAGCACATCCCAAAGACCTTCAATAGGGATAAGGTCAGGACTCTGGTGGCCAATTCATGTGTGAAAATGATTCCTCATGCTTCCTGAACCACTCTCACAATTTGAGCCCGATGAATCTTGGCATTGTCGTCCTGGAATATGTCCATCGATGGGATAACCTGGTCATTCAGTACATTCAGGTACTCAGCTGACATAATTTTATTGCTGCATAACATTGCTGAGACTAGACCTGACCAATTGAAGCAACCCCAGATCATAACACTGCCTCCAGAGGCTTGTACAGTGGGCACTATGCATGACGGGTGCAACGGTAACTTTTTTTTTGGCCAGGCAGTGTATATTATAGAGGAATACAAACAAATGGGCAATGTTTCGCTTTTGGTGGCCATATTGCTTTTATTAATATGGTTAAAATAACTAAAACATCTACTTATTATGTATAGTTCTAGTATGCCACTCAGAAAAATGTTTCAGTGGGGGAAAAAAAATAATAAATCGAAATTCTGAGATGTATATAGGAGAGAGAACCCCATGAGAACCCACCAATGCAATGGTTTGTAATTGACAAAGGCAACTTGTGTGAGAATAACAGTCTTGATAAATCTTGTCTTGATAAAGCCATTCTGGGTTCTGGCAGCCATATTGGATTGGCAATCAACTAGATGAACATCCCTCATCATTTTTATAATAATACGAGTTCAACCAAAGAGAAACAACATACACTACTCACAAAAAGTTAGGGATATTTGGCTTTCGGGTGAAATTTATGGAAAATGTAAGTTCACGCTACAGTGATATTATACGTATCATGAAAGTAGGGCATTTAAGTAGAAGCATGCAATGGTGATTTCCTCATCTCAAACAATTTATTGAAACAAAAGCCAACAACAGTGGTGGGTATACCACAACAAAAATGTCAATGTCTCAATAACTTGTCATGTGCCCTTGAGCATCAATTACAGCTTGACAACGACGTCTCATGCTGTTCACAAGTCGACTTATTGTCTGCTGAGGCATGGCATCCCACTCTTCTTGAAGGGCGGCCCTCAGGTCATTGAGGTTCTGGGGTACAGAGTTACGAGCCTCTACACGGTGAGTCAGCTGATCCCATAGGTTTTCTATGGGATTCAGGTCTGGAGAAAGTGCAGGCCACTCCATTTGAGGTACCCCAGTCTCCAGCAGCCTTTCCCTAATGATGCGACCTCGATGAGCTGGAGCATTGTCGTCCATGAAGATGAAATTAGGCCTGTGTTGTTCATGCAGGGGCACAATGACTGGATTAATGATGTTATTCAGGTAGTATGGGCTTGTCACTGTACCATTCACAAAGTGTAGGGCAGTTCTGTATTGACTAGACACACCTGCCCACACTGTAACACCGCCACCACCAAAGGGTCGTCTGGTGACAACAGTGGCTGATGCATAGCGCTCTCCTTGACGTCTCCAACATCGTTGGCGGCCATCATTTCTGCTCAACGTGAATCGACTTTCATCAGAGAACAGCACTGAGGCCCACCGGTCCCTCGTCCAGCGTAAATGCTCCCTGGCCCATGCAAGACGATGACGCCTGTGCCTGGTGGTGTGGTCAGGTACCCTTGCAGGTCGTCTAGCACGCAGACCACGCTGATGTAAACGGTTTCGAATGGTCTGACGTGACACTTGGGTGCCTCTCACCTCCCTTAAATGTGCCTGGAGTTGAGTGGCATTCATCATCCGGTTCCGCAGGGCACTGTTCACAATGAAGCGGTCATCAGTGTGGGATGTGGCCAAAGGACGTCCACTTCTATGCCTTTCTGTGACTCTTCCAGTCTCTCTGTATCTCTGTTGCAACCTGCTGATGACACTCTGTGACACTCTAAGCTCAGTGGCCACTTCCCTCTGAGAACATCCTGTTTGAAGCCTCGCAATGGCGAGGTACTGTTGATCAATTGTTAGGTGTCGTCTTGGTCTCATGATGTCAAAATGTGAACAGCATGATGAAGAGGACTGTTTAAATACCAATTCTAATTGAACCAGGAAATTTATTGGTCGATTCATGGATCAAACACCTGTTGTGAATTTTGCCGTTCAGCTCCTTGTTAGAGAACAGCAAGTTGTGCAAAAAGTACTGAAACATTGAATAATTTGACATGTGCATTCAAAAGTTTAGAGAAGGTCAAATTAATTTCACCTGTAAAGGTTATAGTGCATTTTAGGTTCATCCTGAAATTTCACCCGAAAGCCGAATATCCCTAACTTTTTCTGAGTAGTGTATATCCAGCCTAAGGTTTTTGAATGTCATTTTCACTTTTGGCCGCCATATTGTTTTTATTAATATGGTTAAAATAGCTAAAACATGTACTTATTATGTATAGTTCTAGTAAACAACTCAATGTTTCAGTGGGGGGAAAAAATCCAAGATGTACAGTTGAAGTCAGAAGTTTACATACACTTACGTTGAAGTCATTAAAATTATTTTTTGATCACTCCACAGATTTCATGTTAGCAAACTATAGTGTTGGCAAGTGAGTTAGGACATCTACTTTGTGCATGACACAAGTAATTTTTCCAACAATTGTTTACAGACAGATTATTTCATTTTTAATTCACTATATCACAATTCCAGTGGGTCAGAAGTTTACGTACACTAAGTTGACTGCCTTTAAATTTTTAATATTTGGTTGCATATCCTTTGCATGCCATGACTTCCTGATGTCTGTGACCCAACAACATCAAAAGACTCTTGATATCTTATTTTCTGGAACTCTTACAAGCGATACTATAACGTGTCTGCATTTTGAATGGGAATTGGTGGGTGGGACTACATTTAGCTGTAAATTACACTGAAACAGTATTGAAACACATGGTTGGCTAAAGGGCTCGAAGTCATCAAGGGTCTGATGTATCAAACAAGCCTTAAATCATCACTCTGCTGCCAGAAATACAGTAGATATGGATGGATAACTTGAAGGGTTTCTTCTCCTGACTTATATTTCCATAGAGTTGAATTGGAACATTTATCAGGAGAAACGACCCTTAAAGTGATCCATCCATATCTACTGCATATCTGGCAGCAGAGTGATGCTTTGAGGCTTGTTTGAGTGATGCCTCAGACCCTTGATGACTTACAGCCATATTCCACACTGTTCCAGCATAATTTACAGCTAAATCTAGTCCCACCCCTTAGTGTATGAAACTTCTGACCCACTGGAATTGTGATATAGTGAATTAAAAGTGAAATAATCTGTCTGTAAACAATTGTTGGAAAAATGACTGTGTCATGCACAAAGTAGATGTCCTAACTGACTTGCCAACACTAGAGTTTGCTAACGTGAAATCTGTGGGGTGGTTAAAAATGAGTTTTAATGACTTCAGCCTAAGTGTATGTAAACGTCCAACTTCAACTGTATATAGGAGAGAAAACCCCCATTCAAAGCTATTGTGGCAGCCATATTGGATTTGGAGCAAAATCCAGGAGAAAACAGCTTGGGATAAATGTAGAGAATCCTGAATGGAAAGCCTTTGAAACCTGTAGTTTTTAAAGTCCTGTAGTTGTGATCACAATAAATTGTTAACCACTGTTCAGTTCAGCCACGCTCTAAAATGACTGATGCTGGAAACGTCTCCTGTCTGTAGGTATTCTTTGACTTGATGAGAGAAATACAGGAAAGAAAGAAGGAGGAGAGCAAGGAAAAGAATGGAAAAAAGAAGAGGAAAAGTCTGGCCAAGAGAATTCGGGAGAGATGCTGCATTTTATAATGGCTGAGGACCCCCTGCTTACAACCTATGCCAGAATCCTCTCACCTTTGTGTTCTAACCATAGTACTTCCGATTTAGTGTTCGGTGTCCCGTCTCCCCTTTTCCGTCAGTGAGCAGTCAAGACGTGAGAGTTACTGAGACCTCTTTCTCTGGGGATCGGTGTTCTGGGTAAGTTCAGGCGTGGGAAGTGTGCACTTCTATAAAGGAGAACATAAGGAAATAGTTTATTTTTTAATACAAGCTTGGGATGAGCAAGCATAAATTTGGAAGCCAACACAATTAGTTTGAATGAAGCATTTTGACATTTCCTCTTGAAATATTTGGGGCAGGCATAAAATAAGCACAGTGCAAAGCATGACTGATTCCTCTCAATCTCTTTTTCATTGGGGGAAATGCTACCATTTTTTCCATAATTTACCCCCCCCCCTTTCCCTCAGATGGGTTTCTTTGCTGTTGCATTGTTTTTCAGATACCTGGAGAGGTGGGGAGGGTGTGTTGTTCATCAGCTGACTGCAATCAAATACTCAAAGTATTTTTCTTGTAATATAGCTGGTCTTTATATTCAGTTCAGACAGATCACTGTATCTGTAGGCCATTAATACATCTAAAATCAAAATACATCTAAAATGTCTGTGGTATGTGCGATTAGCTAGCTACTCGGCTATGGGCTTTTTTGCCAGGCAACTTTTTTGTAGAGAAACTGATGTTTTTGCTCAGTTCTTAGCTAGATTTAACTTCTCATCATCTCTTAAGTGTCTCACAGGGAGTGAGGGAGAAGTAGAAAGACTGAACAAGCAGGCAGAAACAAGATGGGTGAAACTCGATGAACAGCAAGTCAGGCAAACCCAGTAAAGAACAAGTCAGAATGACGTTTTTTGTGATGTTTTTTATTTGTAAGGTAAAGGAACGTTAATCTTGTTTTCTGCCTCTGTTTGCACTAGTGATTTCTGCTGTGTGGTTATAATTAAGGATATGGTTATAATTGCAGCTCTTACAATGCATGGAATGAATGCACTAACAGCAGTATAAGAAACATTCAAATTTGGCAGCACCTTAATGAATTTATGATGAATTTCCATATACTGCTCTGCAGGATGGTTAACATCCTGGGTTCAGGTACAGCTGTAATATTTAAAAATAATCAATTTTACATGGTTGTTCTTCTTTTTCGTGCATTGCTTGATTCCTAATTCTTTTAATCGACTGACGGCCCTAATCCTAATGCCTTGATGTCGATTGTGAATGTCTAAACTGACAATCCCTTTTCCCTCATCACACTACTGCGCTCGGCAGTCAAAATATGCAATATAATGAGTTTGAAAGAGAGATAGTGAGAGACATTGCCAATGTATAATACAAATAATATTCTTACATTTCACTTTTGTACATTTAGTAAGGAACAATGTGCACATAAACATAAATTGAGCTTAAAAAGAAATGCACCTGGATAATTCTACTCTTAAATTGTACTATGCCTTACTTTATAACTAATGTGAAGGCACATCATCCTTGTAAAGTATCATCCTAGACTAATGTGTTGTGTGAAAGGATATAGAGCACCTGGGCACTGATATTAATGGATAATTCAGTTGTTTTTTTTGTTTGTTTTTTGTTTCCCCCCCCCCCCCCCCCCCCCCCAACTTGGACTTATTTTTAAGAACTATATCCACCATGCTGATTGGTAGTAATAATAATTTTGGCACATCTTTCTTTTTCAAGCTTTGGTTTTCCTGAGAACCTCTCCAATCTGCTTTAAAATGGGGCATATTTAGATACAGTTTGAATTTGGCTCACAAGTCCAGTTTATCTGAACCACTTATTTGGAGGTGAACAAGTGTGAAAGTTGAAATTTATTCGCCAAAATTAAAATTAAAATGTATTCTGTATTTGAACCAGAATACATGGAATAATTGCCTTTCTATCTTAGCCTCTGTTCTCCTTCTATCCTCTTCAGTTTGATTTAGCTCTTCGTCTGTGTATTCCAGTTCAAATAAATATGGGTGGCCATCAAAGTGAAGAGATTCAACATCCTTGTAATAGTCTGATGAATAATCAGCCGTTGCAACAGGATTTTGACTTCGATTTTCCATGTTAGCTTTAAAAAGGCGAGCCACACGCCACTGCAAACGATAATTTTTTGTGTGCACAGAATAGATAAGTACGATAGATCAGTTTTGCAATGTTAAAGAACATGCAACGGAATATATTGATTAATTTTTTAAAACTAATTTCCACTTCCAAATAAAAAGTTTAGATAAACTGGACTTGTTTGAGGTAAATTGAACCTATATGTAACTTTTCCCCATTGGACTCGTAAAGCAGAGTGGAACAGTTCTAGGGGTGACAAGCTCGAAAAAGAAAGAGGGGACAAAACAATTATTATTACCGATCGGCATGGTAGAAATAGTTAATAATAAAAAGTCGAAAATTTTTTTTATATACATCTTTTAAGCTCCCAAATGTGGTTTTTATGAAGTGAGCATACAATTATCACTACATTTCAACCATAGTGCGGTGTTTAGCAGTTGTCTGTTTTTATTTTATAAACTTTATAACTTGTATATAACTATATAACTTGAAAAAAAACAATGGACGTGCAATGCTATTCTTCTGAATGTGTTGCATGACCATGTGTTTTCCAGTATACACTTGTTTCTGGGAATGTGTATGTGCCTGTGCGTGCTTGTGTTGGTGAGTGTTCAAATCCAACATGTGCCATTAGTTTGACCTCACCTGGCCAATACCTCACCTGTTCCAATACTGTCTTCATCCTGTTCAGAAGAGGCTATTCCCAAAAGCACACCCTTCAATACTCTTCATACTAAACATTCAGCAAATGGAACATTTTGTGAATTGGAAAGGACTTTGGAGTCTGTAAGCATTTTTCCTTGAAAAAAAATGATGCGATTTGTTTCTTTGAACACAATTTTCTGTCTGTGGTCAAAAAACTGTTTTGAGCCTGTTTCTATTTTGTTGAAAGGATTTGTTGAATGTGTATTTTTATAGTTTATAAAGTGAATTCCCTTTCATTTTGAATCACTAACATTAATCATCTTGTAATGTTACCTTGCTGTGCTATGAAACAGACTAGAGGCCTAAAAGAATCTAAAAAGAGTTTGAGGCAACTATGACTACAACTTGTCAACAGTTAGTCTAAATTTACCTTCATTTTGGACTGAATTGTTTAAATAACAAGCAAATGATCTGTTACATCTTAAAATCCCCATGGCCATGGTTTAGGAAGTGCATCCATTCAGCTTACTTTTACAGAAAGCATGATTTTTCCATAAACTCCATTCTTACTGAGGAAGGCATTATTGCATTCAGAAAAAAAGGGGATCTTTTAACATAAAGCACTTTAAACATCAGTTTCCTAATCTCAATTCTACAAAAGCACATTTTGCAGCACCACCCTCATTACCTTACCTCCTTGTGCTTAATAGGAATTTGAGCTAATCATTTCAATAATGATTTTAATGTATTCAAACCAAATCTTTAACTTTTTGGTAAAAACCACTCCCCTCACAAAAATAGCTGAACCCTAACGTGCACATTTTGCAGTTGCTATAAGAGGTGATCTGTGCTCATTTCAAATGAGAAGGACAAATACAATGCAAAAAGTCTAAATGGTGGAAAACTGATTACTGACATAAAAGGGCTAATTATTCCATTCCCCTTAATTTATGTATGTTTCTGTCACCTGATGAGTGGTGTCTCCCCCTCCACAGCTAAACTACGTCAAGCTGACAATAGCTGTTGTAGGTTGGTGGTGGCAGGGCGTTCCAACACCCAACAGTGCTTGAAAAATCAGAGACATATTTGTGCCGAAGAAAAACACATTGTACTGTAGGTCCCAACACACCGAACCAAAGGTCATCTTGGTATCAATGCACAGAAGTCTACTTCTGAAGGTTGAATGTGATGATGGAGTATGTAGCAGATTTGCTGGACTGTAAATCATGTTGTTTCCCTGCTGTGCAACTACCATAATTCCATGGTACTACATTTGCTTTCTCTCACAAAGCTGTGGGCTGAAATGGCCTTCAACATCTGTACAATGATAGGCTTTGACTAGAATGCACCTTTTAAAGTCTTTTTTTAGTAACATTTTCTGTGTGTGTGTGTGGGCGTGTATATATATATATATATATATATATATATATATATATATATATATATATATACAGCCAGATACAATGGTGTAACGTCATGTGGACTTTTTTTTGTTCCTCATTGCTATTTGTTAAAGTCTTAAAAATTAAATTGATTATAAAACCAAGGTTTTTAAAAGATCTTTCCACCATTTTATTTTTGGGGTCAGACTCCTTTTGGACTGTTTTGTGTCAGTTGTGCATTGTGAGAACTTGGTTCATGGACACTGGCTCAGTTCTCCATTCCACCATGCTGCTCGTCTGTAGGAGGGGTGTTTAAAATGGTGAAAAATCTGAACGTAAACTCCAAAACATTTTGAATATTCATGCACCTGCGTCTAGCTAAATCAACATTATTTGTGTCTTTTCATATTCATTGTAAAACATTGAATTTCAGTTTAGTTTGATGTGTCCCCTCTTAAATGGTTCTCTCTCTCTCTCTCTCTCAAATGCTGGTTTATATATTTGCGTAGACTTACATTTTTCTTTTTTTTCCTAAGCCCAGTGCAACCAAGAATCCTCAGTGAAACCACTAATATTGTAACTTGCTGTTGTCAGGTGGGTACAAAGGAGCAATGACGCTGTAATGTCAGCATTGCCTGGTTAGAGCTGATGTCCCTTCTACCCGCACATTAACTGCTGTATGTTGAGCCATTTAAGAGGAGGATAAAGAACACCTAAAATTTAAATAAACAAATACCATTTTATAAAATCTTCCTCAGCTGCCTCTGCTTCATTCTGTTGAAATTACACCATGAAATCGTAACTTTGTAGTAAAATAATTAATTAATTTAGAAAACCAGGATAATGGTAGGGCATACCTGTTACTTGGGGTTCAGGCTCAAAATGCACTTTTTTATTTATTTTTGGGTTTGCAAGTTTGCAGTAATACTGCCAAATGACTAATGTGTGGCTTATTACTCTCCCTTTTTGATGTAGCCACATGTACATGTAAAAACGACATTTTTAAGAAAAGGTTAGTGTGAGGGAATCTAAGTCTACTGGATTCATTTCAAAACTGGTGTTGTGACATTCTAGCATTGGTTACCTGGGATATTGGTTGAAAGTGTGGATCATTCCTTCAGTATGGATGTTTGAACTGATTCGTAATCCATGTTATTCGCAGCTGCACTGATGAAATTTAGTCATCAATTAACTGATTTTCTCAGTCTGTATCAATTTTAGGAGTGTGTGCACTTTTACCCCTGAAGAAATTCTTTATTTCTGTCAGGATTCCCTCAAATTTGTTTTATGAGTAAACAATTTGATCCTTCAGTGCTCTGTTTGGATGTTGTCAGTCTGCCTATGTGCAGACTGTTGAGACTAACTGACTGAAACTGAAGATGTGTGACTGTAAAGCAGGCCATGTGTATTGCCCTGTGAATTACATTTCCATTGCAAGCCACCAAATTTG
Source organism: Synaphobranchus kaupii (assembly GCA_029718625.1). Lineage (NCBI taxonomy): Eukaryota > Metazoa > Chordata > Actinopteri > Anguilliformes > Synaphobranchidae > Synaphobranchus > Synaphobranchus kaupii. The sequence goes on along the minus strand of CM056377.1, from coordinate 45,377,313 downwards.
ACCAGTCAGTGAATTAAATGCAGTTGAATACAAATTGGAAATATTTATATTGAAGTTGGTGTTTATGGGCATATCTTATACTTAACAATCCCCGCATAAGCTAACATACATGTAATTATAAGAGCTTGGCATGTCTCCCTCATTTGATTCTCAGTATTTACTACCAGTATCTTATGAATATTTAGGACTATTAAACGAAGCACACTACTATTTATTGATTTTACTTTGTACAGATAAACCTAGTGTAAAAACAAGCATAAGAGGAAAAAAATATATCCATTATTTTGCACCTTATGCGCAATGAGGTTTTGCAGAACTCTTCATTTGTATCAGTAAGAGAATGGTTCAGCTGTAGCTTTACATTATAAAGTTTAAAAAACTCAACATTTGTTGTGAAGACACTTGTAAACAACCAATAGCATGCGATTACCAAATCCTTTTCTCATTTCTATTTTTTAATTGCCTTCACGCTCAGTTTCTTCTTGAACACTTTATGTGGTCTGATAATTATTCCATTCGTGATTTTTGCTTAACAAGCTATAGGTGAATCTTCTGTAATGGATCCCTCAACAAACTACAGGTGAATCTACTACAGGGCCCTCAGTAAGTGCATTAGTCTAACTGCTTTCCATAATGCTTTTCCAGGTCTGATTCAGTTGGCTGGTAGCCATATGACACAGAAATGTAATATGCCTTTAAACTATCTATAATATGGGGTCTTTTCAAGTGACTCTCTCTCTTCTGTCCTGAGGTTTGCACAGACGTGCAAATCCACTATATTGTAGGTTTTCAAAAAATGTGGATTCATTTCTATGTGATGGAAATGTACTAGCCTAATTAGGTCCTTGAAGCCCCCTAAAAGTCAATCTGGAACTTTGCAGACTGATGTAGAGAGTTCTACCAAACCTTGTCTTGCATGTAATGCAGGTGCATTTGTTGGAAACAAACCTAACCAAATAAAGACAAAAAAGTTTGTCCTCGTGCATGTCACAATCTTACTTCAAGGCTATTGGGGTTCAGTTAAGTAAAACAATATCTGCAATAAAAAGTTTCAATATATTAAATAGATCTAGCATTACATACTGAAAATGGCAACTATCCGATGCATAGATCTAATGCATATTTTGAAGGTCTCTACAATTTAATTTCTGGTTAAACTCCAGTTTCAAGCTGAGAATTGGAGCCATTTATTTTCTTTGTGCTTTTACACTGTTCTATGTAACATCTTGTTAACTAGTTGGCCATTTTTAACACAGCGATATTCATGAATGGAATGGCATATCATTACAGGTGGAAAGAAAGGTAACACTGGTGTGCTCTGAGGTTTAGACTGTTTCTAAAGTCGTCCACTCAGCATACTTTTTCCACAGCTTGACTGTCCTAGCAGGGTATTACCTTAGTAATTGGCATTAGTCCTACACTCGACTGACAGCTCGCCATGACGGTGCAGACCACAAAACTATATTTCTGTGGTGTAGACCCATGCTCGACACATTACGAGAAATTTTGCTCACTTACTAGAGGGAATAAGGGTGAAAGGAAGCGAATTTCCGTGCAACCCGGATGTTCCCGCTATAGACAATAGGAGAAAGCGGCCATGTCGCGGCACTCTTTCGCTCGGAATGTGCCAATTTTAATCCTATAGTAACTTTGGGGCCGTATTTTGCTTATTGTTCCAAATTATATGGTAGACTACATGTAGAATAAATAAAAGAGGGATTTGTGTCTCAAATGCTGGACTGTTGATCCGTTATCCTTGTAGAATTGTTTTCTTTCTGACTGGGAGGAACTTGTTAACCGGTGTCAGGGGTTTCCTTTGGCTGTGACGTATGGAGAAGAACAGCAGCAGGCAGTGCTATTTGTAACCAACCAGCAGCTCAGTCAATCTGAAACGCTAGCTAACAATATTGTTCATGTTCGGTTACAAAAAGAACATAATATATTATAAAGGGCTAACTGCGTAACTTGGTGTTGCCTACATGTCGTTTAACAGGCAATACACTTGTTACAATAATCGATTCGAATGGGTATTTAAAAAATATATATAACGTTTTAGTGAATCTGCCGGAGTAAAGTTGAAGTGGATTCGATGAATAGCTAACGTTACTTCCTTATCGAACCGAAATGGGATGGCAGCGAACAAGAAGTTTATGAACTGAGAGTCGTGTTATTTACGATATGATTTTTTCCCACATGTTGGAGATTTTAATTTTGATGTTAGCAAATTAAATGAATAAAATTATATATTTTTTTAAAGACTACGAGACTTGTTTGGTAACGATAGATATGATAGTATGTTAAGGACCGTGGCGTGGGTTTAACTTACACGCAGCCTCTGCTATCGCTACCTAGCAAACTGTTGGTTGGCTAGCAGGGAGCTAACAGTTAGCCAATTAATTTTTTAAACTAACTTAGACTAACGTTATCTGGACCATGTTCGTAGTAACGTATGTACTCGGATAGCGAATTACTTTTTGTCATGTTTCCCCCCCAATGTGAGCGGTGAAATTGCAGTTGGCTAGCTAACTTGGACCGCTAGCTAACGTTAGTTAGCTACTGTGAATATGATGGGCCATCAATCGGCGTAACCTTGCTAACGTCTGTTCGAAAAGTATCATAGGTAGTTAGCAGGTTTAGCTAGGTAGCTAACATTAGTTCACATGTAGTTTTGTGTTGTTTACCTGGGGATACAAACAAGAATACAATATTATAGCTATCTGGATAATTGGATTCGGCTGATTGATAAATGCCGAATTCGGAGGCGGTCCAAGAGGTTCGAGGACGGAGCCCTTCAGAGCAGAGAAATGCCAGACAGGACATGACAAGTAAACCTGGTAACGTTAGCGGTGCATTATCTCAAGGCGAGAAACATGGGGACAAGAGGAGGTCATCGTCCTCTCGGCGAAAGAAACACAAACACGGGAAGGAGAGATTGCAGCAAAATATATCTGAAGATTTCAACTGTGAACGGAAGAGCGCCTTTGAAAGAGATTGTGAGCTTAGAACTTTAACGTTAGTGGAATATGATGATGTCAGTTCGCAGTCAGAGCGGTTCTCCGGGAGCCCCTCTCCAAAACCCGACCAGCATACCCAAAACAGACTTCCACTCCAGCGTGTGAGCGAAACCGAGTTCCTGGACTGTAGCGGCCCTGTATCGCCGGGGAGGAGGTCGAGGAAAGAGCGTCACTCCTCGCACCCCAGGAGAGACTTGCCAAGCAGCCGCTCACCCGAAAGGAACAGAAATGAAAAGGAGCGCAAAAGAAAGGACCATCATAGCCGGGAGAGCGATCCCTCTTACAAATCACGGAGTGGTAGCAGCGGCTACAAGCACAGCAGGGACGGCGTGGGGGATAGCGACAGTAACGGGAAGAAGACAACTCTGGTAACGTCAACCATGACGTCGCTGGATAAAAAGGAGCCTAAGCAGCACAACATTAGAACAAGATTAGAAAAAGACCCACCATCGGCATATAGAGACACCACAAAATCTTACAGAGAAGACCGCGATGAGCAGAGGGCCTACATAAGTCCTGGACTTAAGGAAGAAAGTCCGTATGGAACTTCTTACTCGCATAGCTATGGCCATCAGTCTCCTGGCGCTGGTTATAACCAACCCATATCCAGGAGAAGTCCTAGTTATGGGAACAAGAGACGCTCCCCAAGCCCGGCTTACTACAGCCGAGATGTTGAGCCTTATAGCGCCTATAACAGCTCCAAGTCGCCCGGCTCATACTCGACTAAGAAAAGACTGAGGTCTCCCACGAGTCCATACAACAGACGCAAGTCCCCCAGCTACGGCCGACAGAGCCCTTATGAACTAGGAGAAATTGCTTCCAGTCCATACGGTAGTCGAAGACGATCAAGAAGTCCGTACCCAAAGTCATTCAGTCCGAGTCCAAGGTAAGTAACGTTAAAGTAAGTTGATGGCAAAGTATTAGTTTGTATGCCGAGTTATTTTAGTCAACGTTAACACAACCTGCGTTAAGTTACAGTTGTTTAGCCAATTAAGCTAAGTAGTTAGCAAAGTCAGTTAACGTTAACGGTAAAGTTGGCTAACGTTAGCTATATATATATATATTTTTTACAACCGTTAACGTTATGGAGTAACTTACGTTAGCGAAGTTTGCCAGCTCGTGTCGCAGGCGAACTATTACTCCGTAACGTTAAGTTTAAATATCCCGGCTAATATTCAGAAGGAATACTAATCACCCGCATTTTAAGAAACTGAATTTAGCTGGATTTGAGTCTGGAAGCTAAGGCCTAGTTCAACTAATGCGCAGTCACCAAAGCACCACAAGGCCAGGCTAACGTTAGCTTTGAATGAATTGCCGGCAGTTTCAGTTCAATACTGCAACAAACCTTGGTAACTTTCGAAAGACATAGTGTGTCACATAGCCTACGTTAACCGTACAAATAACAATCAATGTTTCAAGACCTCGCAATGTAAAGCCTTGCTAAAGTTTGAACAACTTAAATTGGGAAAAGTTTTGCTAAATACTAGCTAAGTCAATAGCGGCTAGATAACGTTAGCCAACTTGCATGTGCTCCAGTAGTATTATAAGCCAGGACTGTAGCTAACGTTATCACATCAGTTGTCCTTGAGTTTAACACAACGTGTGTAACGGGGGGAACATAACGTTGCTAGGCTAGCTGTTACGTGTAAACCATGAAACGGATGGGTTTAACGGTGGTTATCGATTTTTAAATGATTGTAACGATTTAAATGTTTTTGTTTTTTGTAAAAGCTTATTTTTATTTTATTTATAACGTTAGGCTAACTTAGCTGGACAACGCTTCGCCTGAACAGGCCACGAGCATCAGGGAAACATTGTGTGTGTGTGTATGTGTGTGTGTATATATATATATATATATATATATATATATATATATATATATATATATATATATATATAATTCTTTATTGTATACGTATTAGCTACATACATGCCAAAACTGGCCAAATGACTATTGACTTTTAATTTGCGGTAAAAAAAAATAATATATATATATATTTTTTTTTTACTTCAGACAACACATGCCAGAGTTGAAATCAACTAAATGTTGTTCAGTGAGGAAATGCTGCACATACCGTTATTTTGTGTAAAAAGGCTACTGTATGGCTAAACGTTTTAGTAGGCCTGCATGTTTTTGAATGTTGAGTAAAGTTGTGTCTATTGTGAAAACCTAATGCGTGTCTAATCAGGCAAGATCACGTTGGGGTGAATGTGGCTGTGCGTTTGCTACACTGCATTTTGGGGGGGGGGGGGGGGGGGGAAGACTTGGCCTACATTTTGCACAGGCCACAATTGTATGGTTGTGCAAGCAGCTGCGAAAACTGTATGATTGACTAGTACGCAACTGTTATAGTTGACTGATTTTAGTGAGTCGAATCAGTAGTGGTTATACATCATTAAATGCCCAACGTGGAATCTAAAATTAATTTACAGCTGTTGTTGATTGTGTTTGTTTTCTCGTTTCAGTTGGAATGTCTCTTAGAATGCTGCATTGATAAATAGTGATTCTTCTGATCTGAGATTCCCTTAAGTGTACACTGCAAACTTAATTATGTGCGTTCTAATTTCTATACTTGATTACGTCATAATCATCATATGTAGCATGTTCAATCTTCAGTCTTTTTTTGATACAACAGTTTTTCCCCATTGACATTAAAGGGAAAAAAAACATTGACATTAAAGGGATAGTTTGGAATTTTGGACATAATGTCTCAATTACGACTTACCCATGATGTAGTTTGATTGATGGAAACCATTTTCAGCTAATTCCATGCTGTCCCTTCTTTTGGACATACACACGTTGCTAATGCTAGCGCAACTCTATGGCAATCGGTAGCATCCACTTCCAAACACACTTAAACACTCCACAGTGCACCCAGAGCAAATAAAATATGACGACAGTCTATCGGGATTATTTTGAGTGTTTATACCATCATTTCTGAAGTCAAACTATCGTTGAATCCTTTACTTTGTGCTGACCTAATATTCTCTGTGGAAGTACGGCGGCGGAGCGAACGTGGCCATTGCAACTTGTTACTCTTCTTTGTTGTCGTCGACCAGTGCCGGCACTACATTTGTAGGTAACGTAAAGTATCCCCCGATAGACTGTCGTCGTATTTTATTTGATTTGGGTGCACTGTGGAGTGTTTAAGTGCGTTTGGTAGTGGATGCTACCGGTTGCCATAGAGTTGAGCTAGCATTAGCAACGTGTGTATGTCCAAAAGAAGGGACAGCATGGAATTAGCTGAAAATGGTTTCCATCAATCAACTACATCATGGGTAAGTCGTAATTGAGACATTATGTCCAAAATTACGAACTATCCCTTTAAGCAAGCAACACAGACAAATTAGAAGCAAGACAAGGATGGATACATAAGAACATATGACTACACACATAACAACATAATAAAATGTAAATAATAATCATAATACAGATATTCATCTCAGTCCATTACCTTCCCATTTACACCAGGATTTCCCTCCACTACTTACCCTGGAGGTAGTCAAACAAGTTGGCATGTTCTATCCATCTTTTCTCTTGGGTGAAAATGCACTTCTAAGTGTGTCTTTCACTACCTTTTCCCAAAACTGGCACTGTATGTAAAGTAATGGAAAACCTGTAGTAATTCTAGGTTGACTAAAGCACAAATGCATGCAGCTTCTCTAGTGTTTGCAAGCCTGTTCAATTGGCTTGTTTGTAAACTCACTATTGTGCTTCAGTGTATTTGTGTAATGTATTTGCACAATTTATCATTTTTATTTGAAAAGTTTTGTAAATATACCAACCATTCCGGTTTACAGATCAGCTGATCTCGGTCTGACATAACAAAGTTAAGATATAACTTCACAGTTATGTCTTTCAAGAGAGTACATTTCATGGAGGAATATTTGTGTTACTATGGCAGTTTTAAACATTTAAATACAATAATTTGAGGATGATGGCGAGTTTGTTTCTGTATTAGTGCAAGAGTCTCCTGTCAGATTTACCATTGATGGCTGGCGATATTGTTTGTTCTGCCTCAGTCTTTGTAGTTTACTGGAGCTTACACTTTGTCTGAGGGGAGGTATCTTATTATCAGAAGTGTATGCTTGCTTTTTTGTGTGTTTTTTCCCCCATTGTGGAATGCCCAATCATATTCACTGGCAGCCAGTGCTCATTGCTTCAACCTCTGCTATTGATTCTTGAGAGCGTGGACGGGCATGTGCTCTCTTCTGAAGCATGTGATGTCAGCTGCTACTTATTATCACACCGCAGTCGTCAAGTTGTGCTTCCATAGATAGGTGTTTTCATGTGCAGCTCAACAGGTGGACTGCGAGCGCCAAATTGACCAACAGGGGCGCTTGTGAGTGATGAGATACTGATGACTTCTTTCAAGGGGCCGTATTTCAGCTCTCAACCTCAGCACCGGATATAATGTTGCCCTCTGTTGATTTATATATAATTTGCACTCAAAAATCCAGTTTCCCCATTGGGCTCCATTCATTTTTGACAACAAAAATAAAATGCTTCCACTCCTATTGATGCTGGAGTTTCAACTATCAACCGTCGCATTTGTTGTCAAAACATTTGAAAGTCATAACACCCTTTGGCCCTGCCCACAGAGAAAGAGACACCCACCACTTCCACAGACCTCGTGCAAGTTTTCTTGGCACGATTGCAGGATTACAGACTGGTATAGCTAACGTTACAGTAAAAATGTCAGCTACAAGAGTTCAGGCAAAACAACGGAATCACACCGAGTTTGTATAGCCTTAGTCTGAATCAGGCATTATCTGGCTACAGCTGGCATGCATGGTTATAGCCGAGTAGCCGGTTCTAGCTAACGTGATCTATACGACATATAACAATAACATTAGCAAACATTTCCTTCTTCCAAGAACTAGCTGCTGACTGAAGTAATGCTATCAATAATAGCAACCTATAGAAAGTAAATTAGTGTTGAAAAGTTTTACCTACATGTCCAGTAGAATATGGGAGCTCCACGTCTGCCTTTAAACCAATCTGTACCCGAACATCTCGCCACCTTCTAAAAGGAGCTCTATGTTTACTCTAGTTTTCGAGCAAGCTTTATCTATTTCCTTTCCTTTTTCTTTGCGTGAAATGGTGTTGGTGCAATGCTTCTCTGCCGTTGTTGGTGAAGTTTCTAGCTGGTGAACTGTCCAGGTCAATTTCATTGCTTATTTGTTTGCGACGTCAACCGGCCTATCTCTTCAATTGGTTTATGTCATAAGCCACTTTGTTTTGAAAACAAAGTTCGGGCAGAATTGATGGTTTTAGAATGCAGAATTTGAGGGTACAAACACAGTGTATGGTGCTGGATTTCAGTCACAACAGTTCTTCCTATGATTGCTACCAACTAAGCATGATCGTTCCCCGATATTTAAAAAAAAAAAGATAATTGTGCACTCCAGCTTTAACTCTGCAGTAGTTATTATTTTTTTTAAATATGTTAAAGATATACATTTTTTTTATTATTCTGGCCTACGTCATATTTTTTGCGTGCTAGTTGGCAACCGATTACATAATCGTAAGGCTAGCCGTCTCCACTTCACTTTCTGCGCCATCCTCGTTGTAAATTTGACTCCAAGGACATGTATGTAAGATGAGCGCAAGATTAAACCTTCCTGGTACGGCTGTATTCCCCACAGGTTTCTATTGGCCTTGCTGTCTCTACATATTATATACTCTACGGATACACTCTCCCTAGGGTGATACTGGCACCAATTGTGGGCTAGCTACCCTTTGAGAATGTTGGATACACAGCAGGCACTGGAAAGGACAGTTAATTTTCTGGGTTTTTTGATATTCTTTCAGTTTTACTGTATGTTTTGATTGGCCGAGATGATTTTTGTGTACAATGAAGGATATTTTTGATATTTAGAGAAGTTTCTGATGACCTGCTGGCTTTACAATGGCAGGTATAGGGCATTCGGAGGTTCGTGGTCTAAAGCAAGAAAGTGGACTTCAACTAACTCCAGAGGAGCTTGTACAATCATATGTTTCTATATGCTGTGCATATGAACAAATACTTTTTACATGTTCTATTAACTATCAGTTTTTATATTGTGATGGTACTTTCTTTAAGCAGAGCAGTTTCAGGTTGCATGTGCCATATGGTTAGGCTGCTTTGGAGTTAATTTAATTTTCTTGTTTTAGACCACAAATCCCAGTATTATCTGCCATTGTGTAAGGCTGCTAAGTTGTCAAACGTCTGACAAACCAAAAAAAAAAAAAAAAAGAAACCTTTCTGGATCAATTGTAAATGTACAGTAAAACTGAAACAACATCAAACCCCCCCCCCCCCCCCCAAAGTGAACTTTAACAGGATGTGTCATCTGGCAGCCCTGATGATATGCATACTTGTCATTTCATGAAAGATGTTGTGAAGCATTAAATGTAGCCTATAGACTGTTGTGCAGCAAAAATTGGTAGTTTGCAGTAAAATATCTTATTTTGGAATAGCCCATATATTTGATTTAATTTCTGAATTTTAAAACCTCCATTCTGCTGTGATTGTGACCTAGTCTTGATGCTTTTGTAATAGACGTACAGCCAGTTGTTGTGGTGGTCTTTATGGTGCATAGATGGCATTGTCGCATAAACGGTGTCCCTCTACCATCTCTCTCCCGTGTAGGCGAGCTGGAAAGTCCCGCAGCCGCAGCCCGTACCCCTCCCGCCACTCCCGCTCACACAGTCGCCCCTCCAGCCTCTCCCCCAGCACGCTGACGTTGAAGAGCAGCCTGGCCGCAGAGCTTAGCAAGCAGAAGAAGGCCAAGGCGGCCGAGGCCGCTGCCCGGGCCAAGAGCTCCAGCAACGTCTCCACTCCCACGAAGGGATCTTCCTCCGGCAGTGCCCCCCAGCCAAGCCCCAGCCAAAATCACAGCGTCAAGAAAGCCCGGCCCCCGTCCCCGCCCCTGCCCGAAAAGGGGCCCAGGACCCCGGTGTCCAGCCGACCCCAGTCCCCCGTCGACTGGCCCCCCAAGCGAACGGCACCACCCCCCCAACCCAGCAAAGATAACAAGGGTAGGGATGACTCATCCTCCCAGCGACTCCGGGGCAAGAGGAAACCCTCTGCTCAGACACAGGGAAAGGACAAGGAGCGCTCTATTGACCAACACATCCCTACACTGGCCTCCCTGCCCATGCCCCCAGCCCTCCTTGAGCACCTGGATGGAATGGATAGGTGAGTGAGTCGAGCTACAGTTCTGGAAAACAACTGAAACATAAAGCAGAAAATAAAATGGACAGCGCTCATCTCAGAAAGGTGCTAACCTATACACTAACTATACACTCTCAATCTAAAGGATATAATTTGACTTAATCTGCGCTCTTTAGTATTTGAATATTTGCAGGTACTTTAAAGGAGTACAAAGAGTCAAGCAAACCAAAAACATTGTACCATTCAAGAAAAATGTTGTTCCTTCAGGTAATTACAAGAGATTCTTACAAGAGATTTTTCTTTTTTTTTCTTTTTGACATTTCTAGTGCAGGTATTGTAGTATAGGTTTTAATGCTCGTTTTCTCAGAATAAAAGGTATTTTTCTCAGTTCAGATGTGACAGTTGGATAAATGGTGAGGGTGAAACTGAAAGAAAGCCCGTTTCCTCTTTGGAGTAAGTGTTTTTTTCAAAGTTGTAGCTGGTAACCCTATAATGGATTTAATTTTTATTATGTTAACAAACTTTGTTTTGTTAACAATTACCAATTTTGCTATGCGACTTACTACTGGTTGTGTTGCACATTCATAACATTTATTTTCCCTTTTTTTCATAGGTAGAAAAAAAGGCTTCTCATTAGGTTTGTTTCAGTAGGCTCAATAGCTCTCAGGATAATAACAAAACTTTAAAAAGTGGTATTGCAAAATGGCACATCGGGAAAATTTAAATGCAAGGATTTCATTCACGGTTATTTATTCAAGGTTTTTAAATACAAGGTTTTAATTCACTGCACACCGGTGAATGAAAATGTTTTTTATTTTATAAAAACCACAATAAGAAGTTGCAGGAGAAATAGTTTTTTTTATAGAACCGCAACCATTTAGCTTTTGGGATCATCTGCACTAAGTTTGGACACATCACATCTAATGTAAATAAAAATGTAAAATGGCTATCAATAAAATGCTTGTGCAAAAAGCAGTTCAAGTTTCAACATAAACGGTGCCACTCGCTTTCATAACAGCCCAGCACCATGCTAAGAGGTCTCTGCCTCGGGCGCTCCGTTTAAGCTGGAATTTGTTTGTCTGTGGGAGCCTAATTCCTCTAGACAAAACATGGTGCCTGTTTGAGAATGCAAAATTGTACATAATGCACCATGGAGAGCATTAGTTGTACTTGCTGCTGTATTAGTACAGCAATTGATTCATTTCTAATCCACACTTTTGTGCTCACGTTGGATATTTTTGCTCATGGACGACTAAAGAAGTGGAAGAAGGTTACATTCCTCTTCACTGCTGCCATTTGAATCTTTAGCATGACGTCTTGTCCCTGCGCTGTGTCCTGAGCACCAATGTAAGCCAGCATATTGACTGCTCTTCTCTCCCTCTCTCACACTTAATCTCTTGGGCTCCAGCTTGAAGGACTGCCTGCCATCGCGCTCAGGGAAGAAGAAGGTGGAGCACAAGCCTCGGCAGCTCCTCAGCGACCTCCCCCTGCCCCCAGAACTACTGGGTCTTAACCCTAGCTCTCCTCAAAGCCCCCTGGACGACAAGAAGACCCTCACACCCTGCCGTAGGCCCAAGTGCGTCCTCTGGGCCAGTCTTTACCATTATCTCACGCAGCTTTGCCGTGGTTTGTTCATATGCCAATGTGTCAGTCTACTGATGATCTCTCCTCTGCTCATTCACAAATTAAGCCTATCTTATTTGAAATGTTTCCTTTCCCTGTTCAGGATATGTGGACCTCGGTTTGGTGAAATCAAACAGATGGAGACTGACTGGGGGAAGCGCTGCGTGGACAAGTTTGAGATAATTGGGATTACAGGCGAGGGCACCTATGGCCAGGTGTACAAGGCTAAAGACAAAGACACTGGTGAATGGGGAAGCATGATTAATTAATTTTATAAGTTTTAGAGTGTCAGCAAACCATTTTATTTTATATACAAACACCAATTCCAAAAAAGTTGGGACAGTATGTAAAATGCACATGAATGCAGAAATTAGTGATTTATAAATTCTCTTCTGGGAAGTTAAAAAAAAACACCTGTTTGGAACATTCCACAGGTAAACAGGTGATGCTATCATGACTGGGTATGAAAGGATATCAAAAGACTCTTGATATCTTATTTTCAGGTACAAGCGATGCTATAACCTCGCTGCATTTGAATGGATCTCTATGGGAATTGGGGGGTAGGACTAGATTAAAATGTAAATTACACGGGAATAGTATGGAACCCATGGTTGGCTAAATGGCTGTAGGTTATCAAGGGTCTGAGGCATCAAACGAGCCTCAAACCATCTCTGCTGCCAGATATGCGGTCGATATGGATGTATCACTTGAAGGGTTGTTACTCAGGATTTATTTTCCTATTGAACTCTATGGTAAAATAAGTCAGGAGAAACAACCCTTAAAGTGATCCATCCATATCTACTGCATATCTGGCAGCAGAGTGATGATTTGAGGCTCGTTTGATACCGCAGACCCTTGATGACTTGCAGCCATTTAGCCAACCATAGGTTCCATACTATTCCCGTGTAATTTACAGCTTAATCTAGTCCCACCCCCCAATTCCCATAGAGATCCATTAAAATGCAGAGAGGTTATAGTATAGCTTGTAAGAGTACCAGAAAATAAGATATCAATAGTCTTTTTATATCCTTTTATACCCAGTCATGGTAGCATCACCTGTTTACTTGTGGGATGTTCCAAACAGGTGTTTTTTGAACTTTTTTTCTTTTTGGCCCCCTATCCCAACCTTTTTACAAAGAAAATATTTAATGTTTTACTTATCAACTTTATTGATTTTTGTAAAGTTTTCAATTAAATATATGTAAAAGAGAATTTACAAATCACTTTCTGCTTTCATGTGCATTTTACATACTGTCCCAACTTTTTTTACAGTTGGGGTTTGTACATGTAATCTAAGAGGGAACGCTAGATTTTAATATAGCCTTGATTCAGACGGTTGTGCCGTGTTGCTCGTAAAAATGGAATGCAATGAACACCTGTTTGATATCCATCTCCCACTCTAAAGCGGAAATGGTGGCCTTGAAGAAAGTTCGGCTGGACAACGAGAAGGAAGGCTTCCCCATCACAGCCATCCGTGAGATCAAGATATTGAGGCAGCTCAATCACAATAGCATCATCAACATGAAGGAGATTGTCACTGACAAGGAGGACGCCCTTGACTTCAGGAATGATAAGGGTACATCTTATTGTAGCTGGTAGTTGATTGCCTGCACATTTTGAGATTGATAAGTAGGATATGCTAGCAAAGTGAATTTGTCACAAGCATAGTAATGAGGGAATCCATTCCAGAAAAGCAAGACAAAAATAAATGTGACCCTTATGAAAAAGGCACTTTTGATAGTTTCCTGTAACCAGGAAACATGCCAGTCAGAGAGAGAGAGACTCCTTTTAAGGCACCAGCGTCAGTCAGTTTTCAAACTTCCAGCTACTGTAGTCTTCCTTTTGGATGGTGCTCTGGCTCTCGCTCACTTCCTCTGCGATTTCCCCAGGTGCGTTCTACCTGGTGTTTGAATACATGGACCATGACCTGATGGGGCTTTTGGAGTCTGGCCTGGTCCACTTCGATGAGGGCCACATCAAGTCCTTCATGCGGCAACTTCTGGAGGGCCTGGACTACTGCCACAAGAAGAACTTCCTGCATAGAGACATCAAGTGTTCCAATATTCTGCTCAATAACAAGTACGCTTTCAGGCTGGGAGTTTGAATTTGTGTCACGTCAGCACAGCAGCGATGTTAATTTGTACTCTTATGAAAGTATATCAGTTTTCAAAATCAGGGTGACTTGACAAATGTTCCCTGAGTGTGTTTATTTCATATAGAGAGACTATAAATGAAACGTACTTGTGAGATGAAACCAACTGAGTCATAAAATGGGCTTTACTGACATTGACATTTTCAACAGAAATTAATAAAAAAAACTTCAGTAATTAATACATTAAGGGCTGGTTTCCCAGACGTGGATTAAGCCTAGTCCTAGACTAAAAACACTCCATTGAAAAAAAAATCTTTTAGTCTAGGTCTAGGTTTAATCCATGTCTGGCAAACCAGGCCTTAATTCTATTAAAGGCCCACATGCATGTTTCGTGTTTTTGAGCTTTTCATATCCTGGAACTTTTCAATTGTGTTCCATACTGATTCAAGTAAAAAAAATTAAAAAAATGCAATTTTTGTCGAAGTATGCATATTTTAGGATTTAAATGCGAGTTCTTAGTAAAACAATTTCCCACGTGATATGACGTACATTTTTGCATGATTTGTTGGTGTCTCAGTCCGAATGTGTACAGACGGGGCGGGTTTGGGGCTTTTCCAAAAAGATACGTCACTGCTCTTTGCTAACGTTTTGTGGGTGTTTCAGATACTAAAACCAGGAAGAGAATGCTGATGCATGTGGGCCTTTAAAATAAGTCATTGGTTAATAGCCAATTGTTTGGGATCTTGTGCAAAAATAATGTTACTGTAGTTCTCATGCTTGTATTTTTAATATAATTGTAAATGTGGGGATCAAGGTGCTCTTTTGAAAGAAAAAAAAAAGAAAATTGTAGTTTTGAAAACAGGCTCAACTGTAAAAATATTTTGTGGTTGACCAGTGTTATGTTCTTTGGTTCCACTAGGGGGCAGATTAAGCTTGCAGATTTTGGCCTGGCACGACTCTACAACTCCGAAGAGAGGTAAATGTTCTCCATGTATGGTGTCATTTTGTCTCTAACACATTGGCAATATCACTCAATAGTCTATTGAGCTGCTCATTGAAACCGTGCATTCCTAACAAAGTATTACTCGTATTCAATGTATGTGATATAGATGGGTAACTATCTAAGCAAAAAATAATTCAAACTAATTCCTTAACAGTTGGGCTTTCATAGTAGACATTACATATTGCATTATATCACATTAATTTAGCAGGCACTCGTATCTAGGGTGATTTCTAATGTAGGAGAAACACAAGTGCGTCATCTGATTAATATGAGCACAGTGCCAGACCTGGTTTTATTTATTTATTTATTTTTTAAACTGTTATCTTTTATTTTGGACACAAAAAGAAAGCATTTTGCTTTTTAAATCAAACAAAAGCGCATTTGACAAATCATTGCTACTGATCTTCTGAAGGGAGATCAGAATGTCCAAGTATGTTTGTAATTGAGTATAAATAAATGGGTATTTGAATAGTAACATAATCAACTACTAGCCTAAAATCTGATCACCATTTTTCACCCCCCACCTCATTAATATAAATATCTTTTATAAATAATTCATTGTTTGTATTAATGCAGTAGTTAATGCAAACATTTTTACAGAACAAATTATGCAATAAAGCCGTTGGCCTGCATTCTTAAGAAATTGACACTGCAGAACAGTTTTATTTAATGAGCATACACAAAGCTGAAAGACATGTAATTTGGCTTGATTGACATCTCATGAAAGTAGTCTCAACTTAAATTGTACTTGCATTAGTGAGCAAAGCAAGTGTTCCATTAGCTGATGTATTACAACATTCATTTACATAATGTAAGCCGAATGACGCAATTGAGGACGACGTGAATCCTCATTAACTTTTACAGCTATTCTAAGTCATTCTAAATTACGCGATTTTGCTGTTTGTGCAATAAAATACAAACCATTTATATTCTACTATTACTATTATAACTACTGGAATATAACCATTAGTATACAGGCAATACAAAACCTATAGCTATTCTATGAGCTGTGCGGGGTTCGATTGTGTCAGGACATGGTGAGGGGATTCTTCATCGCTTGGCACTCTGGACCTGGATGAGGTTTCATAATTGCACTCCTCGGCTGTAATGTGCACAGTATGGCTTGATTGCTCTACCTACAATGTAAATATTTATATGTAAAGCCACTTATTTTTTAAATTAGTTATGTACAATGTTCATTTATATTTATTTTATAATTAAATCATTTTATTATTAATTCATATTATTAAAGAAAACATTATTTAACCATTTCAGTTCTCAGAGCATATTTCTGCCAGGTACTCCACTGATATTTCTGTACATTATGAAGCAAAAGTATGTCCTATTGACATGACTCTATGATGTGGCTATTCCATACCACCTATTCTTGTTATGTAAGATTATATACCTGGATTAACACTTGTGGTTTTCTCATATAATGGGGCCTACCAACTAATCCACATCCTGTCCAGGCCTAAATTTTACATTTCCTGATGGGGATAAGTCTTGTGAACAAATGAGGGGTTGCATGTGGGTTAACCTGCTTAATCTGTATAAAACCGGGGATGGTGAAAAACAGTCAGTATCACCTCAGGTCTCTAAAGTTTAAACGGGGGAAAAAGTTGATGTAAAAATAATAACAATCGTAAAGTGACTAACAATCTTGCTTTGAGATGTAAGTAGACAGACAATGTGCTCTGCTGCCAGCAGTACAGTAAAAGGGAGCTGGTGGGTTTGGGTTAGGACAGAGAAGTTTGTGATTATCCCATAAATAGAACACTTCATCTACACTGTAAGCCTTGGTTACCAGCTGTTATTTGTTACATTTTGGCCTGCTTCAGATGAGTTGGTCAGGGAGAGAAACAAGTTGTAAAACGTTTTATTAAACTTTTATATTATAAGGAGAGAAACTAATTTGCATGAAACTGCAAAAGAAACTGTTGCTACTGCAATACAAAAAAAAAGGGTATGGAATTTACTCTGGGCCCCAAGTGTGGCCCATGTTGGTGTAGAACCACTGGCATTACCGAGAGCTGGGGTGTTCAATCCTATCCAAAATGGGCCAGTGTGAGTGCAAGTTTTTGTTTTAGCCCAGCACTACAACACTTGATTCAGCTAATGATCTAATCCATAGTCTTGAATCAATCACACCTTGGTAAGTAGAATCAGGTGTCTTAATGCTGGGCTTAAACAAAAACCTGCACCCACATCGGCCCTTTTCGGATAATATTAGACACCCCTGACCTAGAGAGGCAATGAAATGGTTCAATGTTTTCATTTCTATTTTGCGTAATTTTGTTAGTCTGTCCTCCATTGTCTGTAGTTAATACAGATTTGCAGTAGCATCAGAGAAAGGACTGACGTGTTGATTGATGTGTGTGTTCACCAGTCGACCCTACACTAATAAGGTGATCACCCTGTGGTACCGGCCACCAGAGCTGCTACTGGGGGAGGAGAGGTACACGCCTGCCATAGATGTCTGGAGTTGTGGGTAAGAGGAGCCTTTCATGGATAGGTCTTCACTGCTGTGGTAATTTGAGACTTGCCATTTTTCTTTTAGCCCTTTTTTCAAGGCCTGTAGTAGTTCTGAATTCAGGTTTTTATATGTACAAAAGGGTTCCCCACTCTGGTTTTAGACTAAGTGGAAGTACCTGCTGTGAATTTGAGTGACCTGTTTCTAGCCTGTGTCCCCTTCCACACTTCAAATTTTTTTTTACCATTACTTTCTTGCTGTCTTGTTTTCTCAATACAGTTGCATCCTGGGAGAACTGTTTACAAAGAAGCCCATCTTTCAGGCTAACCAGGAGCTTGCCCAGTTAGAGCTCATTAGGTAAGTTGTGATTTGAAAGGCTGGCCTGCTTCCTTACAATGACTGTAGTCTGCGGTGTGAAAAGAAGCAGCTGGTGACTCCACGTGTTTCACAGAACCGTGCTTGTCTACACTGCTGAATCGGCAGTGGTGTTCGTGCATGAACGTGGCTGCAGTTGTAGATTGAACATTCCAAATCAGGGTGGGAATCGGATATTTGCTTCAAATTTATTATTAAAAAAAAAGGAAAAGGCTGGCCTGCTGTTGATACAGGGCAGCATGTTTTGTATTGTTGTTTTTTTAAAAAGAAAAATCTGACTGCACCCTAATCCACATTGTAAAAATGACGGGACACCTAAATAACACCCACCTGACCTCCCAATGTGTACTTTAGTCTTCACTCGCATGTCTGGTCTGAAGCTGCATACTTTTCTGAAGTCATGACCAGCCTATGATGGTGGAATTTCTTCTGACTCTTCCTATAGCCGAATCTGCGGAAGCCCATGCCCTGCTGTGTGGCCGGACGTGATCAAGCTGCCATACTTCAACACCATGAAACCAAAGAAACAGTATCGAAGGCGGTTACGGGAAGAGTATGCCTTGTACGTGCAGCCATCTTTAGTCAATAGTGCTCTATGTGCAAATACACGATGTAGCAATCATTAAAATGGGCTTGTTTTTTATGTTAAATGATGACAATCTCTCCTCGTCAGTATACCACCCACAGCCCTGGATCTGTTTGACCACATGCTGGCGTTGGACCCCAGCAAGCGCTGCATGGCCGAGCAAGCTCTCAACAGCGACTTCCTCAGAGATGTTGACCCAGCCAAGATGCCAACACCAGAGTATGTGTTATATGTTGCCAGAGCAAAGCTTCCCCAATTCTTTACCTAGACCGTTGTAGATAAGATAATGTGTATTTCTATAGACGAGACGAAAACGGGCATGTTTTAATCTTATCTATAGAAAACGGGTTCTCCTCGTCTCTCAGTGGTTCTGTCCTCCCATCAGGTCGTCTAATGTGGTTTCTAGCATGACCTGTTATATATGGAGTTTGTCCAAATTTTCTTCCCTTTTTCTCCAATTTTTGGAATAAAGTATCAAAGCTAGCCAATTCTTGATTACCTGTCACTGACTGTTTCCTTGGATTTGAATGAAAACATTTCCACAAATCTTTTTTATCTTCAAGTTAAAAGGTGACATGACAAAGTGACTGCTGGAAATATTTTTCAGCAAGACATTCCTTATTAGTTACGCATTTTGTCCGTTATGCATTCTTGAATCTTCTGCGCGCCATATGAGACATGAGTCATAGTGGCTGTTCAACGGACTTAGTCTACTTTCAACAACTGGTACTGACCAGACCCCCTGGCCCCTTTCTCTGTCCCCAGTCTCCCCCTGTGGCAGGACTGTCACGAGCTGTGGAGCAAGAAGAGGCGGCGGCAGAAGCAGATGCCGGAAGAGCCGGCCGCGCCCAAGGCCCCCCGTAAAGACCTGGGGCTGAACGACAGCCGCAGCAGCACCCCCCAGGGCCTCCCCGCCCCGGGCCAGCACAAGCCCCAGAGCACCGCCACCTCCGCACTGCTGGGTCAGTGGATCCTGTACAGCGCCTCGTACGCTTACACCGCAGCATTGTGCTTCCCTGTCGGGAGGCCAGGCTTTAGCCGTCGTCTGTTCTGGTTCAAGGCTAAACCAGATGGCGAACTGGCATTTACTTGGGAGGACTTATTGGCATTGTTATGCCTTTGTTTTAGATGTTCTTAAACTACTGAAATTACTACAGAGCTTACTATATGTAAAGGCGGGTAAGCTAAAGCTACAAAAAATTAAGACTACATCAGTTGTTAAATTTATATGTATTTGGTACAGTAACATTCTCTTCAGTGCTGACTGACTTTAGTGTCCGGACACCTCCCTCCCTGCAGACTCGAAATCCTCCGGTTCCCAGCTGACGCAGGAGCAGCTGACCGTACTGCTCAACTTGCTCCAGTCCAAGAGCTCGGTGAACATGGCGCAGTTCGCCCAGGTCATGAACATCAGGGTGAACCCCGAGACTCTGCAGCAGCTCACCAAGGTTTCGCTGCCGGCCAGCATCCTGGCCGAGCCCCCCAAGCCCCCCCAGGCAGGGGGAGCACCCCGCACTCCTCCCCCGCCCAGCAAGCTGGAGGGGGAGGCAGCCTCCACGGCGGCGCAGGGCGCCTTCACCGCGCTCCTGGCTCAGCTGCTCAAGGTCCAGCAGAAGCAGAGGAAGGAACCCAGCGCCAGTGGAGAGGGGGGGGACGGAGTCGCTCCCCCTTTTGTCGGGACGGTGGGCCCAGAGCCGTTCTCGGAGGCACAACAGCCCCCAGAGCCCAGCCCCGTCTCGCCTGGTAAATACAGTTCTTCTCGCTTTGCCATTGTCAAATCTGCGAAGGGTTCATGGGCTAGAACCTTTTGTCCACTGAGGTTTTCAGATGCATGTTGCTTCCGTCAATGTCCAATTGATTACTTGTATGTTGTAAAGTAATGCTCTCGTGCTCCATCCTTCCTTGTCTTCATTAGTGCATTTAAACTGTGCTTTCTGACACCCGGCTGTGTCTCTGCTCCTGCAGCCTCTGAGGGCGGCGGTACGTCCGGTCCGCCGCAGCCTCCCAGCCCACTCGATCTCCCGCACATCCTCCCCCCGGACCAGAGACCCCCTGAGCCCCCGGAGCCGCCACCACCCACCTGCGAGGACCTGGACTACCGACAGGCCGCTGGTGCCGACTGTGGGAGCAGGGTGGGCCTGACGCCGCCTGTCGACGGCAACAACGTGATGGGCGGGGATGGAGGACAAGCACCCGAGCCCGATTACCCGCCTCCCCCACCCCCTCCTCAACCCGCTCAACCCGAGGCGCCTAGCTACAGCAATGACTACACCAGGGACGGTGGCTTCCCCCCGTGTCCCCCGCCCCCACCTCAACCCGCTCAACCCGAGGGGCCTAGCTACAGCAATGACTACACCAGGGACGGTGGCTTCCCCCCGTGTCCCCCGCCCCCACCTCAACCCGCTCAACCCGAGGGGCCTAGCTACAGCAATGACTACACCAGGGACGGTGGCTTCCCCCCGTGTCCCCCGCCCCCACCTCAACCCGCTCAACCCGAGGGGCCTAGCTACAGCAATGACTACACCAGGGACGGTGGCTTCCCCCCGTGTCCCCCGCCCCCACCTCAGCCCGCTCAACCCGAGGGGCCTAGCTACAGCAATGATCATACCAAGGACGGTGGCTTCCCCCCGCTTCCCCCTCTCCCTCCTCAGCCCGCTCAACCCGAGGTGCCTAGCTACAGCAATGACTACGCCAGGGACTGTGGCTTCCCTCCACATCAGCCCGCTCAACCCGAGGTTCCTAGCTACAGCAATGACTACACCAGGGACTGTGGCTTCCCTCCACCTCAGCCCGCTCAACCCGAGGGGCCTAGCTACAGCAATGACTATGCCAGGGACTGTGGCTTCCCCCCACCTCAGCCCGCTCAACCCGAGGGGCCTAGCTACAGCAATGACTATGCCAGGGACTGTGGCTTCCCCCCACCTCAGCCCGCTCAACCCGAGGTGCCTAGCTACAGCAATGACTACGCCAGGGACGGTGGCTTCCCCCCGCTTCCCCCTCCTTTCCCCTCCTCAGGTTACCCTGGCGACGGCTTCGGAGCGAGCTACCTGGGCGGGATGCTGGGGGGAGGGCTTCCCTCCCACTCCCTGAGGGAGATC
The DNA here is from genome assembly GCA_029718625.1 of Synaphobranchus kaupii. Classification (NCBI taxonomy): domain Eukaryota; kingdom Metazoa; phylum Chordata; class Actinopteri; order Anguilliformes; family Synaphobranchidae; genus Synaphobranchus; species Synaphobranchus kaupii. The sequence goes on along the minus strand of CM056377.1, from coordinate 45,355,889 downwards.
TTCAGCCACACACCCCCCTCATCCTCGGCTTGCCTGCACACTCCTGGTTACCAGGAGTCTTATCCGCACAGCAGGGCGGTGGCACCCAGAGGGACCGCAAACTCCAGCCTGGTGTTCAGTGGCGACAAGGACCACCGCTTTGAGTACAATCACAGCCCCTTACCCGTAGAGGGCCACCGGCACCCCGCCAGCATCCACGCCTACAACCACGGCCTGAGCCAGCAGGACGGCCCACCCCCTCCCCTTCCCCCCCATCTGGGTCAAGGGTGGGGCTCTCCTTCACAGCCCATGGTGCCCCCCTTCCCGCCTGGGTTCATGTCGCACATGAACACTGCTGCACTCAGGGGTCGAGGCCTACCCTTCTGAGGGAGACAGGGTGGGGGGAGTGGACAGAAACCAGGAATGGAAGACTTGAAACGACACAAGTTTAACCTTCTCAGGCCCTGACTATGGGGGAAAAAAAACTGCAGACTTAATTTGTAATAATTTCAAAAAATCATTGAGTGCAACATTTTTCCCTGTTTGGGAATGGTATACAGTGAACAGGGGAAGGGGGATAATTGGGGGTGGTGGCTTTTCTTGTGCTTACCCATTTGTTTTTGATCTATTCTACTGCTGTCTTTTAAATTAAAATCTGACATGTTCTGAGTGCATTTACCATGCCAGGTAATTGTATCTTTAGCCTGTTCCTTAATTGCCTGTGGGCAGACTAGTATTAAAAGATTTTCACACTGCTAAATATAGTGGCTAAAATCTGATTAGGGGTTAAATTTGAGCCATCTACATGCAGATAAATTAAAGTAGGCTATTGATTTGGACCAATTATATTTTAACAGCAGGACAGATTGGTTTTCTCTGGAGAATTTTTTTTGTTTTTTTTGTTACGGACTGTTGGTCTCAGAAAAATCGTCAGCATTTCAGTGAGTACAACCTCTCTGAAATCTACCAAGTGTCTTTACTGAAAGTTACAGAACAGAGTTGTCTTGCCTATTACTGTTGTACTCAAAGGCAAGTAAAAAGAATAAAAAGAACTTTAATCCAAATTGAAGGAGATTGACAGCAATGTCTTTTTGTACATTGAATTTTCTTTCTGGCAAATGTTTATTAAAGAAATGATAATTAAAATGATTGTTTTTATTTTCTAGACAATGCTGACTGCTTTTCTTAAGAACTTTTTGGACACTGTGAGTCTGTGACATACAGCAAGCGGAGACAAATTGTTTTTCTTTGGTAAGTAATCATCAGTGAGCAATGAAAGAAATTCTAACAATACTGTGATTTGTATGGCTTATAATAAGAAGTTTCCCTAGTTAGCTTGCCTTTTCTTCTCGTACTTTAAAAATGCACAATATATTTAGGTTTATACCTGACCTACTGCGCATGTACAAAACCCAATTCCAAAAAAGTTGGGACAGTGTATAAAATGTAAAAACCGAAAACAGTGATTTGCAAATCCTTTTTGACCTGTATTCAATTGAAAACGGTACAAAGACAAGATATTTAATGTTTTAACTAATCACTTTATTGTTTTTTTGTAAATATACGCTCATTCTAAATTTGCCTGCAACACGTCCCCAAAAAGTTGGGACAGGGGCATGTTTACCACTGTTACATCCTTTCCTTTTAACAACACTCGGAAATCTTTTCAGAACTGAGGACACTAATTGCTGTAGTTTTGAAAGTGGAATTTTTCCCCATTCTTGCTTGATATAGGACTTCAGCTGCTCAACAGTCCGGGGTCTCCATTGTCGTATTTTGTGATTCATAATGCCCCACACGTTTTCAATGAGAGACAGGTCTAGACTGCAGACAGGCCAGTCTAGCACCCGCACTCTCTGACTACGAAGCCACGCTGTTGTAACAAGTGCAGAATGTGGCTTGGCATTTTCTTACTGAAATAAGCAGGGACGTCCCTGCAAAACACGTCGTCTAGATGGCAGGATATATTGCTCGAAAATGCATATGTACCCTTCAGCATTAATGGTGCCTTCACAGATGTGCAAGTTACCCATGCCATGGGCACAAACACACCCCCATAACATGACAGACGCTGACTTTTGAACTTTGCGTTGGTAACTATTGGGATGGTCCTTTTCCTCTTTGGCCCAGAGAACACAATGTCCATTATTTCCAAAAACAATTTGAAAGGCGGACTCGTCAGACCACAGCACACGTTTGCACTTTGTCAGTCCATCTCAGATGAGCTCGAGCCCAGAGAAGTCGGCAGCGTTTCTGGATGTTGTTGATATATGGCTTACGCTTTGCATAGTGGAGTCTTAACTTGCATTTGTATATGCAATGACGAACTGTGTTTACTGACAACAGTTTTCCGAAGTATTCCCAAGCCCATGTGGTTATATTCATTACAGAAGCATGTCGGTTTTTAATGCAGTGCCGTCTGAGAGATTGAAGGTCACGGGCATTCAATATTGGTTTTCGGCCTTGCCCTTCATGCACGGAGATTTCTCCAGATTCTTTGAATATTTTAATAATATTATGGACTGTACATGGTGAAATCCCCAAATTCCTTTTCAATCGTGCTTGAGAAACGTTCTTAAACTGAGTTGGACTATTCGCTCACGCAGTTTTTGGCAAAGTGGCGAACCTCTTCCTATCCTTGCTCGTAAACACCCGAGCCTTCGTGGATACTCCTTTTATACCCAGTCATGATGGCATCACCTTTTTTTGAACATTCCACAAGCTTCCCAGTCTTATTTATTTTTTATTTTTTTGCCCCTGTCCCAACTTTTTTGGAACGTGTTGCAGGCATCAAATTCGGCATTTGCGTTTATTTACAAAAATCAATAAAGTTTATAAGGTAAAACATTAAATATCTTTTCTTTGTACTGTTTTTGATTAAATGTATGTACAGTACCAGTCAAAAGTTTGGACACCTACTCATAGAAGGTTTTTTTCCGTTATTTTTACTGTTTTCCACATTTTGGAATAGTAAAGACCTCAAAACTATGAGATAACACAAATTATATTATGCAAAGACCAAAAAGGTGTTAAACAAATAAAAAAGTAATATATTTTAGATTCTTCAAAGTAACCTTGCCTTGATAACAGCCTTGCACATTCTTGCCATTCTCTCAAACAACTTCTGTGGTAAACAGGTATTCCACAGGTAAACAGGTGATGCCATCATGACTCTATATAAAAGGATATCAAAAGACTCCTGATATCTTATTTCCAGGTACTCTTAGAAGCGATACTATAACCTCTGCATTTGAATGGATCTGTATGGGAATTGGGGGGTGGGATTAGATTTAGCTTTAAATTACACTGGAACAGTGTGGAACACATGGTTGGCTAAATGGCTCTAAGTCTTCAAGGGTCTGACGTATCAAACAAGCCTTAAACCATCACTCTGCTGCCAGAAATACAGTAGATATGGATGGATAACTTGAAGGGTTTCTTCTCCTGACTTATTTTTCCATATTCAATAGGAAAATTTGTCAGGAGAAACAACCCTTAAAGTGATCCATCCATATCTACTGCATATCTGGGAGCAGAGGGATGGTTTGAGGCTCGTTTGATACCCCATAGAGATCCATTCAGTATCGCTTCTAAGAGTACCTGGAAATAAGATATCAGGAGTCTTTTGATATCTTTTTATATAGTCATGATGGCATCACCTGTTTACCTGTGGAATACCTGTTTACCACAGAAGTTGTTTGAGAGAATGGCAAGAATGTGCAAGGCTGTTATCAAGGCAAAGGGTGGCTACTTTGAAGAATCTAAAATATGACTTTTTTTTTTATTTAACACTTTTTTGGTCTTTGCATAATATAATTTGTGTTATCTCATAGTTTTGATGTCTTTACTATTCCAAAATGTGGAAAACAGTAGAAATAACAGAAAAAAACCTTCTATGAGTAGGTGTGTCCAAACCTTTGACTGGTACTGTAAAAGAAAATTTACAAATCACTGCTTTCTGCTTTTATTTGCATTTACATACTGTCCCAACTTTTTTTGGAATTGGGATTTGTATATACATAAAAAGGGTTGAATCTCAATTTAAATGCACCTGAAAAGTAACTGGCACTATATATCACAGCAGAAAGAAGCAATAACTACACTAACCATGGTGCATACTTTCATCTACATTTTATACCTGGGGGAAAAATGCATAGTATGCAAGGGAGGAGGCAGTGATGTCACCTAGGGGTTGATACTAAGGTGGGGCTTGACTGCATCATAATTATGCTACTATTATGACTAAATCATGACATTTCCCAGTCCCTTTTTGTTGGAATTTCAGTAGCGGTTTAGTTAAGTCTTGAATAGTTATACTGAAGTCTCTCATACCAACATAAAATGCACCAAAGTAAGGATTTGACAAGAAATTCTATCAAACCCAAAAAATATACTTAATATTTAACCCATCCAACATCGCAATTGTCATGTTATAGGCTACCTCTAGACTTACCTGATAATTATTTGTTCTAATAAATAGTCTAATTGGACTTAGTATTGTGTTACTATTTAAATGCAAATGTGTAACTGCAAAAGCACAGATGGCAAACTGAAGATGTGCGTGATTACCAGCAGATGTCACTGCAGACTGAGTTGTATGCCGTCTTTGCAATTATTCTGTTTCTTTCCCATTCAAAAGCTATTTCCTCTCATATGGAAGACCAATAATGACCTATCTAATTATAAATAAATAAATGGTGAGAAAAAAAGGAAATGAATAAATACATGTTGATAATAAATCTGGAAATGCATGTTTTTTATTTCTACATCTATGTTAATGAGGTGGGACGTCCTAACCTGATTTAAAGCACCACTGGTCGGCTGGGGAAGTGGGCATACCAGGCATAAGCACCAATGATCCTTACACTTCCTAAGCTCTCCGTGAATATAGGGTTGCCTGCAATGACGCTGAACGGCAAGCCGCTTGTTGAAATACTAAGGAATGGCTTATCAACTTGAAAACTACGTTTCTTCTCTTCATGCCTAACAGTTCTAAAATCACCAATACTAGCTACTAATAACACAATCCAGCAGTAACACAATATTGCGCATGCAAGTACATGTGCTTCCAGGGAATACTCATAGCAAATTTGGTGTGAATTGGACAAAGGGCGTGGGACATATTACATTAAAACTGAATAAATAGAAATTTTTTTTTTTGAGATTTTAAACTCTTCATTTCATACATTTATGATGAGTGTGCCAAGTTTCAAGTCTCTAAGATGTACCATCACATGGAAAATTTGGCAAACACGCGGAGAATTAAAAAAAATTTAATAATAAAACCAGTGGAAAACAATAGGGTTTTAGCCCTTCGGGCTCAAACCCTAATTATAAAGTAATTCCAACAATTTATTTGTTGTGTACGCTACTTAATAATATTGCGCGCAACCACTGTCCCACAATTTTTTTGAGTGCTCTCAAACCAACCACCCTCTTCAAAATACCTTTTATTTGTGAGAAAATCCATGAATATGCACATTCTCAAGTGCACTGGAAAACCAGAGAAGCAATGTATGAGAAAAACAGGAGTTATTTTTATTTGCTTCAGCGATAGCCAAACAAAATTGCAGATGACAAGATTTGAGTAACAGTGAGGACATTTTCTTCATCCAATCCATTTTAAAGTATAAAATGTGATATAAATTATTGTCATATGACTATTGTCATTTTTAATATACTTATTAAAAAATGATATGATTGGGAGAAGTACAAATATCCTGTTATATTTATTAATCATGATATTGATTGAGGCAACATCTGGTACACGGTCATCTTCATGAGGCTTTTCAGGCCAAAGCCCAGCTGTATCACTTAGCAGAACATACAGGGGGTGGACAAAATATCGGAAACGCATACACAAACTGAATAGTAACTAACAACGAGTAGGCCCATCCTTTGCCTTCAAAACAGTTTCAATCCTTCCAGGAATGCTGTCATACAATTTCTGAACTGCAGTGTGTAGTGGGATATTGGCCCATTGTTCAAGGAGTCTCCAGTTCTTTGAGGGATGAAGGTGGTGGAAATCTATTTTGCACGCTGCGCTCCAGAACTTCCCATAAAGGTTCAATTATGTTTCGGTGTGGTGATTGTGCAGGCCATGGAAGGCATTTGACATCATCCTCAAAGTTTTTGGAACCATAATTTAATATTTTTAGCAGTGTGTATGGGGTGTTATCATATTGGAATATGGGGACATCACGAGGGACCAGTGTTTGCAACATAGGGTGCACCTGGTCTTGTAAAATGCTTTCATTTTGTTTGACCGTTACACATCCATAGAGCGCAATCATTGGACCCAATGAATCCCATGAAATGGCTGCCCACACCATTACAGAACCACCACCATACTTAACAGTTGGCAAACGACATTGTGGATTGAATGCCTCCTTAGGCTTTCTCCAAACAAACCTGTCCAGATGTATTAAAAAGAGTAAAGGATGACTCATCAGACCATATCACTTTTCTCCATTGCTCAGGGGTGCACGTTTTGTATTCCTTACACCACGTCATGCGTTTTTGTGCAGTACCCTTGGATACAAATGGTATCCGAATGGTGGCCCTGCCGTAAATACCAGCTTTGTGAAGCTCACAACGTACTGTTTTTGTTGAGGCTGATTCAGATATGGATTGATTAAATTCTGTGGTGATTTTTAGAGCTGTAGTTCTGTGGTTATTAGCAACTATCCTACCAAGTGTCCATATGTCCCTGTCGGAGAGCTTTGACTTGCGGCCACAGTTTTGCTGATGCTGTTTTTTGGTGTTGGGCATATGTTGTCATAATTTTTGACACCGTTCCCCTTGCCGCCTAATTTTGTTGTTTTTGTTACCGACGCACCTGCAATTTGGGCACCAACTATTTGACCCCTTTGGAACTCTTAGTATCCTCATCTTGCTTTGACTTACCTAGCAAAGTGCTGCTGGTTAGACCTCTTAAGCAGACACATGCTACGAATAGCATTCAAATGAATATGAATCACCTGTGTTGATGCTTTTGTAATTGTGGTTTAGATGGTTCAAAGTTAAAGCCATTTTTCAGACGTGTTCTGATATGTGTCCACCCCCTGTAATTCTCACCAAAGAAAAGAATTGCAGGTCTCTGCATGTACCCAACTGACCACATTAAAAAGAATCCCTACTGGACAATTCCAATCTAAAAACAGACGCTTGACCTTTCAATAGTGCGTTGAATAAAGGGCTGAATCGGGTAACAATGTTGCTTCTCTGCTTATAAACAAAGCATAGCCAAAAAATTGATATTACCCTTTAAAATAACATTGCCTTAATAGTGCAGTTATCTCTTCTCATACATAGATAATTGACTAACGTTCACTTAACTGTTCCACCCGGGGGTGTAGAATGGCTTATTGGAAACCTGTGCAAGCTGTTATGCTTACTATTAAAAACTAACGTTACCTCGTCAACTACATTTACAACCCTTACTGCAAAACCACCAAGCTACTCACTGTCTGTCACGAGCGGGCATAGAATAGATGGACCGTAAAAGGGTCGTGACAGGAAGTATATTAGCTACCTAGCGGTGGAAACTGCTGCCGAGTAGAAAGGTTCCTACGTCTAAATATTAGGCGATATCTTTTAAATATTATGCTATCTTTTGAAACAAGTTCAGTCGAATTTCCATGTAGCCTAATGGACAGGGATACATTGTTTATAACCCTCACCCTCGCCGTTTCAAAAGGACCAATCCAAAGGATTTGGGGGGTCAGATTGATCTTTAAGGGTGAAGCAAAATAGTCGGTTTTGACAAAAATCAAACCAAACAATTCTACTTTCACATTAATTTAAAGCAGTCGTGATAAATAAATAAACGATTTCGTGTGAAATCAGTCCCTCGTCTTGTTAGCAAAATTCCTTCAGAGACCACACACATCTGAACTACAAAATTAAGAGGAGAAAACATGCATTTAACGTAACACATATTTCTCATGTAAGCGAATTGTTTAAAAGTGATATTAGGCTTATCTGTAACAGTAGCATCTTAATACCCGCCATAAAATGTGATCTCCCAGTACCAGAAGTGTACGAACACTCAGTCGCTAATTGTATTCGAGAAACGCACTCGTACAGCTAAATAAATATAGCGAATGATGTTGTCTGCCGGTATAGTGAAATGCTATACCGATCTGTCAACGACAAACCGTGTTCCCAGCAAGGACTCGTGGCAGGTCCATCTCATCCTCCGTGTTCTGCATTCTTCCGGTTTCTTTCTTTCACCACTGTCTGATCCTTTTCCCGACGTAATATTGCGTAAGTAAACAAGAACTAAAGTTACTTCAGGCAAGATGTCGGCAGCGTCAACTCTCGCAAAGAAATTCACGTGCCGTCTGAAGTTCAATACAGCGCGTCCTTCACAGCTTCTGCAAATACAGAACTCATGCCTAACTTGCAGACGGCTGCTCCCCTGCACACAGCCAGGTACCGATTTCAAATGTCACATACATTAATATAATCAGTCCTATTGAACTTTAAGAACTTCAGGGCTATCTCGCAAATTAAATTGAACTAACCAGCCGATTGCATCAATTTTAGACTTATTAGTTGGCTTAATAATACTATAATACTATACTTCTGTAGGCTACTTAAATTTGGGTGTGCGATGCACTTAATGCGGACACTGCAACAACGCCAATGGCAAAGTTCAACGGTTACTGTGACAAATGTTTTATTGAGCGTCGCGTTAAGTTGTGCTCGCAGCTTATAGTTATACAAACCAACCTAACAGAATGTTGGACGCCAACAGGTATAGCTACCAACAATGAGCCTAACTAACAGGTTGACCAACAATATTTTAGCCTATTGGTCACAATTGGTTTATAACGCATCGATTGTAATTACATAGGCTAATTGCAGAAACAATGTAGGCTATCATGTGTGGAAGACTTGAAAATGAGTCAAAGGTTATAAAACATTTTGGGGGAAAAGATGGGTTCTGCCTGCGAACCTCTTCGTTCTATCGAATGAATGTGTAATAGGGTGCTATTATTTAGATTGTTCTGTGTGATGACAGGTGCAGAAGATGTAAAACCACTCGAAGGCATTAAAATCTTGGATGTCACAAGGTAGGCGTATTATTGTTGTTGTATTTTTAAAATACTCGTTGTTAATTTTGGTTAACTTTTTACTCTTATATCTTACATTTCTAAAGGCCAGTTTAAACATTTCTCTTATAGACAGATGCTCACCTTGGCATTTGGGTCTCATTGTTCTGCAAATCAGTGAATTATTCAGAAATGGAAATGTTAATCAGACTGTGTTTGTGCATGTCTTTTATGGTCTGTGTGAAACTGCTTGCTGCTCTACCTTCTGAGCCATGTGAGGTGATGAAAGTTTATGGAATGTTCTGTAGGGTTCTGGCTGGTCCCTTTGCAACTATGATACTGGGAGACCTTGGTGCTGAGGTGATTAAAGTGGAGAGACCAGGTGAGTTTAAGTCTGCTCGGCTCAGTGGATGGTTAGATGTGAACTACCCCCTTGAATCCCATCTTGATGAGTTCTTCCATGCTTGAGAATGAAATTTTGTAGAATGAAAGTTTACTGCAGTTCTTTTCACTGTCAGTGAGAAATATTGTATAAATTAACATACCTTAATGTTTACACATTATAAACCCCAGATGTGAAATATTAAATGGCTTTAAATGTAAATATTAAGTAGCTCTACTGTAGATATTAGTGATTCTACTTAGTGATATTTCAATGGAATGGGCTGATAGTTGTATGTATGAAACTGACTGAATTTGTCAGAAGCCAGCAGATTTGACTACATCTGTGCTGTAGTAAACCATGCATCATCATTGTCATATTGCTGTCCGGCTTCTTCTCCGTCGCCCCTTGCCCCTCCCCACCTCCGCTGCCCGCTGCTCTTGCTGCCATCGCCACCCGGTTCCCCACCATCCTTGCTGCCACATCTGGACTGTCATCTAACTGCTGCTAATTCTATTAACATGAACATTGGCTGTTTTGACCATGCTGGTCATTAAGACCTAGACCCTGAGTCGACCAGAGGAGGATGGGTTCCCCCCTTGAGTCTGGTTCCTCCCAAGGTTGCTTTCTATTTACACCAGGGAGTTTTTCCTTGCCACCGTTGCCTTTGGCTTGCTCTTGTGCGGGTTTTAGGCTGGGTTTTTCTGTGAAGCGTATTGTGACAACTGGTTGTGAAATGCTCTATATAAATAAATATTGATTTGATTTGATATTATTTCTGATAGGTGGTGGAGATGACACCAGGGCATGGGGCCCCCCATTTGTTGGGAGTGAGAGTGCTTATTTTCTTAGTGTCAACCGGAACAAAAAGGTAGATTTCACTTCCATTTCAATGTATCTCAATGATTCATTGCCTTCATTTCAATACTGAAGGCTTACTTAATAATGCAGTTAAATTGGAAATGAACCTGAAGTTTCTCTACCACTGTGTTATGTCTGTCAAAATACAATTTCTCAGGAGGGATATACTGTATGTATGTATTTATTTGAAGGGTATACTTAGTTCAGTACTGTTGTGCTTATGTATTAAGAAAATAAGAGAACAGAAATTTCTCAAATAACAGTAACAAATACCTAACTTCAAATAATATTCCAGTGCATTTTTATTTTCTGTAGAGCATTGCAGTAAATATGAAAGATCCAAGAGGAGTAAAGCTAATTTTGGAGGTAAGTGGTCACGTTTCTCTAATTAATTGTACAAACCCCAATTCCAAAAAAGTTGGGACAGTATGTAAAATGCACATAAAAGCAGAAAGCAGTGATTTGTAAATTCTCTTCTACATATATTTAATTGACAAACAGTACAAAGAAAAGATATTTAATGTTTTACCTTATCAACTTTATTTATTTTTGTAAATGTTCGCTAATTCCAAATTTGATGCCTGCAACACATTCCAAAAAAGTTGGGACGGGCAAAAAAAAAAAAAGACTGGGAAGTTCAAAAAACACCTGTTTGGAACATTCCACAGGTAAACAGGTGATGACTGGGTATGAAAGGATATCAAAAGACTCTTGATATCTTATTTTCAGGTACTCTTACAAGCGATGCTATAACCTCGCTGCATTTGAATGGGTCTCTATGGGAATTGGGGGGGCGGGACTAAATTAAGGTGTAAATTACACAGGAATAGTATGGAACCCACTGTTGGCTAAATGGCTGTAAATCATCAAGGGTCTGAGATATCAAACGAGCCTCAAACCATAACTCTGCTGCCAGATATACAGTAGATATGGATGGATCACTTGAAGGGTTGTTTCTCCTGACTCATTTTCCTATTGAACTCTATGGAAAAATAAGTCAGGAGAAACAACCCTTCAAGTTATCCATCCATATCTACTGCATATCTGGCAGCAGAGTGATTGTTTCAGGCTCAGGTTTTTTTTTTTTTTTACTTCCCAGTCTTTTTTTTTTTGCCCCCATCCCAACTTTTTTGATACATGTTGCAGGCATCAAATTCAGAATTAGCGTATATTTACAAAAAAGTTCATAATGTAAAACTTTCAATATCTTTTCTTTGTACTGTTTTCAATTAAATATACAGTATGTAAAAGATAATTTACTAATCACTGCTTTCTGCTTTTATGTGCATTTTACATACTGTCCCAACTTTATTGGAATTGGGGTTTGTATGTCCTCCTCACATACACCAGGTAATATTTGGATATCAAAGTACAGTTATATACTAAGTTGTGTAATTGTGAAATATTCTACAATACTTAGCATTCAGCTAAAGCAATTAATCTGAAATTACTCAATGGATGTAATATGAATTTCTCAATGGATCTGCTCCAAAATCCAAAAAACGAGTACATGCTAAATTTGTGCCGAATGGGTGTGGTTTTGAATCCATTTAAAAAGCAACACACAAAATGGCGCATGCCGCATGTGCCTCTCTGAACTTTAGGCAACGACTGCTTGAAAAGACAATAATTATCTCATGCAACGAAGAACAATAGAAAATGGGGCCACATCACGTGAATGCTGCAGTCGGCTTACAAATTCCACTTCATTTAACCGGTGTTCCCCGCCATTGCCACTACGTAAATATGTGCCATGCTGGCACATCCAAATGGAGCGCCCCCACTCTCTTCATTCCCATATGGGGAGGGGGGAGCAGGGCTTGAAGGCTTGTATGTCAGTACCAATAGCCTGTTACTGGAATGAATACATTGCAGGGTTCCATCTCAATGCAGCCCAGCTGGTATTCCCATTGGCAGAAATACAGGCAGGCTGAACTGCACCCACGGAACGTGGGTTATGCGCCACTGTGGCACCATGGAGATGGTGTGCGCCAAGCAAGAAGCTCCTGACCAAAGCATGCCTGCCCACCAAGGTACCCTCAAGACCGGGCAAGCTAAAATAGCCACAACATACACCTTAAGCATAGGTGGGGAGAGGCCCTTGTCAAACAGGCTTTGCAGAATAAAATATAGGACTTTGCTTCCAAAACGTCCAGAGATGAGGGTGGAGGTGCAGAATGAAACCCCGGCACAAAACGGCAGGCCCTGGCAGGATGGGAAGCAGCCACAGGGTTCTAGACAACCACAGAGTCACATCTGTGAACCACTTGCGGCTGGGTCAGTCTGGATGGGAATGATACTCACCCACTCACTCCTTCCTCACATTAATGAGGTGTTAATGTCTTAAGAGGACAGTTCTTGGCCAAGGGAGAGCCAAAGCATCCATGTCTAGGGTGTAGACCCATGAGACAAAGGGGTCCACATACATTTCCCCAAACCTGTCCCAGATCTGTTTCACAATTTGGGGGTGGAGGTGCCAATCTGATGACAGCAGGGTGCCCTGTGAAAGGAGGTCTTCCCCAGTGTTCTTGTGGCCTAGTATATACGGTTTGTGTGATGGGTTCTCCTTGGCCCACATCCAATGAACCCGCCCTGGAAGTTTATGTGTGACATTTATATTGGTGCTTGTTTTCAAGATATAATTCTGAAAAGTGATTCAGCCATTAACTGAATTGCTGATCTGGTTTTGACACCTCTTGAAATGTGTCTGCTATAATTCCTCTGTTAACTGAAAATTCTAACGATAAATTTGTTGCTTAAACATATTTACACCAGTATTGGTTGGCACTCCACATATTAAAATTAAAATAGCATATACAGTTCAGTTGAAAAGTACTTGGACAGTGACACATTTATTGTTGTTTTGGCTCTGTACTCCAGCACATTGAGTTTGAAATGGAACAGTGACTATATGTGACTAAAGTGTGGACATCAGCGCTAATTTGAGGGTGTTTACATCCATATTGGGTGAGCCGTGTTCCAGTTGTAGCATAGTTATACATAGCACCCCCCCCCCCCCCCCCATTTTTGGGGACAAACGGTAACCTGCCCCTGGCGTATTACCCACAGTGGGTCAGCCCTAAACACTCATGTATTTTACGAGAATGTGCCTTTAAGTCCAGGGGCCCTATCTTACACCTGGCGCAAAGCGGCGCTAACCCAAACGCAAGTGTCTTTGCTATCTTACACCCGGCGCTAGGTTCATTATAACGCCTAACGCTTACGTCCTTTAACTAGCATGTATTCTTGCGCCCGTTGCAAGTGAACTGGGCGTGTTGGGCTTAAGATGAGGAGTGGCCAGGATTCTGGCGTGAACATATGGGTTGCCAACCGGACAGCTTTATTGTATTTAGTGTCATCATTAAGGCAAAATAATGGTATTTATGTTATTAATCAATATTACTATGCAGGTAGCCTAATGAACTTCGGATGAAGCTTGAACTTCGAGAACTCCATGAGAACAGCCTCATGGAATTGATGTTTGACACTTTCATTCCATAATCAAACGAAATTCGCTGAACAAGCAGGCTAATTTGGCGTTTTCTAAGATGAGACTGAAGCCATTGATAGCTTATTCTCAGCTGTTGCAGGTCCTTTTAACGAAATTTAACCGCATATATTTTGTAAAATATCAGCCCTGTCAGGAATTACCGGGAACTCATAGGCTAATGGTTAGTCTGAATAATATTGATTATTATTATGTACTAATGTACGTCGCTCTGGATAAGAGCGTCTGCCAAATGACTAAAATGTAAATGTTGATCATACTCCATTTAGCCTATTCCTTGATTGCACTAAACACGCACGAGCATGTCTGTTTCGCCATCATATAAGCAATCCGCCAAGGTGGAAAAGCAGGCTTTTAAAGGGAATGGGATATGACATTTTGATTGGTTTATTGCATGTCACGCCCAAGACACACCTATAATTAATGGAGAGACTAGGTTCAGCCCACTTGCACGCTGCGCCGTGCTTAGCGCCCAAAAAATACGCCGTTAAAATAGCAAAAGTGGACTTTACGCCATGCGCTTAGACCAAGCGCCAAGATCGCCAAGATAGGGCCCCATGAATCTATGAGTCCAGAGAATGGGAGTCCTTTGGATCACTAGGTACCTATGGCTCTCTTAGTGTGCTTCCAGGGCAATCTGTTTTTAGTTTAAGTAAAAATAAAGGGAAACACCTGAGGTAAAATTACTCATTTTGAAATAGGTTTCCAATAGCATGCATATAATGCATATAATTACTTTGATTGTTAGATATTATTGTGGGGAATTAAGTGTTTTTATGTGCACTGTTGTCAACTCTATCAGTTTCCTGTCGACTCCACAAGTGAAAAGTCACCTCCGTCAGTTGGATATTTTCTGTTAAGTGGGAAACATTATAATTGTATTTCTTGAGTAAAAAGATATTACACATTTTGATTATATGGCTAATATTTTAAAAGGGCAGTGTCGGAACACCTGGAAAGCATATTTAGCATGAGAGCTAAATATAAAGAAGAAAACATTTGCTGCAATGCTGTTATCTTGCAACACAGAAAACTTTAATACTGACATTTCAGTCAGTCCTTTATCGGAGCAAATAGGCGTGAAAGAAAACAGGAGCATATACACAGACAACAGTGTCCGTGACAGGAGAGGAAAACACGAAGAAATAGGGAACAAAACTCCTGGCGTAGCCAATGAAAAACAACCCAAATAATAGGGCGAGGCTCGATACTCGAGCAGAGTACAGGTAGAAAATACCTCTGACTCTCAATAAGAGAGAGGATTAAATGGAGGTAAGTTAAATAGAAACTAAATGATAGCAACCCACAAAAATAGGGCGAAAAATACTCGAAGGCTTCAGTATAGATAGAAAGGAGGAAATATAATCTCTCACTCTCAATACCAGAGAGCAGTAACATAGAGATTTAAAATAAAAGTAAACGGTAAAGCAGAAACTGTCTCAGCGAGAACAGAATAGGAGAACAGAAACGAGGGACAGAGAATGCAAAAGTGAAACAAAATCCTAAAGGAACACTAATGCATATAAAGGCAAGTCCCGCGTTAATGTGATCTCCTTTAAATGCCTAAGCCTATACCGTAACGGCAATGTGTAGTTGGTAAGACAACAATGAAGCACCGGAAAAGGGAAACTCAGAGCTTTTATACCCGGCAGGTAACCTAGAACAGGTGTGAGAAATTATGCACCGAGACAGGGCGAAAACCCGGAACGGACGACAGAAAATAAAGGCAACAGCGCCCTCGTGCTGCTCCGAAGAAGAACGACCACAGAAACAAAAAGAGGCTGCCAGAACCATGACAAGGGATCAAATGTCACGGGCACTCAATATTGGTTTTCGGCCTTGTCCTTTATGCACAGGGATTTCTCAAGATTCTCTGAATCTTTTAATACTAGGGCAGTGCCCCTGCCCGTACAAAACGTGGCCGTTCGAAATGGGCCGATTGCTTGGGCCCCGGTATTGATGCTTGCAGCATTCTGGATAACCGCTCATTCAATCAACTTCACAGTCGACACTGCAGTTCCTTGGGTCCCGAGCAATACAGCTAGCGAATTTCAAGTTTTGATATATAGCGATTGTTGTCTTAGCAAGAAACCCTCTGCAGCTCATAATGTTCCAATGCACTCTAGCAGCCTCTGCAGCTGATGATGCCTCTGCAGCTGACTCTCTAGTTGCTTCAGATTATATCCTCCTACAGTTTTTAGGACAAATTGCTTTTTTTCTGGAGAACCGCTCATCCAAACAACTTCACAGTTGGCAGTTCTTTGGGTCCCGAGCAATACACCTAGCACATTTGAACTTCATACAGTGCCTGGTTGTTGAGCAAAGCGAAATACAGCCAGACAGAAGGACAGAGAGGATTTATTCTTTTATAGTTAGATTATGGACTGTAGATGGTGAAATCCCTAAATTCCTTGCAATCGTGCATTGAGAACCGTTGTTCTTAAACTGTTGGACTATTCGCTCACGCAGTTTTTCATAAAGTGGCAGACCCATCCTTCCTCTTACACGCCCGAGCCTTCATGGATGCTCCTTTTATATCCAGTCATGATAGCATCACCTGTTACCTATTCGCCTGTTTACCTGTGGAAGGTGTTTTTTAAACATTCCACAACCTTCCCAGTCTCAAGTTGCCCCTGTCCCAACTTTTTTGGAGCATGTTGCAGGCATCAAATTCAGAATTGGTGTATATTTACAAAAATCAATAAGGTTGATAAGGTAAAACATTAAATATCTTTTCTTTGTACTGTTTTCGATAAATACACGCACACTCAAAAAAAAATTCGCACACACTAATATTTTGTTGAACCGCTTTTAGCTTTGATTACGGCGTGCATTCGTCGTGGCATTGTTTCGACAACCTTATGCAACGTCACAACATTTATTTCTGTCCAGAGTTGCATTCATTTTTAGATCTTGTATTGACGACGGGAGAGTCGAACCACTCCGTAAAGTCTTCTCCAGCACATCCCAAAGACTTTCAGTGGGGTTAAGGTCAGGACTCTGGTGGCTAATTCATGTGTGAAAATGATTCCTCATGCTCCCTGAACCACTCTTTCACAATTTGAGCCTGATGAATCTTGGCATCGTCGTCCTGGAATATGCCCATTGATGGGATAACCTGGTCATTCAGTACATTCAGGTACTCCGCTGACTTCATTTTATTGCTGGATAACGTTACTGAGACTAGACCTGACCAATTGAAGCAACACCAGATCATAACACTGCCTCCAGATGCTTGTACAGTGGGCACTATGCATGACGGGTGCAACGGCAACCAGGCAGTGTATATGTAAAAGAGAATTTACAAATCACTGCTTTTATACATAGTCTCTCCCATTTTAGGGGACTAATAATAATTGAACGTAATCTTAACCTCTTAATACTGTTACGGTTTGGTCACTTTTATTCAGTATTAAGTTCAAAACTCTATATTCTATACGTCAGTAGAGCCCAACTTAGTGAAATAACATAGACACGACAATGGGTTGGAAAAATTACATATGTTTTATTGGCTACAACTATGAATATGTGAATGATAGAAACAATAATTGATATAACATTCTATGACTTAATCTTAATCAGAGGAAATGGTAATTATGTGACGGCTAAATATAGAAGCTAACAGTCCTACCATTAACAAAGGTTAGTTTGTGTTATGGGTTAATGACATGCTAAACTATATTTTGTGGTTAGCTTGTTTTATCAGTCTCATACATATAAAGTTTTAACAGTGTAAAACTATAAGGTCTGGGAAATTAGCTATTCCCGACCGAAACGCACATAGCAAAACAAAATACAAACAACAGTAGGAACCAGCAGTAAAATGACCTCAACTGGGTATTATAGGTTTTATGCTAGCCTATCAATTCATGTCAGTGCTAAATAAAATGCGTTTCAATACTTAACGGTAACAAAGGGAGGCCAGTCCCGATTCCATAAGTGATGTTAGCTCGTCAGCTGGTCCAAGGTCCCGGCAGGTGCGTGGACTCCAGGAGACTTCTTCTCCGAAGTCGGGTCGCGACAGGTTTCCAGTCAGGTCGACGTGGACGTGCACAGATCTCCACTTGGGTCCGGCCGCAAGGGAGACAGTAGAGGAACAGTTTGAAGAAACGTGTCCTCAAAACAGCTATTGAGAATAAACCAGCTTTGTTTATTCTGTGGACGGTGGCAGGCCAACACTGTCTCGGTGATAAGGCGAGATGCGGGTTGGGAAACGCAGAAGTCCTTCAGGGTTTCAGTGGTGTGTCTGGTAGGCGTAAGACAACGTCTTTACCATCAGAGCCGTCTGGGTTCAGTGGTGCGTCTGGTAAGGGTAAGACTGCGTCTTTCCCATCAGAGCCGTCCGGGTGCGTCTGGTAGGGGTAAGGCTGCGCCTTTCCCATCAGAGCCTTCCGAGTTCAGTGGTGCGTCTGATAAGGGTAAGACTGCATCTTTCCCATCAGAGCGACGTTGGTAAAGTGCAGTTGGTTTTTATGGTCAAAATCCCTTTGATCCCAATTGGTAGATGGCTTTAGGGCCCCCATACAATAGATTTGCTATTTGAAATCACCTCTGTGTGTGTGTGTGTGCGTGTGCGTGTGCGTGTGCGTGTGCGTGTGCGTGCGTGCGTGCGTGCGTGTGTTAAATTTGGGTTTTTGGGTTTTTTTTTCTCAAAAGAGGGGGGAGTTCCTGCCAAACCCAGTGCCTGATCGATCAAGCAGTCTGTGTTCATCTCAGAGTCACATGAAGAAGGGTGCAGACACTCCATTGTGCCTCAGTCTGATCAGGAGTGTTAATTGTGAACGACTCCACAGGGGGCCCAGTCTCATGATCAGAAAGCCAGAGTCCCAAAATGTCCCTGTGTAACCATTACAATACCAAGGGCAAAATATACCAATTTTCGCCTGTTTTCACTAGTAACCAACAAAGCTGTTTATATCAAAAACTGTAAAGGCTACAAATATGGTTAATAGCTTTTATTAAAACAGAGAACTACACTATTATGACTAAGCAGTCAGAATTAATATACATACACTTTTTGCTACTTAATTACAACAATTTATGTACAGAAATTGTGAAAAAACTAAAAAACGGGTACCTACATTCAAATTTCTGATTTGTTTCCTGATGAACTACAAGAGCTATGGAGGAAAAAATTCCTCTTTCTGATTCCTCAATATGCTGCCTATCTCTGCTAAAAATATGGTGTCAATATATCAAACCATTCAAATTCTACAGAGCTTTATTTCAGGTGAACCATTTCTGTTACCAAAGTTGGCACAAATTGTGCCAAATTGTGCAAAATGGCAAGGTTCTAGAAAAGTCTCAATATGATTTCTTTTTTTAAGTTTTACAATAAAATTAGATAATTTGTCAATATTGGCAATAAAAGTTCATTTTTAGATGTGTTTTTGGTGTGTTTCATATTACACAACTAACTAGCCTACCTGTGGTCCCCTAAAAGCTCTCCAAACCCATGTAGCAGCACAGTGAATCTTGTATTCCACCAGAGCCCCATTAGCCAGAAATGAGTCCAGGTATATGCAAACGGGATATAAAATCAAATGTCCATCAGTTTCCTCGATAAAATAAACCCCTGCATAATAATCAACAACAACAAACTCATCCTCATGTTATCTCTCCCTCATATTACGTCATGCATAAATTGCTTGTTCGTTTACCTGCACAGCCTGCTGTAATGCATACAGAACAATTTACTCATGTGGAACAAAACAAACCCTTCAGACGCCATTTAATTCAAAAGAAACTCGGAACAGCTTGTCTCAGACACAAATAGATAGCTAGCTGCTATGTGTAATTTTGCTAGCTAGCTTGCCATTGTTACAGTATAGTAATGTTAGCTATATTCATTTAATTCAGAGGGATTAGTTTTATACATAAGTGAATTTGCAGTGGTATACAGGCAAAAAAAAAAAAATGTTACCTTACACCACTGGGCTAGGACCTGCTGCACGGAGAAACTCCTGAATAACCTAGACATAACTAACCAAAAACTGTATGAAAGAGACTGTAAAGTAAAAAGAAGAACAGCAGCAGTTACCTAATGAATTGTGATTTGCTAAACAGAATGTAGCTAGCTACGCTACAAGGTAAAAACACTGCGCCATCTTGGTTCAATAATTACGCTTACATTACATTTATTTAGCAGACGCTTTTATCCAAAGTGACGTACAATAAGTGCATACAGAGACGCCATCAAGATCACTACAGAACAGACAAGACAAAGCACATCCTTCCCATAATGTAGCAGCTATCCCTATTTGCCTTAGTTGCCTCCCTCTCTTACGCGTGAATGCTTTGTGTTGAATGAGGGCTTGTCTGAAAAATAAGAGTCTTGGCTATTGGCTGGAATATTTTACAGACAGTTTTAAAACCCAATGGAAAGCAAATAATACTAGAAGTGGAGGCGGGTCGATGCAAGTTTTTCCTACTTCATATAGGCCTATTGTGCTATCACTCAAAGAAATACACCCAATTGATGACTGTTTTGCATAAATCTCTGCAATCATGTACAAAACCGTTTTGGCTAAAATATACTAAGCCACTGGATTGGTACTCCAGAAACTGGCTGAGTTTCACAACGCCAAACTGAACACAGCTGAACTACTCGTGATGAAATGCAGAAAAGCACAAGTCGTTTAAAATTGTGGAAAAAAAGTATTTTTTCTTGAAGCCTAAAGGTATAATGATTTTTCAAACCAAAGTTTTGTGAAATACAATTAAGCAGAATAGTTTACCAGCACATTGTTTATGGCGTGACATCAAGCTGCAATACATGTTTGGGAATTAGATCGGAGTTTCCAACGCTATTTACTAAGTTTTAACTTGACGTTTTGGCCTTAAAAACCACCTTCACAGAAGGAATGGATATATCTTAAGGATATTTAATCAAAATATTGAGGTGAGCAGTTTATTATATATTATTAAATTAATGAAATGTATAATTTAATAACCTCCGTAATACCCGCGTTTGGCAGCAAGAGGTTAAATAAAGTCATCATATTTAGTACTTGGTTGCAAATCTTTTGCATTCGATGACTGCCTATGCAACCCATAGACATCACCTGACGCTGGGGATCTTCCCTGGTGATACTCTGCCAGGCCTGTACTACAGCCATCTTCAGTTTCTGTTTATTGAAGCGCCTTCCAATGAGTTTTGAGGCATTTGGTTGGATCTGAGCAGTTAAGATGCTTCCGTACACTTCAGAATTGTCATGGTTATTAGCAGCCTCTGCTTTTTTCTGCCTCCGTTCCGGTGTTTGAATCTCGCCCGGCAATTATCCCTTTCACCTGTTTTGGATTTCCTGCTTATTATATATAGCTCAGGACCACCTTTCGGCACTTTGATATTGTCTTTGCTATGTTGACAACAAAGTCAGTAAGGTATAGGAAATTTGGTCACTGCATTTGTGGTTCGTATGAATAAGAAACGCAGCAAGTCCGGTTAGAGAATTAGGATTAGATTGGTTTTCTCTTTTATTTCCAATCTTTCTCTTTATCCTTTATTCTTGTTACCTGTTATCTTTTGTGTTCAGCTCTTTCGCCACCAGAGCTCTGGATAACGGGTTTTATTTTCTGTTCTTTTCCGTCACTCGTTTTATCGAGTTTTGCTTTGTTTCACTACCTCTTGTTACGCCTAATTATTTAGTGCGTGAGGTTCTTTTGTTAGTTATTCTCGCTGTTTATCGAGATCGCCTCCGTTTTTGAGGTTGCTTTGTTTTGCCTTGTGCTAGGGAAGTTTTGCTCCCGATCCTGTGTTATCTCCGTCCTGGTGCGGCTACTTCCGCATTTGTGGCACATCTTTCTAGATACGCTTTTAGAAATCCTTATCGGTCGCATTTGGTTTTCCGAACCTTACACTCCCCCTCACAAGAATTCATCCTGCTCCTGCCATCAGCAGTCACATCATCAAGCCAAGTGAGTTCCAGTGGCAGCCATACATGCACAAGCCATAAAAGTACATCCACCATGTTTCAAAGATGAGGGGGGTGCTTTGGATCATGAGCCGTTCCTTTCTTTTTCCACACATTTCTCTTTCCTTCACTTTGGTCCAGGTCAATAAGAGTTTGTTCCAGATCGGAACAAACTCTTATTGACCTGGACCAAAGTGATAGAAAGAGACCAGAACAATATGTTTTTTTTAAATGTACTTTTTTAGCAAACTCTAACCTGGCTGTTCTGTTCTTGAGGCTTACCCGTGGTATGCATCTTGCAGTGAACCATCTGAGGTTATGCTGGTGTAGTTTTCTCTTTGAGTCTTTGACACATCTATTCCTACGTTTTGGAGAGTGTACATTCTTCCCAATTGAAAGTATTCTTCGGTAATCCACTACAGGGGTCTTCCGTGGTCTACCAGGTTATTTGCTATTGCTAAGCTAAGTGTGTTCTTGCTTCTTAACAATGTACCAAACAGTTGATTTCACAGTTGGCTATCGTTTTATTATGATTTGTCCATCCCATGATAGCCTGCTTTACTGTCTTTGACACTTCTTTGGTCCGCATGTTGAGAGACAACAGCAACAGGCTCCAAATGCAAATTTCACACCTAGAATCAACACTAGACCTTTTTATTTAGCTTTTGTGTGCATGAACTAATGATGCAATAGCACAGTTTGCCAAGGAACAGCTGAGCAGCTAATTGTCCCATTACATCGGTTCCGCAAAATGGGGGGGACTATGTATAAAAAGGCTTACAAATTCCTACATGGTTCACCCGATAGAGATGTAAATACCAGCAAATTAAAGCTGCCGGTCTGCACTTTAACCTCATATTCATCGTTTCATTTCAAGTCCATCATCATCTCTGGAGTACAGAGTCAAAACAACAGAAAATTGTGGTACTGTCTAAATATTTATGAACTGCACTATATATCAAAAATTCATAGCATGACATTAAATATGAGCTTGTCATTTAAACTGCTTGGGTGGAGGGTCCCAAGGGTTTAAATCCAAAAGGCTTCCCTTTGTAGTAAAAGTCTTTCAAGGTTACCACCTCTAGGTGGGCATTTGACTGTCTCAATGAAATTTAAAATGTAATGCATCATGGCCACCTGTTCTCTATGATTATACAGCAAATAAATAATCTAGTATTTAATAGTCCCAAAATCATTTAATATTTACTCCATATTTTATATTATAATACTATGATTTTATGTGTATCTGGTGGAGTTGACAAAATTAAAACCGTCAGCTGACAAAAAGTGCTATTTAAGAAAGAATTAAATAACTGGGAGGTGGCCCCTTTACAGGGTTTAATAGCCAAGACTTTGATCTATCCAGCATAATTGAAGAGAAAAAAAAACAAAAATAACAAGGCTTTGTCCCAATTCTCAAGAATAGGTGATATATTTGTATCTGTTAGACTAGAGTATTATTTATACTTTATGTACTGAAGAGATGTCCACAGAGATATTTTCAAAATATACAAATAGTACTGCAATGCTCTGCCTGATTCCTTTTAGCTTGCGGAAGTCTGTGATGTCCTCATTGAAAATTACCTCCCAGGCAAGCTAGCCCACATGGGTCTGGGGTATGAAGATGTGCAGAAGGTGGCTCCCCGATTGGTGTATTGCTCAATCTCAGGTATGACTTGCTCCAGACCTCTGTGCCCCTTGCAACTGGTACAGAAGCATCTATTACACTATTTCGGAAAAATGTGGCGGCCCTTGTTATTAGCTCATGCCCCTTCCTACAAACTCATCCCCCTCTGAAAGGTGTCCAAGGATGTTTAGAACGCAGAAATGGGTGGTAGATGTTCTTCCCAACTTGTCAGTTGGACAACTTTACATTAGCATGCTAAGTAACTACTTTGTTTTGTATTTCTTTTTTATTCTTATTGAGACCATTGTAAATTTACACCCATAAAGTAGTCAGGCACACTGCTGGGGTAACACAAGATTATTTTAACAGGGACCCTCTCATAAGACATATGAGGGGGGAGTCTTATAAGGAAAACAAGGTTAGGCTAAGATTTGTTCAACATTCAAATTCAATCAGCATAAAGCCCAACTCCTTCATTATTAAAGGTTGTATCAGCGATTTTGGGTGACGTCACTTCTGAAGCGAAATCCCAAACAAACATACTTATGAATAATTATGTTATGTTTTAAAAAATAGTGTTCAAGCATCCAGAATTATAACCACGTTAATAACGTTTGTAAGAAACCAAACCGTTTGTAAATCCATCAAGATTTCAGCGAGATAAGAGTATTAGCGTTTGTGCAGATCATTGTGATTGGTTGGAATACTGTTTATTTTGGTTTTGAGTGGTTGGTAGTACCATTTGTTTTTGTGTACGATCTCGGAGCATAGGCTTCCTACAGACACGCGGTTTTTTGACGGCCTGCTTATGGGGCGGGCAGCTAGCGGATCGTGAGGAAAAATCAGATGAATGTGATCATTTATGTTTCCACCCAAAATCGCTGATACAACCTTTAATGAAATGAACCACATAATACCAAGGACCGATTCTTTATGTCAATGCTAGCTTGATATTCAAGATGACAAGTTAATTTTTTCCTTCTTTATTGGTGAAAATGTAACCACCCAAAATCATTCTCTGTGTAATTTACAATTACAATTTAGTTATTTAGCAGATTCTTTGAATCAAAGTGACTTACAAAAATTGCATTTTGCATGGTAAGCTAACTCCATTAGAGCTGGAGATAGGCAAGATTATAATCTAATAAAGTCCATTGTCAAGGTGCATGCCTAGAATGGCAAGTTTTTACATTTATTTATTTCTTTAAGCAGCTAAGGTGTATGCAGTAGATATGGATGGATAACTTGAAGGGTTTCTTCTCCTGACTTATTTTTCCATAGAGTTCAATAGGAAAATGAGTCAGGAGAAAAAACACTTAAAGCAGAGTGATGGTTTGAGGCTCGTTTGATACCTCAGACCCTTGATGACTTACAGCCATTTTACCAACCATGTGTTCCATACTGTTCCAGTGTAATTTACAGCTAAATCTAGTCCCACCCCCCAATTCCCATAGAGATCCATTCAAATGCAGAGACATTATAGTATCGCTTGTAAGAGTACCAGAAAATAAGATACCAAATCTCTCTGAGAGCAAGGTGTAAAATCGTCCAGGAGGTCACAAAGAACCCGAGAACAACATTCAAAGATCTGCAGGCCTCTCTTTCCTTGGCTAAGATCAGTGTTCATGACTCCAATACCAGAAAGACACTGAGCAAAAATGGGATCCATGGCAAAGTAGCAAGGCGGAAATCATTGCTGACTAAGAAGAACATGAATGCTCATCTCAAGTTTGCCAAGAAGCACCTGGATGATCCTGGAACAATGCTCTATGGACAGATGAGTCAAAAGTGGTCTGGCAAAAACCAAACACTGCGTTCCACAGTAAGAACCTCATACCAACGATCAAGCATGATGGTGGTAGTGTGATGGTTTGGGGATGCTTTGCTGCATCCGGACCTGGACGCCTTTCCATTTTTGAAGGAACCATGAATTTTGCTCTGTATCAGAGAATTGTACAGGAGAATGTCCGGCCATCTGTCCATGAGCTGAAGCTGAAGCGCAAGCTGGGTCATGCAGCAAGACAATGATCTGAAACACACAAGCAAGTCTACATTAGAATGGTTGAAGAACAAGAAATTTTAAGTTTTGGAATGGCTTAGTCAAAGTCCAGACCTCAACCCCATTGAGATGTTGTTCCAGGACCTGAAATGCACAGTTAATGCTCGAAAACCTACAAATATCACTGAGCTGAAGCAGTTCTGCAAGGTGGAGTGGGCCAAAATTCCTTGAGACAGTAATCAATTACTACAGGAAGCGTTTGGTTGCACTAAAGGTGGCCTAACCAGTTATTGAGTCTAAGGGGGCAATTACTTTTTCACACAAGGGTATTGGGTGTTGCATACCTTTCTTTAATAAATTTATGAAATGGGTATCACATTGTTGTGTTCTTTGTTCACTCAGGGTCCCTTTTATGTATTATTAGGCTTGGGTTGAAGATCTGATAACATTTAATGCAATAGATATGCAAAAATGCAGAAAATCAGACGGGGCAAATACTTTTTCACGGCACTGTATATGTAAAGAGAATTTACAAATTTCTGCTTTTATGTGCATTTTACATACTGTCCCAACTTTTTTGGAATTGGGGTTTGTACTATAAAATTGTGTTTTAAATAGAAATACACTGCCTGGCCAAAAAATAAGTCGCACACACTAATATTTTGTTGGGCCGCCTTAGCTTTGATTATGGCGCGCATTCATCGTGGCATTGTTTCGACAACCTTTTATTTCCGTCCAGAGTTGCATACATTTTTGGCCGAGATCTTGTATTGACGACGGGAGAGTCCGTAAAGTCTTCTCCAGCACATCCCAAAGACTTTCAATGGGCTTAAGGTCAGGACTCTGGTGGCCAATTCATGTGTGAAAATGATTCCTCATGCTCCCTGAACCACACTCACAATTTGAGCCAGATGAATCTTGGCATTGTCGTCCTGGAATATGCCCATTGATGGGAAAACCTGGTCATTCAGTAGACCTGAGCAATTGAACCCCAGATCATAACACTGCTTCCAGAGGCTTGTACAGTGGGCACTATGCATGACGGGTGCAACAGCGACTTTTTTTTTGGCCAGGCATTATGTACATGTACATTATGAGAATGTTGTGTAACACCAAACGATTAAGTAGTCGAAGCAGGGAGTGATTTTTGGACTTATGAGCTTTACCAACAGACAGGGTACAGGATTGTGTATACATCAGCAGATTCAACTAATAAACCGAGTATTAGAAAACATTTGGGATGTTCAAATATTGGAAACACTGCTGGCGCATTTGGTAGTGTTTTCATGAAATGTGTCAAAGTTTTTAGAATGTGAGAGTCTGTACCCTATTAATAGAATAGAATAGAATAACTTTTATTTTCCCAAAAGGGAACTTCAGTTGTAGCCACCAGCAACAACACAAAAGACATAGACAGTGGGACAGACCCACAACACACAAACAAAAATATAAAATATATGGCAAAAATATAAAATGCCAATATATATACAGCCAAACGTCATGATTAAAATAGCCCCCGCTGTCCCGTGATGTCCAATGTCAACCAGTTCAACACAAACTCTGCCTCGGCACCTCCACGACTTTCCTTCATAGGCTACATGCAGTGTTGCGGTCTCTGTCCACTGTCGAAGCGGAGCTCAGCCTTCCCAGTCGCCGCCTCACTCCTCCCCCGCATTATCTTCTCCTTCCCTGGTTGCCTTTTGAAGATTGCCCGCAGTCCCGAATCAGTCCCGACATCTTCAACTCCGGTGAAGAGCGATGCAACTCCGTGGCTGCAACGGACATTTCCGAGCATAATGTGAATGCGTCTCCATGGTGACGACCACAAACAAAATCATCCCCGCTAGACAATTCGTCAATATTATAAAAACGAGCAGCAGGAGTGCCCCGAAAAATCTCCAGTCCGCTTCCCCGTCCCACAACAGCGCATTAAAAAAAACAAAAGACAGAAGCCCGACAAAACACATTCAAATGAACAAACACGAACACGAGAGACGGCTGGAATACATGTCGCCATTCATTGATACAGGAGCCTGCTCCAAGTGAACTCTAGTGAAATTTGGCCTACATCAATATAGGATTATTTGTGGGCTCACTTATCCTGTGAAGCAGTCATGTGCTGTTTAGGGTGAGTCTAGATTGATGCACGGCCATGTCAGTGTTGAATGTGAGTGAGCATAGTGTGGGACATTGCTTAGTTTGTTAAAGCATATTCCAGAGAGACAGGGTTTTGATTACTTATTGCGCAATAGAGACTCCTCTGGTCAATTGGGTCAGCGATCTACCTATGCCAGCTGCCAACATAGTACCTATACCGTTTAGAAGTTTAGCTGGTGGATTGCGGAGTGAAAAGTTTCTACAGCTGGCTACATGCATTTTGGACAAATGAGGCATTAATCTATGCTCTCCTGAATTGTGAGAGGATGTGGCAGTGATGATGTTGATGCATGGAAATTCGTGATTGGCATTCAGAATTGGGCAATTGTATGGAAAAAATAGGAAGTAATAAGAAATGAAAAATAATATTAAAGCTAGTGTTGCAAGAAACTTCATATCCTCAAATCACTATCTGGTTCCTTCCCTTGTAATTTTTCCCTCTGTCAGAAAAGTTTAGACGACCACTCTAAAGAGTCAATTTCCCCCATGACCTCAGTGAAGGGCAGCTGGCTCCTGCCAAAACATTGTGTGTTCAACAGTTTGTTTCCAGAAATTGTTTTTTTAAACCACATTTTGTTTCCATAAACCTAATGCCTGGGAAGTGAAATATGCTTCTCTGTAGCACCCTGGTTGTTTATTTTGATTTGGCCTTGGTGACTATAGCTTGGCATATGGAAGAAGATGAGGAAGTTTTACTTGCAGGAAAAAGTTACATGACGTGTTTTCTTTAATCGTTTAACTGCTATAAAATGCCATCAGTATTGTGTGCTCCAGAATTCTGAATAATTACATAGAACAATGAAGAGGTATATATAATAGTATACATAATATACACCCTTATTCTTGAGGCTCATCACCAATGTAATTTTCAAAGCATTATAACACATTTACTTTGGTTATTTGGTTATGTTAAGGCCATCATAAGACTCCTTAAGGATTTTAACTCTGTTGTCAGATTTCCTTGTGTTTCAGCTGTTGTGTATGCATTGACAGGATATGGACAGACTGGACCAATGTCCCACAGACCCGGGTATGACTCCATCGCCTCTGCTGTGTCAGGAATGATGCATATCACTGGGCCGGAGGTGAGGGAAAGCTGGCTGTTTGTCTGTGTTTGGATAAATAAATCTGTGAGCATGTGGCTATGTGTGCTTGCGTGTCTTGTGAAATGTCTTTCTGCCAGCTTGTGTGCGGTTGTGCATTTGTGTTTGTTCCATGACGCAGAACTGTCCCTACATTCTGTTTCTGTGCCAGGGCGGGGAACCAGTCAGACCTGGTGTAGCGATGACCGATCTGGCGACTGGGCTGTACACACATGGGGCCATCATGGCTGCTCTCCTACAGAGACAAAAAACAGGGAGAGGCCTTCACATTGACTGTAACCTGCTCTCCTCTCAGGTAATAATGCATGGCATTTATATAGCGCCTTTCTAGATACTCAAAGCGCTTTACAATGATGAGGGGGGAAACTCGCCTCTACCACCACCAATGTGTAGCACCCACCTGGGTGATGCAACGGCAGCCATTTTGCGCCAGTATGCTCACCACACATCAGCTGAGGTGGAGAGGGAGAGAATAATTTTTTTTTTAGCCAATTAAACTGGGGGATGGTTAGGTGACAGATTGAATGAGCCTGGGTTGGGAGTTTAGCCAGGACACCGGGGAAACCCCTACTCTTTACAATAAGTGTCATGGGATCTTTAATGACCACAGTGAGTCAGGACCTCGGTTTAACGTCTCATCCGAAAGACGGCATCTCCTACAGCACAGTGTCCCCATCACTGCACTGGGGCATTGGGGTTTATTTGACCAGAGGGAAGACTGCCCCCTACTGGCCCACCAACACCACTTCCAGCAGCAACTTAGTTTTCCCCAGAGGTCTCCCATCCAAGTACTAACCAAGCCCACAGCCTGCTTAGCTTCAGCCATTCAGCAGGCGCAGATTGCATCAGGTAACCATGACCACTCAGGAGGACATACACAGATCCCTCAGCAATGTAAATTGCTATATTGTTATGAAGTATGGTGTAGAGCCCTGCAACGTGATAGTGATCCCACAGAACCCAACACAATCGTTCAGGTCACGGGACAGGTTTACTGTGATGCAGGTGCTCAGAATCAAGTTTGTGGGGTAGGCGCAGGATGATGAATGCCATTTAGTACATTACAAAAAAGCTGTATAAATTAGTAGGACTACATTGCTTAACCATGCATGTAAAGACGCAACCATCTATTTTGCAAATAGCATTTATCATTAAATCTGATCAAAAACCGTTTAATTTCCGACCGCTAACTACGACGTAGCCTATAAAGTTTGTTTAATTTGAGGACACCGTTAAATCATACTGGCCTGAGTGAGGCTGCCCATTCTGTTTTAAATGCATTTTAAAAAATGACTTAGTTTAGGCCTATATTGCTGATGTACATGAACGTTACATGAAAACCATGTTAAGGGACAGCACATTGTTTTACCATTGCTCATTGTATGCCTTTTCAGTTATTATATATTACAAAATATTGAAGCGAAACAGCACGCTCTTCCATTCTCCTATTTCTCGTGATGCGCGCGGACCTGGCTTTATTTCTGTTTTGGAATTTGGACACGTGTGTATATTTTCATTAAAATTCTAAAATTTAATAAAAGTATGCATCTCTCTCTCAAAGTTAAATGAGTCCGAATTTCTATGTCCGTTTTAGTATTGGATGGTAACAGGAAAAATATCAATAGAAAACACAAAACAGTGGTGCTGGTGGACGTGCCGGACCGGGCAGGAATGGAACAGGATCTCCGCAAGAGCGGGTGGGAATGGAACAGAACCTCCGCGAGAGCGTTTGGGAATGGAACAGAACCTCCGCAAGAGCGGCTGGGAATGGAACAGAACCTCCGCGAGAGCGTTTGGGAATGGAACAGAACCTCCGCTAGAGCGGCTGGGAATGGAACAGAACCTCCGCGAGAGCGTTTGGGAATGGAACAGAACCTCCGCAAGAGCGGCTGGGAATGGAACAGAACCTCCGCGAGAGCGTTTGGGAATGGAACAGAACCTCCGCTAGAGCGGCTGGGAATGGAACAGAACCTCCGCGAGAGTGGGTGGGAATGGAACAGAACCTCCGCGAGAGCGGGTGGGAATGGAACAGAACCTCCGCGAGAGCGGCTGGGAATGGAACAGAACCTCCGCGAGAGTGGGTGGGAATGGAACAGAACCTCCGCGAGAGCGGGTGGGAATGGAACAGAACCTCCGCGAGAGCGGGTGGGAATGGAACAGAACCTGCGCGAGAACGGGTGGTGGGAATGGAACAGAACCTCCGCGAGAACGGGTGGTGGGAATGGAACAGAACCTCCGCAAGAGCGGGTGGGAATGGTCAGAAATGTTGCAGATGTGGCAGGAATGGGTGATGGGTTACATGGATCATTTGTCTGCATTTTGGTCTGCAAGAATACCACATAGTCTTTTATTTGCAACCATATATTTCTGCTCCAGATCAGCATTCAGATGAGGTTTTTCTGTTCTGTAACATTGTTTGTGCTTTTTAGTTAAAATCGAAAGATTTTGGAAGAGCTATGAAGTTTTTTTTTGAGCCATAAAATGAAAAGTGCAATAAAGAAGGAAGTTCAAATTAAAGTTATTATGAAACTCTGAAGCTTAAAAAAGAAAATAAAAATAAATAAAATAAATAACAGATTGTCCTTGCTCATCCTCTACTCATGGTCTATACATGATTTATAATCCAGTACTGGCTTCAACAATGCACCATACACTGTGCCAAACATGCACCATGTTTCTGGAGCTATTCCACTGAATAAAATTTTAAGATATTTGAATGTGGAATAAATTTACAGAATGCCTCTAGATTTTCCATCACCTGACTGAGCAGAGAAAAGACGCTGGATGTCGGCTTCATTGAAATCAATGGCGTGTGATGTTGAAGTTTACACATCTTCTATCAGAATGTGTATTTTGAGATGGCATGTTTCTATGATCCTACAGAAAAGGAAAGTTCAAAGATAAATTTACACCAGGCACTTTGGCTGGAAATGTATCAAAGAGATGACACTGTTGCTGTTGGTGAAATGGTTTATGTCCCAATCCCATTTTTCTCACATCATAACATGGGACATATGCAACTTCACCCTCTGACTCAACACATAAATCGTCACAGACAAGGGACGGAGTTTATTAAGCACATGGCAGAATTATAAAGAAATTCCAAAGTGAACTGCATAGCATGAGGGAGAAAGCTCTCAGTAAGGAATGCATCAGAGATAGTCATTTGTGATGAATTGATGTTCCAAATATTTGCTTCTGCCCTCCCAGCTAGTTTTTAGTTCTGACCATGTAATTTTACAGGTATTTTACTACCATAATGATTTATTGAGCTGGGAGGAAACTAGGAGGCTCATTCGAGCTTTAGCAAATAAATACCCTGAGTCAACATGAAAGAGAGCCACAGGTCCACAGAAAGCACTGGATAAATAGAAACCTTTTTTTTCTCTGACTGTTACCTAAAACAAACTCTCTCAGATGAAAATATGATATTGGCAGGGATCATGGTTTTGTGTGGAATCTGTTCAGGATTTATAATTGTATTGGCATGTCATCCTCATAATCTTTCCAACTTGTCACTTTCACACATTCCTTTGTGCTGAATATGTGAAAGTTTCTTAGAAATTCTTCTATAGTCTTCATATTTGTACTCCAACTATATAAAGAATTAACACAGATAATTGACTGGGAACTTTTAATTTTTCTAATTCCACACTTTTAAAGAATTTAAATTGTGATTAACAGCTTAAGAACAGTGGCACTGTTACCTCTAGGGGTGCACCGATACCGATCCTGGTATTGGTATCAGGTCCGATCCTGTGCTCATGTACTTGCAACCCGATACCAACACAGGTCTACAGCCAGCAGGGTGCAAAGTGAAAGACACTTTAAATTACAATTTAATGTTCTATTTTTTATTGTTGATCAATTAGGCTAACGTTTCAAAGGCGGGACTTGCTAACAACCTAGAACGATGGCTTGCAGTCAAATTAAACGAGAAAATGGGAGTGAAATACATTATACGGACCAGCTGTAAATAGGGATTGGTTATTATTCTTACCCTTAACATTTTTTGTGTGTATTTGAGTCAGATTTACGTTTATAAACGGTTATTCATAGAACTTCGAGGTCAGACTTTGGAACTTACAAAAATTACAATAGTCCTATCGATTTCAGAAGTCTATCATGTGAACCATGTTAATTTCACCTATATGTCTGCAATAAGTATAAAAAATGTTTTTAAATTAGAATTTATTCTAGATAAATTGCCTGAGTTGTGTCTGTCCTGTCAGCGCATAGTTCGTAATTCATCGAATAGCCTAGCTACAATCCCCAATTTTTGGTGCATCAAAGTTTATTTTATTCACGCTATTAATTTAAACATTTTTCTCTTCGCCTATACGCAAATTGTGGAATAGCATAGCCTATGTCATAACATATGCTATCTCGTTCTTTGAATTTGTTTACACGTAGCCTCTGAATTAATTGCGTCAAATGTTTTAGTATAGTCAAATAGGCAGCAGGTAGGGGTTGGGTATCGTTTGAAATTTTTCAATACCGATACCCTTTAATTCGATACGATGCCTGCCCGATTACTTTTAGGAGAATGGAAGTGTGCGCTGTTTTGCTTTTTTTTAATATATATATAAGAACTAAAAAGGCATACAATGAGCAATGTTAAAACAATGTGCTGTCCCTTAACATGGTTTTTATGTAACGATTACATCAGCAATATAGGCCCAAACGTATGTAGGTTTTCGTATCAACCCTAATTTGGCACACCTCCCATGCAATCAGCACTACTGGCTTTCACATAGGGACATATGAAAGGATGAAATGAAATGGGCGATAGAATAATTTCACAACTAGCTGTCTACTGCTAATGTTTGTTTATGATAGCTTCAAAGATACAAGGTAAGCTAATAACGTTAATGTAACAAACATCCACCTTAGCCAGCCACGCATACGTTATTAAAAGGCAATCATTAATAAGTCGGCGGCAGTGTAGTATAATGGTTAAGGAACTGGCCTTGTAACCAAAAGGTTGCAGGTTTGATTTCGCACAGGGTAGGACACTGCCGTTGTACCCTTAAGCAAGGTACTTAACCTGAATCGCTTCAGTATATATCCAGCTGTATAAATGGATAATATGTAAAAAAATGCTAAAAAGTTGTGTAAGTCGCTCTGGGTAAGAGCGTCTGTTAAATGCCTGTAATGTAATGTAATGTTAATAATTATCCGAACCAAAAGTTCTGTTTGCGAGAACCGTATCTGTTATTCAATCGTTGTCAGAAGAATGCTTTACCATATTTGATGTGTTACTGGTGTTTCATTTAATAGTAGTTGCGTAATGGTTGCATTTGATGCAATGGATTGTCCGCTGGCTGCGAAAATAGCATTCACGTTGAGAAGTAGCCTACCGTAAAGAAATCTGGTACCGTTTTTCTGAAAATGGTACTTGGTAGGACTAACGAATCTCGGCCGGTGCCTCATGGCACCATTTTCCGATATCCAACCCTAGCAGCAGGTGGCGTGAATCTTTTTTTTTTTTTTGCATTTGCATTTGACTCAGTCATCAAAAAATGGATAAAAGTATTCTACTAATGACTTGCTAATGTGATAGTTTTCCTCTCAGTGGGGCTGAGCACTAAAACATTTCAGTGATCCTTAGGTGTGAATGGATGACGGGGAGAGGGGTATGGGGCAGGGGGCTAGCTTTAGCGGTTATTTGACCACTTTACTCCGTCGTTCTAGGTGTATTTTTTTAAATATATTTCTATACCAGAAAGTAATTTTTTAAATTTTAATTATATATGGTATATATGACAAATATAGGAAAAGTCATGAAAGGAGACAGCAGTGCGACTCTCCTGCTAGGAGATTAATGTTCAGAATTCCAAAAGCAGGAAAATGACCGCTCTTGTCCTTCTGGTGTTAATCAAATTAACTGTGCTCCCTCAAAGCTTTGTGGTGGTTTCATGATGTCTGTGACCCAACAACATCAAAAGGCTCTTGATATCTTATTTTCAGGTACTTTTACACGCAATACTATAATCTCTCTGCATTTGAATGAATCCCTATGGGAATTGGGGGGTGGGACTAGATTAAGCTGTAAATTATACTGGAACAGTATGGAACAACACATGGGTGGGCTAAATGTCATCAAGGGTCTGAGGTATCAAACTAGCCTCAAACCCATCATTCTGCTGCCAGATATGCAGTTGATATGGATGGATCACTTTATGGGTTGTTTCTCCTGACAAATTTTCCTATTGAACTCTATGGAAAAATAAGTCAGGAGAAGAAACCCTTCAAGTTATCCATCCATATCTACTGTATTTCTGGCAGCAGAGTGATGGTTTAAGGCTTGTTTGATACGTCAAACCCTTGATGACTTAGAGCCGTTTAGCCAACCATGTGTTCCATACTGTTCCAGTATAATTTACAGCTAAATCTAGTCCCACCCCCAATTCCCATAGAGATCCATTCAAATGCAGAGATGTTATAGTATCGCTTGTAAGAGTACCTGAAAATAAGATATCAGGAGTCTTTTGATGGTGTTGGGTCACAGGCATCAGTCAAGTCATGACATGCAAATAGGGGTGTAACGGTTCTGAAACCGAGATCGAAGCCGCGATACAAACTTCCACGGTCTCGTGTCGCGGTTCTGGAAGACGGAACCGCGACACACCCCCTCCCCCAACCCGACCCCGCTGCCACCGCTGCAGGTGCAACCTGTTGAGCTCTCATTATGTTACTAATGTAACAAAACTCATTTTTCATTTTACAATTAACACTATAACACATGTAAATCATGAAATTATTATTCTATTTAAAGTTGGGGGAAGCTGCAGGGCTTTTCCTGGCAGAGAAATGGGTTTTCGCGGTACTAATGCGGAGCGCACACAGTGCGCGAGCAGCTACATTTCTTGCATTCATTTTACGGTAAATACAGTTCTTGGAGTAGTATAAAGAGCCCATGTAGGCTTTGGTTGTAAAGTACCAGTAGGGTTGTGTTTAGGAGTTAGGTTTTAGAAATCAAAGGTCCTTGAAGCTTTTTGAATATTTGAATATTACACCATTTTGGCTATTTTGATAGCGCACAAATAGAAAAATAAAATAAACACTCTAAAACCAAAATAAAAAAATAAAGTTGTAGCTTTTAAAAAAAATTTAACCGTACAAAAACACCGTTTTACATAACAACAGCAACATAGACTATTTCAGCCCTAAATGGGCCACCATTGAAATGTCGACTGTACGGGACTTTGGGCGAAACGTAACAAGATAAACTCTTCAAGGTTAATCATAACACAGTGGTAGCTGCATATAGCCTATAGGTAAGATTGATATTTGGTTTCATTAACAATAGCTACGAGAGATTTTGGAGGAAAAAAATGAGGTGTCTTCTAAACCGAAAGTGCATCTGGTAGCCTACTGTATAGTAGGCTACAGTAAGCAATGGAAAACGCCGAATGCATAGGCCTATTTGTACAACATTTAAAAAAAATATTATTGTTTCTAGCTATATCTGAACATGATTTTCTTGTAAACGGTGCATTTTATGCATTTTACAGTCTGTGGCTATGGCTTCAAAGGTACCGTAATCCAACTCGCTGCCCACGCTATGTCTTTCTACCGAGTCGCACTCTGCCACAGAATAGCTGAGCCGCATTTCTATTGGCTACAGTAGTTGGTTCTATGCGTCTTCTACTCCTCTCCTTGTACTGACACCTTGAAGGTGACTAGTACAATATATATCGCCATCCGCTGGCCGAAAGACCATATTGCACCCGAAACCACACCGCTCACCCAATATGGACGTAAAACCCTCAAATTGAAGCTGAAAGTCTGCACTTTAACCTCATCGTCACTGTTCCATTTCAAATGCAATGCGCTGGAGTACAGAGCCAAAACAACAAAAATTGTGTCACTGTCCAAATACCTATGGACCTGACTGTATATCTGAATTAATTAATTATTAATCTTGCTGCCGGCGCCATGGCCACTAGGGGCGCAAAGGGGTTAACTGATAGTTAATCCCGCACTGCTTAATGTTTTGTTACATTTTATTGATGAAATAGCTCAGAGGTGTCGTTTGGGGGTGGCAGGGGATGGCAATTGCCATCCCCAAGCTTCTTGGTTGAGTTGGTGAGAATCCTAGGCTTACATTAAAAAAAAGTTGTTTTCACACATATTTTATTCCTGTGTGTGCCCTCATAATAAACGCCCACTATATCTATAAATGCTGATCTAAAGTGAAATGAAATTGCAAAAACGTTTATATCACAGATCAGATTCAGGCAACAAGGGGTTTATTTGATACAGCCAGCTTCACTCGCGATACGGAGACAAGTGATTCTGAACGAGAGCGAGCACGTCAAGGAGGCCGCCAAGTGACGAGGTGCAGCTAGCTAGGATTCAAAGAGGTAGCGTAAGTAAGTTAACTTAATAGCTAGGTTAAAGGAGCTATATGTAATATTGACACCGAGCATTTAAAATGGGTACTGCAATCACAATATTGGAGAGAGTCGAGACACTGAACGAACACGAGCGCAAGACGAGCCGAGTGCAACATTATATTTTGAGACGTGCTTATTCTATTTTGACAATGACAAGCGACGACGAGTCCTACACTGTAAGTTGATCAGCTAATGTATACGTTTGCAATTTGTTTATTATTTATTGTTTGCAAATTATAAACCAGCTCATGTGGATTATTTATAACTCAATGTTAGCTAGATGCATGGCTGGCTATGTTTACAGTCACACAGATATAAGCTAACATTAGTGGTATGTTTAGCGAGTAACTATATACATGTACATATTTAAATCTTTAGCTAGCTAGCCGGCTGTCGGAGTGCTGGAGTACATCTGGTTGTTTGTAATGGGCAGTGGACTTGGAGTCAACTCGGAGAATAGTGAATCACACAGGCCAAAACAAATACAGATGTTCCGACCCGGAATGGAAATTTCAAAGGAGAACATACTGGCTGTAGCATTGTTGTCGGAAAAGCCATTATTTCGACTTAGCATGTTTCCTTAATCTCTGATGACATATCATGGTCATTTTATGATTTAGTACAGTAAATTTGTTACATATAGCTCCTTTAATTGAAAAATGAAACGAACAAACAGCTAAAAATGCAAGGATTTTTAAAGATAACTAAAGAAGATACACATGAGTCAAATTCAGCATCATCAACTACTGAAGCTAACACTGCAGCAGCAACTGTGGATTCCGACACTACTACTAGCATGGACATTAGCACTGCTAATAATAGCAGCAAGACAGAATCGCCGGTAACAACAGGCTAAGCAGCGTTGCTGATGGTAGCGCCCTGAATGTTATCTTTGCTGCTGATGGTAGCGCCTCTTTCTACTAACATTTGATATGGTGTTGACGCAGTTGACTTTTTATTGTATTGAAGCAGCCCCGTTCATGTGCTTGCTCTGTGGATTTCGCGGGTGCTGCCGGTATATTGCATTTGGTGCGTCTACTGTTTGCGTATATGAAGTGTGTGTGTGCGTGTGCGTGTGTGTGTGTGTGTGTGTCAGAGCCGTGAGTAAAATGTGCACTGGGCCCGACGTGTCATATAGCTACGCCAGTGATGATAGCATTATGGGTTAGGGATTATTGACTTTTTTATTTTTTATCTTTTTTTATCAAGAATTATTTCCTTTAAGAGGAACCTGTTCCATTAGCCTAGATGACGTGTCAGGACCGTAACCTAGGTGGGTTATATTGGCACCCCTCTGCCTGGTATAGCTAATGAGATTTTCAATCTCATATTGGTTATCAGAATACCACTTCTGAAAGAATTGAAAATTGAAGTAAAAAAAGTTTATTTTTGCTCCAAAAACTTCAATCTTTCATGTATGAGTTTTTGTCTGAGTCATATTGTTGTTCTTCTGGACGTGATGACTTGGTTTTTACCTATATATAATAGTTAAATCTGCTAACCACACTTTAAGCTGAAGTATTCTCCCTGGAGTAGGGGCACCTGTCTTGCTGCTGCAGGGTGTTATGGTGAGGCGGGTGTACAAAGTTGGTCATTCCACATGCACATATGTGACGTACTGCCCACGCCTTCATACCACACCCTTCAGGCTAGCACTGTGAAATTCAGAAACCGTGAAGCCCAATCCACTTCACCCATTCTTTTTGTGCAGGGTAGTGTTGAGGCAAATCGAGTTGGGGGGCAGGGACTTGGATCTCTTTGCACTCCAGCCGTCCGGGGAGTTCAAGCATTTAGAACTACACAGGTACAGGTATAGCCTACTTGTATTGTTTGTTTGAAACTGTCTTGAAACTGTCAATTCTGTCAGGCCTGCTATCAGTCCCATTCTGGGACCTACATACACTTGAACCAAGTGGTAAATTTAAGTCCATTATTCGTGGTGTTGTGTATGATTTACAATGAAGTATATCGGTCCAGGTTATCCACTAGCAAGGATTGTACATTCCAACTAGCAAATGGAACACAAGTTACAAATGTAGCTAGTTCTATTTGTGTTTGGACTACACCAGTTATCATATCGTTATCCTGTCCTTGGAAATTAACTAAGACAGTTGATTATAGCAGTGTTTCCCCTAGGATGGAGTTGTAGCAGCGGAGGTGAAGCACTTATATACATATATATATATATATATATATAATAATAATAATAAAAATTCCTAAAAAAATATTTTTGTGCACTCACAAAGCGCACCCTGCCGGGAGGTTTCTTTGTGTCTGCCGGCACCAGAGGGGCTCTCGAGGCCTAAGTACATACAGTACAGTCAAGGACAACTACAGGCAGGGGCGTAGGTTTCATTTGAACATTGGGGGGGGGGGGCCACAAACAGTAAATGTTCTTTGTGATAATAATGGAGGGGGACACTAATAATATAGCATCCAACAGTAGCGAACCATGACTATTGGACAGAGGCCCTCAACCATTCCCGTGAGCAAAGCAATACGAAGTATCGGGGGGTCTGGGGGTCCTCCCCCAGAAACATTTGAGCCTTTTAAAACTCATTTCCTGCATTTCTACACAACCTCACCCAGGGCATTTTCTAAAATAAAATGTTTTATTTATGAACATTTTGGAGAAGTTTTTTTTTTTTTTTTTTTTTTTTTTTCAAAGCACTAGGCGAGATTTGAGATGCTTTCATATAAATCTAAAGCCATGGTAGGCTAATAGTACATTAGTGGATAAGATAAGTTTATAACATTTTAAACTCTGTGGTTCTCAAACTCGGTCCTGGGGGTCCCCTGTGTATGCTGGTTTCCGTTCCAACCACAATTGCAATCCCAAAATTTTAACAAGCTGTTAATTTTTCTTAATTAGGTGTTTTTCATGTTTAGAGGGATTATTTACCCTCTTAAGACAAATTATGTCAGAAATAGTTATGCATACCATGAAGACTATGCCATGTTCACATTGTGCTTACAGTGCTATCTTGCAAACTATAATACAAGGTAACATTTTTTTAAACTGATCAATTTAAAGACTGAGGTGAATCAATAGGCTCCTAATTCAGTAGTTGAACACTTGTGTTTTAAGTTCCTTAATTTTTCCTTAAACTTATTAACACAATGCAGGTTTGGCTCATTATCATTTGCTTTGTCTTTTGAATTGTTCATTATTTACCAAGTCTCTAGTTTTAGTTGCCAATGTGTCCACAATTTCACCAATTCAGAGCCTATTGATTCACCTCAGTCTTTAATTTGTTTAATTTGATCAGTTAAAACATTTTAACCTCTCTTTTTGTAATTGTTTGCAATATAGCACAATGTGAATATTTGACTTTTATTATTCATGACATGCATAGCTATTTCTAACATAATGTGGCTTCAGAAGGGAAATAATCCCTCTAAACATGAAAAACACCTAATTAAGAAAAATCAACAACCAAATTCTGGGATTGCAATTGTGATTGGAACGAAAACCAGCATATGCAGGGGGCCCCAGGACCGAGTTTAAGAACCACTGCCTTTAGTGGTAGTCGTCGACATCCCAATTATGGTATTCACATTTCGCTGAACTTCTAAATTAGGCTAATTACAGTGTCGCCGCTTGCGAATACATCAGCCTCTCATGTTGCACTGCAGGGCAATAAACATTTTAAGGAACCAAATAGCCTACATTTAAGAAGCTACAACTGTTTTCTGATGAACCCTTAAGAAATTCTCTATTCAATTGTCCAGCAACGTCGACATTTCCACAGTGCTACCTAACGTTATCGCACTCGCGGCTGTAATACATTGCTTGGTTATGAAAAAACATGTACTTTTTTTAACGTATATATAAGGCATAGACTGTAGAAAAATAAGGAGTAGTTAGCTAGGTTAGGAACAGCCTACTTGAATGGGGAAACTTCTGGGTCGGCGGTTCTTTTATTCACTGTGAGGATTTTGATTTGATTTTCAGTTGAGAGGACTGTTTCAGGTGAAACGTAGCAAAGGCCGCCTATACACCAACAATCCATCTGCTCTACCCCCGTAACGAGCGTCTCGATTTCATACTCCGTGAAGTTTCTCGTCTTTTTTTGCGGTCTGACTTCTCCATTACAACCAACCTGATTATAACATATCCATAACGTTATACAAAACACTGGCTAAAACACTGGGTTATGGGAATTGAAGTCCATAATATTATCGGCTTGAGCAATCACCCCTAATTGTTGACTACATATCCCATTTGTGCTTTCATAAACTCGAACTTGTCGCGGCCATGAGATAAACCATTGCTACTGTTTGAAGTAGCGAGGGGGTGGGTCAATAATTCATACTATGTTTACGGGCGTTACATATCTTTCCGCATAAATTTAAGTCATTTTTTACCGTTGTAAGCTTTACATGGGAGAGGGATGAATTATGGTTGGGGGGGACAATTCGACTCTTTCCAACATTGGCGGGGACACATCCCCCGTTTCCCCCAATAATCCTACGCCCATGACTACAGGGCTGCGTTCAGATCCAAATTTAATTATTTCTTCCTGTCGTTCCCTTCCCTTGATTCAAGGGAATTCACATTGAAGCAAGGGAAGGGAATGACAGGAAGAAAGCATAAATTTTGGATCCGAACGCAGTCCAGCACTTCAAAATGTTCTACATCTATGGCCTTCTCCCGCCAGAACAGCTGCATTTGCTAGCTAGCACTGGCCATATACGACCTTGCTGAAAGTTAGCTTTGCTTAGAAAGTTTGGACACAATCGCATTTCAAATGAGTTTATGACAGCAACTTTTCCATGAAAGCGCTTTACGTTTAAAACGTTTTTAACGTTACTCTAAAACG
Organism: Synaphobranchus kaupii; assembly: GCA_029718625.1. Classification (NCBI taxonomy): domain Eukaryota; kingdom Metazoa; phylum Chordata; class Actinopteri; order Anguilliformes; family Synaphobranchidae; genus Synaphobranchus; species Synaphobranchus kaupii. The sequence goes on along the minus strand of CM056377.1, from coordinate 45,314,076 downwards.
TTTACAAGGCCGTTTACTCCAGCATTTTGAAGGGGAGAGAGTGGATTGTTTTGTTTTGTTTACAAAAAAATTCAGCAGCGGCGGTCATATTTCAGCAGCGGCGTAACGCCGCTGCTAGGTGCATATAGGGGAAACACTGTATAGCACCTGGTAATTATCAGGGCTTCAGTGGTGCCACAGGGTAGTACCTGCTAGTTGTACCAGTACAGTTGAATGACAAATAGAACTGCAGTTACATCGATAACTCAATATGCCATTCAATCAGGCAGTACGTGTTGTAAATTAACTATTGAATAGGTCATCTAACCAATACATATTCTATCTGTCAATGCATTGTACCACACAGCCAACCATCATATATGCCACTCTAACAAATTCACATCTATATCAAACCAGTACGTTTCAATGATCAAATACAAATGTTGGAAAACTAGTATAAAGCCACTTAAAACCAGTGCAGTTCTGTACATACACTCAATGCCTAAACAATTCATACTGAGAGCCAAATCAGTGCCAACGAATGGCACCGCATGTGTTATTTATGTCAGCTTAATGGATAAATTATGTCTGTCTTAGTAACAACATGGACAAACCTGTTAATGATTTTTTATTTTCCTCATTGGACAGACATTTTATTTCAGGAGCCAGTGATTTTGAACACATATTTTAATGGCCTGCATTACTTAGTGGGTAAACTCAATAAATAACAACAACAAATAAACTACTTTTGTATGGTAGTGCAGTTGTAATCAGTCCCATACTGGAATAACTTTTTTACATTGAAATCTGTAATGTATAGTTTTTCTTCTCAGAAAAGGAACTTATGTTCACTGTGACATGTCAGTTTTACAACTTGTTTGTTTGACCTGTTTGAAGTGCTTGTGCAGTAATATTAACTTTTTAATAGTTATATTTCTTAATAACGTAGTCTGTTCTGGCAATCATTCTCACTTTTACCAAAGATAACTATCTGAGAACTATGTCAGAACCCAGAGGACAACCATCTCAATCTGGCTTGATTTTGGTCCGGTCAAAAGTCATGACATGTTATACAGCTGTCAACGGCACGTACTATCTTTGCCACATGGAATTGTTCTCAATGGGATACATTTGCTAGTTTTCACAGAAATGGGTAGAAATGTACACAAATTAAAAAATAACAAATGGTCTAATGCTTTACTGAAAAAGTGTTAACTTTTCACAACATCAAGTTTGGATATAATGTTGTTTGATTTATTGACTTAAGGTAATCAATAAGTCCTGCAGAGACCCTAGCTATAACAGAGCCCATTGGAGTTACTTTGGAGAATTCTTGGAGAAAAGACATTGGAGAATCAGTTGGATTAATTCAGGAATCCATAATAATTAAAATCTATAAATCAGAGTCTTATTTTCTTACTCCACCGGGGAAATTATAATATTGTACCAAGAGACATTCCAACTTTACAATCTAAACAGTTGTTCTTTGAATGATACAAGTACATATGAAGGATGTGGGTTTTGAAAATGGTTTCAATTATACAATTGTTTAAATTCTTTTGTTGTGGTCATGATTTTGTCTTTGGGAGATTTTTTATATCCTTCCTGTACTTAATTGTACCCAGGACCCAGAAATGTCTGCACTGTCTCATATTTCTGAGAGAGAAATTTTGGCTTAGTTCTTTGCTGAATAGTGACACATTTTATGTCCCCCCAGACACCCCACAATCACAAACATATTAAATGTCTACAGTTAATATTTTGGTTTTGTGGTTGCTGTCCCTCCTAATACATGGTTCTGAATTTCATGGTTTTTTGGGGGCTCTACACATGTGCTGTTCTCAGACATGGCAAGTTATGGATGTCTTAGACCCCTAATTTATTAAAGATAGGTCCATGCTTGTAGCCAGCAAGTCATTATAGAGTGCACTTTTCGGTTGAGTGCACTCAGTGCTTTTCGGTTGGTTGGCAATGACACCTGAACAATTTTGTGGTTAGGTTGTAAACAGAGATTCCATAGGATAAATTATTCAATAATTACTCACCTGATATAATGAGTATGATTTTTTTGTGTAAGAAAATAAAAAGATTTCAATCAGAAAGCATACCATTAAACATGATTATGGTACTAATAGGTGAATATATAGTGAGCACCATAATTAACTGGACAGTGACACATTTTTTGTTCATTTGGTTCTGAGTTTGAAAGGATACAATGAAACAATTTAATTTGAGGGTGTTTTCATCCATATCGGATGAACCGATTAGCAATTTTCGGGCATCAACCAATATTCTACATTAACATAATGTAGAATAAAGTCATAATGTTTTATATTTGGTCGCATATCCTTTGCATTGTTGAGATATTGTTGGGTCACAGACATCAGGAAGTCATGGCATGCAAAGGATATGCAACCAAATATTAAAAACTATTACTTTATTCTACATTATGTTAATGTAGAATATTTTTTGATGCCCGAAAATGGCGGGGACTATGTACAAAAGGTTCTATAATTCCTAAACGGTTCATCCGATATGGACAAAAATACCCTCAAATTAAAGCTGACAGTATGCACTTCAACTCTTTGCCTCATTGTATCCTTTCAAACTCAAAGTGCTAGAGTACAGAACAAAATAAAAAAACAAAAAATGTGTCACTGTCCAATGAATTATGGTGCTCACTTTGCGTGTGTGTGTGCATGTGCGTGTGTGTGTGCGTGCGTGTGTATATACAGTGCCCTGCACTATTATTGGCACCCCTGGTAAAGATGAGTAAAAAGGGTTATAAAAAATCCATCGTTTGCTTAATTAGATTAATCTCACACTGAAAAAATTAGAATCCAGCCTTTAATTGAAGTACATATATTATGAGGAAAAAAAAATCCCTCATCAAGAAATAATTATTTTTAACAAAACCATGTGTGCCACAATTATTGGCACCCCTGAATTTATATATAGAATATAGTAATTATTTTTAATATTTGGTCGCATATCCTTTGCATGCCATGACTGCCTGATGTCTGTGACCTAATAACATCAAACGACTCTTGGTATCTTATTTTCTGGTACTCTTACAAGCAATACTATAACATCTCTGCATTTGAATGGATCTCTATGGGAATTGGGGGGTGGGACTAGACTTAGCTGTAAATTATGCTGGAACAGTATGGAATACATGGTTGGCTAAATGACTCTAAGTCATCAAGGGTCTGACGTATGACACAAGCCTTAAAGCATCACTCTGCTGCCAGAAATACAGTAGATATGGACTTTTCTTCTCCTGACAAACTGCTTTGGCCCTGTTGCTGATTGATGGTTTATAGAGATGTGACAAATTCATTAAACAAAAAAAGCAGCTCTTTGTTATTGGTTTGTTTTGTTTATATTTAATGGTTTACTAGCAAGATTGCATGAAATATATTTAAGATGTGAAAGCTGACCTAAACAATGTGTGCTTTGTGAATACAACACACAAGCAGTGAGAAGACCTTCAGCCCCAATGCAACAGGACCAGACTTTAGCAATGTGATTACCAAACAACGTGGTATTCAATGACAAATTGCCCTCCTAGTGCTTTGACCTGGCTTGATGTTTACCTGGATACTGAGGAAAAATAATGTATTTATTTACTGGCATTATCTACTTGGTAATCTGAGGATGGGACATTATGTGACATTGGTTGTCCATGTGCAAATTCCTTTTTATTTTTTATTGTTGTTAAAATAATGGATTAGTACGTGTCTTTTTTAATCAACAGTGATTTATTTATAACAAACACATTATTTTAAATGAAAAAAAATATTTATGCTCTTTTAAAGACAATTTTGGTTGTGGATTTTGGTGCCAATAAACAAACCCCAGCATTCCACAGCAGTCTTTAATTGCCCCATTTGGAATTTTATTCATACTAACTGGAACATTTCATTACAGACTGAAGAACAAATGCTCTTTTGAACATTGAAAGAGTGGAAGATTATTTTGTCTTAATGCCCACAGAATGCCAAACACAAGAATTTGACACATGGGCTGATACGAGTGAAAAGAAGCAGCTCCAGACTGCAGGTGCTTTTGAGGACAGCAAACTTGTTTATACCCTCCAAATTATTGGAGGATGTTGCACTGATAGGGTGGGCCTGATTGGAGAGGATAATTGTCGAAATAATAATAATCATTCAACACATTCAGCAAAAGTAGTCATTCTTTTGGAAAATATCCAAAAGGCAGAAGAAAATCCCATGAACACGAACAGGTTAAATATCATGTGTCAGTATCTCTGTGGTTTTCTCATACAAACTTCTACTTGACTATGTTAGTGTCTGAATGACCAGCACTAAGTTAGCATGTCTGCTATTTTTTCTGTTGAAGAGATCCCTTGTGCTGGAGTTATGTGAAAACAGAGTCATCTACATCCCTTTAGATCTGCAGGATACCATCTGCTTGAGATCACAGAACAGATGACCAGAGGATACTGCCATTTTTACGGTTATAGCTTGTACCATTCTGTATGCTGTTACCCATTTTAGGTCCCTAATGGCCCATCAACCAATCTGTCACTGTGACCCAGTCCAGCAGAATTTCTAGCACATCATGAAAACCACTAGTCTCAAAAGACACAACATAAAACATTGCACAATCATCCTGTGCTCTTTAAAGGAAACGTGTTTATACCTCTCAAGGGTTCTGTATATAATCTGTAACACTGCAACCTGCCATCCCTCAAAAAGATTCTGTCATTTCTTCGCAATGAACACAAAGGATTTCTTATGTAAATAATATTTCCCCCTCCAAGTACACATAATATCTTTGAATTTTCTCTGGCTAGCACGTCTACTTGACATTTTATCGATGGAGAAGTTTGGGGAAAAAAATGATTTTCATTATTTCCTTGACAAATTGATATCTTTAAAGAGAGGAATGTTCAGAACAGTGGTGGGCTAGAGTGGGAGAGTTTGTTTCTTGTGGATGTGTACAGAGGGAACTTTGTGGCTCTCGGAAAGGAGATGGCAGGGTTAATCTCAAACACATGATCTGTGCAATTACAATAATCAACTGAAGATTGTAGCCGGTGGATAACCAAGATTGGTATATCCGGAATGAATACAAACATGGGCGAAGTGGGACAGAAGCTCCTTAAAAATGTTTACAGTTTTGGTTTGGATATGATTTTCAAACACAATGCTTACATACCATCATGACTATGAGGCTCCTATTTAAATAATACAATTTTTTTGTTTTTTTGTTTTTCAGTACTTCAGTGGTCTGTTAATATCATTCGTACTCAGGGGTGCATATACATTCTTCTTGATACAGTTAATTGCTCTTCTGGCCCCATAGTAATTGCAGTCTAGTTGCAGATAATAGTCAGTGAAAAAACAATGGCTAAATTGCAGCTCTGTTGCAGTCGCACATGCCAACACATTATTAACCGATTTAGTCAGACTGATCCTAATTAGGCAACAGAATCAAATAAATTGAGTGCCCTCATTTAAAATGTCAGAAGCAATATGGCATGGCAAAAAATAATAGAATAAAAATAAGTATATATAATAATAATTGCCAGTTGCTGGCTATTGAGTTAGCAAGTACTGTACAACAGGAGTACATCCTCTTTATCTGTCCTCTCTATCCTCTCTGGTCAAACAAGTGTGTGTGAAAAGTGTGTCAATTCATAGGTGTGTTGACAAATTAAACCTCTTCACAAATCTAATTTTATAGTTTATAGTTGTTTTTTATAGTTTATTGGTGCAACTGTGGCCAGAGCTTTACAGTCTGCAGTTCCTTCGTCAGCAACATTCTCAAAACAAACAGACTTTGGTCTGATCACAAGTAGAGATAAACAGAGAAACATTTATCTCTACTTGGCTTTTTAAAATTTTGTCTAGATTGAACAAGGTCTATTCCATCATAGTTCTGCTTTAAAGCATTTTTCACATATAGTATTTCCCAAATCATATTTTATATTTGGTAAGCTTAGTTGAGCATAATGGATACGTTTGAGCAATCAGGAGATGAAAGATGCACATAAAGTTAATCATTCTCACACACAACTTGTTTAACACTAGAGCTTGTGTTGGACAATTACCTGGATATAAAAGCTGTGATATGACAAAAAGCTTGAATTTATGGCTGTGCTATATGTAGTCTGGTGCTGTAAGTCAGGTCTGACTTTACAAAGCCTTCAAATTCACCTGGAATATTTCCACCATCAGTTTTCAGAAATTAAAACATTATTTTTACCCTCAGTATTACATGCCCATTCCGTGTTTTATGTTTTATCAACATCATTCTGAAACACCAAGGTTTGTCATTTTAATGATGTACATTATTCTTCCTGGTTTTAGCAACAAGACCTACTATGATCACATTCATTATTAATCACAGGAAAAGATAATGGTGCAAAAGAAGGTTTGAAAAGCAATCTTGCATGTTTGCATTATACATCAATATAATATCTCAATTTGTATGAGCTGATAAATTTTACAATTCAGAAGTTGATATAGATGGGAATTTTATTTGGTAATGGGTCCAGTTTGTGTGGAGGAAGTATCTGAATCCTAACCCCCTACAAAAAAGTAAAGGAAATTTCAATATTTTTATAAGATTAAGAAATCAAGACCAACTACAACAATACGACATATTGATTGTTTTCATTTGGTAAGCAAACAGATGCACCAGAGGAGTTGGTGTCTTTTGGCTGCTTTTCGTATCCTGGCGATTACTAAATTTATTGGTTTGGCTAATATGCCTCTGTCCAGGTCACTGAGTTTCCACACTATGTGCCTTAGCAATCTGTGTCTATTTCCAGTGATAATATTGGAGGTACTACCTCCTGTAGTATAACTAATCACTTGCTCTTGTTCTCAGTCAGGTTAAAAGTCAAACTATAATGATTATGGTTCTGATGGCTTCATGTCTGCTGAATGGTGAATAAAGACATCAATTAGTGAGTACATGAGACATTAAATTATTATTAGGGGTCCAAGCACGTAGTGTTGTTTTTGCTGGTTTTATTATTATTATTATTATTATTATTATTATTATTATTATTATTCCCACATTTGTTACAATTGCAGCAAAACCACATGATAACTTTTGCTGAAACTTTGCACACATGTAAACACTGCGAAACAACACATGTACAGCGAATTCCAACCCAATTGACCTGATGGTGGCGCTATAGAGACAAAGTGAAATTATATAATCTTTTGGGCTATAACTTTTGAACCGTTTAGCCTATCTTCAAAATTCTTTTGGCCTCAAATTCCTTGGTTCGTGGCAAATAACTGCCATTAGGACCAATGAGGTCCGCCATATTGGATCTTTTGCAAATTAGCATTTTGTGAAAAACTTATAAAATCGAACTCCTCCAAGACCATTTGACATATCAACATGCAATTCACACCATTTTGTTCAAGGGACGATTCTCTAAAGAATCACGAAGCGATTTTCCTGATTTTCTAAATATCCTGATCGCTGTAAACCAATAAAAACTGTTGTGGGCGTGGCTAGTCACAAAACTCTAAGTATTGGCTCAATAGAATCAAATGGTGGCGCTATAGAGCATAATATATTTTTTTAAATTCATAAATTCATAAAAAATCACCATTATTTTTTAGACATTTAAAACTTGCTGTAGTGATCAATTTCCTTATCTGGAACATATGTATGTCCCATATATGTCACTGCCATCTTGGATTGGCCGCCATTTTGGAAATGCTATTACCATTTCCCTTCATGAAAAATCACTGTTGTGTTTTAAACATTGAAAATTATGTGTTGTGATCAATCAGTGGGCAGCCACAGGTTATCTGTTATGGCCTTGTGGTAAGAGCAATGGCTTGGTATGTGGGAGACCCGGGTTCAATCCCCACCATAGGTTACTTTTCTTTTCGATGAAAACAATGCACAGTTTGTTATGCTTTTCACACTTAATAATGTTCTTTTCACATTATTGCAAAGGCGAAGAGATTTTACTATATTAACTATTCACAGTTTCACTAGTACTTAAATGAGTGAAACAAATAAAGTTTTAATAAAGTTATTATTTTTCCTGCCAAATTCTTCATCAAAAATGCTCCATACCCTCCAATAATTCTCCCCATACCATACAACATCTGCGATGGCATTGTGGTTACAGCGATGCCCTTCGATGTGGGAGACCCGGGTTCAAATCCCACCGGGTACCAAAGGTTGCGTTTATTTTCGACAACACAACATGCACTTTCTTATGCTTTTCACATCTACAAATCTTATTTTCACATTAATGGGGTAGGAAACACTAAAAGACATTTTTTGAGTTAATATCTAAGCATTGCCTCAGATTGAAGGTCTCTTTCATGAATGTCTTCTCAAATTATTCAGTTTACCCAGAATTAACTGAAGGTGGTGGTCTGAAAACAGTTTGACCTTTTATACATATTCATGTTTAGACACTCATGTCATGCAGCTACATGTGTCTCAAGTATACCTTCCGAGACTTGATTGTAAAAGGAAACCAATGTAACATGATTTCAACAAAATTACAACCTTTTGCTTGGACCCCGTGCAGTCGCTGCTTTGCAGCTATATTTATTATTATTATTGTTATCTGTCATTATTACTTGTCGTTAGGGTTTTCTCCCAGAAATTAAACCAGTTTTCCTACTACATATTCGAAACAAACTTCTCTCCACATCACATTCTTTGTTATTTTCAACTGTGCTATGGATTATGGCATTAGTTAAGTCATTTATAACATCTCCCTATCAGTGCTGCCCAAAATCGGAGTACCAAGACTCACCATCCAGCATGACCTCAGGTGAAGTGATCAGGTAAACATCATGGTGAGTGCCAGCAGGAAGCTATATCTAGCCATCTAGATCGCTACATTAGACCATTGCTAGTGTATGCAGTCTGCTTGACACTCTGGTCTCATCCAAGCTTTGTCCACCCAGCTGGAGCATGTGCAAAAGAGGGCCTGCCGCATTGTCCTTAGAGCATCTTACAAAAGTTACCAGCCAGCCCTCAACACCTTGGGGATCCCCTCCCTCGTGACAAGGTGGGAGCAGAACTGTCTAAAATTCGCCCGCTCCTTGCAGTCGTCCCAGTTTTCGGGCTGGCTCTCTCAGCTTGACACCAAATATCTGGAAGCACCACCAGCAGTAGCCATAAAACTTAACCTACAACAAATGAGAACAGTCCGCTACCAGAACTCCCCCAACCCTTATCTCGCCAGACTTCTCAATTTCCCCCCTTATACTGAATATATGCTGTATCTTGAGTATTGTATTTTCCTTCATACAGTTGAGTTTATCATTTGTTTGAATATATTATTTGTGATATAGCTTATTAATATGATGCAATGATTTATGTAAACTGGCGTGTGATTTCAGTCTGTGACTGCGAAGCACTAAATTCTACTACTACTACTAACTTTTAAAGATAGCTACTAGGCTGTTGTGTAAAGTAAGTAAATTTCACATTTGCACCCTGTCTGTCCTAAGGTGGCCACGGTCTGCTTAAGGAAGTTCAGAACTCTGTTGCATACCATGTGCAATGTGTGAAAGTACCCTTACCAAACCGTGATCAGATTCTCAGGAACGTAGCCTCAGCACCAGATGATGTCCCTCTAGACTATCTGGAAATGTAACTTGAACAAGTAACCACTGGTTTATTAGCAAATTACATCCCTGGAATATGGGTTTATGTCACATTTGAGTGTCATCCTGGTCCGACTCATAGTACCATGAGGTTATGAGCCTGATAAGTGAGGCCATCAGGAAAGTCCTGCTAACATGAGGCAGCCAGACATACTTGAGGGGGTAAACAAGGGATATGCGGGATCATAAGGAAATTGGAACCTCCTGGAGCTCTGTCTTAACAATAATGCCAGAGGCTGTAGCATGGAGTAGAAGCAGGTCCAGTTTGATAAGTCATATCCCATAAAGTGAACAGGCATAAAGCATGCTGGTACAGTGTCATCAAGATCTAAGGCTGGGAGCTGTAGAACTCTCTGCCTGCTCAGTGATGTTGTGCTGAGAAGCTTAGTAGATGCTCCCTTAGATCCATGTACCATTGCGTGTGCATCTACTTTAGTGTCACTAGGATCACACTTCTTGGATTAGGTTGAAAGGTGGAATTGCATAATGGAGGACTGGAATCTATCCATTTTCCAGTGTCTCCATTGCTGGAGGTTCACCGCTATGCTCCAAGTATTTGATCAATTGTAAACCACATCGACATATACTCTTCCAAAAGGAGCACATAAAGTCACCACCATGTGGCGGTGAATCCACCAATCCACCATTTGTTGTCTCCCCTTGAAAATATATATATTTTAAGGAAGTTGTACATCCCAGTTGATGCTGTTAACTTTAAGTTTAAGTTAATATTCAATAATATTAACCTAAGGTGACATGGGGAGAATTTGTTTTTATGTTTTACGTTCCCTCGCAAAAGCATTCCCTTTCAGAACTCTAGCCTTTTCTCTATTCATTCTTCTTAGGAAAAAATGTTTCAAAGCTGTTGGTTGCTTCAACATTTAACTCACTCTGGCTAGCAGGGCCTCCTGGAACACTTACAGAAGCTAGGAAGCTAGTTTTAACTAGTGACTAGCAAATAGCTTTATTTTGATACAGCCCTCAAACATTTGCTTAACTTTTTATTCATTATTCAGCTGCCGATTGCGACATTAGCCACTTAGGACATTAACTAGATAATGTTTGCTAGTTAAGAACACCTCTGATCAAACACCTATTGCTTGCTAGCTAGTGGGGCTAATGCCGCTAGAAATCCCACCTGCAGTTCCTGGTTAGCAGGGTTGAGGAACTGTCTTCTGGGAAGTTACCCAGACAGCACAGCTACGTAGGGCCGATGTAGGCGCTCTGTCGCGCTCGGTCTGTGAGAGGTAGTCACTACGTAGTGTAGAGGTAGTTTTCCCATTGGGAAGATGTCGTGGCTACGTCGCTTACTTTTGTGTGAAAAGTAGCAAAGAAAACATCATATTGTTTGACACAGATTTGTGTCAAAATGATCAAGTAAGACATTTCTGAAGGAGCAAAGAAATTAATGTTGCATAGAAAAATATTGAAATATTGATTTCCAGAGTTTGTAACAAAAAGTTAAAATATAGCAAGTAATTTATTTATATCCCTGTGCAAAGTATATGTTTTGTTTGATACTTTGGCCACAAATTTGATTCTATAGCAGAGCAGCGGTAAGCGACATAGCAGTCTTCCCAATGGGCAAACTACCTCCACGCTACGTTGCGACTCTCTCCCACAGAAGGAAAGCGACAGAGCCCCCGTCGGCCCTATGTAGCTGTTCTCAGTGAGCTGTCTGGGTATTTTTAACTAGCAATTAGCAAATGAAAGGGCTGTTATATTCATACAGCAGTCAAAAGTTTGCTTAACTTTTTATTCATTATTCAGCTGACGATTGGGACACTAGATAATGTTGGCTAGTTATGAACACCTTTGAGTAAAAACCTAATGCCACTAGACATCTCACCTGCAGTTCCTGATTTGCAGGGTTGATGAACTGTCTGCGTGACTGTCTCCTGGAAAACTTACAGAAGTTAGATGGCTAATGTCGCAATCGCCAGCTGAATAATGCATAAAAAGTTAAGCAGTCACTGCTAACCAGGAACTGCAGATGGGATGTCTAGTGGCATTATCCCCGGTAGCAAGTTAGCTAGCAAGCAATAGGTTTTTAATCAGCGATGCTCTTTACTAGCTAATATTATACAGTTAGCGTGCTAAGTGGCCGATGTCACATATGGCCAACTGAATAATGAATAAAAAATTAAGCTGTATCAAAATAAGGTAATTGTCATTTGCTGGTCGCTAGTAAAAAACTAGCTCCCTAGGCTAGCTCCTGTCAGTGTTCCAAGAGACTTGAAATCAGTTCATCAACACTGCTAACCAGCAACAAGCAGCTTTAAAAAATTGAACGGAGAAGTTCTGTTTTATGAGGGAATGTAATACTTTTGTGAGGGAACGCAAAACAACCTAAAAGAAAATTATCCGCATGTCACCTTAGGGGCTCCGTAATAATCAGACCGTCAGTAACTGGGACTCATTATATCATAATATTTATAGATATCATAAGAGCTTTTGTACTGGCACATTTTTATCATGTTATTTTTTTTCTTTATTGAAGAAAAAAGTTAGTAAAAGAAAGACACAGACAAAATGTCTGCCAGAGTAATTATAGTATACTCATGTTACAAATTGTCAGTGATGTGATTGGTAGCTGGAGACTGGATGCAAAGCAGGCTACAGTATGTGATTGTGCAGAAGGAATGAAAAATTTAAAAAAGTGTTTCTTCTTCTTCAGGTGGCGTGTCTCACCCACATCGCAGCAAACTATCTCAACGCTGGTAAAGAAGCTAGACGATGGGGTACTGCCCACGAGAGCATTGTTCCATATCAGGTAGGGACACAAATTACACATCAGACTTGGTGGGAAATATGTGTGGCACAATGCACACTTTGCATGGAGAACAAGAAAAGACATGAGTAACTTAAAAGGAGATTTCAAACTCAATTTACTTCAGTTTATTGATGGGCTCCTACATCTCCAGGCAAAATGTTGTGGAGGGAATTCTGTTAATAAGCAATGACCTTCATTTGCATATACCCCCTCATTTCCATTTATGCAATAACTAGCAAGTTATTTTCATTGCAGTATTTTATTCAACTTAAAGGATTTATTATGATTGCTCCGAGGACCCCTTTGCCACAGAGACTCTAAGCGATTCCTTTATGATGTAATCATAACTATAGGGATTAGTGGTTCTAGGCTAATGGTTGTGGCTTGTGGATTCAAATCTCTTGTATGGAACTCTCACAAAATATAGCCAATTAAAATTAGTGTCATAAGTTCCTATCTGACACATTGCAACCATCTGCTTTCAGGAAGCTATGCATGGCCTTTTCAACTCAGTCACACTAATGCAGTGCAAATTCTGTGGACACAGCTCTACTGCACTAAGAACAGATTTATGACAAACTGTGGTGTGATACATTTTAATTACATTTTTTATGAGAAATCAAATTATGGGTCCAAAGACTCTCTATGTCTCTAAGGTTCTGAACTTTATTTAGTTTGGGTTCTGGGGTCTTGTGACTTTGGGAAATAAAGCTGTTAATTGTGCCCAAAGCCACAAGAATCCTATTTAATGTGCAAAGTGTCAATGATCAAGTTACCCATGTTAAACAGTGGAATAAATCCACCCTTTCACTTCCATGTACTGCCAGCTCAGACTCCAATGTCAATGAGATCATTTGATAGGGGTAAGGTGTATATAACATATTCATTCCAAAATGCTTATATGTATATACATCTCAGAATATAAGATGCAGTAGTCCAGTTTACAGATGCACCTCCATTTTTGGGCAAAAAAGCAAGTACTGTTCCACTTTTCACGTACTTCTCCACATTTATTTAATAGTGTAAGCAATTTGATACTCAAATCTGTTTATAAAAACACTTCATTATGCCAATAACTTTGTTTCTAATACTGACTTTAAATTTAAACTATGGAAAGCAGTTCAAAAGATTGTAATAAAATATTATGAATAAATTATTAAACAGTACAATAAACATCAAACACAATATTTTGCTGTGGTTCTTATAACCAGAGTTTTTGTATGATTTACCACTTACTAGTTGGAAATTCCTTATTGCCATACACATGACTTTTTCAAAGCATCTTCATATAGTCATACTTGCTTTTTTTTGCTTTACTTCCAGTTTTAATTTCCAGCTCATATATCACCCACCTTATGAATTTCTACATGCTGAATTTTTATATGCAGCTAGGGGCGCCACCAGGGATTTTGGGACCCATGAAAAGATCTGACGTTGGGCGCTACCAACCAAGGCCATCGCATCCCTGACTGCACAATTACAGTACAATTGTTTGAGGGCATCTGTCAGACAGGGCTCCTGGAGTCATCCTACATCCCCCCACACATACACACACCAATATATCACCACTGTATGGAGCATAGTGATGGTATAGAGCCAGAGAGCTATCTTGACAGCACAATGGGTACCATACAATTTTTATATTGTGTAATTATGTAGTTTATAACCTGAACATTTTTGTGAACTAGCTAGATAGATATGTATATTTTCCATAGATATGTATTTTCCACCACGCAAAATTCAAGTATGTGCCAGTGAAGTCAATTGAGGCTGCACCAATATATTGGTTGCATTTCTTAATCTAATAAATAGCATTACATGTGACCTGTCAAAAGGATTGTACAGTAATTCACTACTTAACACAGACTTGTACAATGCAATTATTGCTGATAGGTTTGAAGGACATATGAAGAAACGCACAGGGTTAAGTTACATGAACAAATTTAGGAAACATTCCTTTGGAATAGTGCCTGTGTAGTTTCTGTAAAATATATGAGTGAAGGTTTTTGTGGGCATCATTTTGACTTCAGTCATTCTGTAGACAGACTGATTTCAGCAACTGCTTTGTGTACATGCTTTGTATTCTTTCAAAATAATATTGTTACAAATATATAATGTGAAAAAATATATGTTACAATGAATACATGTTGAATTATCTTATAGAAGGGAAAAGGCCAGACCAGATTATGGGAAGAGCTGGTACAAAATGTTTTATTGGTTATCCTCAAGAAGAAGGGGATGTGTGTCCTTAGCTGAACTCTCCAGGCTTATAAGACAGATAATTCGATGCAATAAATCTTTCATGGAGCAGCCACTTTCCTCCGTGCCTAGGGTCCTGTTGTGTCTTTACAGATACCCTGGAGTGTTTGCTTCGGCACGATGGCCCTGTTTTTCTCATGTGAGAGAAACACAAAAATACTTTTAAACCACAGGGGGGTCACTGCAGAGAGAACTAAAACATAACCACAGTGTGTGTCCTGGGAGCAGCCTCATTCCTTTCATCTGCAATCGAGATGGCAAGCGCCAAAGCTCAAGTCAAAAGAACTATTCATCGTTTGAAATGCGGAGAGGGCTGTTGCCAATCCTAACTGGTCTTGTGACAGTAACTTGAAGTGGTTAGCCTAAACGACATGGGTAATGCTACAAGGGAGCTGCTCAACAAAATACATTGTCATTTAGTACCTTGTTGGATTTTATTCAGACCTTTTAAAACACAAAATAAAATCCTTGCACAATTAAACAGCTTTCAAACAGCAATAGAACAGTATATACTAGTGCGTAGTAGTTTTCATTGAATCTCCCACTGATGATAACTGGTAACCTGTAGGCACCTGATGAGTAGCCAGAGTGCACTTACGTTCAGTTACCCATAGGATGGCGATTTAAGGTCATCCTACCCCAGCGGGATGCAACCAGTTCTGTCCCATAGCTAATGACTCTGTCATAGTCAGATAATAACATAGCCCAGGTGCAAACTTGCTATGGCTGGGCTAAAGGGCTCAGCCTGCACTTTGAACAAGCACATTTACAGAGCTGCACTGGACATGCAATGGATGGTATACGTTTGTAAATGACTGCATACTGTAAATTATGTACAGTATAGTCATAAATAAGGCAGCCTGAAATAAAAAATGTCACAATGTAGTACTAGCTGAAACAATATTTCTGTTTTTTCATATGTTTGCTAGCCCATATACGGTTGCTTAAATTGTAAACTTGAATAACCTGCACTACATTGTGACAATCTTCCTGTGGTACTGCAAAAAACGTTAACTGGTAGCTAGAGTGTGGCAGGATAGCGAACTCTACACATAAGTACTTGCTTAAAGTTATAAAACATCATTGCCCGGATACATTTTTATCTATTCTTTTTTTTTTTTTTGTCAAAATCGATCGCACATATGTATGGCACATAAGCTGCTGGGCCCGGGTTATTAAGGTACTACAAGATATGATAACCTCACAATTCCAAAGATAATATTCACAATTAGATGGTCCAGAACTGATGATTAACTATGAATAATCCTTCCATTTTAAACTTTCATTCACCCAGGATTATCCTTTCTACATTCAACATTTGTGTATCAGTTCTGACTTCTGGTTTCTCTGCAATTGTATTTGAGATTAATATTTCAGATTTCCAGGAATACACATGGAGGTACTTTATATCAGAGAAAGAGTTTTTATTTAGGGAACATAAAACTCACTGTACAATGTCTGTCCTTTCTTCCTGCTACTTCTGTTTAACAGACTGGAGATAAAATTTAGTAGCTTTGTTTATTTCTAAGCTTTAAATATTCTTCATCTCCAATCTGACATTATGATGTTCACAGCCTGTAAATATGATATTTTGGGGCAGTTATTTTTATTGAACTGATAGGACCTTAGATGCCTTTTAACCTTTTTTTAAAATTTAATATAATTTGTTTCCGTACAAACAAAAATACAAAGTATTCCCATTTTATTGTACCACATGTATACACTGTTGCGTATAGTGATTGTGAATTCCCTGTGGTATATAGTGCTTTTTTTTCTTAACCAACAGATTTTTTTTTTACCTCACAGCGAAGTGACTGATGCTATGAATAGAAATGAAATGAATCTGCAGTTAATCCGGTATCCTTAATTGACATTTTCTCATAAATATACATAAATCAAAAGCAGCTGAAACATTTCCCCTTTTGTCATGTGGTTTTATAATCTGAGGTCACACGGATTAACTGTTAGAATTTATGTTACTATTCTGGATTGGCAAGATTTACTTTGATGGACTATGTACCATAATCAAATGGCTGTATGTGTTTTTCATACTGCATTACAAAGAATTTTCTGCAATGAAGGTTCAAGGCCAGGCACTCTTATCAAAAGACAAATCTCACCACTTCAAAGAATGTTTTAGTTTTCCCTTGAAGGCCAGTAAAAAAAATGCAGGTTTGTTGTTAAAACTTTAAACTAATTCCCCATTTCTGGAAAGGAGAAAGAAAACAAATGAACCAAATGGGAACACTGACAGCAGTTCCGAAAGCCTCGTCATCAGATTTTATTCTGTCTTGTTGATTTCACTTGGTGTGGGGTATCTCTTGGTTCATTCAGTTTATGGGTCTTTCACCACCCTGCTGGCACAGTTTCTCAGTGGGCTGTATGGTTTATTGTCCTGCACTGGCCCCCAAAAAACTCCTCTATTTGCCGGGAAAGCCCTTGCTTGTACAACTATGATTGTGTACTTAGCCACCATGAGAGGGCAGTGTGCACTGAAGGAACTTGGATAGGTAAGGGTGGACACACATGCCACCCAGGTGCAAAAGTGAGAGCTGCCACTAGCCTTTCCTGTGTGTGATCATAATGATGTATGTTTGAACAAATCCAGTGTTAAAGGGGTAATAAACACTAAATCACATATTTTGAGCTATAAAGCCGATTCTCCATTTCATAAATCACATATATCCTGTTGTTAAAAAAAATAATAATTAAGCCGTGCCACCGCATTTTGTGTCAAAAAAAGAGGCATTCGCTGAGATCCAAACTGAAAAGTTTTGTTTGAGCCACGCCCCTATCCGTGAACCGGAAACCTTTTTTTCCACATAAGCAAGTCAGCGCCCCATCTCCCCCTCGTCTTGATTGATAGATATTCAAACTGCGCAAATTAATGTTAGCCCTTTAATTTCAAACGGTTTCCCCCCCTTGCTGGCTCCGCCTACGTGCCTATGATGCGTTACCGAATGGATCTATTGCCCCTCCCCCAAACTAACTCCTCCCTCCTCCCATCTGTGCTCTCTTACTCAAGCCCAATTCGTGTATTTTGAAATTGTGAAGTGGGCGGAGACAGAAAAAAAGCCGGTGTTTATTACCCCTTTAAAGGAAGAAATTATAAAATAAATTATGTTGTAGTATTAACTGTTCTCATCTGAGTTATCTGAGTTTGTTTCACCACATTGAGCCACCTTATGTATGGTTTTCATTTGCTACAGGCCCTTGTCATATGTTGGTTTGGAATTGTTTAAAATGGCTGTTTTGCTGAATTTCTTTACCTTTACCTGACCCTACTAGCAGTTTCTGAGGTCAGCTGTCCTGTGCTGTGCCAGACATGACAGCAGGTAAAACAGCTGGATAGAACAGGGATTGTAAATGTAAGCGTTTTCATGCACGTGCATACCATTTACATCCACCCACGTAAAGGCCTGCTTGGAAACTAATGACACATGGAAACTGAAGGAGATTATCTTCTTAGAAATTGTTTGCATAATTTGTACATTTCCGATAGCAGTTTTTCATTACTGCTGCTAACAAGCCATTCTTGAATTTTACTTAGATATAGATCAGTTTAGCTGAGTTAAGAAGAGCTGACTTAAATGTTTAATTCTTGCCATTTGAGGAAATTGATGGTTTAATTATTGGTAGCACAAGTTTTTCAGACTGTGTAAAAATGCAGTCTGCCTGTGGTTAACATTCAGCTGCACGGCGAGTTGGTGTTCCCTCAATAGACATGACCCAGAATATCCATAGGATGCTTGCTTAACCCCTTGGCGCAGATGGCAAATTTGGTCAATTCTCATCTATTTAGGGGCTGCCCTGTTAAAGGCTTTATAACTCCAGGTGTGAGCATCAAATAAACTTGGTTAATGGCTTAAATGAAACAAGACAGGTGTACCCTTTACAATATGAACTTAGATTTGTTTATTTATTTTTTATTTTCATTAATATAAGTCAAAATAAAGTGCCACAAATGCCAAGAAACTCTGGAAAAATGCAAAAAAGAAATGATTTTCTTTAGTTTTCAACAAAATACTGAGAGCTACATAAGTGAAAGATGTAAATATATACATTTCCTGGATCATAAACTCCATGTCAACAAGTGTGCAAAATCTGAGGATGATATGCAGAACTACTAAAGGTCTATGATGCAAAATATAGGCAGTGTACCCTGTTGTCCATTAGTGTCTCAAAATCTATCCAAATGGCTAAATTGTGCACTGCTCTAAATAAAAACAATTATGATACATTTAACTACAAATCAACAGTTTTGGCTCATTTTGAAGTGGGGATTACTATATTTTCATCAGTATAGGGGGGGAGATATCTATGGGTCCAAAACCAAAACCCCTATGCAAAACATGTCATAAAATGAATAAAATTAGTTTTGTCCATTATACAGCATAGACAATTGCTCCTTCTGATGGATTAAGATAAAAACATTGATATCACAGTGTTACATACACCTAAATATGTAGCCTAATCATTCACTCTTGTACCTCAATAAAACATCACTTTTCCCTGTACTCTACAGTATGTATACTTTTGCCCCAGGATTGCATTTTTCTGTCGTTTTTTAATAATGTTTATATTTCTATTCATAATGACTCTAAGGAAAGTTTTTACATTCATCTTCCACATATCAGCGCACAGTAAATTGGAATGAGCATTTGCCATGCCATAAGTGACAAGTATATACGCCATAGCCTATATTATGTACGATAACATGAAAATAAAATAGTATTCCACCATCTGCAAAATGCTGCCAAATGTTCTATCTTCAATGAAAATCAGTAGCCTACATCAAAAATAAAATTAACGATTACACTACAGTGCAAATACAGGAACATCTCGATGTGTAAAACCAATGGTAGGATTACATGTTTATTTCATGTTTAGTAGCATATATTGCTAGTAGAATACATAGTAGAATGAGAGAATACTTTCACATTTTTATTTTGCATTTGAGTGAGCAGGGCTTTTCACGGCTTTTCTGGCATACGATCAGGCTATTGTTGGGTTTATCTTGTTGCTATGACGGAATTCAAATTTTATATGATGAATAAATATATTTATGAACTCAAACATAGACGCTATTATCCACTATGTCACGCATGGGTAGGTATAGACTGGGTGGGGGTTCTTGTTAAATGGACTTGCTACGGGAAAATAGTGACACTTAGAAACTCCGTATTGCGCAGAAATCGTCACAAATCGTCTACTAATAAAGTTAAAACAAAGAGTTTGTGATTTCCACTAATAGTTTGGCTGCAGGAGCAACGAATGTCTCAGTTGAGAAAAATGATGGCGCCGGCGCCATTATCACTATGCATCTACGCAAAGGAGTTAAATTGGAACCTCCATCTATGCAACGTAATTGAAAAAGTTTTTTTCTTGAAAAAATATTCAAGGTCTGGGTCATTGCTCCCATATTTCTGCAGTTATATAGTGCCCTGGAATTTTTGTTTGAAATATTTTGATTGGAATCTTTGATCAAAATCATAAGTGGCTCTGTCAAAAGCAGTATATTTTAGATTTATGTCAATATGGAATGACCCCTCTTGCTTTTTGTTTTCTTTATTCATTTAAATGACAATTGGGAATCTGTTTTGAGTTAGCAACTGAAATGGCTGAACTTGTCATTTTCAGAAATTGTGACAATTTATATCATGTCTGTATTGTGGTTTTATTTAAATATATTGACTGAACCACATTGCAAAAATGTATATCTTTCAAAAACAATAGTGTAATGTGAAAAAGATGCATCATTTCAAACATTATTTCATCTGTATGTTTCCGTTTTGAAGTAGGCCTACTTTAAACGCAACTTTAAGATCGCAAGCTGTTTTATTTTAGACATTCACCATTTTTGTAGATTGTGCGAGTGTGAGTTCCTATCAAATTAGTCCGCATTACATTTGCAGGACAAACCACAAGACAAGAAAGGTGACAAAAAATATTGTAGGCCAATCAAATGAAGTACATGGTTAGGTTCAGGAGAGAAAGGGCTGTATTTATAGTTTTAGTAATGTAGTATCATTACTAATGCACTTTGCGCTGCAAGTAACTTATATGACTTGTGCTATATAAATTAAGTTTATAATAATAATTATTATTATTATTTACATGTATTGAGCGCAAACAGTTTTCATCTTTTATTTAGGGACATTTTCATCGAAGGTAAATCACAGGACTTATGTTTAACCCAGGTTTTTGAACCCATTCATAGAGTTTACTGAGGATAAATTACAGGTTGTGCAGCATTCAAACCCACATCTCCTGTAATTATCCCTGCTTCACTTCTGCCCACACAACACACTCCCCCTCTGCCTCAGCATCTCTGTTAAGTTCTGCTGCACAATCTGGTGTATTGAGTGAAGGCTCTGGCATCTGATGAATAGGTGATCCAGAACACTGGCAGGAAGTTAAAGGGGCTGATTGGATACCCAGAAGCGAGCAGTTTGTCACGTTTGGCGCACATCACATGGGGACCATCTGGACATTTGGCAAGAAGCCTTCTCAGTGTTAATCTCCTTAAGTTTGCTTTGACCACCAAAAGTACATATCCCACTGTTTGAGTATGTTGCTGATTCATGGCTGCATTTGTATATTTTAGCAGGATTATGGCCTTCTTATTTTTCTAGTGGATGTTTTGTGTTTTTTATTTGGCCGGTGCTGTGGTTTGGGGACATGTTTGCCTCAAAGGAATGGTTCAGATTGTCTTTGCGTGCCTTTTTTCACTTATTCAATTTAATTCCCAGGCTGAACCATTTGAATTGACCACAGTTATAAACAGCAGAGTATGTGCAAGTCTTTGATATGTACTATACTGGAAGTGAGCAGTAAACAGCTCATGTGCAATACCTTTTGTCGGTCATATCATATTCATGACAGGTCAGTGTGTTGGGTAGAAATACTTTACACATGAGGCATGCTTTTTGTAGGCAGCTTCAAGTGGTCAGATATATAGCCAGTGTATCTGACCGCTTAAAGCTGCATTATTTGGAGCTGAGAGTCCCTGTTAATAACAATAATAATACATTTTATTCATATGCACCTTTCAAGAAAGTCTATGTCACATTACAAAGTAGAGGGGGAGAAGCAGACATAGGCAGAATAAGTAGGGGGGGGGGGGGGGGGGAGATCACATAGAGCAAAATAAAAAAGAGGGAGGGAGGGTCATAGGATGAGGGAGGAGAGGGAGGAGATATTGGATAGGTAAGGGTGGACACATATGCCACCCAGGTGAAAAAGTGAGAGATGGCACTAGCCTTTCCTGTGTGTGATCATAATGACGTATGTTTGAACAAATCCAGTGTTAAAGGAAGAAATATATTTAATGTTGTAGTATTATGTATTCTCGTCTTGAGTTGTCGGGTTTGTTTGACCACATTGAGCCACCTTATGTATGGTTTTCACTTGCTACAGACCCTTGTCATATATTGGTTTGGAATTGTTTAAAATGGCTGTTTTGCTGAATTTCTTTACTTTTGCCTGACCATCAGGCATGCTTTTTGTAGGTAGCTTTAAGTGGTCAAATATATATAGCCAGTGTGTCTGACCACTTAAAGCTGTATTATTTGGAGCCCCTGTTAATAACAATCATAATACAATTTCACATTTCAAAGTTGAAGGGGAAAAAAACATATGCAAAATAAATAGGGGGAAAGATCACATAGAGCAAAATAAAAGGGGAGGGAGGGACATAGGATGAGAAAGGAGAGGGATGAGATATTGCTGAGATATTGAGACAACTGCTTTACCAGGACAGTCAAATACATATTGTAAGTATTCTTTACTGTGGCCTCTTTCTTGTATTGGCAATGTAAAACTCCGATAGCTGACAATATTGAGCAATAGAATCTGCAACAGCCACATAATGACAATGCTGTCAGTAATTTAAGTTCAGTTGTAATCATAAATAGTACTACTCATGAATAGAGTAATGGATACACTCTGTGGAACACAATCTCAGTTGTGATACAGCAAGACCTAAACCCATGCTTAGTTGAGCCTCAGAAATTAATCAACTAGAGGACAACATAGTCCAAATAATGGTCTTATGCTTATTTTGGGTGATGTTCAAGCAGGGAAATGATAGTCCAAAATCAGAACAAGGCACTAGAGGTCAGTCTTGCTACCCAATAGCATGTTACTGTAGCTTTTTCTGTTGTAGACTTGCGACTAGGGCTAGTACTGTACTAGAAAGAAGGCGAACCTGGACACGTGCACGCACAGATACACAAATACTGTATTTAGTCTACTACGGTTGTACCACAACGCATATTAGAGCCATGCTGATAGTTGTATCTGTACTTGATGAGCTACTAATCATATGACTACTGTATTTGCACCATAAATGAAAAACAGAAGTTGGCAGGACAACCTGGAGCTGTATCTAAAGCCCATGATACATCAAACCGAAGGCCAAGGGGTGATTCTTGCAGACTCACCACTGTGTACAGCACAAGATGGACCAGGACACGCAGGCCCAAAGGTCCATTCCTGAATTTGCACTGGGAGAAAAAACAAACTCTCTGAACTAAAATAAAAAAGGAAATAAGTACATTCAGGAAACATGTCTGTACTCCACATTGTGTAAACTATGTAAATTCCACTGATACTGTATTATTGGGGAATATATGGTCATGTCTGTGCTTTTCAAATAATTTAATGATCATTTTAAGGACTATTCAATTTGTAAAATAATGGTGATATTATTTGATCATCCTGATTTTTGGAATAGTTCACATTTGCTTCCCTTTATTTATGTATTTTGAATAGTGACTGGTAGTACCTTTTTTTGCTACATCGTGTCCTTCATGCCAAAGCTCAAATGATCCTCAGGTTTCACCCTGCTATCTGATTGGCTCTGTTTGTTAAGAGTCCTTGTTGACTTCAGACTGAGATTGTCCATGCTGAATCAGAATCAGAGGGCTGTAGACTATATCCATTCACAATAGACTGGCAAGACACACTACATGGCTAATATGAATAATGGGAAATATTTTTGAACCTTTATTATTAGGTATTAAACAGTGTGTGGAACTGTCAATCCATGTGAATGCAGAGGAACATTTGTTATGAATCAGACCTTCCTGGTGTTTTAAGTGAATTAATACAGATGCTTTCGAGGATTTTCCAGCAACTCAGTTTTGCCTTGTCTTTGCCATGCGGTTATGTAGAAAATACTCCCTGTCGCAATTTATTGACACAGCTTGTGTGTGAATGTGGAAGGGGAGCGATAACCCCCAAACCCCAGGCGGATTCTGCACCGCTCCTCGAATGAAGGGTTCAGTTACAGCGCCAACAGCCTCACCATTTACAGTATGTTCTTCTTGAGCTTTCCTACTCCCAAACAAGAAGAAAAAACTATGGCTGTGTGGGGTTATGGGCTGCATGTTTTGTGCTGTGCAAGCAGCCCCGGTCCACACATGAGAAGGCTTGTGAGTTGGCAAATAGTGTGTCTGGTCAGGTGATCGAACGAAGAGGGCTCGTTGCCCACGGCTATGGAAGTGGGGGCCTGCGGGTTTGGCAGGGGACTGCAAACCACGGCGTGCGCCGCTGAGAGAGTTCACGGGGTGACTGGAGTTCAGAGCTCCTCTTGCCTGCAGTTCACCTCTTACTGGCACTGCGTGGAGTTCCATTCCTTTCAGCAGCTTAGGCGAACGGCTACAAGTTTAACAAAGAACACTGAAATGATAAAGCTTGCATGCTGAGATTTACAAGCGTTTTTTTTTGTGCTTAGCAAACAAACTTCAGGAAAGTAAGCCTGATTCACACATAATCTATATGTAAATATGGACTCAAAAGATGGCTGGAATATAATTAGATTGAATAACACTTTTAAAAATTATTCTGAGCACTCTCTCTCCCCGAGCTCTTTTGAGGACATGACCTCAAAAGACACACACCACTTCACACTGGGGGGATCATTTTAAATAGTGGCATACAAATGGAACCATCCACCCATCCATTTTCTAACGGCAAATGGAACCAAACATACAGTAACAAGCACCTCACTGCCTCTGTATCTTGGAGGTTCTTGGATTAATTTCACCGTAAATACAGTTTTTTTGAGTACAAGAGCCCATGTAGGCTTTGGTTGTAAAGTAGTCGTGTATCGGGAGACATAAAACCATCCAGAAAAATGACAAGCAACAAGTCTAACGTAATTCTGCGCGAGATTTTCTAAAACAAGTTTTTTGTGTGTGTTTTTTTTTTTTTACCATGACACGCTGATAAAATATGGTATCTATGACAAAATATAGTCAGTTAAAAAATAATAATTAGTTCACCAAAATAAGAAAATAACTATTCTAATGGTCAGTGTCTCTTAGCCTTGCAAATGTAGGCAAAGATTTTAGGCTACACTTAACTGTGGTTAGTTATTGTTATAGCAGCACCTAGTGGTAAAAGTTGGTACCTAGGAATTTTGGCTTCTAGGCTTCGTTCGGATTTGTGTAGTATTTGCCTGGCCCGACCCTCCGAACCTGACCAGGCAATGCAAGCATTAGCTACACATTGGTAAAAGATAGATAGAAAATATATATTCATTTCAACTGAATTGACCACCAGGGCAACAACTGGGCTATCAGCCAACTTGCCTATTTCCAATTGGGCCTAACCAATGCACAATTAATAAAATAAAGCAAGAGCGTCAACAAAAAAAATAAACAATGGTCTTACTCTTAGAAGTGCTTTCATCTTGTTTTCCTGGCAGAGAAGTCCCTGATTATGTCCGTAAAATCCAGTTCATGGAGGAAGCTAACGTTAGCTGCTGCTGGACTAGCGGTCAGTTGATGGCTTTTGCTAATGTGCTGCTAGCAACTCCTGTTCACGAATGTTTTTTATTCTCTTTTCGTTTTTGTGATCCGCTGGCATGCTTTCGAACTCCGACATTTTAGCTTCTGACAATAACAAGAAAAATCAGCACATGTAAGTAGGCATATAGCCACCAAAGATGTAGCCTAAATATGACTTTGCTAACCCATTGCATGAATGTTTTTTGCTTTTTGTTAATAAGTGAATGGATGAATAAATTAATAAATACAATTAATCTGACCGGACAACCAATTAACAACAAAAACATTCTTTCAAGTGAATTAGTCACTCACTGGCAAATTACAACATTCTGGCCAATCGAGGCCCGGGCTTCAGCCCATGTCATGTGCATTAAAGCCCCCCTGACGATCACATTTTCACGTCATATTGATAGGCTAATTATTTAAGCGAAGATAGCCTATGCGTGATTTGTTTTTTCTATCAGCATGGCAGTCAAGCACACACATCATTTATAACATTTTTAATTTACATTAAAAGAGAGTGTGACGTAGTGTGTCCAGAAATGTTCCCGTGAGTCTGTGATGATCCTTCAGCTTGACTGCCACTTCACTGACAGGACAATGCGTTGATAATGGCCAACTAACCAACTTAGTACAGGTAGTCTAACCATGCAGCAATCGGCTACACGTTACCGACCAGCTTAGTTACCTCCTCCGCAGTAGGCAGTAGCCTAGTGGTTTGAGTGAGCTAACTCGACCTCAAATCCTCTATCGCTAGCATTTGTATTTATATTTAATAGCCTACATTATTTTAATTGCCATGTCCGGCCGGGCAGGAGAAGGCATTACCTTCCCCAGCCTTACACACCCTCCGCCTATGGAAAAGCCACTGATATGGTTCAGTTCATATGAAGGCCTCAGTCATAAGTGCATCTCTGACTAACGGTATTTTTGAAGTGCATGTGCCTGTGACTAAAAATGTTTTCATCGTATGCTTCTAACAGCGCACACATACACAATTTGCATAAGATAATAATTTTTTTGTACATAAATGTACTGATGATAATAAGGACAAGAATTATTATTGTTGTCCCCTGAGGGGTGTACTACGAAGCGAGATTAAGGGGATAGCGGGCTAAATTGAGCTTCAACCCTGGGTTTTCTGTATCACAAAGCTGATTCACTTTTAAACGGGGTATATTGCCATGGCAACTTACTCTGCACGGCTAACCTGCTACAGGGTAGGTTCAGGCTATCGGATTGAAACATATAAAAGAAAAATGACCAATCAACTACTTGACTTCCAACGGATCCCGTAGCGGATAGTGCGGGAATCTCTTGGCAGGGCAAGATTATTGAGTTCCGCAAAAGATTTATGGAAAATGCTTAAGAGACTTTTTTTATGAATAAACGTTGATGTTGTGGTGGTGTGATTGCTTCAGCAAGATTTTAAACTGGTGTATCAAAACTGATTTTTTGGTGTATCAAGTTAAAAGTTTAGGAGCTCTAGAATGTAGTACAGTATCACATTAGAAATAAACTGTATGACAATGTACTGAGAGTAGCTATAGATTTATTTGTTACGGGTGGTATGGTGAATTAGGTATTAACTAACGAATTTAACCTGCACGATGAGATTTTTTTTGTTTGTTTTGCAAAAGCTCCTCCCTGGTTTGTTGGAGACGACGGTGTTGCTTTTTGCTCTAATGATTGTTTCATGTTCTTCGTATCCGTCCATTATATTTGTCCATATCACTGTCTTTTTTTCCACAGGAGAGAAATACGCTGCTGTAGTACAGACCATGCTGCACCGCAATAGGCTCGTTGTTGCAGACACCGCCCCTTTTATGAGAACGCGAACAGAGCTTGATTAATAAAGTCTGTGTTCTCTTAGCAAGTTGATAACCACGTTTGAAGTACCGGTTAATTCACTACCCCACTACCATATAACCTTATTTTCAACAAAAAAGCACTATACTTTAGAATAAATGTTTGAAGATATTTTGCACTACGATCCAAAATAAGAAGACCAGTTTTGCTAAGCATGACAGAATTGTATGAACATTCAATATAAAACTTATGTAAACATAGCAAGATATTTGGTATGTATTTCTACCACAAACATAAGTAACAAGAAATGCACTTAACTAAATGGTGTGTATTTTCTCTTTAATTGTTTTCTGGCCAAGTACATTTATTCTTTTATTGTTAGCCCAGGTTCCCTTTAACCTTGCTAGTTTTTGTTGTGTAGAGCATGAATGATGATGTAGACCGGACTCTCTTTGTCATCAGCTGACAGTTTCTATTCTGGATTCTATTCTGGGTTTGTGCATTTACCAGCAAACTGACTCCTGTGGTTCACTCTGAGACAGATTTATACTTCTGGGTAATTCCCAGTCAGTATCAGCAGAAGCAACGCAGCAGGGCCCCCACGTCCTCTAAGAGTCCCAAATCCACTTCACCCACTGGTCTCCGGCCTATGCTCGCTGTAAATCGAATGTCTGTCTCCTCCTGCCCGCTGATGTCACCAATCAGGCCCTGTCTACTCACATCCATTTTAGGAAGCTTTGCCCCTCGTATTCTGATTATAGAATACCATACAGGCTAAGACGAGTGTGGGAGACTCAGATCTTCAGTTTCCTGTATATTTGTAGTGTTCCTTTTAAAGTGCACCTATGATTGCTTCAACAACCGAAAAAAGTGTTGATTATCCTCCTTTCTGATGTACTTGGGGGTGTCTGGATTGCATTCTCAATTTCTTCAGTGTGCTTATTTACCACTGCACCAAGGCCAAGTGAAGTGGTAGTAATTAGGATGCCACAGGGAGAAGAGCACATGCAAGGAGGGTGGGTTTGCCTGAAGAAGACCAGCAATGGTCAAAACAAGTTGCCTTTACTCTGTTGTATGCATTTATATGCATATTGGTATTATTATTGTGTTTTTATTTCTGTGATGCACATTTCAGCATGTCACAGTGTTATCCTGTTAGGTAGCCAACCTTAAGACTGGGCACTACTAATGAACGCCACACTGCTTTCTGATATATAGACCAGAATAAAATCAAATGGTTTGAAGAAAAACCAAAGATAATAGGTCACTGAACAGGATATGTATGTTTGGATAGCCATGATGAAAAACCAGTTGTAATGAGATCCAGATAACTCGTTTGATTGTTGGATCATTTAAACTAAGGTCTAATGTTACACGATGTAGGCTATTTAAAAATAAGGTAAAAGTAATGTATGTAACAAATTCATGAAAGGATTTGAATTCTTTAAATTGGTTTAAGTTATCATTGAAACATTTTTTTAAAAACGCATGACCTTTGAGTTCCGAAAAACCTTAATTCTCAGTAGCCTACTTTTGAGGTACTTATCATTGAGGTTGTACTGTACAAATACAGTCAAGCCGGAAAGTCTGCACACCCCTTTCACCTTCTCCACGTTTTATTACGTTACAGACATATTCTACAATCTCATTTTTTGTCTCAAAATTCTACACAAAATAGCCCATAATGACAAAGTGAAAACAGGTTTTTAGACATTTGTGCTCATTTATTAAAAATCAAAATGTAAAATATCATATGATATGACACCCAAAAGTGAGCTGAGGTGTATTTTGTTTCCACTGATACTGCCTGAGATGTTTCTACAACTTAATTGGAGTCCACCTGTGATAAATTCAATTGATTGGACATGATTGGGGATTGCCAACACCTGCCTATATAAGGTCCCACAGTTGACAATGCATGTCAGAGCAAACTCCAAGCCATGGGGTCAAAGGAATTATCTGCAGACCTCAGAAACAGGATTGTGTCAAGGCATAGATCTGGAGAAGGGTACCTTCCAACATGACAACGACCCGAAGCACACAGCCAAGAGAACAAAGGAGTGGCTTCGGAGAAAGTCTGTGCGTCCTTGAGTGAAACAAGTGTGCCAAGCTCGTAGCTTCTTTCCCAAGACGCCTTGAAGCTGTAATCGCTGCCAAAGGTGCAGCAACCAAGTATTAGGCTAAGGGTGTGTACAGATATGTAACCCCTAAATAACCTATTTTTGTCAGTAAAATCAAATTGCATATTTTCTAAAAACCTGTTTTCACTTCATCATTATTGGCTATTGTGTGTAGATGTTTGAGGTAAAAAATGAACTCAATCTATTGTAGTATAAGTCTGTAACGTAATAAAACGTGGAGATGGTGAAAGGGGTGTGCAGACTTTCCGGCTTGACTGTATATAGGCCTATTTTTGTAACAAATGCATGTCTTAGACAATTTGACATTCTCTCTGTAAATATCCTTCAATCATACCCTGGCTAACGCTCCAGTCTGGACCGTACTCCACTCTGGTAAGGTGGCTTTGATCTAATGATCTTGTCGGCAAATTATGTAGATAATGAAGGGGCTGTGCACTTAGGCAACCTGCGCTGGTTGGATATCGCTATTTCGAATTGAACGAATCACAAGCTGTTTTAATTAAGCACCGCCTCACCAATTACTGTCCTACTACTCCAGCTGTTTTTTTACGTCTGTGACCAAGCTGTAGGTCACGAAAACCAATGTGTTGTCATTTATGCAACAAAAAAACGTCGGAATTGTTAGTGCTTTGCAACATGTACATAGTTTGTTTACCGGAGAGGAAACAGTTTCTAGCAAAAGTAGCCATAAATCGAACGTTGTAGCTATGCCAGTCATGCTTTATATGACTGCAGCAGTTATTAGCAACGCTCGAGACGTGGAAAGCTGCGGTCAGGGAGAGGAGCTGGTATATCAAACTTTTACCGAAAATTTTTACGAGCCGAGCGTTCATTCCCCCTGTTTGTTAATTATTAGCCAGCCACCTGGGGTGCGTCCCAATAGTCGAAAAATGCACCCTCCCTTCCTCCACTACCACCTGCTCTACTCCGTGCCCCGGAAACGGAGCCCTAGGCTGCGTCCCAATATTCTTCACTCCCTGCCTCCTTTCCTCCACTCCCCCACTACCACTCCTCTCCTACCCGGAAGTATGCAAAACTGCCTCAATGTTTTGAGTACAAGTATTTGCATGTACAGTATTAAATGTACCTGGCATTGCGGTTTGCGTCAAGACATTAATTAATATGTAACAATGTATACATAATTAATATGTAATCAGCAACTTTAGATTAAAACAGAAAGATTCGGTTCCGGGGCACGGAGTAGAGGAGGTGGTAGTGGAGGAAGGGAGAGTGCATTTTTCGACTATTGGGACGCACCCCTAGTTTGTTTTTCTGTATGGGCGTAGTTGCTAATAATGATTGACAGGTGCGGGGTCTTGCAAATTCAATTATAAGAACCTATTAAAAAACGCGCCCATATTACACAAATAATGACAGCGTTCTCAGAGGTAGTGGGTCAGCTTGGTGCTGCCTGACCACGTCACCGTGTTAGCCAGGTTACATCAATCAGTCCACTGTGATCGCTTGTCTGATCCCATATGATCATGTGCGCATTGGCACCGCTATAGCACTATGTACCAGTGATATAGTTAAAAAGTGGTCTGGGTAGGTAAGAAACATGGAAAAATTATTCAACATCAAATGTTGGATGTGTACATTTGCGGAATTACTCAGTCAAACCTATGAGAGGGCAGATCCGCAGAAATTAAGATATCTCCAACCATCTTGCAGTGGTCATGTGAGTCTAGCCACAGAATATCCAAACCTCTGTCATGGCCTCTGCCACTGGTCGTGCAGGCCATATTTTGAGTCATTTGCTTTTAGTGAGTGAATAATTGGAGTTGTGAAGCAGGCAAATTTGTATGGCTTCACCCTAGTTGAAGCAACCACAGCAAGGCCTGCAAGTGTGCGTGCGTGCGTGCGTGCGTGTGCAGCAGTGCTTTGGTTGCTTTGTTTGGCATGATTCATGTCCCGTTTCATTTTTCTCGTGTGAGAAGTTTAATCAGAAATCCATCAGCTGGGGTCACTGGGAAAAAAAACTTTGATGTATTAAATTTGATTCTGAAGTAATGAGATTTGATTCTGAAGTGAGCCCAATTATTTTATATACATAAGATCTTCTTTGGCAAGGATTGAAAAGAGTTGAAAAATATATCTTTGTTTTTTTAAAATTCCTGAAAAATTCCTAATAAAATGGTGTAACTGTGATACTCTTCAGGCTTCAACCTGAGGAAAGCAGTACTGCTGATTCTCGTTAATGATTTGACAACTGTAACATTGAACACTGACAACAGTGTTCAATGTTACAGTTGTCAAATCATTAACGAGAATCAGCAGTACTGCTTTCCTCAGGTTGAAGCCTGAAGAGTATCACAGTTACACCATTTTATTAGGAATTTTTCAGGAAGTTTTCAGTTACTTTATTAGTTACAGTAATTTATAGCCAACTGTAATTTCACCTTTGTTGGGTCTTACCAAGTTCACATTGTTTCACTATGATGTTTTATTTACAGTGGCTTCAGGAAGTATTCATACCGCATCGATTATTTCTCATTTTGCTGTGTTGCAAAGTCAAACTAAAACATATTTACATGGGATTTTTTTCTACTCCTGTAGAAGTAATTCTCTATAATGTGATATCTTCCGGAGTATTTTAAAAATAAAAAACTGAAATATCACATTTACATAAGTACTGTATTCACACCCATATTGCTTTAATGTATTTTTAAAGTATCAAGCCCCAAACCATCACTCTGCAGCCAGTTATGGAGTAGATGTGGATATAATTATATATAATTTAGGTCAAAATAAAATGCCACAAGTGCAAAGAACTCTTGGCAAAATGTTTTCTTTAGTTTGTAGTGAAATAATGAGAGCTACACTACATATCTAAACCAGGTAAAACTATACATTTCTTGGATCAAAGACTCCTTGTCCACAAGTCTTTAATCTGAGGGTGAGATGCAGAACTACTAAAGATCTATGTTGCAAAATGTAAGCAGTGAACCCTGTTGTCCCTTAGTGTCTCCAAATCTATACAAAATGCCTAAATTGTGCACTGCTGTAAATCATAAAAGAATCATATATTTAACTACAAATAAGCTGTTTTGGCTCATAAAACTCACTTTTGCATAATTTTCAAGTGGGAATAACTATCTTTTAATCAGTATAGGGGGGGTCGATATCTATTGGTCCAAAAACATATCCAAAGCCTGTCATAAAATGAATAAAATATGTTTTGTTCATTGTAAAGCATATACACATTCATACTCACTCCAAGCTAAATTTTATGTTTATCTAGCACATATGCACAGTAAATTTCAATGAGTATTTTCCATGCCCTAAGTGACAAGTATTGCCCAGGGGCATATACTGATATGCCATAGTGTATATTATGTAGGATAAGAGTACAATTAAATAATATTCCACCATCAGGAAAATGCTGGCAAATGTTCTAGCTTCACGGCAACTCAAACTTAAAACATGACTGAGCCACCTATGAACACTTCCACTACAGTATGTGAAATGCACTCAAAATGCGAAAATAACTATCATATGGCACAAGACTGTGGTGGAGTGGAAAAACTAACATACATATTTGAAATATTACAAGCAGTAATACTTACATATCAAGGAGGAACATTTCTGCCATATTCGTCGGCATATTCTCTGATAGAATCAATACCATGGTATCTCTTTCTGACCCACTCCCAAAATCCATGTAAGCAAGGTGAGGATTTTCTTTAGCCATGCTGATAAGTTGGCCAAATTAGTAAAATCTTGCAAAAAGGAAAACCACAAATACACCTCGGCGAGCAAATGTACATAAAACTAAAAATTCTGTTACGCCCAGCTGTAATTTATTGTTCAAAGCATCCAACAAGACATTGTACACACATTGTGAAGGTTATAATGTCCTCTATTGGATAGAAGAGTTGTCACTCAATCCAGAATGAACTGGAATACATAACAGCTGGACAATCCGCTGGTGTGGTTTCACACGTGGGGTTTTCAGAAGGTGTACTAGCGTTTTAAAGGGGTGTGTATTTCTCAAACAGATTGCCCGAGACAATAAATGACCACTGAATCTAGAAAGGGACATCTTTATGCATAATACCAATGGTAGGATTGTATATAAATTTCATAATTAGTAGCAGATATTGATAGTCGAATTACGTGGTATAATTACACAAGAATTTCACTTGTTCATTTTGCTATTGAGTGAGCAGGGTTTTTCACGGCTGTACTGGGATACGTTTGGGCTATTGCTTGGTTTATCTTGCTGCTATGACGGAATACAAATTTGTGGTGAAAAAATATTTTTATGAACGCACAGATAGACACTATTGTCCACTGTGACACGCTTGGGTCGGTATAGTTGCAAGTGAGACTGGGTGGGGGGTTGCTTATTAAATGGACTTGCTACACACTTAGAAACTCTGTATTCGGTATATTTTTCACAAATCATGTACTAATATACATTAGTACAAAATGTACTAATAATAAAGCTAGAAGCCATGCCCAAATGCGTAGCAAGTGCAGTTAACAAATACAGTCGTACGTCATGTTTTTAGTTGTGAAATATCTTGCCACCGGATCAGCCTTTTTACGATATTATTTGAGCAAAAAATGGGTCTTGGTGTCAAGTTATCCTCTGGGCAGAACGCAAATACGTGAACATGGACCATTTTATACAAACAGAATTTAATATGAATAAAATTTAAATACCCAGACAGTGTGCTGTGTCGCTATTTCTCTGGAATTGAAGATCTGAGTGATTTCCACTGACTGTGGGTGCATTGTGAATAGTATGTCATTTTTTTCTTGTACTTGCATTGACTTAACGGCCACAAAAGCATGGCTGTCCTTTTGTGGATTCCCTCCCAAGCTTTTTATCTTTTATATGAATGAACGTACTCTTTCCAACAAATGTTATATTTGTCTAGCAGTTGACAGACTTGGAATGCCAACCAAACATTAATCTTGCTTTTCATTTTCAAATACATGTTGGCCTATGTTCAAAGTTATTTAATTGAATTTCCAGCATCACTTACTACATGCTGAACTACTTACTGTACCATATATTCACATGCTGCAGTAACTAAGTGAATGTTTGTATTTTTTCTGTGTTATTGAAAATCAGCTCAGATTTTTTTTAATATGTCACCTTTAAAATATGAACAATATGGGTTAGGTGGTGTGTGACAGCTCTTTTGTCTCTTTTCCTTTAGTGAGAGGAATTGACAGAGGTCAGAATGAAACATAGCTTATTGGCTTTGGCTTAATATTTAATGTATCACAGCTGTGGCACTGGACAAAAGATGTAAAATTATGACCCTGTTATACAGCAGACAGATGTCAGTATAGTTTGTGCTATATTTGTGCGACCAAACAATTACATGCATTCAATCAAAATGTGAACATTTGTGTTTTCAATGCTGTTTTTGCAAGAACATTACAGTCATTATTAGGCTTGTTCACACTGTCCTAAGAGCCTCCTTAGCCCCAGGCTAAGAGAGATTTTAGCCCGGGGCTAAGCAAGTGTTCACACTTGCTCATTCTAAAGTGGGCTAGCACCAACCTTAGCCCTGGGCTAGCTGACCCTGCTCCGAAGCGGGGTTAGCACCGACGTTTTGGGATTAGCCCCAGAAATCTCCCCAAACACGGTGCCAAAATAGCTAGCGTGAAATGGGGTCGTGGCAACGATTGTGGCAGTACATAAAATTTTCACTGTCCAATGCAATAGTGTGGAACGGACATTAGCCCAGGGCTTAGGGGTGCAGTGTGAATCCTTAACCCAGGGCTAACGCTTAGCCCAGGGTTATTAAATTCTTGTGTGAACACAGGATGAGCTAACCCTGGGTTATCCTTAGCCTGGGGCTAAGGATAGCCCAGGGCAAGCTTTAGCGCAGTGTGCAAAGGCCTATAGTTGTCACAAAACTGTTTTGTGAAAAAATTGACATTTGAATTTGATTGTGAATCGAAGTTAAGGACATATGTTGATTGCATCCAGTTAAATGTCAGATTTGTTCCTGTTAATTAATACTAATTAAAGTGTATCTTGCCACATGGCATTTTGTAGCAAAAAAAGACAACAAAAAAAATGAATGGCTGGCAATAGTATTGTTCCTCTCAATGAAAAGTGTAACATCTTTTACAATAATTCAGAGCTTCAGCTGAAGATTGTCCTCTGAGGAAGACTAACTAGTCAAAACATCTTAGCATTAACTTTTTAAAGCTGTGCTATACCAGAAATATATGAAGCCATGACTTTGTCTGTCCAAAGATATTTAGTAGTGCTTCTCCATTTTCCCCAGTCACAAACTTATTTATTTATTTATTTTTGAGGGGGGAGGCGGGGGGGGCTGGCACCCCACTTGAACATTCCTTGTTTCAATTGTTTTTTGTTGGTTTGCATTTTGTTTTGTGCAATTTTCAAGGCTTGACTACACAGCATCTGTTTTCACGTTGTTTACACAGAAAACATTACAATTGTATATAGTAAACATAGTAACGTAACATAATGTAACCAAATAAAAGAATGTAAATTAAAAATGGTCTTGAAATTGTGAAAATCTTTCAATATGAAACAGTACCCATGTAAACAGTGCACGCCACAACATCCATGCGTGTCAGAGTATAATTCTCATTGCTTCTCAGTTGGCTATGGTTATTTCCCTGAACTTGCACAAAATGACACATGCAGTGCTCACTACCCAGTAGAAAATGACAAATGTTTATAATGCTCTCTGTTTTGACTGGAATGATGTTATGACATATTGCCGATTTGATTGTTTGTTTTCTGGACGGCCATTTTTAAAGCACTATAAATAGCCTCTGGACTGGTGAATTCCATTTAGTTCAGGGTTCACTGAGCCCAGCAACAGACCACAAGAGGACTTTTTGGGTCAGAGAGGAAGGAAACTAAATTGCCAGGCCAGCTACGTATGAATAAAAGTTTAAAAAGTGAGCGTCCGAGTTCAGTGAGAAAGTGATTAACGTCGCTGCCTCTTTCCTGTGGCAGTCCCGGGACTTCCTCATGTTGTAGTGTGCTGTGGCCCATGCATGATTCCTTCATTTGAATTCATTTAATCTGATGGACTAAAGTTTGTCAAAACAAAATCTCATTAAGTGCTGTCTGTGCGCTTTGTTCTCCATGTCCCTTTGTCTCACGCCGCCTGGGATGAACAGCAGCCTTGGGTAAAACGAGGATGTCCCATGAATAAATGCTTTGTTTGTGGGGTGCTTGTATGGCCAAAAAAAGATTCTCAAGTACCTTTATTTATCACCCGAACAGATCTGTGGGGCGTAGAATGCACGCGCTCTGACGTGTAAGGGGGTCAGGAAACACAGGCTTGATGGTTTTGAATCGTCTCCCATCATCCCTGCTTGTTATTGGCTTTTCTCTTGATAAACAGAGAGTGATTCATTATGGAAGGGGTTTTTTAAAGCGGGTTCAACAGTGATGGCGGGATGCTCTTTCCCACAGGCTGCAGCTGTGACACTGAGGGGCTGCTAATGGATACAGTTGAAGGGCCATTTTTTTTTAAATTTCACATTGTGTAGTGGAGCATAATATGGAGCACGCTATGGACAGGGGTGTCGAGACCTGCGTTGTGTAAGTCCTAAAGGAAAGCTCCACTGCATTCATATGCTCTCATTACCTTAATTGTATGCATGTTGGGTAGTCCCGGTGAAATTGATATCAGTGGTAATAGCACAATTGCTGTTTCCAGTTCTATAAAATTGAGGGTCAGGCATCTCACTTATGTGATTACTGATGAGTGTAAAGTAGAGGTGATTAACTTGCTGGTTTCAGTTATTACTTAAGATAATAGAAATCGTATGTTTTTCATTGTATGTGCATTAGCTGCAGCAATGTCAAAGAAAACGACAGCAAGTGTTTTCCCAAAACATTGTAGATTTCACTTTCTCTGGGCCAATATCACATTCGATGGTGTAATTTCTGTGGCATTACAAAAGTTCTAGGGTGCAACTGCATTCATCAAAGTCAGAGGTTTTACCACAGCACTTTTTTCATATATTCCACTTTTTCTCCCCAACTTGGAATGCCCAAATGTGCTCATGCTTCGATGCTTGTCACAACCTCTGTTTTGATGTCAGCTTTCCACAACAGAAGGAGCTTCATGTTACAGCTCAACAGGTGGAATTGAAGGCATCCCACTACTGTGTGATGAGACTGTCATCCCTGGGGATATTCTAGAGCTGATTATGTGTTGCCCTGCGGGCCTGCTTGCCACAGTCAAACACTAGTCAATCATTTCTTATATATCACCCCAGGGTTACAGTGCTTTGTGTGTTATTAAAATATGATCTTGTGCCTATGCCCACCTTTTTGAGTACTGACTGAATGATCTAGATTTGAAACAGAAAAGCATGCAATGAAAAATTTGTAAAAGCTGCATGTCTGTATAATACAATTTTCATATGAATTTGCAAGGGGATGGAATAGATTAGCGGTTGCAGTTGCCATGCAGTTGCCATGACTTTCACCTGAAAATGATTCCATAATTGAAATCAAGTTTTGTATGAATTGGGAAAACATTTTTTGCTGATGTGCTGATGATCTATCTTATGATGCGGGGAGTTTATATTTCTGTTATTAGATTCTTTTTTTTAATTTTTGAAAAAAAAAAATTTTGAATTTTTTTTTGAGCTATCAACATGGCTGCCATTCCATATGACCACAGAGCGACAACAATTATTATTTTTTAAAAGTAATTCAAGACCCTATGCCAAGATTTATGAGCACTACATCAGAAGAGGTTTACATATTTTTGATTAAGAATTGATGAAATTATTGAATTTTCAACTACATGTGATTTTTTTTATTCAATCATATTCAGACTTCATAACTACTATTTTTAGGGGTGGTACATTTGCCTGTTAGAGAATGATTGAAGTATGAATGAGAATGTTTCATTTGCATACTCATGCAAATTACACTGGCTTATGGTGTACAAGCAGTACCATATACTGTGCTTACCATGTGGCTCTATTAATGTGGCAGATTTGTGTCTCCGTGGATTTTATAGCGATTTTTCTTAGCCAAGCAAAATGGTGGAAAAAAATCTGTTACATATTTTACATATACAGTACAATAGAGTTCCAGCAACCTGCTGTGCCGGTGCCCTAAAAATGACTGACCACTACAAATATATAAATTTAAATATGCTAAATTAGAGTTCTTCTTGTGTACAGGGCTTCAAGACCCAAGATGGATACCTTATTGTGGCAGCTGGTAATGATCAGCAGTTTGTCAAAGTATGCAAGGTAAGCATGATCACAAAAACACAATTTACCCAAGGTCAGGACATAATGTATACAAGGAACTGATTTTTATTCTGTGTTACTTGTCATTTTAAAGAAACTAACATTAACCATATAAATTTGCGAGTTGGTGATGTGGCCAATGTAGCGGACTAGCATTTGGGGTCTGTTGGCTCATTCCATCCTCCTAGCTCTTTCTTTAAAGCCCTTCCTTCAGGAAAGAGGCTCCAGTGTATTAGCTGTAGAACATCTTGCCTTCGAAATAGCACCTATCCAGAGGCTGTTCGCTATCTGAATGCAAATACACAAGAGTGTGTTTGTTTATTTATTTATTTTACTCTTGGCCGAATGGACATGCACTTTAGAGTAAGCACTCTTTTATTAGGTGCAAGCATTTTAGCGAGGTTACACTTATATTTAATGTTATTTTAGTTTTTTGTATTGCATTATAATTGTTTTTAATAGTGTGATCTGTGTGTTTTTATGTGTTATGCGTACAAACCCCAATTCCAAAAAAGTTGGGACAGTGTATAAAATGTAAATCAAAACAGAAAGCAATGATTTTCCAAACATTTTTGACCTGTATTCAATTTGAAAACAGTACAATGACAAGATATTTAATGTTTTAACTAACTTAATGTTTTTAACTGTTTTTTGTAAATATACACTCATTCTAAATTTGATGCCTGCAACACGTCCCAATAAAGTTGGGACAGGAGCATGTTTACAATCCGGGGTCTCCGTTGTCGTATTTTGAGCTTCATAATGCACCACATGTTTTCAGTGGGAGACAGGTCTGGACTGCAGGCAGGCACCCGCACTCTCTGATTGCGAAGCCACGCTGGCTGAACCTTGCGTTGGTAACAATCGGGATGGTCTTTTTCCTCTTTGGCCCGGAGAACACAACATCGATTATTTCCAAAAATAATTTGAAAGGTGGACTCGTCAGACCACAGCACATGTTTCCACTTTGCGTCAGTCCATCTCAGATGAGCTCGAGCCCAGAGAAGTCGCCGGCGTTTCTGGACGTTGTTGAGATATGGTTTACGCTTTGCGGAGTCTTAACTTACATTTGTAGATGCAGCGACTAACTGTGTTTACAGACAAAGGTTTTCTGAAGTATTCCCGAGCCCATGTGGTTATATTCATTACAGAAGCATGTCGGTTTTTAATGCAGTGCCGTCTGAGGGATCGAAGGTCACAAGTATTCAATATTGGTTTTCGGCCTTGCCCTTTACACACAGAGATTTCTCCAGATTCTCTGAATCTTGTAATAATATTATGGACTGTAGATGGTGAAATCCCTAAATTCCTTGTAATCATGCATTGAGAAACGTTGTTCTTAAACTGTTGGACTATTCACTCACGCAGTTTTTCGCAAAGTGGCGAACCTCGATCATCCTTGCTCGTAAACGCCTGAGCCTTCATGGATGCTCCTTTTATATTCAGTCATGATAGCATCACCTGTTACCTATTCACCTGTTTACCTGTGGAAGGTGTTTTTTGAACATTCCACAACCTTCCCAGTCTTATGTTGCCCCTGTCCCAACCTTTTTGGAACGGGTAGCAGGTATCAAATTCGGAATTAGCGTATATTTACAAAAATCTATAAAGTTGATAAGGTAAAACATTAAGCGCTCAATCTTGGCGATCTTAGTGCTTGGTCTAAGCGCATGGCGTTAAGTGCATTTAGGGCGTGTCCAAGTCCACTTTTGCCATTTAGACGGCAGGTTTTTTGAGCGCCAAGCATGGCGCAATGTGCAAATGGGCTGAACCTAGTCTCTTCATTAATTATAGTTGTGTCTTGGGCGTGACATGCAATAAAACAATCAAAATGTCATATCCCATTCCCTTTTATAAACCTGCTTTTCCACCTTGGCGGATTGCTTATATGGTGGCGAAACAGACATGCTCCTGCGTGTTTAGTGCGATCAAGGAATAGGCTATATGGATCAATAGTAGCCTATGATCAATATTATTCAGACTAACCATTATGAGTTCCCGGTAATTCCCGACAGTTCTGTTATTTTACAAAATGTATGCGGTTAAATTTCGTTAAAAGCACCTGCAACAGCTGAGAATAAACTAACAATGGCTTCCATCTCACCTTAGAAAACGCCAAATTAGCCTGCTTGTTTAACAAATTTTGTTTGATTATGCAATGAAGCAATGAACTCATGTTCAAGCTTCATCCGAAGTTCATTACCTGCATTCTAATTTTGATTAATAACATAAATAACGTTATTTTGCCTTAATGATGACACTAAATACAATAAAGCTGTCAGGTTGGCAACCCATAGGTTCACGCATATGTTCCCTTGTTTTATAATGTCCTGCTTATGGAAATGTGACCAACCTGTTTTACTGGTAGCGTAATGCTTTAAAACAATCCACTTTTTCAGGAAGACCGTGAAAAGTGTGATTTACAGCAGGGGAAACGGACCTGCTCCTTCAGAGAATGGCATGAAAATGAATTGTGAATTAATTGTTTAACGTGCTGCAAACTTGTTTTCATTTCTAATTACATGCTTAGTTCTCTATAAAATCTTTTGTTCAGTTACAGAATAACAGGTTAAATCAGCAGGGTTTTAATAAGCTGAGAGTATGGAAACCTTGTCACTGTAATTTCAAAAATATGAAGGACGAAGAATAGCTAAGGTTACAATTCAGTTAACATGGTGACATTTATCTAAATTTTGTAACCATAGCCTAGCGAAAAAACCTTATGCACAGCGAATCCGCTGTAGCCTAGGCTATTTGAAAAACAATAAATGCAATATTCACTGGACAAGGTTTTGAACTTTTTTCAGTCAAAACCATTATTTTACTTACAGGCTGTAGGCCTAGAGAACTGTAGCTATTGTAATGACATCTGAAGCGCATTTTCAGAACTCAAATATCCGTCTATTGCAGTGCGCGAGTTTTTCATTGAATGACAATTCAAGCATTAGGTGTAAATGACAATTTGTGCATTAGGCTTGATATAGGTGTTATCAGCAAAGTTTATAATGGATAGCCATTGTCCCGTAACAGAAGATGGTCCCCCCAGAAGATTAGGCTACAGGAACTATTCGCAAATATAGCTTGATCCAGGATAATTGCGAATAGTCTATGCATAACCTTACACGTACCATCACACATCGCCTGGATGTTGAGTCGGCTGGAAGCAATTTAATTCTGCGCTCCCCTTCGCTGAGGGACAGGTATGTGCTCTTTGACCTATGGACCCTTTTATTATTATGTATTTTTTGATATAGCCTACACAATAATAATATTTCACATTGTAATCTTGATATTTTAGTCATGCTTGTGCGTGCCCCTGTGTGTAACAGACAGGAGGGTGTACACACGTTGTGCACACGCCTATGTAGACGCACATACAGATCCTTTCCAAAAAATTTGAATATCATGGAAAAGTTTTTTTTTTTTTCCATAATTCCATTCAAAAAGTGAAACTTTCATAGATTATAGATTCATTACACACAAAGTGAAATATTTCTAGCCTTTATTTGTTTCATTTTTCATAATTTTGGCTCACAGCTCCAGAAAACCCCCAAAACAGTATTTCAAGAAATTAGAATAGTGTGTCGAAAATCAGCATTTACTTCAGTTATTTCAGAGAATGAATGTTTTAGACTGAGTGTCACACTATCATCTAATTTACTCAAAACACCTGCAAATTTATCTCAGTTTGGTTCAGTATGGGGGAGACTGCAGACTTGACAATTGGCCAGAAGACCATCATTGACACCCTCCAGAAGATGGGTAAGCCACAAAAGGTCATCGCTAAGGAGGCTGGCTGTTCACAGAGTGCAGTGTCCAAGCATATCAATAGAAAGTTTAGTGGAAGGGAAAAATGTGGCAGGAGAAGGTGCACA
The DNA here is from genome assembly GCA_029718625.1 of Synaphobranchus kaupii. Lineage (NCBI taxonomy): Eukaryota > Metazoa > Chordata > Actinopteri > Anguilliformes > Synaphobranchidae > Synaphobranchus > Synaphobranchus kaupii. The sequence goes on along the minus strand of CM056377.1, from coordinate 45,271,572 downwards.
AGCAAAAGAGATGACCGTAGACTTCAGCGGATTGTCAAGCAAAGACGATTCCAAATTTTGGCGGAGATGCAGAGGGAGTAGACTGAGGCTGGAGTCAGTGCTTCAAAAACCACCACGTACAGACGTATCCGGGACATGGGCTACAACTGTCGGATTCCTCGAGTCAAGCCACTCCACTCATTCTCTGAAATAACTGAAGTAAATGCTGATTTTCGACACACTATTCTAATTTCTTGAAATACTGTTTTGGGGGTTTTCTGGAGCTGTAAGCCAAAATTATGAAAAATGAAACAAATAAAGGCTAGAAATATTTCACTTTGTGTGTAATGAATCTATAATCTATGAAAGTTTCACTTTTTGAATGGAATTATGGAAAAAAAAAACTTTTCCATGATATTCTAATTTTTTGGAAAGGATCTGTATATGTGCCGTTAAAATAACATGTAAACAACTGCGACATGACTTGAGACCAGGTTTGTGGTGGTTTTAGCGCAAGCGCTTTCTGCTGGCTCTGTCATGGTTAGTGGCTGTCTCCTTTTGTTTTTACCATGGTTTTCTGTTTGGCATTGTCTGAGGCTCTATCGGATTTTTTCTTCCTCCGTTCCGGTGTTTGGATCTCTCCAGGTCATTATCTTCTACACCTGTGTTTGGTTTCCGTCGGCTATAAATAGAGCTTCACTTCCGCTTTCCGGTGCTTCTAGATTGTTGTGGAGTAGTTACTAGAAAGCCGGTATTAGGTATAGGTAATAGTCTCTAGCTTCTGTCTCTCTGTTTTGTGTTATACAGAGACACAGCTATTGGAATAAGATATAGGATTAGAATCTCTGGTTTTCTGTCCTATCGCTCTCTATTCTTTTCTTTTTGTCTGCAGCCTGTTTATTCTTTGTGCAGCTCCTTAGCCGACTGAGCTGTAGCTACAGGCTTGCTATTTTGTTCGTTTCTTTTCAGTTTTCTCAACCTCTGTTATACGCAGATCAATTAGTGCGTGAGGTTCTTTCTTTTTGTTTGTTTCTCGCTGTTCTAGCGAAATCTCGCCTCCTTTTGAGGTTGTTTTGGTTTAGCCTTGAGCTAGGGAAGTTTTTCTCCCGCTTATCAGTTTCCCTTTTGCGGTTTAATTCTGCTTCTGTGGCGTGTCTTTTAGATACGTTTTCTGAATCCTTATCTGTCGCGGTTGGTTCTCTATTTTCTAACCTAAAACCTGACAGGCTCAAGATAGCAATACGCCAAAAATTATCCTGGCCACTCCTCATCTTAAGACCAACATGCCCAGGTCACTTGCAATGGGCGCAAGAATACATGGTATTTAAACGACGTGAGCGCTAGGGGTTATAATGAACCCTGCGCCGGTTGTAAGATAGCAAAGACACTTGCGTTTGGGTTAGCGCCGGGTGTAAGGGCCCTAAATATCTTTTCTTTGTACTGTTTTCAATTAAATATTGTAAAAAAAGAATTTACAAATCATTTTACATACTGTCCCAACTGTTTTGGAATTGGGTTTTGTATAATTCTACAAAAAACTAATAATTCGTATAATTCTTAAAACTAATTCTTCTCAGCTATGTTGATATGGCAATAAACTATTGAATCTTGAATCTTCAACCCTAACAAAGCACACCTCATTCAACAGCTAGAGATCTCATTGAGCTGCTATGTAGTAGAATCAAGTGTGCCAAATTATGGTTGAAATGAAAACCTACAGGGCAGTAGATCTGCAGGAACAGCATTGGGGACCACTGGTCTAAATTATCCTAAAATCGGGAGGCATGTTTAGATTATGCTGTAAAATGTATTGACTTGCGTGGCCATGTGTTTTGTATAGCATGTCAGTGTGATATGAGTGCAGAACATTGACAGAATATGCAGTATGTCAATGTGAATCCCTGATATCTAAATATATTTGTAATGGAGTATACATATCTATTTGGAATTACTGTCTTACATAAGTGAACATTTTTTGAATACCAGTTTTTGAATTTGACCAACTTGGCAGAAGACCCCAAGTACAAAACCAACAAGCTGAGAGTGCAGAACCGGAAAGAACTGCTGCAGATTCTGTCTGGGAGGTACTGTAGATATTTAACATCTCCAATTTAATATTATTTCTGTTGGTTGTAGGTATTGTTCTACTTTAAACTGTTATTACCACTTATCAAGACCTGAGGACATGCATATAATTCCTGTTTGTTTTATGTGATCTTGTCTGGTCAATGTGAATGCAACATTTTACTCCGTTGCCACAGAAAATGGACACAGCTGTTCCCCAACTCTCCCATCATTAGAACAATCTATGTTATGTTAGGTCTGCTAGACAAAGCAGTCATCAGGTGCAAACAAAGCAAAAGATTGTGTCATTTATGTAAACATTTAGTATTTGCGTAAAAAGGAGTTGTGGCACAGTAGTAGATGAAGTGTCTCCTGTCTTATACATCTTGGGGCTTGGACTGCTCTTGTCCTTGATAGCTATTCATTTAGTATGTTTGCGTTGAATATTCATACGTGTATGTACTTGTGCATGTGCATCTTTGAGGGGTAAGGAGAGCAACCCAGACTGTTATCTAGTCTGAAATTGCTCTTTGCTTGGGGCAGGAGAGGCTGTATGCAGGCCTTCCAAGAACCACATGTGCCTTGCATTTTTGGATGTTGTTGACTATCTGGATCTAGCCCAGCTGTGGCCCCCATTCTCTCTGTCATTTTAAAAGCTGTGGTGCACAGTTCAAACCGCAGAGACTTTGTTTGTTCCTAGATTCTCAGAAAAGAGCACAGGCCATTGGCTGGGAAAGTTTGAGGAGACCGGTGTGCCCTGCGGCCCAATCAACAGCATCCAGCAAGTCTGCTCTGATCCACAGGTCAGTCTTTCCCTTTTACGCTCTCTCCCTCAGATGTGTTTATTTGCCAAAGATGAACTTCAATGAGATTTGTGACTTAAAAAAAAAAAGTATTCTCATGTTCGCAGAAGTTTCTGAAATCAGTTTGGGTAAACAATTATTCACAGTTCTCATTTTGCAAACAGTTTTTTTTCCACACCCCTTGAGAATTTTCATTGAGGCTTTTTTCTGCAGCGGCAGGAAAAATGAATTGGTTCATTGCCAGAGACAGCAGTACTGATGTTCCACGGAAATATAGGTTTCTCTTACACGACAATAAAACCAGAAGAATATATAAACAAGGTTTTATCCTGGTCCCTCTGCACATGAGGGTACGAGAAACTCAAATTGGTTTTTCCTGGGGCACAACATTAAGATTGCATTACCCTTTGTGGTTTCCCAAGTTGAATATGATTTGGCCTCTTGAAGTTTTGCAAAATGTACACATGTATTCCCTACACCAAATAAAAGCAAAAGGATTTGTCAACAGTGGACAGGATCAGTGAGCACTACTGTAAATTCACAGTTATGAAGAGGAATAACAAAGCAGCCATAGAGAAGCCCTATATAAGAACAAAGGAGGACCCTAACAATAAACGTGCAAAAATACCAAACAGACTGGCATATGCAATGATCCCTTTGTCTTGTGCCCTATTCTAAATGAGTGAACTGGACAATTTATAGGGCCAGGATACCAGCCCCAGAAAGACAACTGACTGACTGACTGACTGACTGACTAACCAATCGGCTGACAGAATAAGTTACCCTCCTTAGTGTTCCAAGAAGTTCAAATTCACTGTGGTAATATTAATAATAATGCTTTTTTGCATTACAAGAGCTTTACAGACATTTAAGATGTAAATAGTTTGAATCGTATACATTGATATCATCACAAAGGCAAAAACACAAACACAGGAACAACCCTGTAAACAACTGGGTACAACTACACTCAAACTGCAGTATCGCCAAAGATTTTAGCTTGGATCTGAACAAGCACCTTTACTGTACTTGAAGAAGAGAAGCTGATGTTGGCCACAAGTGGGAAATGATTAAAAGACACATGTGAAAGCTGCGAGCAATGTCTTTGGCTAAGGACACAAAAAGGAAACAGAATGGTTAACACATGGTACTTTAGAAAAATTTGATTAAAGGACATTTTGAAGGAGAAACTGCTCAGAACTATGTCAACAAGGCTGAGCAGGTGCAAAATGCTTACAGTATAGCACAAAGCATATAGACGTTAAGGAGAACACCATTAGAGACAGTGGGCTCTATCATGACGATCTTAGCGCATGGTCTAAAACGCATGGCGCAAGTGCATTTGGAGCGGTGTCCAACTCCACTTTTGCTAGTTAGACAGTGGATAATTTGAGCGCAAAGTAAGGCACAAGGTTCAAATGGGCTGAACTTAGTCTCCTCATTAATTATAAGTGTGTCTTGGGTGTAACTTACAGTAAACCAATCAGAGTGGCATCTCCCATTCCCTTTAAAAGCCACCTGCGTTTGCACCTTGGTGGATTGCTAATATAATGGCGATGTAGTAAGACTGTGAAAAGCGAAATTTACAGTGGGTGAAATAGACCTGCTCCTGCATGAATTTAAAGCGTGCATGCAGAGAATATATGACATTAAAACATTTTTTTTCAACTAAAACCGTAAAAACTTTTTCAATCAAAACCATTCCATTTAATTACAGGCTGTGGATGAAGAGGGCTGTATTACAATGTAACACCTGTCTTATGATCCATACATCTATTGCGCATTTTCAGCACTCCAAATGTCCGTCTATTGCAGTGTGCGTTTTTGTGAGTTTTCGATTGAATGACAATTCACACGTTGTTATAGGCAGGTGTTATCAGCAAAGTTTTTAATGGATAGCCATTGTCCCGTAACAGAAGATTGTCTCCCCGGAAGATTACAGGAACTGTTGGCCGGCCAATATACAGTTGAGAAAGTTTACATACACCTTAGCCAAATCCATTTAAACTCAGTTTTTCACAATTCCTGACATTTAATCTTAGTAAACATTCCCTGTCTTAGGTCAGTTAGGATCACAACTTTATTTTAAGAATGTGAAATGTCCGAATAATAGTAGAGAGAATGATTTATTTCAGCTTTTATTTCTTTCATCACATTCCCAGGGTCTCAGAAGTTTACATACACTCTGTTAGTATTTGGTAGCATTGCCTTTAAATTGTTTAACTTGGGTCAAACATTTCGGGTAGCCTTCCACAAGCTTCTCACAATAAGTTGCTGGAATTTTGGCCCATTCCTCCTGACAGAACTGGTGTAACTGAGTCAGGTTTGTAGGCCTCCTTGCTCGCACACGCTTTTTCAGTTCTGCACACGAATATTCGATTGGATTGAGGTCAGGACTTTGTGATGGCCACTCCAATACCTTGACTTTGTTGTCCTTAAGCCATTTTGCCACAACTTTGGAAGTATGCTTTGGGTCATTGTCCATTTGGAAGAGCCATTTGCGACCAAGCTTTAACTTCCTGGCTGATGTCTTGAGATGTTGCTTCAATATATCCACATAATTATCCTCCCTCATGATGCCATCTATTCTATGAAGTGCACAACATGATGCTGCCACCCCCGTGCTTCACGGTTGGGATGGTGTTCTTCGGCTTGCAAGCCTCACCCTTTTTCCTCCAAACATAACGATGGTCATTATGGCCAAACAGTTAAACTTTTGTTTCATCAGACCAGAGGACATTTCTCCAAAAAGTAAGATCTTTGTCCCCATGTGCAGTTGCAAACTGTAGTCTGGCGTTTTTATGGCGGTTTTGGAATAGTGGCTTCTTCCTTGCTGAGCAGCCTTTCAGGTTATGTCGATATAGGACTCGTTTTACAGTGGATAGATACTTTTGTATCTGTTCCCTCCAGCATCTTCACAAGGTCCTTTGCTGTTGTTCTGGGATTGATTTGCACCTTTCGCACCATAGCACATTCATCTCTAGGAGATGAGCGGTATGACAGCTGTATGACGGCTTCCTGAGCGGTATGACGGCTGCGTGGTCCCATGGTGTTAATACTTGCGTACTATTGTTTGTACAGACGAACGTGGTACCTTCAGGCGTTTGGAAATTTCTCCCAAGGATGAACCAGTCCACAATTTTCTTTCTGAGGTCTTGGCTGATTTCTTTTGATTTTCGCATGATGTCAAGCAAAGAGGCACTGAGTTTGAAGGTAGGCCTTAAAATACATCCACAGGTACACCTCCAATTGACTCAAATAATGTCAATTATCCTATCAGAAGTTTCTAAAGCCATGACATAATTTTCTGGAATGTTTCAAGCTGTTTAAAGGCACAGTCAACTTAAAAGTGAAATAATCTGCCTGTAAACAATTGTTGGAAAAATTACTTGTGTCATGTACAAAGTAGATGTCCTAACTGACTTGCCAAGTTTACATTCTTTCATGTACAATCTATTTGTAGAGCTGGATATTGATTGAAGGTTAACTTAATTAATTTAAGGTTTCTTATGACACCACATTTCAAAGTCTGGTTCGCACGCGCACAGATATGAGTCAGAGGAAGACGCTTCATGTGCAGCTTAAGCGGTGTACTTGCAGGCGCCCGAGCAACCAGTTGGGGTTGCTGGTGCATGACGAGAGGCTATCATACAGGCCAATTGAAATCCTCCCACCCCTGGGCGATGATAGTGCCAATTGTGCTCCACTGTGTAGGGCTGCCAGCAACAGTTGACACTGGCATGGTCCAGAATCGAAACCAGACCATGGGACCCATCAATGCACTAAAATAGTGCCTTTACATGATGAGCCATTCAGAAGCTCCTGTAACCTGGGAATCTTAAACTAATGCCTTGCAACATGACAAATAATCCTTACAAATCACCTTACTTGCCTGCACTCGTTGAAAATCTATCATCCTCAAACTGAACTAGTTTGTCCAGCTAGAATATGGCACTGATAAAAAAAAACAGTTTTTAGGCATCCGTTGTTGTCAGTCATTTTATATAGATGGAATTATGTGAATTCATTTGATTATTGTATTCTTTTAACACTAGTAATAGTAATAATTTATCTATCATCTTGCAAAGTCTTGGGCTGTGTCCGAATCAGCACCGTTCCATATTATTAGGTAGGCTTATTGAGTAGACACAGGACGAAAATGTAATGAAGTAGGCGAAATCTCCTCTAAATATAGTATAATTTATACCCCCGTATGATAAATGTTTTTCCGGGGTTTCGCTGAGTACATTCGGGAGCACACTTTTCAAGAAGTACGCAAACATTTTTGTTGCATAAATATGATGTGAAGCTTTGTTTAAAAAGAATTGAGGTGCAGCTTCACTGACGGTTTCCTTCAAATACAACAAAAATAACGTGACATGGCCGCGCAAGGGTGGGACGCAGGGTTGCCAGATCCTGCGAGACTTTCAGCCAATTGGCGACCCAGAACTAGCCGAAAATATATTTTTAAATGAAACCAACATATTTTAAATAGAAATCATCATATTTAAACTTTTTTAAATAAGTGTGTGCTTTGCGACTTCATTTTTACCCGTGACTGCGCTTTGAAAGTATCCCAATTTAGCTGTAAAACCACAGACATAGCATCACTGGTGGGACGTCTTACCAGCTGCTTACGACACTACCACAGTACAGTTGGAAAATGGTATGGTGGATATTTTTCACGGACTGCACGTCGTGTGCTACACAGTGTACCTTAAACAGCTCACTTCTGCCAGTGCATTGTACGCGGGAGACAGGGTGCAGTAGGGTACACAAGGACATGGTATTGTTGAAAATATTATATTAATAGCAATATTTTACACTTATAGCAGACAAGGTTCACTCAGGTGCTGGGATAAATGTGTACTTAAAATGAGAACCATCTGTAGGATGGATTAATGTTGGGTATTCTAAAGGAAATATTCTAGTGCTGAATGAAAAAAGCCCTCACCAGTGTTAGCCTTACAGTGAAACAAAACAGAATTTTCTTGTAGCCTGCTGTAGTCTTTCTGCTGGACCGGGGAGGGGGAAGCAATTGTGGGGTGGGGGTGGAGGGTTAATGCGCGGGATCAATTGCGTTCATGGATTCTTATTTATTCTTTTTCCCCTTCGTTTGGTGCCCATCCAGACAGTTGATGATCCAGATGGATGGCGCCCTAGGCACCCGTGGGCTGTGGGATAAAGGCTATAGGAAACTCTTTGAGTTTCATCATGATTATCTGTGAAGTATTGTTTGTTTATTTACTTGCTAGCGTTTATGCATATCAAAACAGAACCACAATGTGATAACATTGGCCTTCACTGATTGTATACATCATTTTTATGGCGACAAAATTTTTTTTAAATATAATACATCCACAGAGCTTGATGAAAGATGCAGAAAAAAGTATTGCTTTTCCCTAAAAATAAATACTGATTATGAATTTATCATTACAAAATTTATTTTACGGGCCTTACAAGAGTGCAGTGTTTCTCTCTGTCTAAGATAGGGTGCTTGCTGGAAAGCATGGAAAAGTATGGAAATTTTGGTGAAAGTATTGAAAAAGTATGGAGGTTTTGCTCATAGTAATACATAACCTACACAAAAAGTTCACAAAGCGCTAAAATATGATAAAGAAAATAAACATGTATCCCCCTTATTATCAAAAACCCGAAAATTGTCCACATGTGCACTCTAGTGTTCGTTCGAGATGACTGTCTGCCTGAGTGTCAGCTCTTTCAATCCGGGCAACAAAAAGCAGAGTGAAAAATGGATCGTTGTTTGTTTTCAAGCTTATGGCTCGAACACCCAAAATATGAAACATGGATCGCTCCTGGCCCAAAGTCAAATACAAAAGCATTCTGCAAGATATGCTCAAAAGAAATTGACATCTCCAACATTGAAGAGGCAGCGTTGGTGAGCCACATGTAGGGCAAAAAGCATGCCAGTGTTATAAAATCACCGCCCATGTCTTATTTTTTTCAAGTGAGGTCTACTTCACAGTCCAGGTAAGTGAAGTAGACACATAGCTAGCTTTTTTTAACACATAGCTAGCTTTTAACTCAGCTAGCTATGTGTTTCCCCAATGATTGCTTGAGAGTGTATCACATCTTGACTGCTTGCTGGATGTGTTAGCTAGCTAACGTTAGCGTTATGCTAGCGAGCATAGCTAGCATGGACCAGAATCATCCATTATCCATTAATTTATAATATACAACAGTTAGTTTTGACCGCGCATTGTGATTGGCTGAGTGACTATATACAGTTGAGTGACTATATACAGTTTCACCACGCCCGTCGTACATTATTTTCCAATAATGGGACAGCCCGTCGTGGTTTATTCCTTACTTATACCCCAGTCTGGATAAATTCTCGTTTCTGATTGGCTGGAGGGTGGGCATTCATTTCCAGTAAAGGGACACTTATGAAGTAGTTCCAACTAAGAGGCTAAATCACCGTTCCAAATTAATAGATTACTCAAGTGACTACTATAAAAGTGGACTGTTACAAATTTTTTTGACATTTACATCTGAAGCACTTTTTTTGACACAGTCAGGCTGCCATAGATTACGATCCCCTAAATAAATTTAAGAAGAAGTCTACGTTCTTTCCAGCAGGGGCCCTGAATCACACTTTGAACACCTTTAGTAAATTGGTAGAAAGGGACATCACTTCGGCTATTAAAGCTAATTTCGCTCCTAAACATTATAATATTAGCGTACTGGAAAGAAAGGCTTTAAGGGAAACAAAATCAAATCCTAAAATTGTAATTAAACCATCAGATAAGGGGGGTTCTATTGTAGTACAAAATTCAATAGACTATGATTATATATAAGCATTGAGACAATTGAACAGGACATTCTACCAACCATTACCTAATAACCCTAAGGAACAATTAATAAAGGACCGCAATTGTATTCTCAACAAAGCATTCGGTAATAATGGGATCACACAGAAACAATATGAATTTCTTAAAGTTGAATTTTCATCCACTCCCGTTTTTTATTTATTACCTAAAATTCATAAAAGTTTAATAAATCCTCCTGGTCGACCTGTTATATCTAGTAATAACTCTATTTCCGAACCTTTAAGCCAATTTGTTGATCATTTCATTAAGGATATTGTTAAAACATTGCCATCCCATGTAGCAGACACACGAGATGTGATTCGTTCATTGGCCGAATTGACTATTCCAAGTGGCTCATTTTTGGTTTCGTTTGATGTTGAAAGCTTATCCACCAATATACCACATGAAGGTGGGTTGGAAGCCATGGCTTTCTTTTTTGATTCCCAGGACAATCTAGCTTCTGAACTTTTGTTAGATTTTACCAAATTTATTTTGAAATCCAATTATTTTATGTTTAACAATAATAAAAACAACGGCAATGGGTTCGTCCTTTGTGCCCAATTATGCAAATCTTTATATGGGCCACTGGGAAAAACTTTTTTACAGTACTACTCAAATCCAATTTCTTGACCTTTCTATTAGAGTTAATGATGGGAGAGCACAAACTACAATTTTCCGCAAGGCCACGAACAGAAATACTATTTTACATGCGCATAGTTTTCATCCAAAACATATGACGAAACAGACCTTGAGTCAAAAGTAAAGGATATGCGACAACGTTTTTTACATCGGGGATACAAGAGCTGGACAATTGATTTGGTAGAACTTTACAAAGGGAGGGGGAGGACCTTTTGGCCCCCTCTACCACAATTGATGGGATTCAGGAGGACATAGTTGCATTTGTGTCGGAATATAATAATATATCGCCCATAATTAAAAATATAATTTTAAAGCATTGGAATATTCTGCATTGTGATCCCCAACTCAGTTTTAGTTTCCTCTCGCCCCAGATTTTGTTATAAGAGAAGTAAAATCCTTAGAGATCACTTGGTGACAACAATGTATAAATCCCCAAGCATGGGTTCTAATTGGCTGAGTAAAGAGGTACAAGTAATTATCATTGTGGTAAATGTACTCATTTTACTGGACCAGCTTTGAGTATATTTTACGTTTTAGTATTTTTTTTGTGTGTGAATATACCAGCGCTGGCACTGTTTAAAAACTCAACGTCCTATAATTCCCTCCAGACTAGCAGCGTTGTCTCCAAACCTTGTCATATAACGTTAGCCAGCAGTAGCACACAGCTCCTTTTTAAACATTTTTTTCTAACGTTAGCTAGCTAGCTTGAAGGACTAAAAGCTAGAATTGCTTTATGTGGTTAACCGTAGAGTAGTTTCTGACCTTGTCGGGCAGGCTTCTCAACTTCGCAAGCTAACGTTAACTTGACTTCAGCGGCAGTACTGCCATTCTGCCAAAAATGTCCAGACAGACGAGATGATGATATCTTATTGGTCGAGAACCACCCGTGCGTTGCAGTACAGGATATGTAGTCCATTAAAGTCGAACTACAATCATTAATCCATTACTTTAAAAAATAAAAATGGGAACATGCGATAGATGGTCAATATCCTTATACCACACAAGCTAGACAGCCACACAAACACTGAGATCCTTGAAGAAAACCTGCTCCAGACCGCTCTGGACCTCAGACTGGGGCGAAGGTTTACCTTCCAACATGACAACGACCCGAAGCACACAGCCAAGAGAACAAAGGACTGGCTTCGGAGAAAGTCTGTGCATGTCCTTGAGTGGCCCAGCCAGAGCCCAGACCTGAATCCAATTGAATATCTGAAAATGGCTGTGTACCGATGCTCCCCATCCAACCTGACGGAGCTTGCAAGGATATGCCAAGAGGAATGGGCAAAAATGTCCAGAAACAAGTGTGCCAAGCTCGTAGCTTCTTTCCCAAGACGCCTTGAAGCTGTTATCGCTGCCAAAGGGGCAGCAACCAAGTATTAGGCTAAGGGTGTGTACAGATATGTAACCCCTAAATAACCTATTTTTGTCAGTAAAATAAAATTGCATATTTTCTAAAAACCTGTTTTCACTTTGTCATTATGGGCTATTTTGTGTAGAATTTTGAGACAAAAAATGAACTCAATCTATTGTAGAATATGTCTAACGTATTAAAACGTGGAGAAGGTGAAAGGGGTGTGCAGACTTTCCGGCTTTACTGTAATGTAACGTCAACGTGAGCTACGCTTGTTTGCGAATGCGAGCAAGTTAGCTACTTCACAAAGCACGTCAATCTGTGTATTAAAAAACATTTTATCCAGTGAAATGTCTTAGATATAACAAGTTACATCTAACAGTAACAAACTCTGTATCTATAGCAGGCAATTTTTTCAGATGTTCCTGAAATGCAATTTTGTTAGCCTAGGCAGCAATTGTATAGTAAAGAGATATGCCAACCGCATGAATATCAGGTTTCACCTCCAGGAGGCGACTATGAGGACTAAAACTGTGCTAAACAGAGGAGAATGAATGGGGGTCAATGGAAGTTTTTCCAGAAACCCAAATCTGTAAGAGATAATAATTTTTTATTGTAAGTTGGAGAAAATTTGCAGACAGCAGATAAGAAAATATGCTTTACTACGCACTTAGATTAATTAAATCTTGAACCATTTATGCAAATTTGGTCATGAATATTTATGACCGCTTTGGATAGACTCAAAAGCAAGATGGACAGCGCCACAGCCAGCCGAAATCATTCAGTAATTACAGCAGAAGAATGACAACTATGTGGACAAGCTAGCTAGTACCTGCGGTACATCACCTTGTATCTTATAGACAATCTGGTTTTAACAAGAATGTTCTAGAAGCTTTTAGAGATTATCTGGTTTTACTGAGCAAGCGAGAGCTACTGGCTAGTTGACTACCGCCAAACAGGAAGGGATTGTTGACTGAGGAGCCGCCAGTAATGAATATTCATGAACCAGCGAACTCATCAACATTGCGTAGCATCAATGCTAGTGGAAAAGTTTTGAAAGTGAGATCATAACACAATCATCGATTGCATGTCGACTTATAATTATGTATTAATTTTAAGCATTATGCTGTGCAACATTGCCAGTAATACTCTAGTTACGCAAAGATTTGATTCGATTTGAAATCGACTGTGATGATAATTTCATAGCATTTAGCTCCATTCACCTCCATGTATTTTTCCAGATTCTACTCTGTTTAGCAGTGCCTCAGCACTGCCCCCTGATGCTCAAAGAATGCCATTGCACTTTTTTTCATTCCATTGCAGTCATTGGAGTTGGCAAGGCTTTCTCTCTCTATGGCAGGGATCTCAAACTCCAGTCCTGGAGGGCCGCTGTGTCTGATGGTTTTTGTGATTTCCTTTCAATCAGCAGCCAATTTAGGCCTTGGAAACAAGGTGTGCATACTCTTTAGCCAATCAATGACTTAAATTAAACACTTAAGTGCAGGAACACATCGAAAACCAGCAGACACAGCGGCCCTCCAGGATTTGAGTTTGAGATCCCTGCTCTATGGGCTTTGGCCTAGGTTAGCAAAGGACCTTGTAAAGATGCTGGAGGGAACAGGTACAAAAGTATCTATATCCACAGTAAAACGAGTCTTATATCGACACAACCTGAAAGGCTGCTCAGCAAGGAAGAAGCCACTACTCCAAAACCGCCATAAAAAAGCCAGACTACAGTTTGTAACTACACATGGGGACAAAGATCTTACTTTTTGGAGAAATGTCCTCTGGTCTGATGAAACAAATATCTAACTGTTTGGCCATACTGACCATCGTTATGTTTGGAGGAAAAAGGGTGAGGCTTGCAAGCCGAAGAACATCATCCCAACCGTGAAGCACAGGGGGTGGCAGCATCATGTTGTGGAGGTGCTTTGCTGCAGGAGCTACTTCATAAAATAGGCTGCGTACCAAACCATAGGCTGTTTAAAATAGGCTGCGTGACCAAACCATTTTTAAAAAGCAAGACAGGGGAGGTAAATCGCGTTGCGGTTTCATGCAATTTTTTAAAATAATGTAACTAATGACAAAAATAACCAATATTTGTGCTAATTTTGTGGTATAAAGTTGAGAAGGAACTATTTTTTTCTTTACAGAATCAATTGTTTTCAGAACTAACAACGAGAGCTTTTGCATATCTACGGACAAAATAGAACTAGTAACCAGAAATAGAATAAGCAACGAGATGTTTTCTGTTTAAATAGAACTATCAAGCAGCTGTTTTGCTTGACAATGGGAAAAAAAACATGCCAAAATGGTCTCGGAAGGATATTTAAATTTCAGCTGATTAAGTCGATAAAATCAATAAATATAGAACAATCAACCAGCTGTTTTGCTTGACAACGGGAAAACAACATGCCAAAATGGCCTCGGAAGGATATTTAAATTTCAGCTGATTAAGTCAATAAAATCAATAAATAGAAAAGTAACTAATATATAATCGTTGTTGGTAACCGTGGTATAAGCGGAATAAATGTATAAAATTTGGTTTAAAAGTGAACGTTTTTTAACCGGCTAGGATGTAGCCAGGCTTTATCCAAAATTTGCACGTATATTTCAAAACACCTCTCATTCTGAGATTTCCACCACTCTAGATGTCTAGATTCCGGCTTTTGCTCACTGGGGTTACATGAAACTTGAAACAACACTGCATAGAGTAACCTAAATATATGGAGATAATGCATTGCTACATATTGCAAAAATCTGTTTATGAATGAATTACTTGTCCAACCCAACCACAAAAGATTTGACATTCAACATGATTGAGCCTAATTCTATCTCTGACTCCACTCTTCACACTCAGATGAAGTAACGTTATGTACACAAAATGCAGAGGTTCCAGAGAACCATTCCAAACACGCAAAATCTCTCATATGGCTGTTTGCAGCTGGAGTCATTTTCATAATGCCTCTTAGTTGATTACCCGCAAAGAGTGAAATGATAACGTGCAAAATTATGCCCCTTATTTGGGATCTTAGTAAATCGACCCCTAAATGTTTGTACAGCCAGGCTGAGCTAGATAGCTCTCGCCTTTATATATACAGTGCATATATATTTTGTGTTTTATTCCATAGATGGCTTGGTTTAATTAAAAATTGGATTCCACTCAAATCTAGGCATCTGAAGGAAGGTGTTGTGTGTTGGAAACTGGAAATAAGAAATATCTGAACATAGGATAAAAGGGATTTGGACTTAATTGCGTATAGATAGATCAAATGCCAAAAAATTTGTATTTTTGCTCATCAACAGTGAAAAGGTTGGATTGGTCAGAACAACATGGTTCATAATAGGACATCCACTGGGGTTGAGCTCATCAAATTAAGCCTCTCCTGTTGTTTGTGAATTTCTGCCAGAGGTGCATATGGGATTCTTCCCGCTTGTCATTTTAGTGTAAGGCGCAGCTCTTCGATCCCGCCAGCTGCATGTTATGACAAATAATTAGTGACCTCGGTGTCATGTCACTGTAGACCTTCCGCCAGCCGGTTGCAAGAGAGGAGATCCTTCCTGACTCAGCTAGTGGCAGACCTCCATTACACTCAACATAACAGTTTTGTTTAAACAGATTTCTGAAGCAATTGTGGCTTCTGCTGGTGTGACCCATCTGGGTTTTTTTCATTGCTAATACATCGATCCAATCTGCGCACACAAGTAAAAGGATAGTGTTGTGAGGTTCAGTGAGGTCATGCCCCACAGTACTGATTCCCTCTCTCACACTAGGATATGTCAAATCAGTATGTCTACTGAGCCCCATATTACCTTCAATATTCTCAATTCACGTTGCACGGCATGCAAAAAGTAAATAAAATTTAAAAGCAATATTTGTCATCTGTGAATAAAACCGTGAACTTCTCGTACAAATCAGGTGTCGGCTTTTCTATGTTTACGGTGGCTTTTGTGCAGCCATAACACTATATATAATAGCCTACATATAGGGCCGGATTCAGAGTTGGCCAACTTAAGTCATGCGCTTAACCCAGGGGTGGGCAATTCCAGTCCTGGAGGGCCGGTGTGTATGCAGGTTTTTGTTCCCACCAATTACCCCAGCTAAATTAGCTAACTGGCTGTTTACACCAACACTGGTAGATTAGATCACATTAAAATGTTTCATATAGGGACACAAGAAGTCTTCGGCTGTCATTCATGCACTTATTAAGAATTGTAGCTAAAATGTCAGATGGCGTAAATATTAGGGCTAATTAGGTAATTAAGGCCAGAAGTTGGCATGAAAACCAGAAACAGATACGGCCCTCGTTGCCCACCTCTGGCTTAACCCCTTTGCGTAGATGCATAGTGATAATGACGCCGGCGTCACCATTTTGCTCAACTGTGCATTCGTTGCTCCTGCAGCCAAACTATTAGTGGGAATCACAAACTCTGTGTTTTAACTTTATTTGTAGTCGATTTGTGACAACTCTGCTGAATAGAGAGTTTTCACTATTTTCCTGTAGCAAGTCCATTTAATAAGCATCCCCCCACCCAGTTTATATCAGTCATGGTTTTTGACTAGTCTTCCTTTGCGGTCGTTTTCCTCGGTAGCCACGCGAGGGCGCTGCCCTTTTAGTGGATGTTTGCACCGCCCCGTCTTTATTGCGGAGATTCTCTCAGCATCACACCTGTGCGTGGTTACCTTGGAGCTATTTAAGCCCACGTTTCCTTCGTTCTGGGCTTCTATATTATTTCGCTTTATTTTGCATTATTTGCACTGTTTTGTATGGGTATTATTTTGCCCTTTGTTTGCTTAGCCAGT
Source organism: Synaphobranchus kaupii (assembly GCA_029718625.1). NCBI lineage: Eukaryota > Metazoa > Chordata > Actinopteri > Anguilliformes > Synaphobranchidae > Synaphobranchus > Synaphobranchus kaupii. The sequence goes on along the minus strand of CM056377.1, from coordinate 45,255,105 downwards.
ATGATTAGGTCTAGGCTCTGTAGGAGACCTCTTTGCTCCAATGTGTTTTATTGGAGTAATGCGGGACTTGCCTTTGTGTATGTAGCTATTAGGACTCTTTGTCCGTGGCTCTTTTCTGTCTCCGCTTCCTGGCCTTTCCTTTCTTTCTTTGCCTAGACCTGTTGCCTTTTTCTGTCTCTCCCTCCTCTCTCTGTCTGCTTTCTTCCTTGAAAGCGAGAGGAGTCTGGGCGATTTTGTTGACATGTGTGCGTGTGACTGCGAGTCTATGAAAGTAGCCTTGGAACGTTAGATCTCTGTTCCTTTCGCCTTCTCATTACCTACCCCTTTATTGAGATGTAGGGCCATTATTTTTCGCATGTCTTGCGTTTGGCGCACTGCCGGTAGAGGTTAGGACACGGAGACTGCTTCCCTTTAATTCCTGCAGCAAGCAGCACACTCCGCTTTAGAGTTAGGGAGTTATTTGTTCGCTGGTTGCGTTCTCCCCTTACTTAGCTCTAATTTACGTTCCTTCATTTGTGTTACCTCCGAGGCAGCCTTTTCTCTCATTCCACGTTAGCATCTCGTTCACTGTTTTTTATACTGTAAGGTATTCAGTATTTGTCAGCTCGTTGTGTTTACCGAGCTTGAGATTCGTTGCTCTCGTGTGCCGTTCACTCGGTTATTGAGATATAGGGCCATTAGTGTTCGCATGTCTTGCGTGTGGCATACTGCCGGTAGGTTAGGACACGGAGACTGCTTTCCTTATATTCCTGCAGCAAGCAGTTCGCTCCGTTTAGAGCTAGGGAGTTATTTTTCGCTTCTCACGTTCTCCCTTTGATTGGCTCTAGTTTGTTCCTTTGTTTATTTCCTCCGAGGCAGCTCCTTCTCTCATTCCACGTTAGCACCTCGTTGTTCACTGTATTGTATACTGATGAGTATTCAGTGTTTTTTTTTTTAGCTCGTTGTGTTTATCGAGCTCGAGAGTCTTTGCTTTCGTGTGACGTTCACCCGGTTATACGGGTCGTTTTTAGTTACGCCCCTTTTTTCCATTTTTTTGTTCCGTTATTAATTCCCTCCAGTCGAGAGTGGGTAACTAGGTTATTTGAGTTATCGTTTAAATTTCCCTCAAATACGGGGTCTCTCCGTCTCAGTGGCTTTCTAAGCTTAAAGAATCCCCTTGCTGCGTTTGGTCTCTCGAACCTCACACATCACGCCCCCATTACAATATCTACCCATGCGTGACATAGTGGACAATAGCGTCTATGTTTGAGTTCATAAATATATTTATTAGTATTAGTATTTATTAGTATGTAACACTGTGATATCAATGTTTTTATCTTAAGCCATCAGAAGGAGCAAATGTATATGCTTTATAATGGACAAAACTAATTTCATTCATTTTATGACATGTTTTGCATAGGGGTTTTGGACCCATAGATACAGTTGAAGTTGAAAGTTTACATACACCTTAGCCAAATCCATTTAAACTCAGTTTTTCACAATTCCTGACATTTAATTCTAGTAAACATTCCCTGTCTTAGGTCAGTTAGGATCGCAACTTTATTTTAAGAATTTGAAATGTCAGAATAATAGTAGAGAGAATGATTTATTTCAACTTTTATTTCTTTCATCACATTCCCAGTGGCTCAGAAGTTTACATACACTCGGTTAGTATTTGGTAGCATTGCCTTTAAATTGTTTAACTTGGGTAAAACATTTCGGGTAGCCTTCCACAAGCTTCTCACAATAAATTGCTGGAATTTTGGCCCATTTCTCCTGACAGAACTGCTGTAACTGAGTCAGGTTTGTAGGCCTCCTTGCTCGCACACGCTTTATCTGTTCTGCCCACAAATGTTCGATTGGATTGAGGTCAGGACTTTGTGATGGCCACTCCAATACCTTGACTTTGTTGTTTTTAAGACATTTTGCCACAACTTTGGAAGTATGCTTTGGGTCATTGTCCATTTGGAAGAGCCATTTGCGAACAAGCTTTAACTTCCTGGTTGATGTCTTGAGATGTTGCTTCAATATATCCACATAATTTTCCTTCCTCATTATGCCGTCTATTTTATGAAGTGAAGACATTATTTAAGAAAATTGCATGAAACCGCAACGCGATTTACCTCCCTCTCTCTGTCTTGCTTTTTAAAAATGGTTCGGTCACGTAGCCTATTTTAAACAGCCTATGGTTTGGTACGCAGCCTATTTCATGAAGTAGCTCCTGCAGCAAAACACCCCCACAACATGATGCTGCCACGCCCGTGCTTCACGGTTGGGATGATGTTCTTCGGCTTGCAAGCCTCACCCTTTTTCCTCCAAACATAACGATGGTCATTATGGCCAAACAGTTAGATTTTTGTTTCATCAGACCAGAGGATATTTCTCCAAAAAGTAAGATCTTTGTCCCCATGTGTAGTTGCAAACTGTAGTCTGGCTTTTTTATGGCGGTTTTGGAGTAGTGGCTTCTTCCTTGCTGAGCAGCCTTTCAGGTTATGTCGATATAGGACTCGTTTTACTGTGGATATAGATACTTTTGTACCTGTTCCCTCCAGCATCTTCACAAGGTCCTTTGCTGTTGTTCTAGGATTGATTTGCACTATTCGCACCAAAGCACGTTCATCTCTAGGAGACAGAATGTGTCTCCTTCCTGAGCGGTAAGATGGCTGCGTGGTCCCATGTTGTTTATACTTGCGTACTATTGTTTATACAGATGAATGTGGTCCCTTCAGGCGTTTGGAAATTGCTCCCAAGGATGAACCAGACTTGTGGAGGTCCACAATTTTCTTTCTGAGGTTTCTTTCTTAGCTGATTTCTTTTGATTTTCCCATGATGTCAAGCAAAGAGGCACTGAGTTTGAAGGTAGGCCTTAAAATACATTCACAGGTACACCTCCAATTGACTCATATAATGTCAATTAGCCTATCAGAGGTTTTGCCATGTCATCATTTTCTGGAATTTTCCAAGCTGTTTAAAGGCACAGTCAACTTAGTGTATGTGTGTATGTAAACTTCTGACCCACTGGAATTGTGATATCCTGAAGTGAAATAATCTATCTATAAACAATTGTTGGAAAAATTACTTGGACAAAGTAGATGTCCTAACTGACTTGCCAACACTATAGTTTGCTAACATGAAATGTGTGCAGTGGTTACAAATGAGTTTTAATGACTTCAACCTAAGTGTATGTAAAATGACTTGTATCTGTATCTACCCCACTATACTGATGAAAATATAGTAATTCCCACTTGAAAATGATGCAAAAGTGAGTTGCATGAGCCAAAACTGTTGATTTGTAGTTAAATATATCATAATTCTTTTTATTTAGAGCAGTGCACAATTTAGCCATTTGGATATAAACTCCTCAAAAAAAGTTTGGAAACGTTATTTCGGTCGATTATTCCTCCCCTTTAATAATACCAATTGGTATTGTATTTTATATTGCTGGAAAGCCTGATTAGTCACCTTTACAACGAGGTACAACTTGTAAGGATCATGCATTCGTGGAATGAGCAACACAGCTAACCGTGTGGGTAGCGGCCCAAAAAAATGTGCCAAAATCCCCTGCAATATTCTTCTGTTGGTATTCACTCTCGTTTTGAGTTGCTTGGTGGATTGGATGATTGCACTCTCCCACAGTAATAAGGAAAAAACAACACATATTGGCCATTTTTACACTTTATTCATTTTACACTGTCAGGGACCTCAGTAGCGTGTGGAAGATCCATACGCAGTCACAACAGCTTGGCACCTCCTCCTCATGCTGGTCACCAGCCTGGTCACACACTGCTGTGGGATGGCATCCCATTCCTCAACCAGGATTTGCCGCATGTCAGCCAACATGGTTGCGTTGGTCACTCTGGCACGTACAGCACGCCCAAGCTGATCCCACAGGTCCCAGATTGAGGTCTGGACGGCAGGCCATTCCATCCTCTCCACTCCCAAATTCTGGAGGTACTCTGTGATGATCCTGGCTCTGTGGGGGCGAGCGTTGTCATCCTGGAGGATGGAGTTAGGTCCCAGATTCTGGAGATATGGGATCGCCACTGGCTCCAGAATCTCATTCCGATATCTCACTGCATTGAGATTGCCTTCAATGATGACAAGTTCTGTTTTGCCTGTGAGAGAGATACCGCCCCACACCATGACACTGCCCCCATTGAAAGGTGTCACGCGATCTGTGCAGCAATCTGACTGGCATAGACCTGCCAGCACTTGAAGCTCAAAACGAGAGTGAATACCAACAGAAGAATATTGCAGGGGATTTTGGCACATTTTTTTGGGCCGCTACCCACACGGTTAGCTGTGTTGCTCATTCCACGAATGCATGATCCTTACAAGTTGTACCTCGTTGTAAAGGTGACTAATCAGGCTTTCCAACGATATAAAATACAATACCAATTGGTATTATTAAAGGGGAGGAATAATCGACCGAAATAACGTTTCCGAACTTTTTTTGAGGAGTTTATTTGGAGACACTAATGGACAACACGGTACACTGCCTATATTTTGCATCATAGACCTTTAGTAGTTCTGCATATCATCTTCAGATTTTGCACAGTTGTTGACATGGAGTTTATGATCCAGGGAATATATATATATTACCGATTTCACTTATGTAGCTCTCAGTATTTTGTTGCAAACTAAAGAAAAACCTTTTTTTTCTTTTTAAAAGGACAGTGTGCACTTACATTAATCACTCGATGAGTAAAAAGATGGGTGCACCAGATTTAGCAAGAAGCTAATTTCCATCTGTAGTCCTTACAGTAAACAGATAATCATGATAAAATACACAGTATCAAATTCAATACAGAAAAAAACAAAAACAAACAAAAAAAAAAACACCTTTCATAAAATTAAAACAATACAAGGAGTATAGTTATTACACAGTAAAAGGGCCGGATAAAGTGGCATTATAATACATTAAACTGGATCAGGTAACACAACCCACTAGAGCTGGGCAATATATATAAACTTTTATAAAAATATAAACTTTTTCCCAAAGTTTCTTTGCATTTGTGGCACTTTATTTTGACTTAAATTATGAAAATAATCAAATCTAAGTTTGTATTGTAAATGGTACACATGTCTTGTTTCATTTAAGCCATTTACCAAGTTTATGTGATGCTCACACCTGGAGTTATAAAGCCTTAAACAGAGCACCCCCTAAATAGGTGAGAATTGACCAAATTTGCCATCTTTGCCATTAAGTGCCTCTCCTGCGTGGATTTAACGCAGGATGAGATACAGCGTATTCTAACCTGCGCTACGCGGGTGCATTTCTCAAAATGTGGGTGGCACAGGGCATGATATTCTAATGACCTGCTTTCTACTAAAATGTGTGTGGGGGTATACATTTTCAACTTGTCAGTGACATTGCCTTTAATAACTGCATTTGCCTTTGTAAAATCCTGCCTTTGTGCATCGTAGTGCTCTTGCATGATGGGGAAGGCAGTGAACGTATTAATCCGTCGCATTGATAAAATGATAGCTCCTATTGACGACTTGGATATACCCATCACACAATCAAAATAAATAATCGCTGGGCAGTGGTTGCACGCAATATTATTAAGTAAACAAATATACATGTAGCCTATAGTAGTTGAACACAATAGCCTATATGCGATGTCTTCAACTTAATAATTTTGGAGAAGCTGTGCTGACACAAGTAGGCTAAAAAATAGTCTCTCTGTCAAAGCCAATATGATCCAGACACTGTCTATCAATTAATCCATCTAATATTGGTCTGGTACTTTTACATATTTTTTATTTTTACGACAAATCAAATCAATATTTATTTATATAGCGCATTTCACAACCAGTTGTCACAATACGCTTCACAGAAAAACCCAGCCTAAACCCCCACAAGAGCAAGCCAAAGGCAACAGTGGCAAGGAAAAACTCCCTGGTGTAAATAGAAACCTTCGGAGGAACCAGACTGAAGGGGGAACCCATCCTCCACTGGCCTGCCAAGACTTTTTTTTTTAATTTATTTTTTTTATTTTTTTATTTTTTTATTTTTTTATTTATTTATTTCGGCATGCATATATTTACACTTTATCACAATTTCAGTAATATGCCCTGACAAAACACATTACTTGCCGAAAAGGGATACGGGAAAAAGCAGCCTGCTTATCATAGTCCCGCCCCATTTCCCTCATTATTTTACATGTTCATAATATACATAATATACATGGTGTGGGACTTACTTTCTGACAGCTCTTTGATAATTGCAAGTTAGCTATGCAAAGGAAAATATGACCAAAATTATGTTGAAATAGCATGCATTCATTCTAATATCCATTTATGCGAAAGATGCTGTATTCTTCATAATAATCTATTGGTGGCACTAGGCATAAAGCACCTATTTTTCCGAACAAATTGCATGGAAAAAATTATTAAGTGAGAACTCTGAATACACGTATCTTATCTCAACTCTGAAGCTGGCCCATAGTGTATTGGAAGCAGAATAGATCTGTGATTTGTGTTTGCCAAAAAAATGTGCAGCTCTATTTCTTCCATGAAATGGTCAGACAAAATGATTTATAACATTGACGAGAACAAGTGCAAATGACTAGAGTAGTTCCTGAAGTACAATACAGATAAGAGATGGTGTACAATCAATTAAGCTTCATGTACTGTAATTAGATTGTGTACACAAATGTCGATTCAAATGTATGATTAAATTCAGGCTGGGGGGTGTTAAGAAAAAGTTTTAAAACAGAAAGAAAACATAATGAAATACGCTATGACCAGTGAATTCAAAACCAAATTATAATTTTTTTAAAGTCAAATAGCCCAAAAGTGAAGACTTCTAAGATTGTACAGTTTCCATGAACGGACTTGGTCTTAGACCCCAAACTCCACTTGTGAGATTTTGAGTATAGATAGAGGGCTGAGGGGAGACTCAGTGGAAATGTGAGAGTTAGGGAATGATCTGCCCTGAATTAGTATGATTCCCCTGGTTTTCCTATTGACACTAGGCCCGATCCAGACAGACAGCAGTAGTCTCCACAGACTGAGATACCTCTTTTTGATATCTCAACCTGGGGCCACACGTATAAACAGTGCTGAGCAGAAAAGAGAATCTGCATACCTCAGCACGCGCTGGACACCATGTGTACGCAATGTTTAGAGACAGTGTGATATGGCGACACTGTGATAGAAAGGCAGAGGTAGAAAATGCAAAACTTTGCGTAAGCAGATTTCCGACTTTCTCCCTGAGCATTCTTTTATGCATTCTTTTACTCAGAGTTTTATACATGTGGCCCCTGATGTAATTTCTGATTAGTCTCTGACTGGTGTGTATGAAACACACCAGACTACCTCACATGAAAAAATATCACCCTAAATATACTGTATTATCTCTTTCTCTGTAAGCAAGCTGAACGGATTATAATTATTATTATTTTTTTTAATGTATTGACATTAAATAATGGATGTTTATTTTTGCATAAACTATTCTATTGCTCTGAATGAAACTGAAGTATGTTCTTTTAAGCTGAAGTATGTTCTTTTAAATTTTCAGTACTGTAAATTACATTTGATATTTGGCAGAATTTACTGTACAATGTAGATATGTTCTTGGAAAATCATATTGCAAGAATACTGAAAGAATGTTATGGAACTAAACAGCGTAAAAACATCATGTCCATGATTCCATAGTTTTAACAGGGACATCTGCCATGCACCATATATGGAAGAAGCCTTTCTATGCACCTACATCTGTTGTGCAAATGCGACTACTGCACATGATCTGACAAGAAAATCACCTTGGAAAACTGGCCAGTTGTTGCCTCCCAAATTACTCTTTGCTGTTTTGTCATATTATTAAAAACTGATGAGCACTGACATTACATCATCGACTTGTGATGTGCCAGCTGAGTGTAGGTCTGTCCATGTACTGGAATTCTGTGCACATTGGGTTCCTAGTACAGTGTGCGAGTGGACACTGACACTTTCTCTACCCTCCCTGATTAAAACATGGCTTGCACATTGTGCTGATGTGCAGAAAGGTTTTCAGGGGTACGTTTGTCTTTTTTTTTTCTAGATTGAGACATACTTTTTACCTAAGGATTAAATCACTTGTTTTCAGGAGGTCTGAGATGGTCTCTAATATGAACTGTTGGGGGGGTTGGGGGGTTGGGGGGGGGGGGGGGGTGGGGGGTGAAGAACTTTGAGCAGCAGTACTGTACTGGATACCATATTATTGATTATTTGTATATGTGAGTTTACAGTCAGGGCACTCTACAACATTGTGCATTTTTATAATATAAATATACAAATAATATCAGAGTAACATTTGTAGTCGTATTATTATGGGGAAAGATGACAAACTAAGGATTGCCACAAAAAACAACTTTTTACTACAGCCGCACCCCTCTCTGAGTCATCAGGCGGAAGGCTGTCCTGGCCTGAGAAGATCATTTGTCTTACATCTCCCCGGAATTCAGGTTCTCAGGATTTTCAGAAGGAGAGAGAGTGAAGAGAGGAGATGGAGAAAAGTTAAGAAAGGGGGAGGATTATACTAATGAATCTTTCCACCCATCTGACACTCCAACAGTCATCCTCAATTAGTGTGAACAGCTGTTTGTAGGGAAGTGAATACCTCGGTGGGAATTTAAGGGTCTGGTAAATGAATACACTATACTGTATGCAACGTGTCCTGGATGAAAATGGATGATAAAAGAACCGAAGAATATAAAACTTCTGGGACCGTTGACTTCCTGAATACATCAGTTCTGAGGTTGAATAGAGGTTAGGGTCATTTTATGAGCCAGTTTTGTAAATAGTCTGATTCCGACTGACAAGCAGCAGTTTTTATGTAGAGTTAGTGTATGTTGTTAGTTTTTGTTAATGCATTTCTCAATTTATACAGTTGGATATTTACTGAACCTATTCAGGGTAGGTACCTTGATCAAGGGTGCAAGGTATTGCACTTCCTGGGATTTTAACCTGCAAACTTCAGATTTATATCCTATACGCAGTATACTTATGAATAATTGACTTTAATATTGAATATTTGTCTAATGTTCTTAATAAGTACTTTGTGCACTGTGCGTGAGAAGGAACATACAGGAGAACCTTAAATAGGCTAATCTAATGCTTAATGCTGGGGCCGTTTAACAAATAATCAGTCATATTGCTAAGACTTTGTAATTGTGGCCGTCACGGTGGCGCAGTGGTAAAAGCGCAGACTTTCAGTCTGTGCAGTTGTGCTCCAAGGATCGGGGGTTCGATCCTGGTCCTGCCAGATCCGAGTATGGCCGGGGAGCGGCAATTGGAATCACCGTCAGGAGCTCGAGGAGTCTCCTTCCTACTACCGATTCTCAAGCGGTTACTACACGGGGGGAATTGAATAACATAGGGGTCAATTGGCTACCAAATTGGGAGAAAAATACTTTGTAATTGTGTATTTATGTTACTTCCAAGTTCATAGCACTGTTTGGTTGACCAGTCAGTCCTGACGTGTGAGGGCCATATATCAGAGGTTCTATTGTAATGTTTGTTCAAAATACTGAACAAAGTATTTATGTACAGTTGAAATGTTTTATTCATTTTCTTACATGTCATATTGTGAATGAATCACATGGCATGTCACTGACATGATGATGTCACAGGAACTGGTAAATATCAAGGAATTGGGTACTCTCTAGTGACATTTTCATATAATGTACGGGTTCCCAATGTAATACTTCTACCCAGAATGTGGAATTAAGTCCTGACCATATCAGTGGTGACTGGCTGGAAGTTACATGGGTGATGCATATTTTGCTATAACTATGGGCTCCACCTGCCCCTTTACAGAATGGTGACTCCTCTTGTCAAGCTAGTGATTGCTGTTTGTCTGCACCACACTGTAGTTTTTCATGCTTTACAGTTTTGGAAATTTGACATTGTTAAGAAGGAGCAATGTGAAAAAACAGGCTCTGTCTATGTAAATTTATGCGGAATGATACGTTGGTCAAAATAAAACAACTGAACATGGTTGATGCCTATGAAACCTAACCAGGATGTGTCACAGGCCAGTTAGAAGGGAAGGGAAAATGACTAAATACCTTAGGAATAATTTGCTTTTAGTCAAATGCATTTAGACTCAAATTGAATTTTTGTAGGTACCTTTTTCCATTTCTCCTGTTGAAGCATGTAGTTCGGGAGATGACTTTAAGAGAAAATAAGTAGTGTTGTGATGATTCCCTGATCTGGAATAGTTTATGCCTTGTTTCTGCAGCAGAGGCATTTATTCCTCCAACTGGTCCACAAACCATGTAACGTCCCCAGGGACCTGTGTAAGACTGGTGATTCTGCACTGCAAGTAGAATTTGTGCATCTTCAAGGCAGGGGCTTGAGGTGGGAGTTGAAAGATGCATGCAGGTTTGCGAATGGTTTCCCTAGTTGAGATGAAGCAGCTTTAAAATGCCCTTTGTGCTTTTTCCACCAGATGCTATTTTTGCTGGCTTCCCGTCCTTCTCCCTCACACGTTTGTTGAGAGAGCCCTTTTAATGATCTGTGGTGCTGGCAAAGATTCGCACAGCTGTGCGAACGGCCTTGAGATGAGCTGCAGGTGGAGTTCCTCAGCTGCCGTTCCTTGGTTCTCTTGGCAACTGTCTTCTCTTTTCCAGCCGCGTGGCTAATGCTAGATATCCTCCTGGAGAACACAGCTTCCTGTTTCGCATCCAGGCACTCTAATAAACTAGGCGTGTGTGGGAGAGGGGAAGGATATACCAGTTCATAGAGAGTGAAGGAGCATCTCCTATTAAGAAGAGAGTGGGGTGATTTATTGGGTGTATTTCCTGTCTCCCACCAGGCAAGATAATAAAGAAGAAAATGTAATAGAAATCTCTGGAAAGGTTGACAAGGGGAGAACATATGCACAGGACAGCAGTTTCTGTAGAAGTGATAATGAGGCCCTTTGTGTGAACTGGTGATTGATAATTGAATGGCCCCATACAGTTGGCAGTCATAATAACAGTAATAATGTCGATGAAGTTACAGGTCTCTGAGGTCTACACCAGAGGTCACTTATCTGATGAGATTTGTAAGGAAGGAACATTGAAGCTCTTCATACATAGACGATAGGTGTGATATTGAGCTGAGCCACGTTCAGTGCAATAGAGGCAGGGCCTTGTGGAAGGTTCAGTTTATCTTGCCGTCACAATGTCTGCTAAAATCAGTGTTTGACTTTGCAGTAGTATAAAAAAAGTTTATTTTAAGAATATTGTAAAAGAGATGGTCATGGTAAACATCACAGGTTATACTTGGCAGTTAGCAGTGTTGCCTGCCAATTGACAAATGAAATGCTGTAATATCATTCCATGCCATAGTTTCTAGGCGTTAGTTGCACCAACAGTGTATTTCAGCAAAGTTCATCATCGTTATTTTCACCAGTGCTCCAAATTTAACTGCACCATACTTTTTAAAAGTTAAGATTAATCAATTTGATTATGGCAGCTCAAAATAGTAACATTTCCCTGTCCAGAAATTCAACCAACAGTCAAATATTTCTTATTAATAGTGTTGGAAATGTTTAATATCTGGCTCAAGTAGCTGTTGCAATTTTAGCCAAAGTATTAACCACCTCACTTATTCTAATTTCTTGAGTATGTGATTGTCTCTTAGTTGTTGAGCAGGTGATATGATTCATACAGATATTGAAGCACCAATTTAAATCATTGAAGGGTTTTGGGCCACTTGTGTGTCCAATGGCATACGGTTTACCCTACCAGTGTCTGGAATTCTGTTTGAAGAATACAACACCACTCTCCACGAGAAGGCACTTAGACCTGATTTACTGAGACCTTTAGGGCTCTATTTTCAAACCGGCGCAAACCAGCGCAAGGGGACGGTATAGTCAAACGCAAGCTTGTTGACAGCATCAACGTCTTAAAACTGGCGCTATGGCGTTTCTCAGCAATACCGCTAGGATCAACAAATTCTCAACATAACATCCTTTCGCTTGCGCTGCAGTGGGATGGGTGGCGCTGTCTGGGGCGTGTTCTAAAATACTTTTGGCGTAGTGACAATTTGAACCAACGAAAACCCATTGCGTTATGATCAGCTGGAACCACCTCTTAGCGGCAACGCAATAGACTGGCAATTTGGCAACTTATTAGTCATGTAGTTCTATGTAGTGTCTATAGGTGATGCCAACATTACACTTCCATTTAATGAACAAATAGCCTATAATTATTATTATTAATTAATTTTAATTTAGACTACTAGAATAAAACAGGACAGCTTACAAGAAACTTGCGATCATGTAGGCCAATAGCCTATAATATATAAATTACACATTGGCACAGTTGAATCATAAGCCTACCACTACACAATACACAGAAAGGATATACTTTCAGCGGGTGTCCTTCCTCAACTATACAGACAATGAATGCAGTAAAAAGTCAAAACTCGCATTTTTTCTCAAGTGTGGGTTCCCCGGGGTGCTTGGTGCTATCGACTGCACGCACATACAAATCCGCGCACCACCCGAGCATGCAATAGTTTTCGTCAATCGCAAAGGAACACATTCCATCAATGTCCAGGTGACATGCGACAAAATTAGCTTGCCCCACCTGCACCAGTGGTCGCGGTCCCCATCACAGCCAGAGCAAAGAGAAATCAACTGGCTGAGCGGTTTAATAGGGCTAGATAAATGGTAAGTATCGGATCAGCTTTTAAAATGAACATTTCAATGCATGTTCCCACGTAGAATCATACACACATCCAAGTTGACGGTCCAGTGCGTTTGGGTTGCTCATTATGAAATTGCATGGAGCGATTGTGTTCCAACTGGCTTTTTTTTAAAGCATGAGAACAACAATTTGATTGGCTACCATAGAGACACACCTTGGACATTTAAACCCAGCCTTTTAGCAATACCGCCATAAGGTGCGCCAAGATTGCCGTCATGAAATTACCAAATTTCTCGCCGACACGCCCTCAGAGCGATACCGCCAAGCGCTTACTCTTGCGTTCACCATTGCGTTTGGTTTATTAAAATAGAGCCCTTAGTGTGTGCAAAAACTAATAATGCAACCAATGACTGGTGCAAAACAAATACCATGACCAATCATTGGTCATGTTATTGGTTTTGTGTGTGCTGAAAGGTTTTGCACATGCTAAAGTTCTTAGTAAATCAAGCCCTTAGATGGAAGTGGAAAATTCTGTCTCAGGCTAAATGTTCAGTTGGGTTCAGATCTGCTGGCTCAGAAAGCCAAGCTTTGTCATGCTACTTAAACCATTACTCTGTGGGGTCGCATTGACATCTTGAAAGACAACCCTCTCTACAGGAAATAAATGCTTTAATATTGGGGAAGATGTTCGCTCAATACTGTTAACAAAAGATTGTATTTACATTACGTTTAGAAGATGCTCTTATCCAGAGCAAATGACCCAAATTTGATTATTTTACATGCAATTCATGTATACAGCTGGATTTTTGGGTGCTGGAGTGTACCAAATCTATGCAGGAAAACATACCCACCCCACTATAGAGCCACCAAATGATGTATAATGTATTGTGATCATACTTCAATAAAATATTGTGCCAATTTGCATGTTGAAAAGAGTGATTGTTGCTTTCTATCAATGAGAACTAGAGATTTGGAAAGTAATTTGTCAGATTCCACTCAACAAAATGGTATCATCCCTTTCCCAGAAAACATTCATGTTGAAAACCTCAGCTTTTTCTTATTGTAGTCTAGGAACACCCGGTTACTACCCTAAACCTTTGACTTGTCCAAAAGGAACAGTACACTTTGTGTCAGAGTAACAGTGAACCAGCAGTCTAGCAGTGTGGAGTAATGGGTCCTTCAGGGAACAGCTTCAGATTGAGAATTTTTACACCAGTGCAAATATATGTGTACCAATTGAATAGACAATGCGCACAAGGAAAATTCCTTAGGAACAGGCATTATTACAAGCCTGCAAGCCTGTCAGTCTGAGTGAATGCAACAAGGTTTCCAAATCTCTCAATATGGAGGATGCCGGGCTGTTTGTGACTTTGACAAATTGGAGAAAGGTGATCTGCAAGCAGTTTTGACAAAAGATAGAAAAGAGAGGAGTGGCCATATGTGTTTAGATATTTGACTTTATTTCAAGTTCCCATTCGCCATACATATTCAGGAATAATTGTATGAGAGAGTATGAAAATGTTTCATTGGGCGCCTATGTGAATTTTACTGTGTAGTACCTTTAGTGAAGTTGACCTCCATTAGGATGGGACTTTCCTTGAATGACCTGCAGCCCCCTGTCCTTGACGCTGCTCATTATTTTTTCTTAATATTCAGCCCTTCCAGCAAATATCTGTTACTTTTTCTGATTAGTTTTTTACATTTACTGGCAGCGAACCTTCCACTTGTAAGACTTCAAAATAGGGACGCAATCACATGCTCATATACAGACGTGCTCAAATTTGTTGGTACCCCTGGTAAAGATGGGTAAAAAGGGTTATAAAAAATTCACCGTTTGGTGAATTAGCTTAATCTCACACTGAAAAAATGAGAAAAATGCAACCTTTAATTGACATTCATTTATTATGAGAAAAAAAATCCCTCATCAAGAAATAATTATTTTTAACAAAACCACGTTGACCACAATTATTGGTACCCCTGCATTTATATATTGAATAAAGTAATCATTTTTAATATTTGGTCACATATCTTTGCATGCCATGACTTCCTGATGTGTGTGACCCAACAACATCAAAAGACTCTTGATATCTTATTTTCCGGTACTCTTACAAACGATACTATAACGTCTCTGCATTTGAATGAATCTCTATGGGAATTCGGGGATGGGACTAGATTTAGCTGTAATTTATACTGGAACAGTATGGAATACATGGTTGGTAAAATGGCTCTTAAGTCATCAAGGGTCTGAGGTATCAAACAAGCCTCAAAGCATCACTCTGCTGCCAGATATGCAGTAGATATGGATGGATCACTTTAAGGGTTGTTTCTCCTGACAAATTTTCCTATTGAACTCTATGGAAAAATAAGTCAGGAGAAGAAACAATTCAAGTTATCCATCCATATCTACTGTATTTCTGGCAGCAAAGTGATGGTTTAAGGCTTGTTTGATACGTCAGACCCTTGATGACTTTGAGCCATTTAGCCAACCATGTGTTCCATACTGTTCCAGTGTAATTTACAGCTAAATCTAGTCCCACCCCCAATTCCCATAGAGCCTCGTAAGATTGTCCGCCTTGTTTCCACTGATGTTTTTATAGTCAGACCTGAGTTGGATCCATGCCAAGGATTTTGACTGAAAGTGCCCCAGCTGTTTTTATGTGAAGTGAGTGAACTGTAGATATTAGGAATTTGACTCGCATTGATCTGCTACTGCAAAGTGTCTTTGTTCTGTAGATATGTCTGTCCCTCCATAGATTTTCTGTTTGCAGTATTAGTGATACCAAAATGCAAGGGTCCTCCTTCCAGTATAATGTTAAACAACTCTTTGAGTAAATTCTACTCTAATAGAGTGCATATCCACATTGGACTCATTTAAATGCTGGTAGCATAGAATTAACACTGAACATCTGTGGCAGATCTGTGGTACCATTCACCACAAGCATAATCATGTTATACCATTTAATTGTCTCTTGATGGAAGAAGCAAATAGCGGCAAACAATGACACTAAATGAACCTGTTGGTGCAACTAACCCCTAGAAACTATGAATTTATTTAATTTGGGGTCACCAGGAATGGGGTTACATATTTTAAAATACTGGGCTGGTGGGTAATATTCACATATCCATATCATATTTTCAATCCTGTGATATACAAATGTTAATAAATTATTTAAACTGAGTTAACAACAATATGGGAGCATCATTCACTAAAATTAACCTGAAAAACCACACACGCAGAGCTTTCTCTGTGTATGATAATGATGATGATGATGATGATATTACAACGATACCCCTAATCTCGGGACAGCACGGGGGCTGTTTTTAATCAAAGCTGTATTCCACTTTAATTCACTTAATTAGTTTGATTAATTTAATGCAATGGCTCTTTTGAATGTCTTTATTTGATATGTTTGTTTGTGTGTTGTGGGTCTGCCCCACTGTCTATGTCTTTTTTGTTGTTCCCTAACGGGAAAATAAAAGTTATTCTATTCTATTCTATTAATCTCTCGCCCTCATATTTATTCTTAAAATGTGTTTGAATTGAATTCATCCCACAGGGGTGTATTCTGTCTATCTGGTGTTTATTGGTACTGGGGATTGTGATACTCTGAATGTCTTTAACATACAATGGGGGAAGATGGATGCAATTTATGCTTTTGCCTATAGAGGTCTCCTTTGTTCTAGCTGTCACTGAGATGTGTGGCTTATGATCAGACTATTCACTACTTGTATTCTTTATTACTGCTGATAAACTTAACTATGGCAAGACCTATAAGGGACGGATCATGGCCTTTACAAAATGTTTGATGGCAATTCATTAATAATAATAATAATGGCAGACATTATAAAGTGCTTGTTTGGTGGGTAATTTGGTAAATATTAGTTAAGTTGAATTTTAAACAAAATATTTGTCATATGTAAGTAAATTAAATTAGTATTTAAGTAAATTATCTCCTGTGTGTTTGTATGTGTGTAGGTGCATTTGTATGTACATTTCCCCCCTGCACTATTATGAACTGTTGTGCACCAAGACTTAGCAGAATGTAAAATCACAGTGATTTTTCAGGCCGTTTGTGGTCTAGGTTGGTTCTCCCATTATAAAATGTTTGTTTGTGCTCAAGTAGTGTAAGTTTATTCTGTTATTTATATATATTTCAGGTTGTGTAGGTGAAGTAAGTGTTTGTCTTCTACTGTTGCTGTTGAAAATATACGAAGTGTGGATTGAGTTGGAAGGTTTACAAGAAAACACAGTCTTGATAACAGTGGATCTTTCGGATGATTTAAGTCTTTCATTACATTTGACAGCTTTCGGTGGGGATGTGGAGTCATTGAAGTCTTGAATTACAGTGGGAACCCACAGATAGCTCCGTGTTATCTAAAGTCTGGTTTAACTTAAGTCCTCCCACACACTTAGAATTTTCTCAAAAACATTTAACTTGTTAAAATGTCAACATTTTACTTAGCTGACCTTTCTCGAGACTTTGTTGTAATGGCCAGAGGGAAATTTCACTGACATGGAAAGGGGGTATAAAGTCAGTATAGAGAATTCATGTTCAGACAAATCAGTCACCTCCTTTTGGCCTGTCCTCATCTTTAACCTTCGGTTCTGTCCCCCTTTGCCAAAAGTTTCTGGGCTGAAGCATACATCTGTCAAGAACTCCAGAGCACTTTAATGTGTCAGGTAAGTGCATCTGCACATGGGAATAGACAATGGGAAAAGATGCTAGTCTTTCTGCCAGACGCAAAGGCTTTGTCCAGGATATAGTAGGGAAACTAGGAACCGGAAATAATTTGGCCTTTTCACTGCGCCTGTAAAATGAATGAGGCATTATGTCTGGGGATATTAATTAGGTATTGATTAAAAATAATAAATTAGTAAGTTTTCATTTTTTTCTTTTTTTTAAATACCATTTCCTTATTCCACCATTTTTTCTCACAATTCTGAATGGCCAATTTGGCAATTTTTGAAGGCACACGCAAGGCTTGCAAAACACGTGTGGCCAGCCACTGCTTATTTAGCTCTGAAAACAGTTCAGTTAGGTAGTTATTGTGGCCTGTGGGCCGCACAGTTATTTCAGCTGGTGCAGACTGTTCTCAAGTGCTTGATCACTCAGAAGAGTCACTACTGTGTGCTAAGAAATACCCTGCTTACCAAAACCCTCTCTCTTTCAGTGACACTAAGGGCCAATCACATGTCATCTCATGAGTCAGTTATGGTCAGCACTTGGTATCAGGGATTAATTCCAGACCAAGAGGAATATTACTGCTTCAGTAAAGGGATTTACCTGAATATGCCACCCAAGAACCTACCATTACTAATGTTTGAGACATGCAGAATCTAAGGTCTTAGGTCTTCAGTGACATTCTATTGAGGTGATTTAGTAATGTACACACATTGTAGTCAGGATGTAAGCAACATGCAAATACTTTGCATCTACATGTGGTATAAAGTAGTGAAAATGGCACATACTAACACATAGTTTATATAATTACACAGGATTTCTGAATAACCCCTAACCTCCCCAATCCTCACTTTCAACCCAGTCTGGTATCTAACAGGTAGTCTATATACCAATACTGGAGACCAAACTCCAAACTGATTGCAACTAAATCTATTTAATGTAATTTGAATGAAACGATGTGTATTTGCATATACGTACACAGTACCAACAAAGCATTAACAAACCGTTATTTTATTTCAAGGTAATTGCGTAATGCATAGAGTTGGTAAATGTTATAACAGAAGGTGAGCAAGTGACTGATTGCACTCAGAAAATAGAATGGAAGTGAATCTGAGTTAGGTAATCACGAATAAACCTTTTCACATAGATTGGTGCCTGTATGTGTAATATGAAATTGCAGAACATAACGATACTGCAGAGATGCACTCTGCAAAAAAAAATGAGGTTGAATAGAGAGGAATGATGGTATGGTCAGCGATGCGGATGTGTATTGAACGCAAACAATCAGTGGCGCCCAGAAACTATGGGTCAGGGTCAGGAGGGTGGCCATATATTTCTGGAGAGATAAACAGATGCCTCCTCTTTGTGTGCTGGGAAATATTTACTAGACATTCAAGTCCTACTAATCCCATTAGTCGTTTTCCCACTGGGGATGACAGCGTCAGTCATAAATTCAAACTGAAGTACGGAGTTGACTGTCGTCAGACTCATTTCCTTGGCTATGTTATCACCTCAAGATTCTGTTTCATGAAGAATAAATAAAGGTATAGAGGTGATTAATATAGGGGGGGAATTGCCCAGTAGAGAGGTAACAGAAAAGGCCTGTCTGGACCTCAAAGGACAAACTGTTTACTTAAAGTGGAGTCTCAGCACTTGAGTACATTCATGCTCTAATAATCAAATCTAGTAATGTGGCTTCATGCTTTGTTAGCCACATGTTATTCATAGTCTGGGCCCTGTGATTACTTGATTGTACTTTCACTGTAGCTCTGGAAACTCTTCTGCTTAACTTATCTGATGTTCAGCACTGTTGGAATGACTCATGGGCGCAAGATGTGCACACTGCAAAGATCAATGCAATGATCGATACCGGTCCTTCTTGGGGATGACACATATTTTTGTGCTCTTCCTTGTCCCTCTGAAAGTCCTTCAGACAGGAGTAGAAACACACATCCCAACAAAGCACGGTGAACTATTGCAGGTAAATCCTACGTAGAGGATTTGCCAATCTACTTGAAAGAACACAGACAGTGGCTGTTTCTCTGTGTAAAATGCAAGAGTTTGTTATGCCAGTATGGTTTGTTTGTACTTCAGTTGTCTGAGTGAAGACCACGGAAAGGTTGCCCCCCCCCCCCCCCCCCCCCCCCGTGGCGTCTCTGAAGGGATAACACTCGCTATTCTACTACTTAGATTGAAGTAATAAAGGGGTGAATCATCCATATCCCACAGGATTTTGCTGATTTTACCTTTAAGATCAATCTGCAGCAAAGCCCTCAGAACCTTAACATTCACAACTGTGCCCACCTCCTCTCTCTCCCACTCAAAGACGAATCACAGCTGCCCTGCTGAACTCAGAAGCATTTAAGCCCACAGCTCTGAGGGCTAGTGGCTGTGATGGTTTTGCACTTTGCGCCTGTATTAGGAGAGTTGTTTGTGATGGACTGATATGAGTTATAGCACGGCTACCAACTCCTGATTGAGACAATAGACAAAAAGCAGAATCTTTGTCCAAAAATCTAATCACCAGTAAATTTTAAAAAATCACACCCAGGTGGTGAAGTAAGCGGTGCAGGTTTATGAGCAATCATATTAAAAAATGCAATAGAAAATGTGTGTGTTGTTTACATGTACAAAAACAATGGCCTCTGGTTTGATGATATTGGAGATAAAAGGACAGCCATTGGTATTTCAGAAGAAACAGGAAATATGACAGTTAGTACTCTGATAACAAACAGGAAAGATTACAGTTATTACTTGAACAATAACAATGGAATTCCAAACTCAACAAGAGGGTGCATGGATTGTTGGGCCGTTCCATAACTGACTGGGTTCAGCAGAACACTGGTGGTAGATTTTGTATTGATTTTGCTTTGGGGGGTTGCTACGGCGACTCACCTTGCTAACAGGTGGAATGTTCAAAACTCCACTCTAGCGGCAGTTGGTAATTTCAATTTCAAACCCATTTTCTAACTTGTGATGACGACTACAGTTTTTAAGGTACACAGACATAATATGTATCAAAATGTTCATGTGGTTCCCAGGATTCCTACGGTGTAAATATTTAAGCTGTGACATTTTTAGTTTGTAAAATATTCAGTGTTGTTTGAAAACCATACTCCCCATTCACACAAATGGTGGAATGTTCAAAACTCCACTCTAGCGGCAGCTGGTAATTTCAATTTCAAACCCATTTTCTAACTTGTGACCACGACTACAGTTTTTAAGCTACACAAGACATATTATATAGAGATGTGCATCTGGTTCCCAGGATTCCTACGGTGTGAATATCTAAGCTGTGATATGTATATTTTTTGAGATAGAGCTGTCTGAAGCTGGGCATGCTTTTCTCAAGCTACTATTGTATTGCCGGGCATGTGACGCATAGGCGACTCCTGATTGGTTTAAATCTCATGCTACGGACGGACGGACGGAAGGACGGACGGACACACATGTCACGTATAGAAGCGGCTGCACCGCTTAAAAATAAAGTGAAAGCAGCTTAACCCCAGTTTATTACATTTTCACAATTACTAGTTTATCTTGAATTTAAATGCACAGCTCCTGATCACAAGTTGGCTACCATCGACACTAGTCCATACAGAACTAGAGAAGTAATTTTAGTGATGGTTAGATGGAGGTCACCCATGATTTTCTTGGGGTCTGAGACTGTCTCTGTGAGATCATCCCTGTGGGTATGACAGGTGAATTAGTCCTCTGGTCTTCTGCCACATTGAGATAAAGTCAGAGATGATGTGACTCGTGCCCAGGGTGCCGTTGTGCTGTGCTGTACTGGATTGGCACCTGAGAATGGCTACATGGATGTGATTGACATTTATCTGTAACTCTTTCAAGTAAGCAAATCCTTAGAATATTAATATTTTTGGGAGAAATTTTGTCCTAAGGTGACCGGATCTTATCCTCATTAAAGGTCTGTGCTGGGATTAAAATGATTGAATGTTAAACATATTGAACTCAAATAAAGAGCTGCAATAGGCACCATATTGCGATGAAAACCTCTTTTGTTATTCTGTCCATTAATACATTTAGCCTTCAACGTAGAACTGAAAAAGTGGAAAATCAGCACCAGTGTTGAACCAGACATGTTCAAACTAAAGGAGCACTTTACAGTAGGATATCATTTCAGCGTAAGCGGCTCAATGTATCTGGGTCAGTCGCCTGTCCTCACTTCACCTCTGCATGTGCGGTGTCTTTCTTCCCTGCTGTTAATCCCTGAAATGGACTGCTGATTTCAGCTTGGATATGATAAAGAAAATCACCTGTGACTCTTTAAATGGCACACAGACCATATCACTTTAATAAATCATGAGTATCTGTCAGAGAATAAGGCTAGAGATTTAGAAAGCTGTATATTACTGACAGTGAAGAGGCAAGTATATGCAAGACAGACTCTACTACACAGGTGTAGCTCATCTATTAATTGTGTCGGGTCATGTATAAATATAACTGCAAGCAGCAATTATAGGGCTCCAAGCACACATCACAAAAAAATAGACAGAGAAAACATTATGGCACTCATTATGGACAAGATAGACAAATTAGCAAAGGTTTTGTGAGTATTAGACAGGCAGTTGGTAGGTTATGGCTAACTTTTCGTCATGTTTATGAATCAAGGACGGAAAATATCCGTTTTTTTCCCAGCAACTTTGCTGTGGAATCGTAGGTAGTGTGACAATTGAATTTCCATGTGTGGGATCATAAAAAGCATCTTGATTGCCCTGGCAGCTTCTTGTTAGCTGACTGCTCATGTCTTGGAGATGGCAGCTTTGGGATTTGAACATAAGGTCATAAGGTCATGGCCTAACACAAAATTAACCATAACTTGCCAACTGCCTGTCCAATCCTCATGGAACCTTTGCTTATTTGTCTGTCTGTCTATCTTGTCTGTGTTCCATATTGTTTTCTCTGTCTACTTTTGTGATGTGTGCTATAATAATAATAATAATAATAATAATAATAATAATAATAATAATAATAATTGTATTATCATATGAGATTTTTTATGGAAGTAGCAAATTGCTGAATTTATATGCCAGCAGCAAGGTCAAAAATATTTAGAATTTGGTGGAAATTCTGTGGGCACATGTTTCTTTCATCTCAGATATACAAATTCTTGAATTAAAAAAATCTGTAAAATAATGACAAATGGGCTTTCGAACACCTCTCAGTTCTACTCCTATTAATGTGAATTACATGTTCCGATTTGAATATTTGAATATCACAAGCAAGTGTACCACAAGTGAACCTGATTAACATTATGAGTGGGCCTGTGGTATAGTACATAGAACATGTCAGAACTGATTTCTGAACATTAGGTACCACGTAATGGTCACGTATCATTGCCTATAAAGTTAGAAAATACTTGCCATAACTGTAGAACATGCAAAGCCACAAAATATTTCTTCCAAGCGGCTTAATGTGCTTCTGTTGTATGTCATGGATTAAATAAATCCTCATGCTCTCTCTGCAGCTTAAAAAAGTCCTTATCTTCCACTTTTGAACTGCATGTACTTTGGCTTGGGGCGCACTTTTTACTTTATCTGTCTTGCTCCACAATGCTTTTGCCACTTTTTTTCAGTAAATCTGCTATAATCAGTATCAGTTTATAGAAAACAGCTGTTTTTTGTTGGCAGATTATTTTATTGAATTCTTTTTTCAATAAAATTGGTGACGGCTGGCATCTGAGTCGGGAAACTGGACAAGCCTGGTAGATATTTTTTAAAAGCTGATAAGACACTTGAAAAAGCTAATAATTGTAATTTGGATCACTACACGATCTAAGTTCTTAGTTATTTAGCCACGGTATGATCTCGGAATTTCAAAGGAATCAAGGCAAACACAAATAAAAAGTCAAGTGTGGCATGCCACCTCACAGGTCAGTGCTTAATTGGTTATTGCATTGTCCAAGCAGGAAATATTTCTATTTGGTGGGACCGTCGAAGTGGTTGGTCAGGCTCTCCCTATGTTTGTTTTGGTCAGGACTTCAATGTTAAAACACGATTTTCGACTGTCTCTTTCTCCACCGTTACAACACGGATTTTCAAAAGATTTGCAGGGTGAGTCATCACACCGATATCTCATCACAAACCAAAATTGGGAAATATTAGTTCAGCCATTTTCATTTGGTGGGATACATAAAAAAATTTGCATAAAGATTAAGACTTTTTTGTTCACAAACAAAGGTCAAATTCTACACCACCACTTGCTAAACAAAAAACATCCTAATCTCTTTCCCGCTGCCATAAAACAGTTCAGCTCCACATGACAGAACATCACAAACTGTGCTATATTAGTGACAAAGCTAGATAGAATATATAATTGCTAGATTAAAAACTGTTCTCTACCACGCTTTATGAAACACCCACATTGTTTCGGTATAATAAAGTAACAAGTCCAGCAACGCGGCTCCACTAAGTTACACCAACAACATTACGACATTAGCTACAAGCTAGCCCTATTTTATTGTAGCCAGCTAGCAAGCTAGATATAATTCAGTCAGTACATGCGTTGCATCACGCCACAACAAACATAATATCCAGCTAAACCAACATAATTCGCATGGCACGTAGCTAGCTGCTAGTAGCCTGGTTGCCACCACCATCGTCATGGACCACACACACAACCCCATGGCCATGGATTAATTTGTTTAATAACTAGACTACTCAATTTGAATTAATCCAGCATAGCATCTGTGTGTAGTCAGCATTATCTGCATGAAACTCTCTACTATTTCCACGTCACGTGATAGGAGCATCACCAGGTTTGAGGGCCAGTTTTGCTACACTGGTGCAACTTACTTTAAATTAATCACGAAAAATACATTTATATTTTTACAGTTAAATCAGATGTTGTAAATAAAATTAATAATTCAGGACATGTCTTTTCAGGCACTTTTATTATCCCATTTTTGAGTTATTGCACGCTGAATTGAAAGCTCTCTGGGCAAAAAGTCAGGAAATTCAAATGAGCACCACCAAAATAAACATGTCTCTCGGTACAATCAGGTATTTCCCATACTCATTTTTTTTTTATATCTGACTGCTATACAGGTCTGTAGCTATATTGGTCTACTATATTCCAAACAACAAGTAGGCCTACTCATCACTGGGCACAGATTGCTTCAAACCTCTTAAAGAGCCTAATTCATAGTCTTCAGAGTGGTTAGTGACCTACCGACTGCTGCAAGATCGACCCGGAGTGGGTTTGATTCACCATTAAACTGTCTAAATATGTTCCATTAATAGTGGTCTGCCTCACTAATAATTTTGGAACAGGAGTGAGAAAAAAAACTCAGGAAATCTCTGATGCCAATTTAATATAAAGACGTTTGTTCTAAAGCCTTACCTACACCATATGCGTAGCAGGCATGTGTGAATAATGTGCATGCTGTGTCCATCCGTACAGAGCACCCGAGTACTCCAATTAAAATGGCTGCGGATGAGGTCTTCTACACCAGAAGCAGCCTGGTGCAGCACAGCCTTTGTTGTATACATCTGCTCTTTATTTCCTGCTCGTTGCCTGGCACAGTGAAGTTTTTATACATATACGTAGATGTACATTACAGTGTTCTATGTCTGCAGGTGAGTCCCCATTTCCCTCCTACAACTGTGGAAATAGAGCGGATATTTTAATAAGAAGTGAAAATACTGAAGGAAAAGCCTTTTTGTTTTCTTATTATCCCGGCAAAAAAAAATAAAACTCATACCCCCAAAGAGGCAAACTTATATCTAATTTTGTCAGGGGGCAGGGGGTTGGGTGATGTTATTGAAAATACACAGAAATAGCATGCAAGTGAAGTCATAATTTAGGATGCTAAATTGTGAACTGTAAATAACTGTTGCTCTCAGCTTTTATGATTTCTCAAATGTCTTTATTCTCCATGCTTGCAACAAGGGCTTGCGGACAGTACAAGATAATGTGCACAGCATTAAAACAGCAGATTGTGATTACTTATTAAACTTCACACTGTTGTGAATGACGTTTCCCCTAGCCGTGAGTTGTTATTAAAGGTTTAGGATGTTAATGGGGAAATTTATTCCTTAAAGTTAATATGCTTATCTTTATGGTGATTATGGTTTTACTAAATCAATGTTGTGTAGAGGGGATTGCTAATTCTCAAAGAATACAGTAAACAGACGGTAACTACTACCATATAAGGACAATTCTTAGAAAAACATGCTGCTTGGAATGCCGTCTCCGTCACCATCTTATCATTTGTGATAAAAAAATTTTTTTAATATATTATTTCAGAATTTATGCACACAAATTATTATTTTAGTAATGACAGAAGAAAAAGGTACAGCTAGGTAGCAAATGTAGCCTACTGGAAAACCCAATGGAAACAGAATATAATTGACATGAAACAAAGCAACACTGGTTACCATGTTAACAATCATATTCAGAGCTTCTCTGAAAACGTTGTAGGACAATCTCCACGATTTATACAAAATTTATACGTATTATGGCTGAAACTACCGGTGATGATATAAAATCATCATATCATCCACTCCTATAGGAAGCCATCTTACTTTAACCACAATGCTCTTGACTGATTTTCAGCTCTCTTAAAGTGATCGTAAAGAAATCTGGGGATCCCGTAAGCTAGCATTGTCCTCTACTTTTTCCAAACCCAGCAGCAGAACCAGACTGTGATTCATCTGAGCCAGCCATATGGACATTAAATATAAACACACCTGTGTAAATATGATGTAGCTGTCTGTTAAAGTGAGCTCAGTTGGGTGGAAGTCCCTTGAGTTTTCTTTGCTGTAGCATTGTTTTCCCAATATTGCTAAAGTTTTTAGCTCTTGGACATCCAGTCAGTATTAACTTTGAAAAAAAGGCCAGACTAGATTAAGAATTTCAACTAAACAGCCATGATTGGTGAGGTTAACAACAGCATTGCCCTGTAAGTAAGAACATTTTTTTTTTTTTACATTTTTGATGAGTTCTTAGGAAAGTTGCCCTTAGGTTCACACACTCTTCTTGAAATATGTCTGTGCAGAGTAATACTGATGAGTTGAACTCCATGCTCTTGCAGTTTTAGAAGCACATGCAGCTACTATTGTATATATTTAACTAAGAATAATCTCTTATGCGTTGAAAAATATGGATTTATATTGCAAGTTAATTTAAAATATTGTTTATTTGCCTAAAAAAGGAAATGCAATTTGTGTTGGCCTGCTTTTTGTGTATTGCTATACCTTTCCAGTTTCTTAAAAACAATTGGAGAGTGTGGAGTTTGGTACAGTAAGAATAATAAAAGTAATACTAGATACTACTTTTGGGGAAAGCTGTGAAGTACTCAATCCTTCTCTCAGTTGAATGGCTCTTGTGGTCTGCGGTGTTGAACTTGGATCACAAGTTCAACAGAAGGTCAAACACTACATCTTTTAGCAGTTAATATTGTCTTTATTTTAAATCCCAGAGAACAGTCTGGGGAATGTATCCAGTGTTGCTGATATTGGACTACAGGGATGACATTCAACTAGAGTATGGGGGTGCCATTTAAAACACTGTATATAGCACCTGTATAAATATTTTTGGAGGTAGCACATTGACATAAAATGCTAATGAAGTAAAATTAACTGACAAGTGAAATGCACCACATAGCTCCATTTAAAGGCTATGCAGGGGGATTTAAATTCTAAAATGGGAATATATAGCATTTAACTATATATATATACAGATCCTTTCCAAAATATTTGAATATCATGGAAAAGTTTTTTTTTTCCATAATTCCATTCAAAAAGTTAAACTTTCATATATTATAGATTCATTACACACAAAGTGAAATATTTCTAGCCTTTATTTGTTTCATTTTTCATAATTTTGGCTTACAGCTCCAGAAAACCCCCCAAAACAGTATTTCAAGAAATTAGAATAGTGTGTCGAAAATCAGCATTTACTTCAGTTATTTCAGAGAATGAGTGGAGAGGCTTGACTCGAGGAATCCGACAGTTGTAGCCCATGTCCCGGATACGTCTGTACGTGGTGGTTTTTGAAGCACTGACTCCAGCCTCAGTCCACTCCCTCTGCATCTCCGCCAAATTTTGGAATCGTCTTTGCTTGACAATCCGCTGAATCCTACGGTCATCTCTTTTGCTTGTGCACCTTCTCCTGCCACATTTTTCCCTTCCACTAAACTTTCTATTGATATGCTTGGACACTGCACTCTGTGAACAGCCAGCCTCCTTAGCGATGACCCATCTTCTGGAGGGTGTCAATGATGGTCTTCTGGCCAATTGTCAAGTCTGCAGTCTTCCCCATACTGAACCAAACTGAGATAAACTTTGCAGGTGTTTTGAGTAAATTAGATGATAGTGTGACACTCAGTCTAAAACATTCATTCTTTGAAATAACTGAAGTAAATGCTGATTTTCGACACACTATTCTAATTTCTTGAAATACTGTTTTGGGGGTTTTCTGGAGCTGTAAGCCAAAATTATGAAAAATGAAACAAATAAAGGCTAGAAATATTTCACTTTGTGTGTAATGAATCTATAATCTATGAAAGTTTCACTTTTTGAATGGAATTATGGAAAAAAAAAAAACTTTTCCATGATATTCAAATTTTTTGGAAAGGATCTGTATATACGTATATATATATATACAGTCAAGCCGGAAAGTCTCCCCACCCTTTCACCTTCTCCACGTTTTATTACGTTACAGACTTATACTACAATAGATTGAGTTCATTTTTTGCCTCAAACATCTACACACAACACCCCATAATGACAATGTGAAAAAAGTTTTTTTGAGATTTTAGCAAATTTATTAAAAATAAAAAAATAAAATTTCTCATTTACATAAGTATTCATACCCTTTGCTTTAACGTATTTTTAAAGTATCATATTTCATATTTGGTCGCATATCCTTTACATGCTGTTACTTCCTGAAGTCTGTGACCATCAACATAAAAAAAACTGTCGATATCTTATTTTCAGGTACTGTTACAAGCGATACTATAACCTCTCTGCATTTGAATGGATCTCTATGGAAATTGGGGGGTGAGACTAGATTCAGCTGTAAATTACACTGGTACAGTATGGAACACATGGCTGGCTAAATGGCTGTAAGTTATCAAGGGTCTGAGCTATCAAACGAGCCCCAAACCATCACTCTGTTGCCAGATATGGAGTAGATGTGGATGGATCACTTTAAGGGTTGTTTCTCCTGACTTTTTTCCCCATAGAGTTCTATAGGAAAATGAGTCCGGAGAAATAACCCTTGCGAAAGCAGTTAGATAGATGACAGAATCCCAAAAATTATATTATATAGAATTGCATGCTCTAATTATACAAAGGTATATGAACCACCTTAATATACTGCCTGATACTTTGATTTGTGACTTATACTCATATCAAAATAAGTTTTATACAAAATAACGTTGGGATTCTGATTCTGTGACTGAAAGAAAAACATTGATGATGCTTTGTTTGGTCTTTATTTGCTACACAAGAGGTTAACAGATGGCCTTTTTGATTGAATTACAGATGTCTTGGTTAGTCTAGTCGTTGATGACGGGATGGGTAAGGCCATGGAGACAGTGGGGCAGTGGAAAATGAGCTGATTGATTTAGTAGTTATGCACATTTATTGCAAAAATTTATATTTCATTTAGATTTTCCTGTTTTTCCTCCAATTCTCTTCTTTGCCATCTGACTATGCAGATCGGTTTTATGCTAGGTTTTTGTTACCAGTATACTGTAATTACAAGTTCACTTTGTATCCATTGGTTATCTTTGAATGATAATATTGTTCTTTGTGGTTAAATATCCCAATCCATGAATTTGGATGAGTCTTCAATTGTTGTGATTGTCATTAACCAATAACAGCTTACCTGTAATTATTCCAGTTTAATCTTTTATCATACAAACCCCAATTCCATAAAAGTTGGGACAGTATGTAAAATGTACATAAAAGCATAAAGCGGTGATTTGTAAATTCTCTTTTACATAGATTTAATTAAAAACAGTGCAAAGAAAAGATAGTTTCCAACACGTTCCAAAAACTTTGGGACAGGGGCAAAAAAAAGACTGGGAAGTTAAAAAAATACCTGTTTGGAACATTCCACAGGTAAACGGGTGATGCTATCATAGCTGGGTATAAAAGGATATCAAAAGACACTTGATATCTTATTTTCAGGTACACTTATAAGCGATACTATAACCTCTCTGCATTTGAATGGATCTCTATGGGATTTGGGGGGTGGGACTAGATTAAGCTGTAAATTACATGGGAATAGTATGGAACCCATGGTTGGCTAAATGGCTGTAAGTCATCAAGGGTCTGAGGTACCATTGGTTAAATTTCCCATTTTACTTAATATTTATCTGGCTTTCTAGCAAAATGTGATGTTAGTGCATCAAAACTTACCACATCAACCCTAAAAACTGAGTAATTCTGAATCATAATAGAAATATTCAGAGTTTACCTTTTCGTAGTATGTGGTTATTATTGTTTCATAAATCATTACATAAATGAACCTTCCACAAATAAAATGAGATTCATAAATATGTTTTGTATCTTACAAACAAAATAATTGGTTCACAAATATGTTTTGAACAAATCTCTCACAAACAGACAATTGTAATAATACATGTAATAATAATGTAACAATTTATTGACACACGTTATTTGCCAGTGTATGGCCATGTATTTGACAATGACTTGATGTGCATTTACGCCTGGCACGTGATGAATCATTTGCATTCATTTGTGGATTTTTGAGACATTCCTACAGCAAGATGTGCAACTATATCCACAAATAGGTTATTAGCTGCGACCAGCAGCATAAGTCACTCCGTGGTCGGTCTGTCTGTCCGAATGATTTCTGCTGCTTTGGAGTACGCTTGATCTGGGTTACCCAGAGTGACGTGTGCAGCAAGGTTGGCGTTTTTTTGCTTTCAGCCAAAGTCCATAACAGCTGAAACTAGCAAGAAGGGGTACCAACTTTAATAGTCAGTAACATTACTTTGTGGCATTTAAATAACGTTAATGTAGTTAGCTAACATTAACGTTACTTAAGTTGAACCGATAATATTCATGGTGTCGCGCTAGATGAGCATAGCATAAAATTATCAGATAAAAACAAAATACATCGTCAGTTTTTGAGTTAGCGTCTTAGATCCAGCTAGCTAACATTGGCTAACTATCAATGTGGTTAACGTTAGCTAAGTTACATAATGTGAAGTTACATTGCGTGGATTATCTGTTAAATTGAAGTTACCGATCAAATGATGATCTGACTATGCAGAACGTATTTAACGTTAAATACGGCCGGTGTTTTTGTGTTGCCTGATAGTTATAGCTAAACTAACATTAGCTAACGTTAGCTAATGTTAAAGCGTTTCCATTTGCCCATGTAGCTAGCTAGCTGCTAACGTTACTGGGTGATGGGGCAAACGTTAAGGTTGTAAGGCCCCACACAATGGAAATTTACCTCTTTTAAGTGATGAAATGGTTAGCTATAGTTTAATTACTTCAAGGACATGATGCAGACCAAAAAAAAACATTTTTTTTATTTAAAGTTGATATTTGCGTGGCTAAATATTTCCCCCACTTCTTCCTGTAAACGCTGTGTGTCATTTTGGTGACGCGTACCTGCACTGGCAAGCAGTGAAAAAAGTTTTTCCTCCAATTACATTGCTCGATTTTCAACTTGTCCTCAACGTCAATGTGAGTGACAGCTAGCAATTTAGGTTGCTCACAGTAGCAAGTTAGCAACTGTCAGTGCGAGCGCGAACAAAATGGGATGAACGTGCTTGTTTTGGTGTGAGAGTCCTCACACGCTATTTAGTTTTCCCACAAACGCATGGCTACAGAAAAAATGGCTAGAATTTGGCCACATGATGGAGGCTGCAATCTGCTCGAGCTCAAGGATCTGTAATTTGGATTTCGAGAATTATTTATTCACGAATGCAATTGCTGTCCAGATGGGATTTGGGAGCTTCTACTCCCTCACTGAGTGGACTGTTCCCACCATCCACTACAATGCTCCCTCACTCCCTTTGAATGTAACTCATTAGCATTTCTGTATAACGTTATATTTAATTCAGCATCGGAAATAGCAAAGTTAGCTATAACTCCTTATATGTTATTATGCTATGCAGCCAGAAACGAGAGAGGTTGCGTGTTAGTGTGAGACTGAGTGGGTTACATCGCCGTCGAAACTGGTCTGAAACTGAGGCAGGTGCCCAGGAGAAGTAAAGGTAGGTTAGCTGAGCTGAAATTCTTATTATAATGGCTGTTTTTCATTCATTTCTGTCGTTCGTGGTAACTTAGGCACGTCTGCAAATAAAGTTTGGGCACGTCTGCTTTCTTTTACTAATGTTACACTCGGCTCGCTGGGAGCTGCTGCCTCTAAGTTAGGTGTAACGTTAGCTGTAGCTTACATTGCTTGTTTTGTTGTTGATTAATTAAATAATCTGTAGCTATCTAGTTATGTAACGTTAGCTATATTATCTACACTTCAAGAACGGCAGTTTCTCCCTTGTAAGAAAGACGGAGAATTTTCGGGATTCCAGATTCAAATTAGCGAGATATTGATAATTACAGATATTACGGCTGCTTAGTGGAAGTAGTTGTTGCTGTCCAGTAATTTGCACACAGCTATCCTGTTATTGCGGTAATGGTAACGTAATAAAAAAACAAGGATTCTGGATTCTAGGAAAATATGTATTACAGATGTTGACGTTACATACGACTGTTATCATACCATTCAGAAACATCAAGATTCTCTCGGGGGTGGAGCGCATTTTCTGCAGCTCCGACAGCAGCAGCAGCAGCAGCAGCAGCAACAGGGGTTGGCTCAAACATATAGGGCTGCAATGGAGAGAAGCCGCCCCCATACCCGTAGTGATCTCCCTCCCTCCCGGTACCATCCTCGCCCTCAAGCTTCAAGCTAACTAGCTAGCCACCCGACAGCCTGCCCATTTAAAATAAATAAATAAATAAAGTCCCGCCCCACGTCCAGTTTCACGAGAAGCCTTCTGAAAAGCATTAGGAAAAATGTGATCTGACTTCCGTTTTGTGGGGCCTTTAAGCCGGTTATGTTTATGTTTACTTTTGGTACTTACATTTTAAATCAGATACTTTTGTACTTTTACTCAACTGGTGTTTGAATGGGGGATTTTCTACTTTTACTGGAGTAATTTTTAGCTGTGACCAGCAGCTAGTAGAAGTCACTCTGTCAGTAGGTCGGTCTGTCCGATATTTCTGCAATAGACTATGCCCGCACATACAGATACTTTGGCATATGGTCGCAGCTTATCACTATATCACTTATGCTAATGCCCGCATCACTCTGACCAATCACAGCACATACGGTATTCGGCTTCGGGCACACCCTATTGGCTATATATCCATGGCCAAATATCACGCAAATAATGAGACAGGTCCTATATGAAGCCTGTCAATTAAGAGTACCTGTGGTTTTTAGCACAACTGTAAGGCCATCATATACCCAGTGATATGATGGAGAGGCTAATATCTATGTGCTCTGCCTAAAGCTAATGCATAAATCAGTGTCCTGGTCTGAAGGGTTTTTGAATAAGGTGCAAGGTTCCAAGCCTTTATCTCCCATTCATTCTCATCTGTTATTCTGAGTACTTCTTGGTGACCTCCGCGTCGTGGTAGGTGTCATCCACTCTTTGTGAAGCAGCATATGAGATTTCTTTAGTCTTTGAGCCTGTGGAGGCATCAAAGGAGAAATGCTACGCGTCTCAAGACAGGACTGTTTTGAATTAAATGCTGTGCATGAGCTTGTCAGTTTTAAATAATATGAAAAAAAGTTTTTACCCTTTTGTTTCGATGTTTTGCATATTAAATCCAAATGTTAGCAATCTCCCTCTGAACCTGCTTATTCTGAACTTTTGATCCTCTCATCGCTTGTCAGAAATCATACTTAATTTGAACATATAGGAGCCTGATGGCCTCCTCTTATGTATTTTTTATCAGATTCATCTTTAATGCTCATAGGACCACAATAATTAATAATTTTATATAAGCTGACTCCATGTCAAAATGAAGAAAAAGCCATTTTGGCACTCATGTTGGCAAGAAAATTGAAAGCCAGAAAGAAAAACTGACACCGGAAACATTGAATATCTCAGAAATCAAGTTGAAGAAAAAGGCATAAAGTGAAGCTCAGTGGGAATAAGCCACAAGAACATAATGTTCCCTTATCTGGGTTGTGGTCTTGGTTAAGACCTTCAAGGAGGGAAAGCACTCTGAGGTTGCCAGAGACAGACCCACTAAAACTGTTTCTGGACCTCAGCATGCCATGCATAACTACAAAAGGTGCATGCTGCTTCACCAATGATATTGAGAAGATTATTATCTTCAGGACAAAAGTTAGTAGTCAAAGTGGTTAGAAGATTGGTGAAGAAAAACTTGCTAAAAAAAAAAAGTTATAATAAGTTGTAATGCTCGATCGGTTTTGCCCATTCAAATTTTTAAACAGATTTTCAACGTGGAAATGGAATCAGTGGACTGTAATTAATTAGAAACTAGGGTTTTCTGTTTTAATGGGTTAAAATGACAAAAAATTTGACAAGCCGATTATGAATATCTTAGCCACGGTGGCCCCCTAGTGGTAGCCTAGTTTTCGACGTCCCAATTACATGTTTCTCTGAAATTATTTAATCCAGTGAGTTGCCAGGCTAGGTAGCCTACGTAACCCAGTTTAGTAGTCTCAGCCTCAGCCGCTGTGAGAAAACTCACAGTTGGCACTCATTGGCTAGTAGCACTGTCAATCACAGGAGTGTGTGCGTATTTCCGGTACGACGCAGTGCGTTGGGTTTTGGCAGTCCACGGGGAAACTAGTTAAGTTCTAAGTTCTTCTAACTAATCGGTAGCTAGTGAATGCTGCGAATCCATCAAGAACAATGAGTGTTTCGGACCAAGAGCTTAACGCTGGATTGAATAAAGTTTTGGAAGTTCACGACATTCCATCTCAAAGATATTAAAGAGTTTGTTTTGAGGCAGGTAATTAATAAACGAGATATACTCGCATGTTTGCCGACAGGATACGTAAAAAGCCTTATATGTCAAGCATGGCCGACCCTCTGCAAACACATACCAGGCTTCCCAACTCAACCTATTTTGTTAGCCGTCTGCCCCCTTACATCGATAATGGAAGATCAGGTTAAGTACCTGACAGGTTGTCTGTGGCATGTGTTGGGAAGAGTGAGGCCACCGATGTAGAAATCGCAGCAGGGCGATTCAACATAGTGTTTGGATCACCCAAATTACTTGTGGGCACCAAGAAATTGAGAGACGTGCTACAAAGAGAAGTTTATCTGGAACGCCTCATCGGAATGGCAGTTGATGAAGTGCACACCGTAGTGCAATGGTAAGATATAATTTTCTTATTTCAACTACAATGGAAACTGTCTCGAATATGTTACAATGTTTTAGTCAGCTAGCCAGCTAACGTTACTCGTTAGCCTAAATTGTTAATTACAGGGCAAACGGATAAAACGACTGGTTCTGTGCTCTGCATGTAGGCTTGCTAGTGTGAAAATTTGGTTTTAATATTACAGTAATGTTTACAAAGATGTCTAAAAAGGTCCGGCCAGGTCAGGTTCTGTATCTTCCTTCGGTGTGATAGACTGTTTTAATGGAGATCGCCGTGCCATTTTAGTACATCACATTTGTTTCATGCGGGTCTGTTTTTCTTGTAGCGCTGTTTCAGAATCGACCGCCCTCTGTAGCGCCTTAATACGTCACAGAACATAGACGGTCTGTGGTTGGTTATCTTGCATGTCAATCAAATGCGCCATCTTGTCAAAGTGGGCGGCTCTTTAACACGTTAAGCAAGTCTATGGACCAGACTTTGTGTTCATCACAAAGTCTGGCCTTCGCGAGACTACCCAGATAGTGACCAGCCAATTCAGTCGCAAATCCAGTGGGTAGCTATGCTAGGCAGAGTTACCAGCCTCAACGAATCAAGCCGGCTTCTCATTCACCACCGCCGGACTCTTACTTACATTAGTTTTAATAGGATAGGCTACATCATAAAATAAAAAAAACCTTATAGGCCTGCAGCATGAATCTCAAGTACTCGATTCACTTGCAAGATAGCTTCGGCTACCCACACACACTAAACCGAGGACGATGGACTTCTTCGCACTGTTTCGTCCCCACACCCCGCCCTGCCCCACGGACTATGATTGGACAGTTGATTGCATTTATCGAAGTGCTCCACCTTGTCAGTGACAAAATTAAATGCAATGACAGACCGCTCTGCAGGTCAATAAATACAATCACGAGGATTGCTTTGAATTGTGTCAGGTTCCGTGCACCACGCTATGCTGACAAAGCTAAATGCAATGGGCTCGTTTGCATTTAAATTTTGGCACGAAATCGCGCAGCTGGCTTTGAAAGGTAATACACCCCATATTATATTTCAGTACGAGTCTTTTTAGAGAACATACAATGAAATGCAATGCAATATGCTTTTTGTTTTTAATTATGGCATAATAAATGCGCATCCTTACGTAAAAGCAAGCACAAGTATGTATTACATTTCACAATGTGCCGCTAAAGTGATTGCATTTAATTAAGTCACTAAAAATCTTCCATAGAAACGCCCCTCGTTTTGTTAGCAGCTAAAACTTACTGGATAAATATTTAGATTTAGCTATCTCATTCCAATCTGGAGATATTTTCCTAAAAACTTTGCCAGAAGGCCTATATTTTTGTAAGGGATATCTGAACATGATTGGTGCACACGGTGTACACACGGTGCATTTTCATGCATGTTACAGTCTGTGGCTGTGGCAAGACAAGGGTTGTGAGCGCTTTGGGCTATTAATAGCAACCTGCTATTGTATTTTTAAGCAATCCTGCGTCGAAATTTATGGGTTTTCATTCGAACATATGGCACAACACCGTGGCGGAGTGGAAAAACTTACATATCGAGGAGAAAAATGTCCCTCATGCATATCCCTCAGGCATATTCTCAGACAGAATCAATGCTATGGTATCTTGGTAACTATGGTATCTACTTCTGACCCACTCCCAAAATCCATGTAAGCAGGCGAGGATTTTCTCTTGCCATGGTAACGAGTTCGGAAATTTGTGAAAATAACAGGAAATTACTATTGCGCCTCGCCAAGCGAATGTACATTCTAAATTGGTTGCGTAAAACTAGAAATTCTGTTACGCCCAGCTGTAATTTATTGTTCAAAGCATCCAATAAGACGGGTTATAATGTCCTATATTGGATAAAAGAGACGTCAATGAAACCAGAATGAACTGGAATGAATGAGACAGGTTGGCAGAGTGTGGGGGGGTATTACACGTCGACGTTTCAGATAGTGTAATAGCATTATAAAGTGTTGTGTATTTTTCAAAATGATTGTCCCAGACAATAAATGGCCACTGAATTTTGAAATGGACATCTCTATGCATAAAACCAATGGTAGGATTGGATATATAATTCATATTCAGTAGCAGATATTGATAGTAGAATGACATGGTATAATTACACAAGAATTTCACATTTATTTTGCATTTGAGTGAGCTGGGCTTTTCACAGCTTTCTTGGCATACGATCTGGCTATTGTTGGATTTATCTTGTTGCTGTGACGGAATATAAATTTTTGCTGGTGAAAAATATTTTTAGGAACTCACACGCTATTGTCCAAGTTGTCACAAACCATATACTAATTAAGCTAAAACACAGAGTGTGTTCTTTACACTCATAGTTTGGTTGAAGGAGAAATTAATATCTCAGCTGAGCAAAATCTTGACACCGGCACCATGGCCACTAGGGGATCTGTGCGAAGGGGTGTCATTTTTTTTTTTTTGGTACCACAGTCAACCTGCAGTTCTTCTGGAGCCTCTATTTTCTGTGGATGGCACTGCAGGCTCACGCATCACAGTCTGCTGAAACAAGGGAATCTGCCACCACATAACACCCGACACAATTATGACAGGGCCTCCTCTTAATGAGAACAGAAATAGCTTACCATTAACACCAGGCATTGTGCCATTGACACAGAATGTCTACACAGCCAGTGAAGCACCA
The DNA here is from genome assembly GCA_029718625.1 of Synaphobranchus kaupii. NCBI lineage: Eukaryota > Metazoa > Chordata > Actinopteri > Anguilliformes > Synaphobranchidae > Synaphobranchus > Synaphobranchus kaupii. The sequence goes on along the minus strand of CM056377.1, from coordinate 45,217,766 downwards.
AATAAGGAACAGCAGAGTGTATACAGTATGTATGGAGGTTGGTAGGGCACTGAGAGACTGATTGTTCATTGTAGATCAAAGGTAACAAGATATGAAGCCGTTTTTGAGGACATTGTATCTCTGGAGTCAGATTTACACTGCTTTACCAAACCTGTGCCAGTGCTCTGTGCACATTGGCTGTACCCGGTCTAACAGGTTGAAATTATTTTGGATGGGGCAAACGGTGTCTTCCAGGGTGAACTTTGTCTGCTCTTTTGTTTTCAACACGAAGATAATATAGTGGCCCATACTAGCCTGACAGGCGCTGCTCAGCTGAGGGAAGCTAGCCATAGTAAGTTAATAAATTAATCTGCTATTGTTTGGAAACTACTGCAGGCACCAGCTTCCATGGAGACCTCTGCAGATATGTACAAGGAATGTGCTAGTTTCAATCGAATTTTAAATAGGCCTGCATTCTTGGACTTCTTTACCAAAGCTTTAGTAAGCAGTGTATTTGCGCCAAAGTAAAGCCTCCTCTAATTACACACCCTGGGATGCCAGTGTTATCCTTCTGTAATCAAATAATACATCACCACAGGAGTGCCTTTAAAAGGACAAAGAAACATAAACTGATTTGGAAATTATGCATTGTCATGTAATGCAGATTTGTGTGCCTTGTCTATCTTAACTCCTTGATAGAGTATAAAAACAAAAAGTTCCATCTCCTGACCCTCACTGTAGTCTAACTTGGGGACAAGATAACAAAGCAGAACTGTTTCTCTCCAGTGATCTGTGTTGCATATTTTCAAAAAAGTTTTGGTCAAGTATTTTATGGTACTTAAATTGAATGCGGTCATAATCAGTTTATGTTAGAGGCAGCCTGATGGCGCAAGTGTTCACTCCATGAATTCATGATTCCTACAAAACATGCTTTTTTCTACAGTTGGTCAAACAGAATTGTCTCTTTCGAATCTCCCAGCTTCATGTCCCCACCCAACCTCCTTCGAGCTGTTATGTTCTGGAATTTGTAGTTCTTCCAGAGTGGCCATCTTGGCATGCAGTGCCGTAAGTAATCATTATGTGGGCAATACACCAGCACTCTACTTGCAGTCACTTTCTATGTCACTAATGTACTAATGTCATTTAAACCCATGTATTTAGTCCCCTTTCATTTTACACAAGTGTTGTTTCACTCATTCATAAATAGGAAGTAGAGATTATGATTTTTGTGAAAAATTGTCTGTGTAAAAGTTGTATTGGATCTACTGGGATATCACAGATTTCCTGAATGAATCGGAATTACAAATGAAATCCCTTAATACAGAAATGTGCAGGAAATTGTCCGGTAGATAATGCCAGCGGAATTGATCTGTACCAACCACTATTGTTGCATCGTCCGCAAACAAGGAAGGTAAAGATTAGTGCGTGGTCTTCTGTATTTATTGTTACTCGGCACTTAATTGAGCATTTACAGCAGTTCAGTACACAGTTCATTCACCTCGCCTGCTTTCTTGGGTCTGAATTGATTGCCCATTTTAATCTAAAAACAAAAACCAGCAAACCTTGTGGCTCTCCAGGACCAGGGTTGCCATGGCATGGTCATAGTAATTTAACAAATAATAGCTTTGTCAAAAAGTTTTCTTTGTGGTGCAGTTCATAAGCTTACTTTTAGGGGAATAGAATTGTGTGGGATCTAGTTTTCTTCTGTGAATCTTTTTTTTTTTTGTTGCATTGTTAGATACTTGTGTACTGGCTAATGGTAGCTAACAATAAATATAGTAGCTAGCTTACATTTGTATTTGTTACAATAGCATCATATTAGGTAGCCCGACACAAACAGGATTTTCCACATCACTTTCAAAATGTGATACCAACAGGATTTCAGACTGATGCTTTGTCAATGCAGCATTAGTCTTCTTTGCCGGATCTTTTCAAACCATCAGAATTACTATGTATGTCATGGTCATGTAAAATGATTATGGACGAATCATCTCTAAAAATGTTTGCTTTTTAGCTTTGTCGGTTCTTGAAAGACACAGCTTGTTTAATGTAAATCAACAACACATTCCTTTACTATTGCATCTCAATTATCCTTCCCATAGAAAAATGTAGTGAATTCATAGTCAGTGCTGTGTATTCAACAACTGCCATGAGTATGGGAACATCACAAGGATGTTCATCTTGACTCAGATCAAAGGCCAGTCATTGTAACTCTCCACAGACAGCTGGAACACATCCAGCATCCAAAACAGACTGTCAGTTCTCCAATGTAGATTGTGCTGAATTAAAACATTGTGACATTCTCTGATCTAAGCTGGGTATATTGTACTCAGCTAGTGGTAGTCATGCATGTTGAGATTGTGATGAGTTGTGCCAAGTGAGGAGCAGGCCATTGATAACTTATGTTGTATAGCCCTGACACACTGTATGTATAAATCAATTTAATAGGCTTCTCTTGAAAATCCATGCAAGATCCGCTGGTGAATATAAATTGCATATGTAAAAATGACCCTTGAACTAAGAGTAATTTAGTCTGTGATCACCTAACAGTTGGTACAGAGATACTGTAGGGATGACTCATACAGAGTCATAGAGAGAGATGTGGATACAGCAGTGCTGAGGTGTTGCAATCACAATGTTCGTTTGAGTTTTGTGAGTTAGTTTGCGAACATTCTCTCGTTAGTATAACTACACAGATATTCCTTGAATGCAATGCCAGTCGAACTTATGATATCTATTCTTGGCCATGGACGTTTCACTCAGCAGCAGTCCTCAGCTTTGAATTCTCCATTCAACGAGTAATGTGATTAAATCAACCTATATATCAGTAATATATTTCCATTATAATGGTACTAATAAAGACTATATAATTATTAAAATTACAAAAAAAACGTCAAGGCATTTTCTTTTTGTTGTAATTTTGATTCATGGAACCCTGACAAAGAGCACCTTCTAGACAACTTTACTGCCGACAGCCAAGCAGCGCTCCTTTCTTGCTATTACTATATAATTATTGTTTAAGTTTCACAGTTTGATCCTTTACCAATTCATAGACACAAACCTTAAAATAAATTAATCCTAATTAATAGTCCTTGTCTGCAGCAGCATACTGACTGTGGTCAGCTGATGGCAAAACAAATATAATATGTGATATTGTTTATTGAAGCACAGCGAAGCAGTTACATCACCCTACTCCATAAATCAACGTTTAAAACATACGTATCTAAATATAAATACATGCTAGGTCAGTGACTGATTCTGCTGGGCCATATTTGATGCTATTGTTTTATTTACAGATTGTGGGAATGTGTTTAGAGTTTGTTCATTTTTGCCTTTCATACTTTACTACTATTACTATTACCTGTTGTGACCAACATTAACACCCAAGGCAACTTTCATGCTCCTGCCTTCATGTGCTTTGTTTAATTGTGTCTTCTTTAAACATACTGATTATGAAAAAGAAACATTCTAAAGAAACCTAGGGTGCTTTTACATATTTAATGCAGTTCTCTGGACCGGTACACTGGGGCACTTCCCCAGATTCCAAAGAATACGGTTTGCATTCACAGTTGTAAACTTGTAAGCGTTTTCGCAGTCTGATGCAAAATTCTATTGCACGCACCACTAACGGTTAATAAGTAGAACTTCAAAGCCAAAATGGAGAACAACATCCCCTTTCTCGTTACTTTTATATGTTTACGCCAATTAATTAGTTTAACTAAGCTTTTCTTAAAGTTAGTAGTTAGTAGTCGTACTTCTCTCGACTGTTTCAGTGAGCGAGATTATTATCTCGTGAGCTCACGAGTCTCACAGAAAAAAATGGAACGCACTGTGTCATAATACCTGGTACCAGGAATCGTATCCTGGACAGACCTCCGCGACAGGTACCAGGATTCGCTTGGTCCAGGGTTCGGTTCCCTTTCACATATGCGTCCTGAAACGGATCAGGCCTCTAAACAGATCAGGCCTCTAAACGCTCCAAGAAACAGATCAGAGAGCCATATGTGAAAGCGCCCCTAGTAAATATTAATTTGGCAAGAATGATCAAGTATGATATCCAGTATGATTACACACAGCGCAGAAATATCCTCTTCTGATCTACTATGGTCTTGAGTTTGCCAAATTCCTCATATGCTTTCTTGGGTTTGAAGCATTCTGTATGTTGACAAGTCTTCCATTACTTGACATCCCAATTTAAAGACTTGCCATCCAAATTTCAAATACATATTTACCTTGATTGGGCCTGCCAGGCCTCTTTACTGTGATGGAATCCTGTAATTTCCATGAATAATGCTATGTGTGTCAATGTAGTTCAGCGAATTCAGATTGTTTTTGGCTTTTTGGCTTAGAAACATTAGTCGTTCACTCTCTCATTGGCGGGGTGGGCAGCTACAGTACCACTGTAAGAATGCTTTACCATCAAAGGCGGGAAGGCCACCAGATTCACAAGACCTTACACAAGACCTAATAACAGTCAATACCCTGATCTTTCGGTTTAATATACATGATATAATCTATGAATCATGCAAGCATATGCAGCAGGACACAGATCCTTATTGCTAAAAAAATATCCAAAAGGATGATGGCACATTTATTGGCTTATTCTGTATTTGGATGTATTTGTACATAGAAAGAATGAGACACAATTTCATGAAGCTGCGGAAACAGCAAACCTTGTTCAGAGCTCAAAGGTGTGACCATTTTGGTAGCATACGCAACCTAAATTTAAACTGTGACACCTGGAGCATTGGTGCGATCACAAACAATTGTTCTGGGGCAACTGTCAGTTGTTGTTTTTTTTAATAATATGAGCAACCTATCGCAGTCGGACAAACTACCACGTTTATTTTTCCTGTAACCATTCTAACCAACCAAAAATCAGCTTCACTTTGCTCCAGTGATCACTGGTCATAATTATCATCATTTCACAATCTTGATTGAAGATCAAGTGAGAGATATGAGCCGCCACAGTTTAATACATTAATGGGAAACACTAGCATACCTGTAGGCCTATTACTGTATGACTTATGGTTTGCGTCCAGCTAGTGAATGATTATCATTGATCCCACATATGGCAGTGCTGGCTAGCCAGCGACACTTAATATATTTAATTTTAACTGAATAGAGTTTAATGAAATGGCAGACAAGTAGCCTATACCCAACCAGTTGTAGGCCATGTAAAATGTGGCTAAGTAGCAGCTTACACCATGTTTTGGTTAAAGATTAACATTAACAGTGAGAAAATGAGGTTTTCATATCGTCACATTGTTATGCGAGAAGAGCATAACGTGCACAGCCTTTTTGTCGCAAATTTTAAAAAAAAGATTTAGAAATAAATTTGTAGTCGCAGTGGCTTTCGAATATAAGTGTCCCAGCATCACAGTGTTAACCGCTAGGCCATGACGTAGCTATATTGCAATTCCACTGAGAAGGACAATATGGAGTGAAGTGGAATGCGGTGCCAGCCAGTGTTGGCTTACTGTACTCTGTCCCCTGCATAATTCAAACAGTTAACAGTTAATATCGTGAAATTTCTTAGCCTTTGCAATAAAAAGACGTTCTTATATGTAAAAAGAACGTTCTTCGCATAACGTGCACATTGTTCTTGTCAAAAAATAAATGTTAAAACGTCTCTGCATTTGAATGGATCTCTATGAGAATTGGGTGGGACTAGATCTAGCTGTAAATTACACTGGAACAGTATGGAAACACATGGTTGGCTAAATAGGACTCTAGGTCATCAAGGGTCTGACGTATCAAACAAGCCTTAAATGATCACTCTGCTGCCAGAAATACAGTAGATATGGTGGATAACTTCTCCTGACTTATTTTTCCAGAGTTCAGTAGGAAAATTTGTCAGGAGAAACAAACCTTAAAGTGATCCATCCATATCTACTGCATATCTGGCAGCAGAGTGATGGTTTGAGGATTGTTTGATACCTCAGACCCTTGATGACTTACAGCCATTTTACCAATCATGTATTCCATACTGTTCCAGCATAATTTACAGCTAAATCTAGACCCACCCCCCAGTTCCCATAGAGATCCATTTAAATGCAGAGACGTTATAGTATCGCTTGTAAGAGTACCAGAAAATAAGATATCAAGAGTCTTTTGATGTTGTTGGGTCACAGACATCAGGAAGTCATGGCATGCAAAGGATATGCGACCAAATATTAAAAATTTAGAGGCACAGTCAACTTAGTGTATGTAAACTTCTGACCCACTGGAACTGTGATATAGTGAATTAAAAGTGAAATAATCTGTCTGTAAACAATTGTTGGAAAAATTACTTGTGTCATGCACAAAGTAGATGTCCTAACTGACTTGCCAACACTATAGTTTGCTAACTAAGTGTATGTAAACTTCCGACTTCAACTGTAGGTATGGGGCATGCCCCGCCAATCCCACTTCTAAATATTTGATTTGAAGTTTTTGATTGACATACATTTTCAACCAAATATAAGTCATTATATAAAAGATTTAAGTTTGGTTAACATTTTGTTCTCTTAAGATTTCAAGACTTTTAACATTTAATTGTCATTTTATTCCAAAAACATATGTCCCTAATGGTCCTTTGTGCAAAATGGAAGGCTTACCCTCTAGTCTTGTTGTTTTAAAAAAAAAATGTCCCCCGATGATTCTAAAGCATACTTTAATGTCTGTTGACTTGTATAAGTCCAGCTACAAAGTAGTATTTATTTTAGCTTAGCCTTTCAAGATTCATAACCTTACTTTTGTCTTTGAAGTTTTTAGCTCAGATTTCTTGGGTATGACAGTACACTAATAATGTTCTGACGTGGATGGGGTTGACAATGCAGCTTTCCTCTTTATCATGGCAAGAATAAATATTACATTAAAGCTCTCAACGTATGCATACTTTGGACACCACAGGACCGACAATAGATTTTCACATTGCTTAAAAAAGGGATGTGGTTTCTTGAAACGTGACGGCACCAGTGCCAGGATACATAGTCACATAACTGGGGAGGGGGAACATGCTTTTGAAAGCAGTTAACCGTGATCAAAGACGTAGTCACTCATGTCTGGTACATTCTGGTATTGCCTCGGTAATGGGTGAGAAAGATGTTGAGAGCTACTGATTTTAGTGAAAAGTTTTTCTTTCATATGCATTCATGATTATATTTCCAGATATGAAATATTTATGGGTAGGAATTTAAACTTCGCACTCTCTAAGACTCTCCAAAGTGCCCAGTCCCTGAGCTCCAAGCCTCATGGATTGGAATGAGCTTTGTGGTTTTTGATTTAGCTGACCTCGCTCCAAATACACTTTGCGGTTTCATATTGAGTGGTGCTGCTTCACATATTTGCACTCCAGAGTCTTGTCAATATAGAAGATGAGTCCCTTTGCGCTCATTCCTCATCTCTTCATTTTGTTGAACATTACTATATTTGTTTGCTGATGGTAATTACATTAACGGAATACAGCTGTGTGGAATCCATGCTGTGTTCACATGTGTGTTATCGATGCTGGCGATTAAGCAAAGGTAGCCTTGGTACAAGGCACTGCAATTCCAGTGACTAACGGAAGTTGAGAAAAGGAGAGGGATTTGTGATGAAGAGTGCAAACATCATATGTGGGACAGGGATGTATTGTATGTTGTGTCTTTGTGATCTGTTTATCGCTATCTTGTGTCTCTGTAATTTGTTTATAAACCCATCCTATTGTCACAATAATCAGTGTGGTGGGTTTGCCCAGAATATGCTAAATTCAGTTCATTGCGGGGAGACCTACTGCTGTTCCAAGGTAGCTTGAGCAATCTATTAACTCATTCAATGCCAGAGTGTTCCAGAGCTCAATACTCCCTGCAGTGCCAAGCCAATATGGCTGCCAAAATTCTAAATTTTCAGATTGATCCTGTCAATGTGCAAACCTCTAAAAAAGCACATTAATTTACCTATTGAACCTATTGGTGATGTGTAATAGTGGAAACAGTTTTCCATCAAGATCAGCTCTTGCTTGAGAGATTTTAAGTTGGACACAGCTGGGCAGTTTGGCAATCTCTGTTGTGACACACAACCAATGCTCTGTATTATTTGAGTCAATGGATAAACAATAAACTGAAGAAACACATATGTGACCTGCTCCATCATTTTGAGTTGCTTTGACCCAGAAACACATTTTGGCTTTTATACTTTAAAAAATGAGAGTCTCAGCTTTCTGTCGTTACTAATATTCTTTCTACACCAAACATTATGCGAGAACCGTGTTTTTGATTTATTCAAATAAATTAGAGCTGTAGCAATCCGCTGAGTTTGTTACAGAACGTTCATTCAGATATACAGTTGTGTTTAAATAAATAGCAGTGCGTTAAAAAAAGTGAATAAAGTGCAAATATTTTTTAATAGCTTTTAGTTCCATATTGCAAATGTAGTGGAAACATTACACATTCAATTCCAAATCAAAGCATTAACAAATTTTATCAAGTCTGCGTTATTCTTTTACAGGAAGCAAAGAAAAGGAATATTAACTCAAACACTTACTGTATAAACTGAAGAAATTTTTCAAGATTTAACTTCACTTTAAATTACTGAACTAATATTTAGTTGCATAACCATTGTTTTTGATAACTGCTGCGGATCTGCGTTGCATCGAGTCAACCAACTTCTGGCACCTAGAAACAGGTATTTCAGCCCAGGATGAACGAACTACATTGCACAGTTCCTGTGAATTTTTGGGTTTTGCTTCAGAAACTGCATTTTTCATGTCACCCCACAAGTTTTCAATGGGGTTGAGGTCAGGGGATTGAGCTGGCCACTCCATTATCTCAATCCTTTTTGTCTGGAACCAAGATGTTGCTCGCTTACTCGTGTGTTTGGGGTCGTTGTCTTGTTGAAACACCCATTTCAGGGGCATTTCCTCTTCGGCATACGGCAACATAATCTCTTCAAGTATTTTGATGTATTCAAACTGATCCATGACCCTTGGTATACGATAAACACCGTAGTATGAAAAACATCCCCATACCATGATTTTTGCGCCACCATGCTTCACTGTGTTCACAGTGTACTGTGGCTTGAATTCAGTACCCGGGGGGTCGTCTGACGTACTGTCGACGACCACTAGACCCGAAAAGAACAATTTTACTCTCATCAGTCCACAGAATGTTACGCCATTTCTCTTTGGGCCAATCAATGTGTTCCTTGGCAAATTTTAACTGATTCTGCACATGCCGTTTTTTCAACAGTGGTGCTTTACAGGGGCTTCTTGCTGATAGCTTAGCTTCGATCAAACGTCTTCTGACTGTAACAGCACTTACAGGTAATTTTAGATCATCTTTGATCTTTCTGGAGGTGATGATTGGCTGAATCTTTGCCATTCTGACTATTCTTTGATCCGTTTTAACAGTAGTTGCTCGTTTTCTTCCGCGTGTTTTGGGTTTTTGTTGCCATTTTAAAGCATTTGAGATCATTTTAGCTGAGCATCCTATAATTTGCTGCACTTCTTTATACGTTTTCCCCTCTCCAATCAACTTTTTAATCAAATTACGTTGTTCCTCCGAACAATGTTTGGAACGGCCCATTTTACTTAGCAATTCAGAAGGAAATATATTTTATAACAATGTGTGAAACATTTGCTTCCCTTCTTCCTTAATAAAGGACAATTAATGACACCTGTTTTTTCACAGAATGAATGAATTCTCTAATTAAACTCCACACTGCTATTATTTTGAACACGCCCCTTTCAATGAATGAATCAATTACTCAGAACAAGCAGCGTGCATGTCATGACAGTTGGGTCTGTTGTTTTTCTATTACACTACTACATCTACAAGTAAATTATTTGCCATGCAGAAATATCACTACTACTAATAACAGTGGTTCATCAGGTTACTGATGTTCTACTGCTATTTTTTTGAACACCACTGTAACAGCTCACCCACGTTATCTTGGACTATGTGCAGAATTTAGGCATGTTGTTGTGTTTGTACCTTGTAACTTGTCAATGTACCGTTAGACGAACAAGAATACATTTTTTGATTCGGATGGCTGTTTGTTTATCGTCACTCTCAACAGGTCACACATCTTCCAGGATCAAAGTAAAAAATTATTCTGCTAAGAGCTCGGCCCACTGCTTGTTAGTGGTTGCTCTTCTAGCATTGACTGAGTTTGAAACTCAGACAATATCTTCCTCCGGAGAGTCCATTTTCATTAAGTCTAGCTTGCTAGCCTAACGTTAACTTCCCTGAGGGAAAAAGTTGAGTAAAATTTCAATATCAATGAAGTCCCTCTCCCGTGGGTGAAACACAAAACTTATCTTTGATGGGGCGATAACGTCTACTTGAAAGATTAGACTTTTCAGCCAACTGCACTGTATCTTTTAACATAGCCTACCCACAATTGTTCATTCTCGTTTTTTTGGTAGGTTACAACTTACGTACTAGTTAAAAAGTTACTAGTTATTTTTTAAAGTTTACACATTTTGGTCGACATAAGTCACCTGTGGCACTTTAGAACACTGGTATTTTTGTTGACTTATGTCGCCCATGGCACGTGATCGGTTAAGTGACTGACATTTCAGCAAATGTGAGAGAGAATAGCCAGAAGCTGACCTGTCCACCCGCTGCCACAGATGCTAAATATGGCCAGAGGCAGGGATGTAGCCCTGAGTACTATGCTCTACTAGCTCTTGCAGTCAACTGCCACAGTCACTTTACTCCCAGTTTAATTTAAAATTAAAAGTGGATTTGATGTTTTGCAACTTTCATACTGTAAGCATTCTGTGTATTTCTCACATTGAGCTCAATATGACACACGTGGTGCTCATGTACTAGTCTGATTAGCAGGTGGGTCTTTGTGAGTCTTTGAGATTAGCATTGGGAATTAAATGAAAATTGTGATACTCAGATGATACTTCTGATACTGAAGTTCTTAATAAAAACAATATTTAGATTATGAGTTATTGTTTTCATTTATGTTTGTAAATATATGTTTAAAGGAAGCAACAAGCTGGCCTTTTCACAGGAAAAGGGGCATCACTGAATAAAAAATAAAAAAATAATATATTTTTTAAATACCCCCCATGCCCTGCAAGCCTGTCTCATTCATTACAGTTAATTCTGGCTTAATTGCCGGCTCTTTTATCCAATAGAGTACATTATTACATTACATTACAGTCATTCAGCAGACTCTTTTATCCAAAGCGACGTACAATAAGTGCATACAGAGACGTCATCAAAGTTCCTACAGAACAGACAAGACAAAGCACATCCTTCCCATAATGTAGCAGCTATCCCTAGTAATGAACGTTGACTGTAGTTCACAGTAAGCTGTTATAACCTTAACAACGGTACATGCAATGTCTTATTGGATGCTTTGAACAATTGATTACAGCCCAGCATAATGGCAGTTTTCGTTTCAACGGTCTAGTATTACACAAGCTCTATAGCGAGAACTTTGTGGAGCACCCGTACACTGTACGGGTAGTTAATTTGCACTTTCTAAGCTATTTGGAGCAGCTGAGCTGACACAAGTAAAAAATTGTCACTCTGTCAAAGCAAAAATGACCCAGACACTGTCTATCAATTAACCCTAAAACATATTTGTCTGTATATCCTTTCCCTTCTTTGCCAGACACGCCTCCTCCTCTTCCTTAAACACAAGAACACATTCACATTGTTAGAGGAATGTAGTCACTGGAAATCTGGAGATGTTAATGTACCTCCAGAGTTAATTAAATTTAAATAATGTGCTTTAAATTGGATGGCATGATATAGACGGTCAATCCAACTTTTGCATCTTTTTCTTTTTATGACAGCTGTTTGATAATTGCAAATAGGCTAGGCCAAGGAAAATAAGACCAATATTATGTTCAAATAATGCACACATTATTATGTTCAATCATCCATTTATGGAAAAGATTCAGTATTTTTCATAATAATCTATAGGTGGCGCTAGACATAAACCACCTTTTTTTCTGAACAAGGTTGAGCGGGAAAAAGATGTGTAGGTGAAAACTCGGAAGTGCCATTTGCGCGTGATTATCTCAACTCTGAATCTGGCCATAATACATCAGTGTAATGAGCTGGATGCAGTGGATCATAGTTCAGTTTTTGGGGAGATTGCACTCATTTTCTATGACGCCAATATTTATGGCATGACCACTCTGCAATTATCATTTAATGATGGCATCTAATTAATTTCAGGTTGCAGTTTGCAGGGTCTTCAGGGTAGTATTCACTTCTGTTTAGCTTATTCATATGAGCATGTTACTGTGCCCAGATGCTGAGATGAAAGACAGGACAGACACAAATCATCTCACACAGACGGATCCCTGTCTCTAAAAAGGCAGATACGGAGAGATTTTTTTCCTCCTGCATGAAAAAAGCTGCCAAAACACTCACTCGTATTCCTTATTTTGAGGGTTCAGTCAAATGACAGATCTGGAAATAAGTAGCCACCATGTGTTCCACATTTTCCATTTGTAGAGCACCGTGCCTTCAGCTGCCCCCTAGACCTCAAACTCATTGCACTTTTTGACTTGCCTTGGCAGTTAATCTCTGTGGAGACAGCTCTGAAGAAGTGAAGTCAAAGGCACACTCAGTCGCTGCACAACATCTGCCTTCATCGCTTCAAAATAAGAGGAGTGAAGTAGGGTGAAGTAGGTCTAACTGCCAGTTTGGAATGAACCGTTCCTTCAGTCACAAAGGTAGAGTGATTAACTGTATTTACTTTGGCCCTTTTGAGGCAATTTCCTCCTGGTTTCTACTAGTTTTATTTAAATGTCGATATATAAAAAAATATTCCCTGCACATCCATGGTTTTAAGTTCGAACTGAAGAAGAAGCTGTATCATACAGAAATTTGCTACAGAATACATTTATTTCAGAATAGTCACATACAGTATATATATAATAACCATAACATACGTCGCCTAATGTATTTAAATACGTTTAAAAAAGAACGTACGAAAGCGCGTGTGTATTCACACAAGTACAGCAACGTATTTCAGCCCTCAGTGCGAGGGGTGGTCACTGCGGAAATGTCGACTGTATGGGACTTTGGCGAAATATAACAAGATAAACTCTTCAGGGTTCATGAGAAAACAGCTGTAGCTGAATATACTGGTAAGTACTTGGTTTCTTAAACATATTTATACGAGAGAAAAATATTTTTATACAAAAAATGAGGTGTCTTCTAAACCGAAAGTGCATCAAGTACTGTATATAGTACAGTAAGCAAGGGAAAACAGCGAATACTCATTTGTACAACGTTTTAAAAAAATATTATTGTTTATATACGTGAACATGATTTTCTTAGCGTGTATAAACGGTGCATTTGATGCATTTTACAGTCTGTGGCTGTTGCCAGAGGAGGGTCGTAAGTGCTGTGGGTTACTAATAGCACCCTCCTAATTTATTGCATGGCAGTGTAACTGGAGAAGCTGAGGTTTTCGCAAGAGGCTACCCTTTAAAAAAATACTGCGTCAAAATTTTCGGGGTTTTCTTAAAGCTGTAGTTTATAATTTCAGATGAACATGAATACTGTAATTGAGACGGATACGTCTCAAACCACTAGGGGTGAAGTTTATAGGGTTAAGGCCAGTGAGTCAGTGCACCTTAATGAATCGCCAGTCTGTTTTAATGAGGTCTTGTCCACGTCTATGTGACCCTGATCTTTCCAGTAAGTTAATAGAAAGGTTTATTTAAAGGTTGTATCAGCGATTTTGGGTGACGTCACTTCTGAAGCGAAATCCCAAACAAACAGAGCCAGCTCCAGCTCAGAGCCAATTATGTTATGTTTTAAAAAATAGTGTTCAAGCATCCAGAATTATAACCACGTTAATAACGTTTGTAAGAAACCAAACCGTTTGTAAATCCGTCAAGATTTCAGCGAGATAAGAGTATTAGCGTTTGTGCAGATCATTGTGATTGGTTGGAATACTGTTTATTTTGGTTTTGAGTGGTTGGTAGTACCATTTGTTTTTGTGTACGATCTCGGAGCATAGGCTGCCTACAGAGACGCGGTTTTTTGACGGCCTGCTTATGGGGCGGGCAGCTAGCGGATCGTGAGGAAAAATCAGATGAATGTGATCATTTATGTTTCCACCCAAAATCGCTGATACAACCTTTAAGTCAATTTATTAAGTGATACACTGTATAATCATGTCCTACCTAAATAGGTAAAGGAAACAAAGGTTGGCTGCTTTGCTATTGAAGAACCTTCTACTTTTACACTCATGTCTGTGACAGTCAACCCCACTGTCAGTTCTGTCAGTTATTTCCATCTTTAATTGAAATCGACATTTGTATATCAATTTTCTTATGATGTGGCTCCTAGTTTTAAAGGTGTACTGTGTAGGATTTTTAGCCTGGCTGTAGTCCTGTGTTTACAATCAAAAAAGTCTCCGCCTCCGTTCTAAACCCCACCCACTCCCCTCCATTGAGGCAGAGATTGTATAGCACAGGCAAGAAACAGGCGAAAAATGTCAAGCAAAGATAAAATGAAAATAACGTTTTCAGCAACATTGTTCTATACGGTAACAGCAATTGGGTAGTGTTAAAGTCCTCAGCTCCCCAACATCGACCCCTGCTTCATAATGTATTCATTCATATAGCCTACTGTACATCGCTTTGATTAAAAACATCTTCTAGGAAGCATGTATCTGGCTCATCGTTACTGCCGTCTCCGACGAACGCAGCTGTAATTGGCAATTCTATGTTCGGAACGTAAATGTTGCCAGTGGTTTCATGGATTTTAACGTGAAGCCTACTGTTTTCCTAGTGTGAGAGTGGATGACATAGCTTACAACATCAAGCTCCCCTGATCATTTAAAAACACTCTGGAGCTGTAATAATTCATATAGGCAGAAATTACACTAGGTTGATAAAATCATAAGTTTTAAAGACTGATTTTATTTCATTATAGGCCTATAACTGCATTAAACCCATTTGCAAGCTTAATTGTGATCTCAGGACTGCTTCTTGTTTTAAATCGTGGCAGTGAGAAATTCAGCCAGCTCAGTGCCCTAAATCTCAGTGTTTGGCTAACATTATTCTGAAATGTAAGACAACAAAATTCCTTTGTTTGAACGATACCCTTAGCTAGCTTGCTAGCTAACGTTAGCCTCAAAACAAAGAATACCTTACCTAGACACACATTGTTTCAGTAAAATATCTACCTAGCAATCTAACGCTAGCGAAGTTTGAACACATTCATTGATTCAATCACAAAATGGAATAAACTCTTCCAAAACAGGTATCTGGTATCTGATAGGATAGATAACTAGCTAGTAGCCGTGATAAATTAGCTAAGGTTAGCTAACGTTAGCTGAAGCTCAATGCTTACCTGTTCAGGAGAAAATTAGCCAACTCGGCATCCGTCTTGAAAGCCGTCTGGGCTCTAAGCTGTCTCCATCTTTCAAATGCCAGTCCAAGATTTACCCGTGTTTTAGCATGGCTCTGTTCGTGGAGCTGTTTCGAAAGAGGACGAGGCTTTTTAGGTTTGGTAGAATCTAGTACCATCGCAGTTGATCCAGTTTGTTTGCTTGCTTCCATAGCTGCAGCGTGCTGTGTTTGTGTGCCAATTTGTTTCATATCAGGCAACCCGGGGTGACGAAATGGGCAGTGGGCGGAGTCAACTCGGAGAATAGTGAATCACACAGGACAAAAACGGACGTTCCGACCCGGAATGGAAATTTCAAAGGAGAATATACTGGCTGTAGCATTGTTGTCGGAGAAGCAAGTATTTCGATTTAGCATGTTTCCTTAATCTCTGATGAAATATCATGGTCATTTTATGATTTAGTACCGTAAATTTGTTACATATAGCCCCTTTAACTTCAAAATAATATATTAAACAGTCAATATTTTAATCTTTTAATCTTTTAAACTGCATACATAATATTGCCACCATTGTACACCAAAGTATCAGACCGTAGACATTTTTCCCTCAGCATCCTAACCGCCATTTTTAATCAATGTGTTTTTGTTTTTTTTTACCATGATTACTTGCTTTTGCTATCCAGGGTCAGAAGAGCAGAAATATGCCAAAACGTAAATTTTATAATGATTTATTGTAACAAATATTTGATAATTAATATATTTTAGCTACCCACTTCACTCCAAGAGTTGAAAGCTATTTGATGGAGGCTTTTAAAGAAAATCTTTCCCCAATACACGGTATAGCTAACGTCTTAACTGCTTGACTTTAAAGGGGATGAGCTTGGGGTTAGGCCTGTTTTTCACATTGGCCAACTGTGTGACATTTCACAGTGCAAGTTTGAGCAGTCATCAGCAGGGAAGTTGGAGACCCTTGTTTTTCTTTCATGAAAAGTTCAGAGGACCAACAACCTCTGTCAGTCACCAGTCTTTTACGAGGAAAATAGATCAGCGAAATGGACTCCATAGCTTTCACAGCTTTGTTCAGCATTTCATGGTAAACTCAAGAAGATAATTAAAGTGACGCTTCATACATCTTGAAGCCAGCTCTCCAGCAGTGTGCTCAGGCTCTTTTATTCTGAGGACGCAGTCACCCATAGGAAGGAGACCGCAACAGACAGACAGAATCACTGTCTGCTCTTCATCCACAATTGCCCTGCACAGTAGACATTGGAAACAAGTATGAATGTATTTATAATGGCAAGTGACAGATGCCCTCCTCACCATTATAATAATATATGATTGGGAGGTGATGTTGGTATGAGGTACTTTTACATGACCACTGAGGTCACAGAGTACATGAAGGAAGCCTCTACTGTGTATTGCATCAGCTGACGAGTGAGAGCGTCAATCATGTCTGCTGGTCTTGCTGGTCTTATGTAACTGTCTGGGTTGAACACATCAACATTCAGACATATAGCACTAATGATGTTATGGTGTTCTGACAGATCATAAAGAGAGGCCTTTGGTGAAGTGGGCAACATCAAAGTAAGAGGTGGCAAGGAAAACGTTTTTATACCAATATATGGTTTGTTCCAATCAAATGAATAATTAATTAATGACCAGACATTCCACAGTAAATGAACAAGATGTTTTTTTGATGTGCTCCTATTTATTCTTTAAATGTTGACTCAAAACTAGGGTATACCTTTCGTAGATGGTCAGCATACAGCATCTTGTGTATCAATGTGGGGATTTCATTAATCCATAAGAAAATGCATCATTTTCAATGAATACCATATTCAGATGTACTTTTAATTAGTATTTTTATTTGTATTTATTTACAGCATAAACAAGGAAAAATTGTTGTTATAAACCATTATTGCCCAGATGAAAACAAAGGTTTGTTCCCTTCCACAAGTTATTCTGGATTTGTCTGAGACTCTCAAAGAAAAGAAAGAAGGGTATTTGGCTCAATCTCCAGGTAGCTTTATGCAGCACACTTTGAGGAGAATAGAATAATATTTTCTACACAGTCCAATAAGGCAGGTCTTTTTTTCCCTGGATGGAGCTGAATATCTCTTGCTCAGCTGATCACAATATTAGCCTATATAATGGCATATTCACAAATGATGCCTGTGTTGTGTTGTGTTGGGCAGAGGGAAGTGGGACTGACAAGCTGTTCCCCAATGTGTGAACACAGAATAAACACAGTCAGGCTCATTATCCCCTTCTGGAGGGAATGGTCTCTAAAATGGACTCTTCAGTGCATGTTCAAGATGGGATTCACAGGGAGTGATGAAGCAAACAGTTAACTGGAAAGTTGAAGAGCTAAATGACAGATTCTTGTTGATATAATATAACAAGGATTTTTCAGCCACACATTCATGCTGCAAACCTCCCGCTCCACCTCACCCGAAAGGTGCTCTATTGGATTGAGATCTGGGGACTGTGCAGGCTATTGGGAGTAACCTGAAGCCACTGTCATGTTTGTGGAACCAGCTTGAGATGAAGCCTGCTTTGTGACATGGAGCATTATCATGCTGCAAGTATCCATTTCAAAAAGGGACGACTGTGGCTGTAATGGGATGCACATGGTCAGCAATAATGCTTAGGTATGCTGTGGCATTCAAATGATGCTCAACTGGTTTTAAGGGGCATGCACCATCTGCATGTCACAGCAGAAATCGAGATTCTTCAGCCCAGGCAACATTTTTCCAATCTTCAGTTGTCCAGTTTTGGTTATCACATGCCCCTTGTAGCCTCATCTTCCTGTTCTTAGTTGGCAGAAGTGGAACCCTCCGTGGTTTTCTACTGCTATAGCTCATCCGCTTCAAGATTTGATGCGTTGTGCCTTCAGAGATGTCCGACTCCATCTGCACACCACTGTTGTAAATTTGTAATTTGAGCTGTTGTTTTTGAGTATTTGTGGCCTTTCTGTTAGCTTGAACGAGTCTGCCCATTCTCCTCTGCCCTCTCTCATCAACAAGGTGTTTTCCCCCAAATAACTGCTGCTTTCTGGATGCTTTTTGTTTATCGCACCAGTCTCTGTAAACTCTAGAGCCTGTAGTGCATGAAGAATGCCAGCTGTTTCTGAGATGTTTGAACCACCACATCTGGCACCAACAATCATACCACAGTCAAAGTCGCTTATATCATGCGTGTTGCCCATTCTCATGTTTGGTCAACCTCTAAACCTCGTCACTATGTTTGCTTGCATTATATATTGAGTTGTAGCCACATGATTCACAATTTGGAGGACAAGGCTATTTCCATGAACAAGCAGCTGTATATATGTACAGTATATACACTAGCGTTCAAATGTTTGGAATCACTGAGACATTTTTTATGTTTTTGAAAGAAATTGATACTTTTATTCACCAAGGTAGCATTAAATTGATCAAAAAATATGGTCAAGACATTGATAATGTTAAAAACTACAATTTCTATTTCATTCCATTTCTACTTTAGCAATTGTAGCCATTTTTACACATAGCCCCCCCCCCCCCCCCCATTTTAGGACACCAAACCAAACCAAACTTGAGGACGTACAGCCATTTAGCCAACCATATGTTCCATACTATTCCCATGTAATTTACAGCTTAATCTAGTCCCCCCCCCAATTCCCATAGAGATCCATTAAAATGCAGAGAGGTTAAAAAAGAGGTGATGACTTAAGAGTACCTAAAAATTAGATATCAAGAGTCGTTTGATGTTGTTGAGTCACAGACATCAGGAAGTCATGGCATGCAAAGAATATGCAACAAAATATTAAACATTATTTAAACATTTATTTAAATTTATTAATTACTTTTGGTTCCCTAAAATGGGGGTGGGGGGGGGGGGGGTGGGGGGTGGGGCTATGTGTAAAAATGGCTACAATTGCTAAAGTAGAAATGGAATTAAATAGAAATGGTAGTTTGTAACATTATCAATGTCTTGATTGTATTTTTTTGATCAATTTAATGCTACCTTGGTGAATAAAAGTATAAATTTCTTTCAAAAACATAAAAATGTCTCAGAGTGATTCCAAACTTTTGAATGCTAGTGTATGTATATGCACTGTATATCAGATCAAAAACGTCTACGACGTAAAAAAAAAAAAAGGGCCAAGTTGCATTAAATAATTTAGGAAAGTTTGGATAGCATTGCTTTGGAATAGAGCTAGTTTATTTAGTGTGAGCTACGATAGGCAATATTGGTAGTTGTAACTTGGCCACATTTTGATATCAAGACTTTTAAAGGCAGGCCTAGTTTTTGCAAGTTGGAATTAAGAACTTATAGACAGCACTATGTAGGCTATGCGTGAGTAACTTGGCTTTTTTTACATCGTAGACGTTTTTGATCTGATATCACTTATTTTTTATAGCTAACTAATGATGAATAATGCATGAAGATAAACACGGAGAGAGACATGCATTCCAAAGAAATGTATGCAGACATTCGCTTAACCATAACGCCCTCTATTGACAAGAATGAGAACAGTTATCCTATTACAGACAGCACACAATTACATTAAAAGAGTTTGTAGATGAGCAGTATTTAATCACCTGAGCTATGGATCATGAAGAAGCATGTAAATTAATGAACCAAGTCTACATGGAGACATGCACAATGGGCTAGACGCAAACACATCCTAGCTGAAAGACATACAGCCTAAATAGCTAGTACAGCCTAAATAGTTTGCATCAGTAAAATATGGAAATACAGTTTTAAAATAGGGCTATTTGTATTCTATGAAATACATTTAACGTTAGGCTATTCAACACTGGATTGCCGGATGCGTAACTCCAACCTTCCATGTGTGGGCTACGAGCTAGCGAGCGAGTTTGTGAGTTCATAAGCACAGCAGAATTCCTTCGCAGTTTTTTTCCCGGTAGTGTAGAACGTTACCTGCGGGAAATGTTTTGGTACCGGACAGCTAGGTTTAGTTTAGTTTTCTGTAGTGCAATGAATGTAGGCTATACTGGGAAATAGTGACACGTAGAAACTCCGTATTCGGCAGAAATCGTCACGAACCATCTACCAATAAATTTAAAACACAGTGTTTGTGATTTCCACTAATAGTTTGGCTGCATTAGCAACAAATGTCTCAGTTGAGCAAAAAGATTCCGCCAGCGTCACCTTCTACGCAAAGGGGTTAAACTAACTTCTACTTGAATATTAAATGAATAAAAACAGAACTTCATTTTGATGCTCTCAGTGCAAATGCAGTGTGCTGCTTCATGCTGATAATGCAATGATCAGAAATGCACTTTTTGTTGGACAAAATATAAGTACTTGACAGGTGGCAAAAAGCAGACGGATGTCACTTTTAAAGGAAATCATAAAGGAATTATAATGTGAATGCTACCTTCTGATTTGTCAGACAGCATACACATATTATCAAACTGAATCAAGTGCATTGTGTAAATAATAGTGCATGATGTAAAATGTAGAGTAGGAGCTTATGTTCTTTTTTTGCGGACAACGTACACATTCCTCTAATTGGTCAATTTGGCCCCAAGTGTGGTCACTTGCAGTCATGTTTTGACTCCCTGCCGTGGGACATGTCAGTGCAAGAACTTCAGCTGGAGAGTCATAGAGGAGGCCCCTTTATCACAGATTATTTAACAGATTTCCCACAAACATAAGAAAGTGAGCTGTCTTTAATGAAATCAATTTTCACAATGGGCAGTTAATTTTTTTCACCAAATTTTCTCCACTGCATTTCCTTTTTTTTTTTTTAATGAGCGGACCGTCCACCCTAGACAGGCAATTGAAATAAGCGACAGAGTTGCAAAAGTCAAGTGAATGGTTCAATTCAAATTAAGATACTGAATTAGAAGTAGAGACGACTTTTCAATTTACTACATTATATCAGAGTTTACAGAGCTGACCAAATGAAATTAGCATTTTACAGCCTCTATTCTACAGCACTATTGACATTATTAAATATTATTTTCTGGAATGTCTGTACTGCCAGTGGGCAACTGCTTTGTTGGTATTAAAAGATTTCAACCCAGAAAGTTCAAACTGCTCAGGAAAATATATTAAGAAGAGGAACAACAGTCAGTATGGAAAAACAACATTTGTACATGAGAGCCAAATTAGAGAGTTATTAATAATAACACAAAAATTATTTTCTTTCCACATCCAAATAAGTAGCAAGCATAGGGAAAGTAGTTTTGCCCCACAATAAATGAAAAGCAGTGACTGGCTTCTAAATATGGCCCAGTGAATGACCTGTATTGTTTTCCACAAACGTAATCCCCCAGGAGCAACAGCCAAATCAAAATTACAGGCTAGTTACTGTTAAAGGCCAGTGGGGCACCGCAACTCAAAAGCATATAGATGTACTTCAGAGCGGGTCATATTGAGTGCAATGCTGTGGGGAAAGAAATGTGACGACGGCCCCTCCCCTGCCCATTGAACCAAGGTTCTCACCATGTAGGTTAACTTAAAATCCAGTGCAATCTATTCTTGATATTCTGAAAATGGATCAAAGATACTGTAACATTTATATTTGTGTAATCGATCCTATGACCCCTCCCCCCGCCGTATTGTTGCATAGCTGGTGCAGTTAATGTCGAATTGGGCAGGTTTGCAAAGGCTGTTGAACTGCTGTCGAATACAGGGCTGGGAGCAAATGTCAGTATACTCACTGTGACTTGAGGTCTGTTCATTTAAAGAGTAAGTACACCCACTGTCTCAGACTGTCTCTGCCTACTACACAATTTTGAAAAAATACTTTGTGGGGTGAGTGAGGGAGAGGGGTGGGGGCGGAAGAGGTGTCCATCGTCATTTGCATAAATGAACATACAATGTACAAATGATTTTGTATAACTTTTGATCAAACTGTCAAACTAGACATTGCACATCAAATACACTGCCTGGCCAAAAAAAAAAGTCGCAGTTGCACCAGTCATGCATAGTGCCCACTGTACAAGCCTCTGGAGGCAGTGTTATGATCTGGGGTTGCTTCAATTGGTCAGGTCTAGGCTCAGCAACGTTATGCAGCAATAAAATGAAGTCAGCTGAGTACCTGAATGTACTGAATGACCAGGTTATCCCATCAATGGGCATATTCCAGGACGACAATGCCAAGATTCATCGGGCTCAAATTGTGAAAGAGTGGTTCAGGGAGCATGAGGAATCATTTTCACACATGAATTGGCCACCAGAGTCCTGACCTTAACCCCATTGAAAGTCTTTGGGATGTGCTGGAGAAGACTTCACGGAGTGGTTTGACTCTCCCGTCGTCAATACAAGATCTCGGCCAAAAATGTATGCAAGTCTGGACGGAAATAAATGTTGTGATGTTGCATAAGGTTGTCGAAACAATGCCACGACGAATGCGCGCCATAATCAAAGCTAAAGGCGGTCCAACAAAATATTACAGTGTGCGACTTTTTTTTTGGCCAGGCAGTGTATGAATCAAGATTCAGCAACTGCATGGCCTATTTCTCACCTCAGATATTATCAGAAACATATTATAGTGGACTATTTAGGTGGAATAAGAGAGTTTATGAACATGACGCCACGTTGTTCCTGCTTAAAATGTGGAGCCGAAACCTAAGGACCGTAGTGTGTCGTTTAACATTCAGGCGCCGGCTATTTCCATTGTGGGCGACAACCATTATCCATATGACGTAGAGGTACCTCCAAAGAGGTACTCTGACATCATCATTGGGGCGGGGGCAGTGTGGGGAGCAGAAAGGAAATTTCAACCGTTTGACGACCAATGCGAATCCGCCAATTTCGATTTCGTTTTAAGTATACTGGGGCCTTTAAGGTGAGGTTTTCGTGGTTTTGTTCATCATTCAGCACTGGGCTGCTGCTTTCTTGGTTGTCTGCTCCTGTGTGAGGTACACTGTACACTGTACTTTCATGTTGCAAAATCTGCAGCAATAACTTGTATGTTTTGTCTGTGTCTGCAGTATCTTCTCTGGTCATGATTTTCTTTCAACATATAGGTAGTGGCAGTATATTGCCTTGTTGTAAGGGTTCACATGTTCTGAGAAGCAGCTTTGAGAAACAAGTAATTGATTGAAGTACAAAGCTAGTGTGAAGCTGTCTGTGATGGCAAGTTGAGCTACCTAACCGCCAATAACACTGGAGCTCCTAACCACTGTATAATTTGCTGTTGTTAGCTATGCATAGAAGTGGCTTTCATACGTAATGACAAAAATGAGAAATGTCTGGCTAGTGCAAATTCCTTTTTCCATATTTTGTTTTGAAATGTGAGGCAAGCCCATTTGTAAACAGATAGAAACATGAATACTGCTGTACTTCATCTTGCAAGAGAACATACGTAGATAGATAACTGGGTCATTAGTTTCATTGCCAAGCAAGCTAATTAGCTGAACCTGCTTGTAACATAATACCTGATGCCCACGTGCATTCCTCCCTTACTGAAACCAGAATGGAAATACTGTGTGTACAGCCCCAGGGGGTATTGTATATACCTGCCAGGTGGGTGAACGCAGCCATCTTCATTATGTGTGAAAGCACCACTACGGCTTAACAAGATGTTTGTTACTAGTGCTATTTTCTAATATATTAATGTTTTCTCTCAGGTTCTCCACAATGGCCTAATCCAGGAAATGGACCACCCTACTGCCGGGAAGATTGCTGTACCAGGTCAGTGAGTGACTCTTCATACCATTATAGGCCATTGCCAAACAACCTAAATGCAATTTAGATGTCACAGTGGCTGGTTGATTGTCTGCATTCCCTTTGGGTAAAAGTAGATAAGCGCATTCATTGCCTCAATATTTATTGACCAATATCACAGAAACATGTGATAAGAACGCATGAGTAGAATCTATTTGATCAAACGCAATTTTTGTAAATGAAACAGTGTAATGTGTGCAAGGTTATTAACAACAGTTGTAACAGTATTGTAGTATGGATCCTGTTAAACTCAAGTATGTTCTGAACATCAATATTTATACATGAAATCATATTCAATGAAGAGTGTATGCTAGGGCTTAGTGATTATCATTTCCATTTCTCTTTTCTGAATATATCCCAATGTGTTGTCTTTATTCCTACTTACTATTGAATCTATGAGTGAAGAATGATTGGCATTTCAGTCTGTTTCTGATTATTTACAACTACAGCATTTTTTATTTGTATGACGGGTTCGTGAAAATATTATATTTTTATACACAATCTTATTTCCACATCTGGAGTTTCACAACTGCCCAATCATATTTGAATAGCTTCTATTGCTCTCTAACTTTAGCACAATGTTCCATATTAGCGTTAAGCCACCTTTCTGTACTTTAACCCATTCGGTTCAACAGACACTTCATGGATTCTGTTTTGGTACCAATTTGGCTACACAAAACTATGGCTATGCAGTTTTGTGGGACTATGGCTACACAGTTATTATTAGGACTTGCCCAGAATCCACTCTGTTGACAATCACCTGGCCATCAGCTCAAACAGGTCAATTTAAACTGTATTTGTGGTGCACATTTGGACATACAGTATGATGTATGACTTGAATTATAACCAAGTACAGAAGAAAGAACAAAACATTAACCTCTGAAAGAAGACATTGATGTTTTGCAGTGCTTTTTTGAAGTGTTTAAGCACCGTGTTTCCCCCCTTCAAAGGGGTGGACATAATTAGACGGACATTTTCCAAGGTTGGACATGAATGGGCTGTGGTGAACAAGAAAGAAAACATGTTCCTTAAGGCTTGCTCTCCGCATCGGTCATAGCATGGTTATTATAATGAGCAACTCTTGAGTGATTTCCAAAAGGGTTTTTTTTCAGGTTCCAACCAACCACAGAATGGTTGATTTAGTTCAAAGTGGCCTCTAAACATTTCTGAACCCATTGCTGGCATGTTCCCCCTGGGTTGATATACTGTACATTCTGGATGTGTTATTCCCACTTTATTGACTAGTCAGAATGTTTTTTTTTTAAATGTACATGGCTTATTTAAACAAATTAAAGTAATAATTATATTACATGCTTATAGCACACCACAAGGATCTTCTTTTTAAATAGTTATTAGCTGTTTAACTTTCTTACTTTAGAGCCATAGAAACCAGAATCTAGAATATATACTGACTTTTAAGCTCTGTTTCTTTGGCTAATTGAAACTTCATTTCCATCATTTTCTTGTGCAGTTGCCCGCATTATATGAATTCTGTGCTTCTTCACCCTTCCTGCATGTATGAAGCAATGGCTTCATTTGTGGGTGCATGTTCATGTCCAATTTTTCATAGAATTCTAAAAAGATTATGTATGCATCACAAATTGGGCCACTTTTAATATCAGTTGATCTCCGGAGCACTTTCATAAACAATCTGCGGTACACTTAGAAGGTTTTGATCTATTGTTTATTATTGTATGTCATACACATTGTTGCCTTCATCCCCAGCACAATCAAGGGTGGTTATAATTATCAGAAGGAGAGGAAAACCACTGCAACCACTGATTTTCATTTCAGAGGTCTGCTCCACTTCAGTAAATACAGCACAGATCGTTCTCATACTTGCCAGCCGCCTTTGTGACATGCTTAAAAAAAGATTAAAAGTCTGACGGAGGGGGTCGTTGTCAGTGCGCCCACAGTTCAGCCCCCTTCATTGTATAGACAACTTCCTTTCTTTTTGGTTTCCAAACTTGTTTATCAAACATTTGAAAGAAAAGAAAAAAATGTCTGTGTACATTTGCGAGCTGATCCACTGTAATTGCTGTCGTCTTTGTCTCATGAGCAAGAGAGCCTGAATAGATGTTTGGTGAATAGCAGTGAAAACGTGCTGTTCCAGGGAGCACATCCATTGTCTTTTTAAGGGAAAACGAGTGATGGAATTCCAGCAAACAAAAAGGGAAAGTTGGCCATTAGCTGCCGCATTTCTAAACATTATGTAATAAGAGGGCTTCAGATTTAATAAGAGTCACTTAAAATGGCTGCCAGGAAGAGGAGCTGGCCAGTAAATAATAGTGGGAGGGCCATTGAATGACATAATGTCATCTATCATCTGTCCCCCTCACATTTCTCTATTTATGAATTTGGAAAAAAACTAATGGCTATTTGCATTAAAGTAAAAATACCACTGGAAAAAGGCAACAAGGGCTTAAAGATCCCCATCAACTGGACAATACCTTTGCACTGTGTAACAGTGACTCTAATAGACTCCCTTTGTGCTGTCTCGCATGGGTCAGTGGGCAGAGGAGGGGGGGTGGGACCTTTGTAGATGGTTTTGTGCCGTTGATTGCGAGGAGCTCCCTCATTAATGAGTGTGCAAAACAATTTATTGTGAGGCATTTCCCAAAATAAACCCCTTTCTTTAAACTAACTGGCTTTGGCGAGAGCGCCGTTTTGGCTGTTCATGAGGCTTTTGTGAGCCACAGACTGAATGCCAGGAGTGAGGGTGGGTTTCCCCTTGCCCAGGTTTTACCGCTTTACTTTGTCTACATCCTTTTTTAAATCCCAAGGACAGGATTTCAACATTAGTGGCTCCTATAGATGTCAATGTTTTAAAGGAGCATACTTGAGGAGGGGAAAGCTGCTAGCAGGTTGGGTATTATATTTATTAAAATGTCTTCTGAGGGTAGCATTGCATGCGATTGGTTGTCTCAGCCATCCAAGCAGCGAGAAGGTTATGGTTAGGGTTATGGTTACGGTAAAGTTTGCAATGCTGCCCTCAGAAGACATTTCAATGTATAACACCAACCTGCAACTGCTAAAGGATCCCTGCTTAGAGAAAGTGTCAATGCTGCAGCTGCATTCTTACAATATTACACGAATAATTGATCAGTCAAGCAATTAAAAGCTGTTCTAACCTAAATCTTCCAAAAAAAAAATTAATTTGTTGTAAACCAGTTTTAGAAAAAAACAAGGGATAGAAATGTATGACATGTCAATTTAATAATCACATCGCTTTGGATAAAAGCGTCTGCCAAATGATTGTAATGTAATGTAAATTTGCAATGACTCCTTTTTCATCATAAAAACGGTGTAAGTACAACATGTTTTATTTCAAATCTCCCAACTGTTTGCTAGCTAGGTACCTGGCTATCTACTGCTAAAGGCAGGTATTTGACTTGTAAGAGTTATCTTTATTTAACAGGTTGTCAGAATCTTTAAAAAATTTAATCAAATGGATGGAATCAAGTCAGATTTGATTTTGTATTTCATCCTGTTAAAGAACAAAATTAATGTACAATTTCAAATATACAACTTTAGGGTAAGAATTTCATTGTAGAGTCCATTTGTCATTTGTTTCAGTAGGTTAGGTTAACTGATATATTTAGAAGACTGTAATTTATTTTAAAGTACATATCCATTCACTTAAGATTTAGCTTTGTAACTGAAGCTGTTTAAATTGACTGATGTTTTTAACATTATGTTGTATCTGTACTGTACACAGGGAAATTAAAAATGACCTCCTCTGAATCCAAACTCTTTGTCATGTTTACATAGAAATGTAAACTCTTTAAATCAAAAACGGGATTTACAATTCCTACTTTTGTAGACAGAACTATTGCAAACGGTTTTAATAAACAGAGGGCCGGGGATGTGATTTATTCCTCTAAATAAAAACAGGATATTTGAATCACCTCCGCGTTGGTGTTTGCCTAGATTTGCAAGATTAGACCTTAAAGAATGCTAAACAAATTTAATTTAGAAGAAACAAGGAATTTGCAATTACTGGCCTATGACCAAATAGAATTCAAGCAACTGACAACAATTTTCCCCTCTATCCCTCTGTAATGCCAAAGTGCTGGTACAGCCTTTGTACAGGACACTTGGATCTGAAAATGCAAGTATTGACGTAAGTCTATAATGTCTTCCAGCCTTCTTCAGTTGCAATGGATATGGAACTAGCTTTGATTTTGTCCGTGGTTGTAATGCTATTCTGCTTACATAAACATTGGCTTCCAAAACAGTGACAACATTGAGTGTTATTACATGTAAAGGTGAGCATTGAGAATAGGCCATTTTCCTTCACTACGAAGGAAAAAAATGTTGAAGGAAATAGGGAAACCGGAAGAGGAATGTGTGGGAATCCAGTGAATGTCAGAGAATAAAAGAATCATGAGACAATTAGCACATCTGGTCTTTATACAGTAAATACATGCCTGAGCAGCAGCAGAATGTTTTTTAACATCCCCACCGATTAACCTTTAGTCAATATATTCTTCCCAAAGAACATAGGCTCACAAGCACATCTAAACAAGCGGAATGTGAGCTCTGGTCCAAGGAGAAACTCACGGCAAGCACTATACTGTAATTTGTGATAAACATATAATTTGTAATTTTACCTAAACTGCAGAAATCAATGTTGTCCTCAAAATTGCTAGTTATAAACTGCACATATAATACACATTGCATAAACATTGTGAGATTTGATCTTTGAAATGTTGTGATGTTCAGGTTACAATTAGAATAGCTGACTGTAATGAAGGGCAGTTTGGTGTGATTATCTGTACAAATGTTACCCTGGATGCCACCTTGTGGGGGTGGGGATGAGGGTAGAAAAAAGTTGAAGAGTAACATTGTTTCAGTATCCCACAGTTAAAACAAGGCAAATCAGTGGGCTACTCAATACCAACCTGCCTGCCAAACATGAGAGTCAGCAAGTCAGCAACCACAGCATTTAAAATAACAACTGGAAGCCATTTTGCATAAATAAAACAAGAACAATATTTGAATTAAGAGGTTTTCAAAGTAGCCAACACACAATTTGAGATGATCGACAATCTGAAACCATGAGAATAGTTGAACAAAAAGGGGGAAGCAGTTATTCTCCCGTGAAAGCACAATTATGCAGGATTATCTACAATACCTCAGGTAATTACATAGTACAGCCAGTATGTTACCCAGTTCAGTCAGTGGAACAGCTCAGTTTTAGTTGTGGATGGCAAGGCAACAGATTTGCATAGACGTTCCTGACGTTAAATTTTTAAAAATTTTATAAAATATATATTTTTTTTTAATCTGTATTTTTTTTGCTGAATAGTGGCTGATGGTCCGGTGTTATATCGGGCAAGTGTACATGAAAAAGCATGCAATCTATCTGTGTAAATGACACCTGCTAACAGGTATCCCTGATGGAACCAACTGGTGTCAGCTTGAAGGATTTCCCCATCCCCGTTACATGGGGGGGGCACCTGTCCACCAGTCAATCCTCTTTATGACATCTGATGTGAGTACACCAAGCTGTTGCAGAGCACTATAATTAGAGGGCACTCTTGTCAATAGCTAGTCCTAAGTGAAAGATCCTTATGCAGCAGGAATGTTCTCTTTGTTGCATAGCAGGGAAGCATTGCCAGGTTTGTGCCTGAATATGGCATGGTTAGATCTTCATAAGAGGGTGACGGTGATATATTTGGAGTGAAATAATGTAAATTAGATATGATCTTTTGAAAGAAAGAATTGACATGAATGCGATAATTGTAGCCTGAAAAAAATATTTTAGCTTGAGTGACTATTCAAAAAGAGCAACTATTTTCTTCTTGAACATATCTATGAATAAAAATAAATATAAAATATAGCTGTAAGCAGCGATTCCCGGGGACCGAGTACAATAAGCAGCATTTGTCAAACACAGAGACTCCAGAATGGTGGTCAATTCAAGACAGGATTGACCCAAAAAGCAAATATTTGTTTCTAATCAGGGCTTTAGTCATTGTTGATGGTATATAAACCCGATCCCGTAAGGGCTTGTGTATTATCATAAATTCTTAATTTTCCTAGTAGCCTACTTAATTTTTATGGTGACATTGTGTTACGTGTGAAAACCATAAACCGAACAGAGCTGAAGTGCACATGCTTTTTGTCGCAAATGAATAAAGAAATCTTGGCCTCTAAACCGCAGCACCACAACATAGGTAGGCCTACACATAGACGGATGTTTTCTGTTGGCTTTCGTGTGAGATTGAGATTTGTGACGAGGTTTGAAAACAATTGTTTGTTAAAAACATGTAGCCAATGGCACAGTTATGAATTGATTTTTTACATTACTGCAACAACACGCTCTAAACCAGATCATATTTTGCGTGAGAACTGTATTTTCTGTGTCTGACAAATGGATGTTGGTTCCCATTGCCTACTGCGTAAACATAACCTGAAGTAAATCTTTCGTTGGTATTGAGTATCGTAGGCTACTGGATCATGTTGGCAGCCTTTCACATCTTTTAAGTACAAGTGAAACAGTGAACATTTAGCGCAACGCCTTAACTACAAAGCTACAGGCACTTTCACAGTTTTTTATGATATGTAGACAGCCTCTTAATCATAGATAGAGTATTTTTGAGATGAGGCCAATTTAAACAGACCTTCTCTTTGGCAGATTAAAGGTAGATATCCAATGGGGATAATTATTCTTTGAGGGTCTGGAGGCAGGAAAAAGAAGAAGAATAATAATAAAATAATAATATATATTATATTTAATATATATAAATATAAAAATAATAATAAAATAACCCAAGTTTGGGGCTTTATTGTGTGGATGTGTGGCATTGTACATGGATTCTGTGTGGTTACATGAGGTCAGAATGTACAGAAGTTAAGGGCTGTTTTTAAGGGCTGAGAGTCTGTTATTTCTGTAGGAAACCCTGAAAAGTGCCGAACTCTGCTGTATAGGTATGGGGCATGCCCTGCCAAGTCGTAACTTGGCGGATGGCATACCTGCCATCCCAAGATTTGTATCTCTATAGCGCCACCATGTGGCTCGATTGGGCAAAAACTGGAGGGCTCAAGTATTGCTGTTACTCCTATTAGACCTCCCAAGTTTCATTACTTTCTGTCACAGGGCTTTGGAATTATTACCATTTTTACTGTGATAAGCCACGCCCACTGAAAATTAATTGGCCTGTCATTCGGCCAGTTTTTGATATAGGCCTTAGAAAAGTAAGGCATGTATGAAAGCACGTGAGGTGAGTCCCTCTAACAAGCTTCGTACAAATTGGTCAAAGTTTGTAGGAGGAGTTACATTGTTTTACAAAAAATGCCAATTAGCGGAAAATCCAATATGGTGGACTTTATGGGTCCTTGACCAAATTTGTTTGGCATGAGCACATGTACACCAAACATGTACATATACACCAAATTTTGTGACTCTAGTTCAAACGGGGTGTCAGCAGTGGGCGTGTCAATGTCAAAATTTTGTCACATGCACTACAGCACCACCAGGTGTTCAATCTGATAATAATCTACAGGATCCAAGAGTTTGGCCATCCCAACAAGCCTGCCAAGTTTGGTGATTCTAGGCCAAACCAGCTCACAGGAATTGTAGGTGAAAGGGGAGAAAAAAAAAAGAAAAAAGAATCAGAACAAAAACAATATAGGGTACCAGCAGCTTCGCTGCTCGGTCCCCTAATAAAACTCAAAAATGAAGTTGCAAATTTGAGCTTTGAAGTTAAGGTAGATATGGATGCTATACCATTCCAAAAGCATGGAAGCAACTCTGCACTCTCCATTGTTTTGGCATAAATAGGTTATACCTTTTTTGTTATATTTATAATATACATACAGCCGTTCATTGTATGTGGGATATAAATAATTAAATAAATACAGTCCCATTTTAAACCCATTTATAGCCAAATGTAATATTAGTAAATTAGCTTAAAATATAAGTGAATTATCAGCTTAAACTTTAGAAACATAAGCATCCATTAGGGATGAGTTGCCTTTTTAAAGGTCAACATGCTTTTTTAGCTCTCTTTTTTAAATATTCTGCTCACTTTGTTTTTGACAAAAAATAACAAGATTAAGATTATGTTTGTGCTTCAGAATTAAATTGAAATGCATACATGATAAAGTATTGTTTGTTGTTGTTCATCATTTCGTGAATAAATAAATGGGCATTATCTTGCATTCTTCTTAAACACTGACCACCTCTCTTACTCAAGAGTAAATATTTCCTGGGCCCAAACTTATAGAACCTCAACCCCACTGCTGATATGAGTTCCATATTATCCTCCATACTTTTTCTCTGACTGTCTACTCCAGTCAACAACGGGAGTAAATTTGTCCACACCCACTGGATCATGTCCACTGGGACCTGTGGGGGCCAAATGCCTTTGCAGGGCTCTACCTTACTGTGTGCATCACCTGTCAAACCTTTCACCTCCAGAGAGGCCAGAGGCTACAAAATGTATTTACATCTGCCCCATGATTGTAAACCCAGCTGTAAAAATTTGGTCAGGGTTTAACAGGTATTGCAACTGGAGAAGGCTTAAACTGTGAAGTAACCATCTTTGTTTCATTTAGGTGTTTTGAGTACAAGATAGATAAGTCATAAATCCCTAAAATGAAAAGTAAACAGAAGTGTGACAAGTGTGAAATGAAATGGCAGTTGGGTGAATGTAAAGAGAAGTAGTGTGACTGCTGAAGAATAGTGCTACTGTTTTGCGTGGATAGAATTTCTGTTAAGTGTTCCTGCATAAGGCTCATTTGAAGCACAGTGACTATAGAGCCCAAGGGAATGCCTCTCACTGTACTTGCTGCAGAGAACTGGTGTGATTTAATAGTAAGATATCAGCTGTGTGGTTGACTTAGATTTGAACATTTGAATTTTTACTTCTGTGTAATGCTGGCACTCATTGAAAACATATTGTATGTCTATTGTCACTTAAGCTGTAGTCCCTGTCAGAAATATGACCATAAAATATTACATGTTTGTCATTTATTTTCCCAGCGACCTTCTGATTGATCTCACTTTATTAGAAACTCTTCTGAACTTGGAGCATTGAGTCAGGGTTCCTACGAAAAGACACGATTTCTAGAAACCGTTTGACCATCCGAGTGTTATAGAGACAATGTTTCCTTATTTTGAAACATGATACAAAACAGGCTTGGATCAAAACAACGACTCTGTATATTCTATGTTCTGGAAATCCACAGATGACACACATCACGCTAAAGTCAGTATTCTTACCCCAGAAGAAATATAAATAAATAAAAATTATTACTTCCACTGTTTCGCTTCTGTTACTTTGTTTCAGTACTTACTATTGGAAAACAAACTACTAAGGGTTACCTGACAGAAGAGATCAGGATTATGCCTGAAGATAAAGGGGTTCAAGAATAGCATGTTATTTTCTGGCTTGTGTTCAATAAAGGTGGTGCTTGAGAAGGGGTCATTAATCTGCTAGGTAGGTATCCTGCTGTTTGTAAAAATCATGCCAGTTGATGTAGTGTGTGACTTATTTGTGTAGAATCTATTCTAAGAAAACAGAATTTTCTTCAGGTTACATTAGTCAGAGTGACGTGGGTGATTATTGTGGTCGAGTAATGCCAAAGGCTAGAAATAACACAGGTACTTCAGGACATTTTTCTTGTCAACCCAACTTTCAAGCTAGAAAGGTGACTGATAGTACATCTCTATGCAGACAGTGACTGTTGGTTGAGCCATGATATAAAGACAATATTTACAAATGAGTGCAACAATATTAAATATATCAGTTAAAGGAATTATGTGTGTTTACATAAGGTCAGACAGTACAGAACTTAATGTTCTTAACTCATTCAGTGCCACGGCTTACATAAGTCAACAAAAAAACGGATTTTGTGACCGGATTTATCTAAAAATGTTGAATGTCATTGCTGAGTTAAGGCTTGAGAGTCTGTGGTGATTGTGGTTATTTCTGTAGGAAACCCTGAAAAACATTACTATTACTAATGCATATATCCCCTGCACACTACAAGAATATTTTATAATACCCAAATATGAAACCGTTTCCAATTGTGGAAACTCTACACACACTTAGAAGAGCCAGGACAGTCAATCCCTACTTTCCTGCTGCTGAAGAGAGACATAGAAATTTTCAACAAAAAAAACTGCACATCATTGTAATAACAATAGACCTGTCTTGAATCAATGGAAATGGCAGGGTCACAAAATACAAAAGTTTTCAGCTCCAAAACAGGTGTCAAAAAAAAAAAAAAAAAGTTAATAAAAATGAAAATTGTACAACAATTTTACTCAAGCAATGTCAATGTGCCTTAGAAAGCCATCAACCACTCTGTATCTTGTGAAAATGTGTCACCGGAATGCATAAGATCACTGTGTATCAATCCTGGTGTAGACCCTGCGTCTGGGATCTTAGCCTACTCTACTGCTAGAAAGAACTGACAATGACGAAAAAGGTCTAACATGCAGTTCATTTCTAATTGAGTACATGGAGATCTGCTGAAAAATATACAGAGGACACAGGATATTCTAAGATTAAGCATTAAAAATACTGTCACAGAATGCATACAGATTCAAGTCCTGCAAAAAGCCACTCAAAATTCAAAGTCTGCACGTTGTATCCATTTGTTATTTTTAGACCTTCTGCAGGGAAGACTTGAATGGGCTTGCTTGCTGGTTTTCCAAGACAAAGGACCTCAGTGACAGATTAATTACAGATGCACTCAGCCAGCAGATCTCCAGGTGACCAGTGTTCGATTCCAGCGTGATTCCTCTTTGTATTTCCTGGTTTCCCATGCTGAGAGAGGAGAAAGCCTGGGGACTTGGAAAGTCAAATAGGCTGTGACAGTTTTTGGACCTTGACTACAAGATGGGGAAAGAAGCCAATGGGGCATTTTGGATTTGTGTTGATAGAAGCCTCCAGTAGTCCATGTCTTGGGGAAGCCAAGGATCTACCTTTAGGATATGGGAAGTAAGTTTAATGAAGCTTGTTCCGTGGGAAAAGTTGGATGTCTTCACATTTCCGTATTTACAATGCTCCAATTCTGACAGTTGTTTTGTCCTATCTTACATTGTTGTTCAAGTTCTTGGAGTGAAAACATCTGGTGAAGATTCATGAGAGTGGACCAGGAAAGGACAACAAAACAGCATTAGTCATCACTCAGCGTGCCACAGTTCTACATAAAAGGAATGACGTCCAGCACCATCTGCCCCACTCTTTTCTGAGTCAGTGCCTTTATAATTGTGAAGTACAATTATAAAATGGCACAAAATCCTTTAAGGTTAAGCAATTATAAACTGCACCTCAAAAATGAGTCACTCAGTCATCATCACTGGACTTATTCCATAAATCTCATCAGTGCTTGCCACAATTTGACCATGCAATTTGAGGTCATGGAAATCGAAATCCCACCCATTAACTCTCGGTTGTTCTGTTTTCTAACCATGTGATTGTGTGAATCATCTTTGAGTTTGAACAACGCCACTTTCCCTCAGTTGCCCCAGTTATGACAGTGGAAAAGTGAATGAAAAATGAAACAAAGTTGCTCAATACAAGAGATGTCAAATTTTAGGTGTATTAATTGTCTCAGTGGAGGAAGTGACACTAGTTCTGCACTTAAATGGCTTCATTTTAATAAATACAGTGAAGGGTTCAGCACTGAAGAGAAATTAACTTTCAAAGGCATCCCCTTGATGTACTGAACTGAACTGAAGCTTGTCAGAGATTTCCAGCAGCAGATGCCTGTTAAGTTAGTGTATTATACAGTGCAAAGAGCTGCACAGATATTTCTGACCCGAGCTGTCAGGCCGCTGGCTCTGGCTTCTAATTTTCATGTTCTATTTTTGTTCATGTAATTTATAAACAGCATTTAAGCTATTTCTTAACTTAAATAAATGACTTAAGTTTCCCCATCTCTATGGTTTGATTTTGCAGAAATTCTAATTGCCTGGGACCCTCTGTACACTCACTGACAATCTCAAACTTCCTTGATCTGGATACACATAATGTTGTTGTTATACACAAACTCTAGTTGTTCTTTCTCTCCATCAATTACAACATGGTCTCATTAGAAAATTAAACATATTTAAGGGATATGCAATTTAAGCACCAAAAACAAAAGGCTTTGCGCAGAAAATCTCTTTCCCCAAAACACTTGTTTGAGTGACCTCTGTCCAGCTACTGGCTTAGCACTCTGGTCTTATCAAGCTGGAGGCATCAGGAAGGAATCAGCTAGAATTGAACTCTTAATAAAGTAGAGGATAGCACTGGATGACATCTGCTTAACACTGCAGTGTTAGCGACCCTTTTTCTCAAATTTTCCTCAATTTTGTTTTTACTAAATATGAAAACAAAGAGAGAAGGAGCTAAGGTTATTCTCTCTAGGTTTCCCACTCCCACACGCCTTTTCTCCTTTACCAGACAAATGTTGTGGAGCACGATTAAAAATTTCAAAGGGAACAGATTGCGTGCCCAGTCATATTTCCCATTTCTTGTTGTGCATTTAATTGAAAACTTGAATTATAAAATATGATACTCAGACACCCTCAGGATTAATTAAATTACTATTTTGAACAGCATAGGTCAGTAACTATAATGGTTTAATTTATATAGAGAGGGGAAGATGCATGTTGGGGAATTTTCTTTTTCCAAGTTTTGTGAATTTAATCTTTGATTATAATTCTCCCACTGTTCAAAACATGATCCCTTATTATGATTAATATTACTGTTATTACATATTAATAAAATATGCTGCATAAATCCCAATAGGGAAATCTGAAGAAATTAGCTGAAATATATGTATATGATTTGCTGAATCAAGCTCTTTGCTTGTCAGACAGTATTGCCATCCATATTCAAACGCATCAAACATTTGGCAGCATTTCATTGAAAACTTTAAAACTTTCATGAAATAGCTTCACAGCTACAGAAAAATGATCAAAGTAATAATGCATTTTTCTCTTGGGTGGTCGGTCAAGGCAATACATGATCTCATGGCTGATTTACCTCTCTGACGGGAAATACTGTCACCCCCCAACGCTGCCCATCCGACTGGGTTTCTGCAGCTTACACTACATGCTACTGTGTAGGTTAATGCTGGCGACTGTGTGGGCAGGGGTCACGGCCTGCTAATTCCACAAATCAGAGAGACTCATTAGTACTACCAGGAACCATGAGTTTGCTAAGCAGTGTGCCGTGCAGGGTACATTGTTAGTGAGTATGTGGCACAGACTGCCGGGAAACGACATTGGCCTTCCATCAATGGGAACTAATGTTCAAATAGCATCATGTCAGTTGTGCAAATAAGGGCAAACTATAGGGAAATATTGCAGTGGCCGTTCATAGTGTGGCTATATGTATTGATGTACCCTGTTGTGTAAAAGAGTATTTAATCCTTTAACTGCAGTACCATTTATTGCTACATGCAAACATAAAATATTCTTTATTGCAGCCATCTTTTGTCTTAGACTTAACAGCAGTTGTAATAAGGCAGGGGGTCCGTAGTGCTGGGCGGATGAAAAGATGCTCAGACACCATCAGGATTCATTATATTACTATGTTGAACAGCATAGGTCAGTAACTGTAATGGATGCATTCATATATAGAGGGGAAGATGCATGTTGTAATAATATTACTGTTATTACATATTAATAAAATATTCAGCATAAATCCCAATAGGAAGTTAAACAAAATCAGAAGAAATAATCTGATATACTGTATATGTATATGATTTGCTAACAGTTGGTTTCAAATATGATTTATTGAATGTGCAGTATGTACTTGAATATTTATGTCAGTTTCATTTAGCTTTCTGCTCTTTGGTCAGTAACAGAGGGGTAGGATAGCTAGGTAACTTTACTAGGTTAGCTTACATGAGTAGTGATCATGCCAGTGGTGGTAGCCAATTTCTGGGTAGTCTAGTAATGCATTAAAATTATTTGATTTGAATTTTACATTAGCCTGCATGCTGAATTTATATTGCAATTAAGCATTTGTTAATATTTAGATTTATTGTATCTTAAAAGTTTCAGAAGACAATGCCCATCAGTGTTTTGTTTTTTTTGAGAAATAGAGAGATAGGAAAGCTCTGCCATCCTCTGCCTTGCTAAGTCCTGAACTTCAGCAGAGACACACTGAGACATGAGAGAGAACTTTCCCATGATCCTGAGGGAGGATCTACAGGGAGTAATCATCCTAGAGCCGCACTGTTTTGGCAGTCACTCAAAGGTACTGCCCTGTAGCAAAGTCAGGGAAGATGGATTAGAGAGCGTCATGGGTCATGGTGTCCTGGATTAGTGTTAACAGACTTTTCATTAGAACTGTACTTATGCTGGTTATTTTTGCCATATGTTTCACCACAGCTCTTCTGGCTTGAATACATGAGTACCGTTTTTAACCTCTGAACAATCCATGCTGTAACACCATGTGAGTACATCTGAAAATTAATTTGATGACTATAAACAGAGGACGTGATCTCAGCACATATCCTCCCCACTTGCTTAGTCCAGTAGGAATATCCAAATCAAGTCAGAGAAAGGTCTTTTTTTTGCCTGTATGCTCATCCTCTGTTGCTGGGAGACACAGAGGAGCGGCTGGTGCACAGAGGTAGGGTGGGAGCGAGAACGAAAGTTTCTGCTAGACGAGCTTTGACTTTTTCACCTGGCCTGCCCTTAACATGCATTAAGCTGCAATAGGGAGCTTCAGAAGTTGCTTAGAGACCCTGAGGGGATCCGACATGTTCTCTGGGTTCAAAGCGCCTCAAAGACTCCCAGATGAAGATGTTCATGTATTCGTCTGAATGTGGCAAACTGTAGTGATAATCATGTTGAGACTTTCCATTGTAACCCTGCTCCCTCCCTCCCTCCCATCTACTGTATGAAACTGGGATGAGCAGCTGGATGGAGAGAGCTGGTAAAGTGAGAAAATTTGTGAAATGTCTCAACTAGTTTTTGTGCAAATTTTGTGAATTTAAACAGGAGCAAAGGAAATGATGCTGTGCAAACTCTCTCTCTCTCTCTCTCTCTCTCTCCCCCCCCCCCCCCCCCACATGCATGTACTCATGCATACACATGCACACACACGCAAACATACTCAACTCACTCTATTAATAAGAAGGAAACCGCTAGAAGCCCACACATTGACAATGGCGTCTGATCTGCTTCAGCGCACAAAACACTGGGTTTTCATTTACCAGACTACCATCCCAGTTCTACTGCAGCTCGGCTGTGCCGTTAGAATCCCAGCGGCCTGACAGCTCGGGTCAGCACGTGAAGACCCAGCTTTTGTCCACCAGCTGGCCTTTTGTACTCTTCCAGTGGGAAAATCTCTTTATTCCTTTATAACGCATGCACGCCGAAGAGACATCCGGATGGCATGGAGATGACTCACAGAAGACATGAAACAATGACATTAACGTTTATTTTTAGTTTGTCCTAGAATTCTCTTTCATTTTCTCAAGTACGGCTACTGCTTTTGGAAGTTGACCATAGACCACTGAAACCCGGAATCCTCAATTCGACTGTGAATTCTTTGCATTAGCCTGAAAGCCCCCGTTTTTTTCCCCGTGCCCCCTCCTAATTTCCTCCACCCCTGTCGTTGACCTATACCAGGACACCCTCGCTGGGACTGTCTGCGCTGGCTCTGTCTATTTTTCTCATATTTATTCCACATGGGAACCAGGCCAGTAATGGCTGTGATCCAAAATTAACCAGTGCAGCATGGACTGGAAGTGCCAGAAGCTGTGGCTAAAGTTGGGCCTGATAAGTCAGGGGCTTGGGGAGAGACCCAGTGGCAGACAGCACCCATATTTGCTAACCCTACCCTAGGCACGGCTGAGCATCTGCAGGAAATCTGCATTATAGCATAGCAGGGACATACAGAAACCTTGAAGGCATTACAATGTTGGGTAGATGGTGGTGACTGGTGGGTCAAACCTTTTTTGGTTTTTGCAAGTAGGTAAGATGAGTAACCATTCCATAATTGGATACTAGGATATTTGAAACACAGTGCTCATTGAAAATGTTGGAGTTAGGTGTAAGACTAACTTGTTTGAGCATTTGGTGTAGACAGTAGGTTTGTCTTTTTGTCATTGTTAAAACAAAGTGCGTTCTTTCACATTATGGGCTGTGGGGGCAGGGGCTTTTCACGTGTCACCAGTGCAAATTGGCATGTGACAAACTGCATGCCAATTTTGTTAATAGAATACTTTCATTAATCACACACTATACTATTTACAGTAGTAAATAGTATAATAGTTGTAGAAAAACAGTAGTTTTCTTTTCCAGAACATAAATACAACTATTTACAATACTGCGCAACCCCACAACTTTGGGTCACTGCACACTTTTCTTCTAGTTCTCTCCAAGAACATTACAGTGCCTTCTGGTACTCCATGTTTTCCACTGAAGGCCCATTCATCCTCAAACACAAAACAATCCATCACCTCCAAGTTTGTCTTCATCTATTGCTAAAGAACTGAATAAATGAGGCAGCCAGTGCAAATTACAATTGACAATATTAAACTGCATAAAATCACAAATGGCTTCCCCTGTTAATTTCCAAAGAGTATTTTAAAATTCCAATGCTGTATCTAGCTAAGTCGGCTAACTGTTAGCTATCGTAACGTTTACTTGCTATTTAGCTCTCTCTAAAAAAGTGTGATGAACTCACATTTTTAGCCAACTTTTCTATGCCTGTTTGAGAAATAACTAGGTGGTCGTTCAGTCTTAACTTCTGATCACACCAAGTTGTTAGTTGGGTAAGTGGGCAAATTTGTCAAAAAACAGTTTACCCCCAGATACCTTGCCAGCATGATGCTGCTTTCATAGGCTGTTACATACGTTGGCTCTGAAGTACAAAACACAAAAACAAAACAAAAAACGCAAACACAAAAACATTTTCGGCTCTTAAGTGCAGATAGAGCCACTGAAGTGCAAACACGCAAAAACAAAAACTTGCAGCTCTGAAGTGCAACACGCAAACATACAAAAAGAAAACGCAAAAAAAACTTACAGCTCTGTGCAAATCATTAAAATCACAAGCATAAGTTACATTACATTATAGGCATTTAGCAGACGCTCTTATCCAGAGCGACTTACACAACTTTTTAGCATTTTTTACATATTATCCATTTATACAGCTGGATATATACCTGAAGCGATTCAGGTTAAGTACCTTGCTCAAGCGTACAACGGCAGTGTCCTACCTGGGAATCGAACCTGCAACCTTTCGGTTACAAGGGCCAGTTCCTTAACCATTATACTACACTGCCGCCAAGTATAAGTAAGTAAAAAGGAGCGCCTCAGAAGTGCAAAACCGCATACAAAAATGTGCCTTGATAAATATGCTTAGGTAAAAGCATTCATTTAACTTTAATTACCAACTAAGTTAACGTTTAAAATTAGATAAATATAATTGAACACAACTTACTGAATCAACAGCAAGTGCCAAATCCTGAAGTCCCGGCAACCTGACGTAGTTGATGACGCATTTCCTGTACGCTGCACTTGCACTTCAGAGGCTCTCCTTTATATTTATACTTGTAATTTCAGTGATTTGCACTTCAGAGCCGTAAGTTTTTGTTTTTGCGTTTTCTTTTTGTATGTTTGCGTGTT
This sequence comes from Synaphobranchus kaupii, assembly GCA_029718625.1. Taxonomy (NCBI): domain Eukaryota; kingdom Metazoa; phylum Chordata; class Actinopteri; order Anguilliformes; family Synaphobranchidae; genus Synaphobranchus; species Synaphobranchus kaupii. The sequence goes on along the minus strand of CM056377.1, from coordinate 45,176,193 downwards.
GCACTTCAGAGCTGCAAGTTTTTGTTCTTGTGTTCTCTTCTTGTTTTTTGCGTTTTGCACTTCAGTGGCTCTATCTGCACTTAAGAGCCAAAAGTATTTGCTTTTGCGGTCGTTGTTTTGTTTTTCTGTTTTGCACTTCAGAGCCACTGTAGTTACATTTGTGACAGACAAACTTGAAATTAATATGGCCTATGAAATGGAAGGCTGTCTGCAAAATTCTAAACTGATATTTTAGACAAGCGATTTACCATGGTAAGTGCTGGGAGAAAAGCTTGCCAACTACATTTTCCTTTATGACATTTATGAGCAGGCTCTTGCCAGAATAATTGTAACTATTAACTTATACCGCTTGCTACACACTCAGTTCTGTAGCTAGTAAACTTTACTTGACGTAGCCTATGTGTTTCCCTCAACTGTTATGGACCCAAATGCAGGACTCGGAGACAGACTCAGGAATAAGCTCCAGTGGAGCACTTTATTATCAACAAACAACAAGGGAGAGGGAGAGCAAGGTGAGGGTCTGGAAGCAGGGTTGGCGATAACAACAGGAGCAGAGCAGATGAGGGGAATCAGGAGAGGAGCTGGGCGAGCGGGAGACAAACCGGAGACAGTGCTGGAAGCTGGATGGGCGAGGGCAATGACAGAGCGAGGAATGCAGGCTGGCGGGCAAGCTAGAAACAAACTATAAACAGGTTTGCAAGACTTTAGACAAGACACAGGCCGAGTTCCAAGACAACAACAAGCATGACAAGGCGTAAACGAACTGGCAACGAGACAAAGAGAGAAGGGAGAATATATAGGCGAGGTAACGAGGCAATCAATGAATGAAACATGAGAATGTATGCGAGAGTGAATGAGCTGATGAGAGAGCGTGTGGAATATGAGCAGGGAAGGTGAGTGGTTGGCTGAGAGATAATGAGAGGGGAAAACCATGCCCAGCCTGCACAACACGGAGGACAGACAGGGAAATGTAAAAACATGAAACAAGAGGAATGGGGAAAACACGGAGAACAATAGGGAGGTGGACTGAAAGGGAAGCAGCGGACGTAACAGAACCCCCCCCTCAAGGCATGCCTCCAGGCGTACCACCAGTTCAGATCTTCTGAGGGTGGGTACGGTGGAACTTTTGAATGAGGGAGTGGTCCAGGATCAGCTGGCGGGAGATCCAACTCCGCTCTTCAGGGCCGTAGCCTTCCCAGTCCACCAGGTATTGATGGGCCGCGTCCCTTGCAGCGGATGTCCAGGATGCGGTGGACGGTTTAGGCGGGCGCGTTGTCGATGATCCGGGGAGGTCGGGGGGGGCTCGGCGGGGGGGCTGAGCCGGCTGGAGGAGACGGGCTTGACCTGACTGACATGAAAGGTCGGGTGGATCTTGAGGGATGAGGGGAGTCTGAGCTTGATGGAGGAAGGGTTAATAACAGAGACAACAGGGTAGGGACCAATGAAACGGGGCTGGAGCTTATGGGAAGTGGCTTGAAGGGGAATGGAAGACGTGGACAGCCAGACCTGTTGTCCCGGGGCATACTGTGGGGCTGCGGCCCAGTGAAGGTCGGCCAGGCGTCGGGTGCGGGTCGTGGTGCGGAGGAGGGTGGTGCAAGAAGTTCTCCAAATCCGTCGGCAACAGCGGAGGTGGGCCTTGACGGAGGGAACAGCAACCTCCTCTTCCTGGGCCGGAAACAAGGGGGGGGGGGGTTGGTACCCGAGGGGAGCACTCAAACGGTGACATACCTGTGGCGGAGCTCTTGAGGGTGTTGTGGGGCATATTCCACCCACGGGAGGAGCTTGCTCTAGGAAGAGGAGTTGCGGAAGGACACGCACCGCAGGGCAGCTCCCAGGTCCTGGTTGGCGTGTTCGACCAGCGGGGGGCTGATGTGAGGCCTTGCTCCTGGCACAGACGGGACAGGCAATGACATAAGCACGGGTATCCCCTTTGAGCATGGGCCACCAGAAGCTCCTCCTAACCAGGGCGATGGTCCTCTGAACTCCAGGGTGGCAGGGCAGGCGGGAGGCATGAGCCCACAGGACCTGGGAGCGGACGGAGTCGTAGACAAACAAGCGGGAGTTGGGTTTATTATGGGGATCCGGGTGGGTAGCCTGGGCGGCCTTCACGGTCTTTTCAATCCGCCACGAGGCCGCAGCCACCACATAGGAGGGAGGGATGACGGGATCAGGGGACACTAAGTTGGCTAAAGGGACTACTGATCTGTTCTTAGGCACACTTGCTTCTCATTCTCTGTAATGTTAGGTCCAATCTTTTGACAGTCTATGAATCATGGGGCTATGACTTTGAAGCATGGACTAGTATGTGCAGTTAACAATGATATTGTTATTGTACCACTACTACCATTGCCTTTCCATCCATAATGCAAATTTTAGTCATACAGCTGGTTTCTATTACATCTGTAGTCAGTACATGTACTGTACGCATATTGTATTGTATGAAATTACCAAATTGTATTAAATAATTTCCTTTCTATCTGAGCAAAGCATATACCTGTCCACTGATGTGTGGGGATTCTGAGGTTTTGGCAAGAGAAACGCATGACTCAAAGGCCCTCTGCAAACGAGCGTGTCAAGATGAAATGCTTTCAGAGTAAATCATGGCTGTACACCGTGAAAGCTTGCCGTCTGATTAGGGGGAGCAGAAGAAGGCATGATTAAAGTATGCATGGAGGGATGACACACAGCTCTTTGTCAGATGAAGCCATAGGACTGTGCCTGGGGAGAATGCATATGATAACGGCAGTGAACTAAGGAGAAGCACATGTGCAGAAGATAATGAAGAGCCTTCAGATGGCTGATGAGGGACAGGGGGCGCTACAAAGGATGTGGTCAAGGCAGGAATCCTCCAACTGCTGAGGCATGGAAAGGCCGCAAACCGCGCACACACTTGCACGCATGCACAGAATCTCGTTGCCTTACCCCTACCCTTACGTCCATTTACACACTTCTCGTTCCACCGTCTCTCCATCCAGCCCTTCCATATTCATTCTTATTTTTAGGGGTATTACATTATTGCGTAGCTTCTAATTAGCAGTCTCACAAGGAGGTGAAATTTAATTTCATGTAGGCTTATGTTTTATTTATTTTTAAATTGTATAAAAAATATTTTCAAGTGCACTCATGCCCAGGTTCGACCCCTTGGGATGCTCCAGAGGATTGATGAGTCAAGACTTCCGTGCTTTGGCAAAATTTTCAGAGCTTTGAACAAGTCTCAATGGCTCTGTAATATTTATATGGTCCTTTACTTTCATTGTGGCTTTTTTCGCCGTTTCTCGATTTTATTCAACAGTTAACTGCGCTAATTTCCGCTCCCCTGGTACAAAGCCCTGGTTAATTGGGTGCAGGAGCATTTTGAAGACATGTAACCTGGAACTGAGCTCATGGTTTTCTAATGGCAAAAACGTCTGCTGTCAGATTCATTAGCTTTGTTATGAGTTTAAATAATAGGCATGAAGCAAAAGGAACACAGGAGGCATTTGAAGGGATTCAAACCCCTTCAAAGAGATGCAGTAGATTTCTTTGTAGCAGACTTTCATTTCTTAACTCCAAGCAGAGATCATAAAGACACTTTGGCATCATCTTTACAAAACTTAATAAACATTTGTTTATTAAATCGTAAGTGAGAACAATAAAATTCCTTTTCAATGGAACCATTATGTTGCAGAAGTAAATACACTGTAGCGACTGTCAATGTCTGGGACTGCACCCAAATCTGCAGCATCAAATCCAATATAGCTTCAAAAGAGCTCTGGGTCTCTCTGCAAGAGATAATAATTTGGCTCCTAACCTCAACTGATGGGGCAACCAGCATGGCAAAGGTAGTAAAGAACATTACCAATAAACATAGTAGTCATTACGCAAATTATTTTCTGGTGTATAAATGTTTGTTCCTGAAAAGGAAAGAAAGCAAAGCAGAAAAAAAAACAATCAGGCCCACTGTTTGACAAATGGTTTGCTATGTTCTTACCAGAGTGACTGGATTGATTGTTTGATATAATCCCAGGCATATTTCTACCTGTTATAAAAACATTGGGAAGTGGTTATAAATAGTACTATCAAAGTAGGGAATTCATGCAAATTACAACCTGCTAAAACATTTGCGGTCCTCTTTTTGCAAACAACTTCAGTGTTGTATATACAGTCAAGCCGGAAAGTCTGTGCACCTTTCACCTTCTCCACGTTTTATTACGTTACAGACATATTCTACAATAGATTGAGTTCATTTTCTGTCTCAAAATTCTACACAAAATAGCCCATAATGACAAAGTGAAAACAGGTTTTTAGACATTTGTGCTAATTTATTAAAAATCAAAATGTAAAATATCATATGTACACAAGTGTGCACACCCTTTGATATGACACCCAAAAGTGAGCTGAGGTGCATTTTGTTTCCACTGATACTGCTTGAGATGTTTCTACAACTTAATTGGAGTCCACCTGTGATAAATTCAATTGATTGGACATGATTGGGGATTGCCAACACCTGCCTATATAAGGTCCCACAGTTGACAGTGCATTTCAGAGCAAACTCCAAGCCATGGGGTCAAAGGAATTATCTGCTGACCTCAGAAACAGGATTGTGTCTAGGCATAGATCTGGAGAAGGGTACGAAAAATCTCTGCAGCTTTACAGGTCCCAAAGAGCACAGTTGCCACCATCATTCGTAAATGGAAGAAGTTTGGAACCACCAAGAATCTTCCTAGACCTGGCCACCCGGCCAAACTGAGCAATCGGGGAAGACGGGCCTTGGCCAGGGAGGTGAGCAGGAACCCAAGGGTCACTGTGACAGAGCTCCAGCGTATCCTTGTGGAGATGGGAGAACCTTTCAGAAGATCAACCATCCAGGCAGCACTCCACCAATCAGGCCTTTATGGTAGAGTGGCCAGACGGAAGCCCCTCCTTAGTAAAAGGCACATCACAGCCCGCTTGGAGTTTGCCAAAAGGCACCTAGAGGACTCTCAAACCATGAGAATCAAGATTCTCTGGTCTGATGAAACCAAAATTTAACTTTTTGGCCTGAATACCAAGCGTCACGTCTGGAGGAAACCAGGCACCGCTCATCACCTGGCTAATACCATCCCTACAGTGAAGCATGGCGGTGGCAGCATCATGATGTAGGGATGTTTTTCAGCAGCGGGAACGGGGCGACTAGTCCTGATAGAGGGAAAGATGAATGCAGCTAAGTACACCGAGATCCTTGAAGAAAACCTGCTCCAGAGCACTCTGGACTGGGGCGAAGGTTTACCTTCCAACATGACAACGACCCGAAGCACACAGCCAAGAGAACAAAGGAGTGGCTTCGGAGAAAGTCTGTGCATGTCCTTGAGTGGCCCGGCCAGAGCCCAGACCTGAATCCAATTGAACATCTTTGGAAAGAGCTGAAAATGGTTGTGTACTGACGCTCCCCATCCAACCTGACAGAGCTTGCAATGATATGCCAAGAGGAATGGGCAAAAATGTCCAGAAACAAGTGTGCCAAGCTCGTAGCTTCTTTCCCAAGACGCCTTGAAGCTGTAATCGCTGCCAAAGGTGCAGCAACCAAGTATTAGGCTAAGGGTGTGTACAGATATGTAACCCCTAAATAACCTATTTTTGTCAGTAAAATAAAATTGCATATTTTCTAAAAACCTGTTTTCACTTCGTCATTATTGGCTATTGTGTGTAGATGTTTGAGGCAAAAAATGAACTCAATCTATTGTAGTATAAGTCTGTAATGTAATAAAACATGGATAAGGTGAAAGGGGTGTGCAGACTTTCCGGCTTGACTGTATTTCCCTGTGGCTTTTGGTACTGATTCAATGCAGAACACATAAAATATAGGCCATTAATCTATGGGGTAAGTAGCAGATGATACCACTTTTACTGACATGTTGAGTCTTAGCATTAGGTTGCAGATCCTGTGTTATGGGTATTTTGTTACGATCCTGATACGGGACGAACCCAAGTGCAACGACCAGGAGACAGATTACAGAAAGTGGAACTTTATTAAGCGTTGGGGTGGTCCCAAAGCTGTACACGGGAGCAAAACAGGTTAGTTAGTTAACACAGGATAGCGTCCAACTGAGGACTGCTCCAAGCCGGAGCTGGACCTGAAGAAACACGGAACTGTTCCAAGCCGGAACTGGACCTGAACGGAGGTGTCTAAAACACCGGAACTGGACTGGAACTGGACTGGAACTGGACTGGAAACTGGATCGGAACTGGACTGGTAACTGGACCGGAAGGTCCACTCAGGAAACGGGAACGGCACGGAACTTGTTCCAAGCCGGAACTGGACTTGAACGGAGGTGTATAAAACACCGGAACTGGACTGGAACTGGACTGGGAACTGGACTGGAAACTGGACCGGGAGGTCCACTCAGGAAACGGGAACGGCACGGAACTTGTTCCAAGCCGGAACTGGACTTGAACGGAGGTGTATGAAACACCGGACCTGGACTGGAACTGGACTGGAAACTGGACCGGAAGGTCCACTCAGGAACACAGGGGACGGCACGGAACTTGTTCCAAGCCGGAACTGGACTTGAACGGAGGTGTCTAAAACACCGGAACTGGACTGGAACTGGACTGGAAACTGGACTGGAGCTGGACAGGAAACTGGATCGGAACTGGGCTGGAACAGGACTGGAAACTGGACCGGGTAGCTTGAGTAACCGGGCAGAAAGCAGAGGTTAAAGGCAGGGTGTTGTGACAGGACTGTAGCTGGTGAATGCACCGCCGAGTTGGAAGGTGCGGCGTAGCTCGGGCAATACTGGCGTAAGCCGGCTGGCATGCAGAGGTCCTGGTACCGCAACACGAGTACGGGAGGTACGTAACACGGGGAGGACAAACACAGCTGCGGGAAGACTGGAACTGCGGCGTCTGGAGGTTTTGAAGGGAAACAGGTAAATGCATGCAGCAGCGAAAGTTTAGCAGAGATAGCTACCAGTCAGGAAACCAGGCGAACAGGTATGAACCAGCAGGCTCACAAACACTGGACCAGAAACGGGATACGAAACGAACACGGTAGGTTAGTCAACGAACTGGCGCTGAATAGCAGCCAGCCAGGGGTTTAAATGGTGCAGGAAGTGAAGGAGAAAACGAGAAACAGGTGTGATGTTAAATCAGGAGTGATTGCCGAAGCACAGCAGTGAGGAATGTGAGTAACGAGAGGGGCGAGTGATAGGCGGAAGCTAAAGTGGAAAATGAAACCAAAAGTACCCGAGGGAGACGCCCAGTCCACAGCCAGGAGGGAAACACGGACAAGGGATCCAACATGACACGGAAGGAAACAAGGAAAACATGGAAAACGGACAGGACGGGAACGGAACGTTACAGTACCCCCCCCTCAATGTACGCCACCTGGCGTACCCGGAGGCCTGGTCTTGTCAGGGAACTGTTCGTGGAAGTCTTGGATTACTGAATGGTCCAAGATCAGGCTCTTGTGGAGCCACGACCTCTCCTCAGGACCGTACCCCTCCCAGTCGACGAGGTATTGGAAACCCCGGCCCCTGCGGCGGATATCAATAACACGGTTCACCGTGTAGGCCGGGGCGTTGTCAACAACTCGGACGGGAGGAGGCGGGATGGTAGGGGTACTGAGGGGGCTGGAGGAGACAGGCTTAACCTGGGACACATGAAACACAGGGTAAACTTTGAGGGAGGCGGGGAGGGAAAGTTTAACAGACACCGGGTTAACTAGACAAATGATGGGGAAGGGACCAATAAAACGGGGCTGAAGCTTTCTGGATGAAGAGGGAAGGGAGATGTTTGCAGTGGAGAGCCAGACCTGCTGACCGGCCCTATACTGTGGGGCTGCGGTCCTGTGAAGGTCCGCCAGACGTTGGGAGCGGGAATTGGCGTGAAGGAGTGCGGTGCGTGTGAGTCTCCAAATGTTTTTACAACGAAGGACATGGGCCCTAACAGAGGGGACAGCTATCTCGGCCTCCTGGGTCGACAGAAGAGGGGGTTGATAGCCTAAAGCACACTCAAACGGGGATAGGCCAGTAGAGGCACTTTTAAGGGAGTTATGTGCGTACTCGACCCAGGGGAGAAACCGGCTCCAAGAGGCAGGATTGCGCACTGTAACGCACCGCAGGGCGGCCCCCAGGTCCTGGTTCGCCCTCTCTGCCTGACCATTAGACTGGGGATGGAAACCCGAGGAAAGACTAGGAGAGGCACCCAGGGCTGCACAGAACGCCCTCCAAACTCGGGAGGAGAACTGGGGCCCACGGTCTGACACGATGTCAGAGGGGATCCCGTGCAGCCTGACCACGTGTAGCACCAAGAGCTCAGCGGTTTCAAGGGCGGACGGGAGCTTGGGGAGGGGAACAAAGTGAACCGCCTTGGAGAACCGGTCCACTATTGTCAGAATGACGGTGTTACCTTCTGACAACGGCAGACCGGTTACGAAGTCCACACCAATGTGACTCCAAGGACGGCCAGGGACGGGGAGGGAAAGGAGAAGACCGGAGGGAGGCTGGTGGGAAGCCTTGCTCCTGGCGCACACCGAGCAGGCCAGGACGAAGGCACGGGTATCCCCTTTAAGGGTAGGCCACCAGAAACTCCTCCTGACGAGGGCGATAGTTCTGGCGACACCTGGGTGACATGCCAGGCACGAGGCGTGAACCCATTCGAGGACCTGGGAGCGGACGGAATCGGGGACAAAAAGACAGGAGTTAGGGTTATTGCGGGGGTCCGGTTGGGAAGTCTGGGCGGCCTTCACAATGCCCTCAATCTCCCAGGAGACCGCAGCCACCACACAGGAGGCCGGCAAAATGGGCTCCGGATCAGCAGGACTGGAGGGAGGGGAAAAAATGCGGGACAGGGCATCTGCTTTAATATTACGGGAACCAGGGCGGAAAGAAACAGAGAAATTAAAGCGTGCAAAAAATAACGACCATCTAGCCTGACGAGAATTGAGCCTCTTGGCAGATCTTAAATAAATGAGGTTTTGATGGTCGGTAAAAACAAGAAAAGGGGTACCTGCCCCCTCCAGCCAGTGGCGCCACTCCTCAAGAGCCAGTTTTATCGCCAGCAGTTCCCGATCCCCGACATCGTAGTTCCTCTCGGCGGAGGACAGCCTCCGGGAGAAGAATGCGCAGGGATGGAGCTTGCTATCAGAGGCGGACCGTTGAGACAGAATGGCCCCCACGCCGGTGTCGGAGGCATCCACCTCAACGACAAACTGCCGAGAAGTGTCAGGGTGAAGGAGGATAGGTGCTGAGGAAAACCGAGCCTTGAGTAGCTCGAAAGCTCGCTGGGCATCGGAATTCCAACAGTAAGGCAGGGCAACGGAAGTGAGTTTAGTCAGGGGAGCAGCAATGGAACTGTAATTGCGAATAAAGCGGCGGTAGAAATTTGCAAACCCCAGGAACTGTTGAAGGTGCTTGCGGGAGGTGGGTTGGGGCCATTCTGTCACCGCCTTGATTTTCACAGGGTCCGCCCGGATACTGCCCTCCTCGATAATGAAGCCGAGGAACGGGACCGTGGAAGCGTGGAAGGAACATTTCTCAGCCTTCACAAACAGCTGATTCTCCAACAGCCGCTGGAGAACCTCTCGAACGTGACGGACATGCTCCTGCGGGGATTGAGAAAAAATTAAAATATCATCGATATAAACAAAAACGCTCCTCCCTAGGAGGTCCCGCAGGACGTCGTTCACCATGCTCTGGAAGACTGCTGGGGCGTTAGTAAGGCCGAAAGGGACCACCAGGTATTCGTAGTGGCCCAACGGGGTATTAAAAGCAGTCTTCCACTCGTCCCCCTCACGGATACGCACCAAGTGATACGCATTCCGGAGGTCGAGCTTGGTGAACGTCACAGCTGGAGAGAGGGCTTCAAAGGCGGTGTTAATGAGGGGAAGAGGGTATTTGTTACGGATGGTGACCTGGTTGAGGCCCCGGTAGTCGATGCAGGGTCGCAGGGAGCCATCCTTCTTCCCAACGAAGAAGAACCCTGCACCGACTGGGGATGAAGAGGGACGGATAATACCCGAAGCGAGGGAGTCGTGGATGTATTCCTCCATGGCTAGTTTCTCCGGTCCAGACAGACTGTAGAGGCGTCCCGATGGCAGTTTAGCTCCAGCCAGTAGGTCAATGGCGCAGTCATACGGCCTGTGAGGAGGTAAGGACAGAGCACGTGATTTAGAAAATACTTGCGCGAGGTCGTGATACTCGCTGGGAACATTCGTTAAATCCGGTATAGGTTGCATGGAACAGGGTTTACTGGGCCCCGGAGGGGGTAGTGCAGAACGGAGACAGCTGGCTAGACAGTGGGCACTCCACGCCAGGATGCGACCGGCTTTCCAGTCAATATGGGGATTGTGGAGGCGAAGCCAGGTCTGACCTAAAACCAGAGCAGATTGTTGGGAGTTAATCAGTAATAGCTGAATGGACTCCCGATGATTGCCAGATAGAATTAACTGGATAGGAACGGTGGAGTGGGTAACTAACCCCAAACTCCTACCGTCCAGAGCTAGAGCTGACATGGGTGAAGTGAGACGTTCCGTGGGAATGCCGGCCCTCCTGGCGAAGGTGATATCCATGAAGCTGGCGTCAGCTCCGGAGTCAATTAGGGCCGAAGAAGATAGGGTCTTGTCCTTCCAAAGGAGAGTAGCCTTGAACATGAGGCGGTCCTGGGCAGCATGGTTGGGGACGATGGGGCTCGTCAGTACGCCCAGTCTTACTGGCGAGCCCCTTCTTTTGGGCGAATGGGACAGGAGGCGATCTGATGGCCAGGCTTGCCGCAATAGAAACAGGATCTGGTGCGCTGACGGCGCTGACGCTCCTCGGGATTGACCGCAACTCTGCCCAGTTGCATGGGCTCTTCCTCGGACCCGCCCGTAGGCGCCCGAGATCCAGTGATGGAGTGTGAATGAACATTAGAGACGACGGAGGGCGAATGACGCCCGGAACTTCCTCCCCGCTCCCGGGCCCGGATGCGGAGACGATTATCGATGGCTATAGCGAGGCTGATGAGGCTATTAAGGGAGTTGGATTCCTCCCGAGTGGCAAGCTGGTCCTTGAGTTCCTCGCTGAGAGCTTGGCGGAAAGCCCCCTGGAGGGAGGCGTCATTCCATCCTGACTCCGCGGCGAGGGTACGAAACTGAATGGCCATTTCTGCGACACTGCGGTTGCCTTGGCGAACTTGAAGCAGACGCTGGGTAGCGTCACGTCCACAGGTCGGGTGTTCAAACACACGTCGCATCTCTGCCGTAAAGGCTGCGAAGTTGCTGCATAACGGAGCCTGGCTGTCCCAGATGGATGTAGCCCACTCCAGGGCGCTCCCTCCCAGGCTGCTCATAATGAACGCGATCTTGCTGGAGTCAGAGGCGAAGGAGGAGGGCTGCATCCGAAACACTATGTCACATTTAAGTAGAAATTCACGACATCTCCCCAACCCCCCGCGATATAACTCGGGGTGTTGTACACGGGGCTCACGGCTGGAAGTGGGAGCCGGTGCCTCCGGATGGGGTTCGGGAGAGGAAGGAGTAGGGTTGGCTGGAATCCGTAGTAGCGGTTGGTGGAGCGAAAGTTGGGATACTTGCTCCGTGATGCCCCTAACTACTTCCAGCACATCATCCAAACGGCGACCCTGTTGGTCGCTGATCGCAGTTTGGCAGGAGAAGGCGTGGCGAATCTGTTCCAGATCGGCTGGGTCCATATTGTTGGCCAGTTCGTTCTGTTACGATCCTGATACGGGACGAACCCAAGTGCAACGACCAGGAGACAGATTACAGAAAGTGGAACTTTATTAAGCGTTGGGGTGGTCCCAAAGCTGTACACGGGAGCAAAACAGGTTAGTTAGTTAACACAGGATAGCGTCCAACTGAGGACTGCTCCAAGCCGGAGCTGGACCTGAAGAAACACGGAACTGTTCCAAGCCGGAACTGGACCTGAACGGAGGTGTCTAAAACACCGGAACTGGACTGGAACTGGACTGGAACTGGACTGGAAACTGGATCGGAACTGGACTGGTAACTGGACCGGAAGGTCCACTCAGGAAACGGGAACGGCACGGAACTTGTTCCAAGCCGGAACTGGACTTGAACGGAGGTGTATAAAACACCGGAACTGGACTGGAACTGGACTGGGAACTGGACTGGAAACTGGACCGGGAGGTCCACTCAGGAAACGGGAACGGCACGGAACTTGTTCCAAGCCGGAACTGGACTTGAACGGAGGTGTATGAAACACCGGACCTGGACTGGAACTGGACTGGAAACTGGACCGGAAGGTCCACTCAGGAACACAGGGGACGGCACGGAACTTGTTCCAAGCCGGAACTGGACTTGAACGGAGGTGTCTAAAACACCGGAACTGGACTGGAACTGGACTGGAAACTGGACTGGAGCTGGACAGGAAACTGGATCGGAACTGGGCTGGAACAGGACTGGAAACTGGACCGGGTAGCTTGAGTAACCGGGCAGAAAGCAGAGGTTAAAGGCAGGGTGTTGTGACAGGACTGTAGCTGGTGAATGCACCGCCGAGTTGGAAGGTGCGGCGTAGCTCGGGCAATACTGGCGTAAGCCGGCTGGCATGCAGAGGTCCTGGTACCGCAACACGAGTACGGGAGGTACGTAACACGGGGAGGACAAACACAGCTGCGGGAAGACTGGAACTGCGGCGTCTGGAGGTTTTGAAGGGAAACAGGTAAATGCATGCAGCAGCGAAAGTTTAGCAGAGATAGCTACCAGTCAGGAAACCAGGCGAACAGGTATGAACCAGCAGGCTCACAAACACTGGACCAGAAACGGGATACGAAACGAACACGGTAGGTTAGTCAACGAACTGGCGCTGAATAGCAGCCAGCCAGGGGTTTAAATGGTGCAGGAAGTGAAGGAGAAAACGAGAAACAGGTGTGATGTTAAATCAGGAGTGATTGCCGAAGCACAGCAGTGAGGAATGTGAGTAACGAGAGGGGCGAGTGATAGGCGGAAGCTAAAGTGGAAAATGAAACCAAAAGTACCCGAGGGAGACGCCCAGTCCACAGCCAGGAGGGAAACACGGACAAGGGATCCAACATGACACGGAAGGAAACAAGGAAAACATGGAAAACGGACAGGACGGGAACGGAACGTTACATATTTGATCCAGCCAGTATCTTAAGGAAGGCAGCTGTAGAATTGGGTGCAATTTAATCTTTGAATTATGCATGGAACATTACCCGATTCAAGCCCTTCCCTTATGTTTTTGAATATTCTCCACACTGCATCCCCAGCCAAAAATTCATGTGACATTCTCTAGTCATGAAAAGGAAAATGTGGGAATAGTTTGGAGGATATAGTATATGGTATTGTCAGGTTACAATACTGTACCTACTGTAATAGCTTGTAGGGCACAACAAAGGAAATTAACCACACACTTCTTTTGAAATTAGCTGTCCAGTTATTTCAGTGCCACAAGGCTGCTTCACTATGTTCAAAACGTAATACAGACTGAATGACAACTTTCACTGCTCTACTTTTGCAAAGTCTTTGGTTATCCCAAACATCCCAAAAATAGGATATAAAACCTATAAATAATTAGGCTCAAAGTTTCAGCTTTAAGAATACAGTGGGGGAAATGAATGATTGTTATAACTGTATGACTATTCAATATAATTTGTTACAATGCAGATTCCCATGCGGTTTTGAGCTTTGAAGAGCACACACCCAGTAGGGACATATCAGTTGGTTAGAGGACATATTGTTCTCAGTGAATTCTGTGTTAACCTCCTCGATCCCACAATGACTCTTGATATTATGTCTGTACTGCCATCATTCCCCAGGATTAAACCACCAACGCTCAATATATAAGCATTTTTTCCATAGCAAAATTAAACTCAAGAGTTTTAAATCACAAGCCTCTGCATCTTGGTCAGCCTTATGCAATAGAGCTGTAACCACTCAGGTCTTGTTGGCATCTATTATTATTTGCTAAATACTACAATTTTGTATTTAAGGCTTTAAGCTTAAAGATTTCAACCATAATTGGTCCCTTTTCTTTCTGACATTTTACTATATAACGAGGATACTGATTTAATGTAGTAATACGTGAATGTTTACATGTTTTAATGTGTTTTCTTCTGCAGGCCCAGCAGTGCGATTCAGCAGCTTTAAGAGCAGAAAGCCTTCACCCCCACCCCTGATTGGTCAGCACACTGTGCAGGTTTTGCGGAACACTCTGAACTACAGTGACGATTCCATAAATATGCTGCTAAAAGCTGGGACAGTCTCTCAGAATGAGGTGCAGTAAAGATCAGACAAAGAGTGAGGGGAACACATGGCAACCCTGTGGGACCCTGTGGGTACATCCGTGTGTCTGAGAAAACCATATTATGAAACCACACATAAATTCCATGGTAGGGCTGTGTTAAAATTTAGGGAAATGGCAAATATAGCAATATCTCTTGAACCAATGGTACTTTGAAGATGGACATTTGTAATTCATTTGACTGAACGAGGCTTGGAAATCAAAAATAAGAGTGTAACAGTAATAAGATGATAGCATAAACAGACCAAATTAAACCGTTCCCTCTGTTATTGGGATGGGATTACAGAATCACTGCATTGTATTGAGCAAAAGCTGCATCTGTCTTTCCGTTCTCCAATGAACTTGCTTCCTGCAGATTTCATGCTACTCTTATTGATCTACTGAATGTACCTTCGGCTGAAATATGCTTGCTGCGGTTATAGCTATGTATGTAGATTGGAAGAGAATAGAATGCTGGACAAGCACGTGGTGTGATTGTCAAGCTCACCCATGTCTCTAAAACAATCACTTTTCCCATTTAAATGTCTTTCATTTGGCATTGCATTTAAAATCGGTGTCATGTTGTGTGCTATATCATGTACATGCAACTCACATTGAAATCACCTCATATGGATCGATTAGTGTCAGGGTCATGACATCGCTACTGCTGCACTGTCAAAATGGTGAGAAATCACACCTGCATGCAAGGTGTGTATGTTTCCCATTACAACTACTAGTGACTTCCAGCTGCTGCTTCTGAATATGCTAAGGTGAACTCACCTTAACCATAAAAATAGTCAACAGAACTATAGTGACTTCCAGCTGCTTCTGAGAATGCTAAGGTGAACTCACCTTAACGGATGAAATGCACTCTAGTTCTGTCGACTATTTTCATGGTACACCACCAGGTTGTGCAGAATTTCATGACACCTTATAAATTCATCCTTTGAAAAATACAGGGTGGGTATCCATGAAGAATTGTATGATGATTCTGTGTAATTCATGATGGGTAGAATTAAAATCCTTTTATTTCAAAGTGTCTGATTTAGCTTTATTTACAGATAGATTTTTACTTCACTGAAGCCAGATATGGAATATGGAATGTGTAATTTACTATTGGTAATTTACTATGCATTATCTAGGAGTTTAAACCATTTTAATATTATTCAGATAACTTGATATGCTGTTTGTGAATGTAGACATTCCCCATTTGTTTTCAAAATGAAAGAGTACACTGGGTTCTGTATGCATGGTTCTCTGAAACAGTGTTCCAGAGTTGAGAAACACTAAGGATGGGTATCTGTACCCCAGTTGTAAGCTGAATTAATATGTGCAAAGCACTGCAACAAAAAGAAAAGACATTGCGCCAAATAAGACATAGACATTGCGCCAACATAATACAGTAGCACAGGGGAATTAATACACCACACCTTTTGCTGTGAATGCAACCACTGAACTTCACATATAAAACTTAATTGCTGTCCTGTGACTCCATGAGGCCTGCTTTTCATAAATATATTATAAAATAGTGCCCAGACTCACAACATATCAGAGGTCATTTTCTGCCCCTCATTTAACATTTTTTCTATGAAGTAATCCTGCTATAATGTTTCTGTCAGGACAACTCACGTATTGAAATAACATGTTTTAATGAATGAATGTGCTGCATACTGTAATTATTTTGGTTTGGCGCTGAATGGATCTGCTTTAGGTACTACTCTGGAGTACAGGCATCTCCCCGCTAAACAGGAGATAACCAGAAACCCCCTGTACCAAAGCAGATCCGAACAACAGGTGGAAGGTCATGGCAAATTTCTTTTAATAACGCAGAAGTCACAAGCAAACGAGGCAGCAAACAAATGAGCAGCAAAGAGAGGTCTGATTCTTGGTTTAAAAAGGGGCGCACCATTAGAGGTGTGTGCATGTGAGTATTAGGGGCCGGATTCAGAGATGGCCAACTTAAGTCATGCGCTTAAGTGCCTCTCCTGTGCGGATTTAACGCGAGCTGACTTACGCCATATTCTAACTTGTGTTGCGCAGGTGCTTATTTGAAAATGTGGGTGGTACAGGGCATGATATTCTAATTACCTGTTTCTTGTACCTGCCTGAACAGTCCCCTTGCCTAAGAAGCCAAGTACAGAAGGGACCTGTACATGCACGGGAATGGCATCGGATCCATTTGTCAACCTTCTCAGATTATTTAACGTAATTTAAATTTTTTGTCAAATTAGAAAAATAGTACTGGGAGCATTCATTGTGGTGGCTGGGTCGGAGGACCAGATGCGACCATGAGGGGATCACAAAGTACTCCCAGGAGTGGAGTACCACGAAAAGGGGAAGGGAGTTAGAGCTTCGCGATCGGAGCAGAGACAAATAAACAAAAAGGGAAAATAACTCCCGGCGTATAGCCAAAGAATAGCAACCCAGAAATGTGTGCGAAAAGCTTGCAGACTCAAGCAGTAAAAGAAAAGAAAAGGAATGCCTCTAGCTCAATAACTATCAAAGAGCTAAAATAAAAGGCAAACGGAAACGAGGTGAAACCGAGGTACTATCTCAACAGAGATAGGGGAAAGAAAACCAAGGAAGGAACTGAGTGAGAAAGGAAAACAAAATATCTTAAAAGAAAGAGAACTCCTAACTCACTAAGGCAAACACCACGTATTCTTTAAGCAATAAGCCAAATAACAGGTGGCCGGCTAAATCCTATACCATTGTTACCTGGCTTAGCGTGGCAAGAATGACACAAAGCAACGAACCCGGAAATCGCTGTGCTTAAATAACAAGCAGATGCCAGCACAGGTGAAACGAATGTGGTCCAGGTAAGCGGAAAAACATGGCAGGGAAGCTGTCCCGCGGCACAGAAAACAAACGTCTGCAGAAGAGAACAGGCGAGCTGCAAAACCATGACATTCATTATGTTATGGGTCTAATTAAACCGGTTCATAGCCTATAATTGATTAATCGATGTATGTTTGTTTTTTACAATCATAATTTATTATGTATGCATTGTGGATTTAAGAGACTACATATAGTCTTGTGAATTTAACAGAAAATAAAAATAAATTCATATTTTAATTGACATTCATAAGCTACATTTAGAGGAATATAAAATTTATGAACGTGGTACACATGGTCCTGAGCAGTTCTAAAGTTTGTTCGTACATACGAAACAAAATCAGATGCAAAAACTTTTACATATGCCAAAATACGAATGAAATTGGTAATACGAACGATTTACGCACAAATGCGTTCTGCTCATGTTTCATGAATGAGGCCCATTGTGTGTAGTACTACTGTCTATGCTCAATGAGATCTTTTCTTCCCACACCTCATAATACTGGGGGTTGCAGTATTAATTCATCACTTTATTTGTTCCCAACAGGGATTTTAATAAGTGGCTGGGATCTTACTTTAATTCCATTAAAGATGATTGTCATTGCCTTCACAATCATTAAGATCATGATACACGGGCAAAAAAAATTGCAAGTGGGCAATTTTGCCCACAAATGTGACCAATAGTATATTTTCACCACAGTATTTTTTTTTTTTCATTTTCTTAGAGCCCACCATGTTTTCCTCACAGATTTTTGTCCTATTTGCTTATCTCCACCCTTCTTGCAGGCAGTATTGCCCATCTACATTGCCTAGAAATATTGCCAATCTATCATGGCCTTTAAGCTTTCCTTGTAATGAAATTTGTTGGGGACATTAATTACAAAGTTCCTTTGGCGTGGCAGACCGGGGTGGTGGACTCCATTTTTAAAAAGGGGGACCGGAGAGTGTGTTCCAACTATCGAGGAATTACACTCCTCAGCCTCCCAGGGAAAGCCTATGCTAAGGTGCTGGAAAGGAGGCTCCGACCGCTAGTCGAACCTCAGATCCAGGAGGAACAATGCGGGTTCTGTCCTGGCCATGGAAAAGCAGACCAGCTTTTTACCCTCTCATGGATATTTGAGGGGGCATGGGAGTTTGCTAATCCGGTCTACATGTGTTTGCGGACTTGGAGAAGGCCTACGACCGTGTTCCCCGAGGTATCTTCTGGGTTCCCCGGGTCACTACTAAGAGCCATTCGGTCCCTGTACACTTGGAGTGAGAGCTGTGTTTGCATTCTTGCCTTTAACTCAAGCTCGTTGAAGGTGGGTGTCAGACTTTGAGAAGGATGCACCTTGTCTCCACTTCTGTTTGTGGTTTTCATGGATAGGATATCAAGGCATAGCCAAGGTCCGGAGAGTGTCCGGGTTCAGGGACCTAAGGGTGGCATCTCTGCTGTTTGAGGATGATGTCGACCTTTTGGCCTCCAATGCGCATTAGAATGGTTTGCAGCCAAGTGTGAGCGGTTGGTATGAGGATCAGCACCTCCAAGTCTGTGGCTATGGTTCTCTCCCGGGAAATGGTGGTTTGTCCTCTTCAGGTGAGGGGGGAACAACTGCCCCATGTGGCAGGGCTTACCCTCCTGGATAGGGTGAGGAGCTCCGCCATCCGGGAGGACCTCAGAGATGCCGCTGCTCCTCCGCATTGAGAGGAGTCAGTTGAGGTGATTCGGACATCTGGTAAGGATGTCCCCTGGGCGTCTCCCTATGGAGGTGTACCAGGCACGTCCAGCTGGGAGGAGACCTCGGGGCAGACCCAGGATTCGCTGGAGGGATTATGTCTCCCAACTGGCCTTGGATAGCCTAGGGATCCCCCAGGAGGAGTTGGAGGAAGTTGCTGGGGTGAGGTATGTCTGGGCCACTCTGCTTGCCCTCTTGCCACCGCGACCCTGACTTGGATCAAGCGGTTAGAAAATGTATGGATGGATATAATGAAGTATACCAATTATAAGTATACCATATGTTATCACAGGGTCAGCCACATGCATTAGGTTTTAATTCTTTTTTTTCCTGAGTATGTATGCCACTGGCTGTGTCTCAAATTGCATACTTGCATACTCGTGTACTTGTAAGTAGCCTATGTACTTCCAAGTGCACTAAAAAGTATGTACTACTTAGTATGCAAGAACACAGTGCACTTAAAAACCCTTTAATTTGAGGCGTCACGCTCAGGTTTTGTTAGATGGCAGCGTGACAGCATCCAAGGTCAACGAATGATGAGATTCAATTCTCGATGGCTGCGTGTGCTTTCACCCCCTTTGATAAAATTGATATTGGTTGTTTTCTGGTGTATTTACTCATGTAAAAATAATGATAAAAAATAACGGCAATACATTAAAAATATGATGCTCATTAAAAATAAAACTATAGTCTACATTACATGCATAGGCTACTGGGGGGGAGACAATTAGAACCTAATATACAGTATGTACGGCTGCAGTTATTATAGTAGGGAGGGCAAAATGGAGCATTAGAAGTAACGTAGACAGCAGTGTGTGCACGTGAACTCGACAATACATTTTTCAGAGATCAAACTTACAAGAAGTAGGCCTAAGTGCAGGGGTTGCATTAACCGAAAATCTCCCGTCATTTACCGATCTTTAGACACTTTGACAGGAAAATCCAAACGTCATCCATCATTTTGACAGATCAAAAATATTGCTGTAAATGTGTTAAACACATTACAATAGCCTAAAAAAGTTTTGTGTAATCGAAATACATTTTGTTCAAGCATGCTAAATAATTTAATGGATTAGATATTTCCTGTGAATTTGGATTGATAATGGTTAGATAGATGCCTTGACAAAGATCTCACCTCAATTAATTCTAGCATAGAGTCTTCTAGTTATCGGAGTTGCATCTCTCTGTCGTGTCACAAATTTAGCCCTCTTTGTAACGTTAGAGCAAGAGCATGGAAATATGTTTCTTTTTTTAAAATAAACATGTTCTCTAGGCCTACTTTGTTTTAAAGGAAACTGATCGCCTCCGATTATTTTCAACATAGCTGAGCAAGGACAGTGAATGAAAACGTTTGTTTTTTTAATAAAAATGTTCTGCACTTTGTAGGCCTATTGCATAACTTATGTATAATTATTGTGGCTGTAAGGGAGCGACTAGTAGGCTACCTCATCTTATAATTCAACCTAATAATTGAATAGACTTATATTTGTTGGAATTAAAACGTTATAATACGGATTATGATTTATTCAAGCACAACCACTGCCTAAGTACAAGGGTGTTGTTAGCCTTTATTGATTTCATTTTGATGAGGCTGTATGATGTAGCTTGCACAATCAGACATCTAATAACATCAACCTATGAAATGATTGTTAATGTTACTTGTTCAATCGAACGTTCAAAGTGGAAGCATTCGACTACGATCGGCAGCACCGACAATTTCTGTCACGCCCTGAATAAATGGTAAATCACAATAGAAGATGGATATGAATCGTCATCGATTTTTCTTGTCCACTGTCAATGAAGCGCAGTGATCTGAGTTGCTATGTAAATTACATACTGTTGTTTTTTTTATTACAAAACATGTTCGTACATAAATTCACATATTTAGGAATGTTTCATGAATGAGGCCCAATATATATATATATATATATATATATATATATATATATATATATTGTGTGTGTGTGTGTGTGTGTGTGTGTGTGCGTGTGCGTGCGCATGCGTGTGCGCGTATGTGTAAGGAAAGAACCATAGTAAACCATGCGGTTTTCATGATATAGACACATGTCTGGGGTGGTGAGCCATATATACAGTGCCTACTAGAATTATTGGTAACCCTGGAAAATATGAGCAAAAACAGCTATAAAAAATGTCGTTGTCGTTTATCAGCATGACCTCATACTCAAAATATGAGAAAAATCTAATCTTTAATTTAGCTAAAATTATTCAACAGAAAATTATTTTCATAAAGAATATATTTTTTCAAAAAACCACGTGTCACAATTATTTGTAACACTAGAAATAGTTAAAAACAAAACCTAATTGAAGTATATTCCCATTCATATTTAACTTTTATAACCACACCTGAGTCTTTAGGAACCATTCTCAACTTCCTGTTTCACTGGAGTATAACTATGAGGTGAAACACAGGCCAAAACCACTTAGTCATCCACCAACATGGGGACAATCAGAGAACAAACAAACCAAATGAGACAAAAGGTTGTTGACATTCATAAATCAGGCAATGGCTATAGAAAAATAGCTTCATGTCTGAGGTTTAAAGCAATTGGAGCCGTGAAGAACCTGTCTAGAAGAGGGTGCAAGTGTAGTTTTCCCCCACACACAAGTGAGGAGGATGGTTTCAGAGACAAATATTTTGTCCGAGGATCACAGTTGGAGAATTGCAGAAGTTGATTGTATCCTGGGATCAGTCTGCAAAAGTACAATTAGATGCCAACAAGCTATGTAGGCTTGCCAGAAGAAAGACTTTTCTGTCATCATACCACAAATGTAAGCCCCTGAAGTTTGCTAAATGTTACCAGAATTTAGATTGAAACCGGGTGCTATGGTCAGATGAGACAAAAAATGATTTTTTTGGCAATAAATACCAAAGGTGGGTTTGGCGTAAAAAAAGGCACAGTTATGCAGAAAAGAGCCTTCTCCCCACTGTGAGGTATGGTGGTGGATCTGTGATGTTGTGTGGCTGTTTTTCCTCCAAAGGCCCTGGGAACCTTGTTAGGAAACATGGCATCATGGACTCCATCAAATACCAGGAGATTTTAGACCAAAATCTGGCTGCCACTACCAGAAGGCTAAAAGTGGATCATGGTTGGATCTTCCAGCATCCAAAGCGTACCTCAAAATCTACATAAAATGGTTCACTGACCACAGAATTAAGGTTTTTCCATGGCCATCCCAGTACTCTGACCTAAACCCCATTGAAAACCTGTGGGGTGAGCTGAAGAGTCCACATGCGGGGACCAAGGACTCTGAAGGACCTGGAGAGATTATATATGGAGGAATGGTCTTAAATCACTTGCTATGTGTTCTCCAACCTTATAAAACATTCCAGGAGAAGACAGAAGTGCTGTTATCTTGATAAAGGGAGGGTGCACAATGTACTAAATACAGGGATGCCAATAATTGTTAAAAAATGAAAAACGGCCCGATATTATCATGCATCCTTAGTTCACAGGCATTCATATGGGCTAGTAAAGCTAGTATCACCCAGCTATTTTAATGCAGCTAGAAGGCTAGCTGGTTTTCCAATGGACAAATTAATTTTTGGTTCTATAGAGCACCAATTTCCTGGGGTTTTCGCTACCTTGTTGCAATCTTGCTTACTATCTAAGCTTACTATCTAAGCAATTTTGCCTACTTCATTTATGCTACATTTGGAAGCTCAACTAGCTACATAGCTAGTTAGCTGAGACTTGACTGTCCAGCAGCCAAGACCAATATCTTTTTGGCTCAAGAGCATGCATTTAGTCTGGGGTTATTGCGATTCCATGTAGGCAAGCTAGCTGTCTGGGCCACATTACAATATGGTGCAGGGTTTATATGTTTGGCTGCAGAAATTATATGACTGTTGCAACCTAGCAACTGGAGCTAGCAAGAAGGGGACAATTGTGCCCAGTTTTTTAAAAACATGTTTTTTTCAACATGGCTGAAACAGTATTATGCGTGTACATCTTTACATGGAAAAAATATTTTTTATTTGTGTGTTCTAAAGTTCATTACCATTGGCAATGAACTGATTTTTTGGGCGGGTGAAGTGCAGTTGGTTCTGTTAGACATAGATATGAACCAGTGCGGAGAATGAATAGTGGTCCTGGTGGCAGGGAAAATAAGAAGGAGAAGATTAGGAAGATGAAGAATATGATTAGGAAGAAATGCTAAATAACCCAAGTTTTGTATGGCTATATGTGAATTTCTACAGGAATTCTATGTGTTCACACAAGGTCAGAGGGTACTCAAGTTAAGAAGAGTGTGTCTGTGCATCCTAAACAGTGCCTAACACTCAGTGCTGTATATGTAACTGTGGCATCTATGCTTTTCATGTGATCCAAAGCATTAGAATTTTATTTTTCCATCCTCAGGATTCACAGTTGTGAAGTTCACGGAAAGCATTCAGTCATACCTTCCTGTTTTGGTTCATGTTCTGCGGATGCCTTCAGTGAACTAGTTAACCAGCTGAGGTGGATGTGCAGCTGTTAGTGAAATCACCTTTCCCCTGTGGTTCCAACAGCCACAGCAAATGGGATGTGAACTGTGCTTCCACTGTTCCCAGTTATGTGTATTCTGTTTCCAAG
This sequence comes from Synaphobranchus kaupii, assembly GCA_029718625.1. Taxonomy (NCBI): domain Eukaryota; kingdom Metazoa; phylum Chordata; class Actinopteri; order Anguilliformes; family Synaphobranchidae; genus Synaphobranchus; species Synaphobranchus kaupii. The sequence goes on along the minus strand of CM056377.1, from coordinate 45,152,835 downwards.
GCAGCAGTTAATTTCAATTGATTTTTTTCTCTTTTTAAAAAAATCAAATGTAATGAAATGAAATAAGCAGATGAATGGACTTGGGATGGGAGGGATGTGCACTGGAAATGACCAAAACAAATGTAAAACACATGTGTGGCCATTTGAGGAAATTCCGAATTTTCTTCCCCGCTTTGTTTTGTGGTGGAGTTGTGGGTTCATAAGTGATGAGGACTCCTGCCATAGTTCAACTAGAGTACGACTATAAGGTTCTGGAGTGCTAATTCAACTGAATTATGTAATCAGGACCCAGGCTTTACGAGGAGTCGTTCTGTCAAATAGCAGCATCACATCAAAGTGTTAAGTATGTGGTTCCAGCCTGATTAAAGCTCCTGATCCTGTGACAGAGCTTTGCCTGATGGGAAACCAGGCTGTGTTCTATTTCCTCTTCTTGCCAGGGGTGCATATATGTGCATGAGATGAAATATGATATTAATAACATCAGACATCGTGCAGGTGCTGACAGGAAGATATATATTTTTTACGGCCTACAGCAAGGCCATTAAAGCAACCAATCGGATATTGTATTTGCAGTAGGTTGTTCGTTATGAAATACAGTAGGCACTCATATATCCATATCTACTGGTTACTTGTGACCAGTGATCAAAGTTGATAAAACTGTGTAATTTAGGTATGGTGAAGTTGCAATCACACCCAAGCCCATTGAAAAATAAATGGAGTCCTGGACTTCAGTGGTATAACTGCGATGCATACTGTCTCTCTGCCTCATTCTCCTTCGCACGCACATCTCTCTCTCTCTCTCTCTCTCTCTCTCTCTCTCTCTCTCTCTCACACACACACACACACACACGCACACACACACACAAAGTTTTTTTTTAAGTGCACATGGAATGAATTGGACAGAAACCTGTGTGCTGGAGAGTGATCTTAAGGGAAACCAATCTCATTTGAATAACCCAAATCTTATGTCAGCTAAAGTTACACATACATTTCTCCCCTCCAATAATCAATGAATTACTGAGTCAAATTTCCTCTTTCATGTCCTGGCCTTAGGGCCTCATTGAATGAGTGCCCGTCTTGCATTCACATCGCATTTCCAAAACCAAGCTTGAACTACTAGCTATGATGGACGTGCTTGATGAGTGAAATAGCAGTCCTTTTTTGGTCAGTAGCATGCCATTTACAATGGCTTTCTACCTAGTAGCATTGTAGCATCCAACTTTTTGTGTGAGTAGTTTAACAGCTCATGGCCCACCACATTTGTAAAACAAAATAGTTAATGCACTGCAAAAACCAAATCTTAAGAAGTATTTTAATCTTATATTCAAACTTTAGAATCTTATTTCTGTTACTTTTTTGCTAAATAAAACAAACTATCTGCCAGTGGGGTGAGATAGTTTTACTCATTTCAAGATTTGTCAGTGGGGTAAGATAATTTCACTTGTCAAGCAAAAAGTAACTTAAAACATGCTAATATTTTCCACTTTTGAGAAAAAAATAAGATTTTTAAGTCTCATTACAAGACTAAAACACTTGTTAAGACAGACATTTTTGCAGTGTGTGTTCAGTTAATTGACTGCAAATCCAGTGTGTTGTAGCTGTGAAGAAGTTAACTAATTGCTAACTAATCTTATGTGAATGGTGTATGTTAACCTCGCTTGTTAAACCATACTGTGATGCGACATAAAATTAATTTGCTTCAATTTGTCAGAAAGCAGCTATCTGCGGTTTTGCCCTTGTACAGCACGCATAATAGCCAAGAACACAAAGCATTTTCCTGTGCTTGTTCAATTTTAATACGTTTGTGTTTGATAATGAATCTAATTTAGTTTAATATGAATTATGTCCTTGTAGTGGACTTGCATTTTAATGCATAAAATAAATATATACTGGCCCCCCTTTCTCCCGCTGTGCCTAACTAGTGGCAGTTTCAGAAATAAAACACATACCACAATTTCCCCAATAAAAAAGCAGAAGTTTTCCACACGTACAAGCCCCCCCACTCCCTCCTCATTTTTTTTTATACCACAGAGGCACAGACCCTTTTTCTTCATATTTTAAAGGGGTCATTTTTTGGTGATTCAGGAAACTGAGTCCAACCTCAATGCACTCTGCATAGTGGTCTCTTTAAACATATGCATCGCATTGACATGTCTACCCTGCTTGTGGTGCTAAACCATAGTACGGCTTACCCGCTTTAAAGCCAGAAACATGAGAGATGGAAAAGTTCCGCGGATAAGCCTCTACTCAGTATTTAAATTACAGGGCTTTAGGGTTTTTAATGGGTTCTTTCATTTTTTTTGTCCCGATGCAGTTCAGGTGATAGCTCTGACTCTTTGTCCCAGTTACCTGAAACAACCTTTCTCCATAGAACGAGTAGGTATTCATGTTAACTGATCCGGCTGTAATTCAAAACTAGAGGAGACATTGAAAAAGCTTTTAAAAACTTTGCATACATTTTTATTGTCATTTTTATTATCACTTTTTTCTACCTCTGTTTTATGACATAATGACTGGTCTTTAAAAGCAACTGCACATCAAAAAGTGAAATGACTGTACATACTGTTGAATTCTGTGTTGTGATTTGGAGCACATTGTTTTCTTGCTTGGCAGTTAAGAGGCATTAGCTTCAAAACCTCTCTGATGCTGTCCTAGCCAAAACGTTTATGATGGACAGCTTGTGGATTCAACAAACTGTAATAGTGTGAGCTTCAATAGCTGCTATGTAAGTATGTACCTGAGAGAAGTTATTGCAGTAAAACACCTAGCAATACGTTGATTATGTACAGTATATGGATTAACAATCTGTACATCCTTGATAAAGATAAAAGGCTTTCCAACACTGGAAATGTTGGATATATAGTCATGTGAAAAAGTAAGTACACCCTCAAATGGTAGTCAGTTTTCTTTACACATCTGGACACAAGTTTATTTTATTTAAATTTCAAACACTATGACCTATCTGCATTTGAATGGGTGTCCATGGGAATTGGGGGGTGAGACTAGATTAAGATGTAAATTACATGGGAATAGTATGGAACCCATCTTTGGCTAAATGGCTGTAAGTCATCAAGGGTCTGAGGTATCAAACGAGCCTCAAACCATCACTCTGCTGCCAGATATGCAGTAGATATGGATGGATCACTTTAAGGGTTTTCTCCAGACTCATTTTCCTATTGAACTATAAGTCAAGGGAAACAACCCTTCAAGTGATCCATCCATATCTACTGCATATCTGGTAGCAGAATGATGGTTTGAGGCTCATTTGATCCCACCCCCCAATTCCCATAGAGGTCCATTCAAATGCAGAGAGGTTATAGTATTGCTTGTAGGAGTACCAGAAAATAAGATATCAAGAGTATTTTGATATTGTTGGGTCACAGACATCAGGACGTCATGGCATGCAAAGGATATGCGACCAAATATTAAAAATGATTACTTTATTCTACATTGTGTTAAACTGTCCAATAGTTTTTGATGCCAGAAAATGGGGGGATGGGGGGGCACTATGTACAAAAGGTTCTATAATTTCTAAAAGGTTCATCTGATATGGATGAAAATACCTTCAAATTAAAGCTGACAGTCTGCACTTCAACCTTCATTGTCATTATATCCTTTCAAACCCAAAGTGCTGGAGTACAGAACCAAAATAACAAAAAATGTGTTATTGTCCAATGAATTATGGTGCTCACTGTAATGAATTTATAATTATAGAAATTATAATTATTTTAACTGAACCATCACTGTATTCCCAAATGTTTCCTTCTCTCTGAATGCCACAACTGTAAGCCAGTTCCAATTCTGAAACACCCTGAGTCAGATTAGGCGAGCACAGACTAGTGTATGTCCCCCAAAGGAAATAAAACCAACTGCCACTTCTTTTCACTCTACATTCTACCAAATGAGCCATGTAGACATGCCACAGGAGGACTCTACTTCCTCTGCATCTGGCAAAGGCAGACTGCTGGTGCGTAACTGACCAGAGGAGTTGAACGTGTGTAAAGCAGAGGATAACCTTCCACCTGACCATGCCTAATAAAATTAAATGTTAATTAACTCTTAGAGTGTCTCCTTGGGTGACATTCTAAGAAATTTTGTGCCTCTTTGCGGGGCTGCTGGCTACTGTTGGCTCTGGCCCTGATTCAGTTCTGGACTGTGGGGATCACTGCAGGTCTGTTGCTGGAAATGCTACTTGACAACCCCTATTAAGTGTATATTTTTGTGATGTTCTCTTAACTGGTGAGAAAACCCCTGTGCAAAAACCACCTCATTATCAATCGGTGAGAGTATGAATAGTGGGCAAGCTCTTGTGGTGATTATTGGTTGGTTATGATGATTTTTAAATTTTTGCCATGCCACTCTCAGAAATGCCCAGAAATGTCATTATTCCACCACAAACTGAGGGATATTCAGTGGTCTCAGGATTTCATACTGAAACAATCTGCATGCCCGTGTGTGCGTGTGTGTGTGTGTGGCAGGGAAGTGTAATGTAAGTCCAAGTCATTCACTGATGAGACATATACAGAAGTTGTCAGAGTCATTTTCCATCATTTGGAGTTGAGCGGCAAAGAGTGATCTGTTTTTTTGCTTGATAATTTGAGTTGATCTGTCTCCCAGCCCAATGCGGGCATTCCTCAAATGGCAAAAGACACAGCTCAAACAGTTTGTATTTCAGTGGAAACAGCAGTTCAATAAAACCAATAGGAACCAGGAGAACTTCTGCAAAACCTTTTTACTCTTTCCCCCCTTTTTGCTCCCCAATTTGGAATGCCCAATCTGCAATGTTCATTGCAACCTCTGTTGTCCATTCGGGAGAATGCAGAAAGGCATGTGCTATCCTCCGAAGCCACTGCTCTTATCACAAGTCAGTTCACAAGTGGGGCTCACACAGACATCAGCCACAGGAAGACACTTTATGCACCTCAACCAAGCTGCAACAACCCGCCTCCATTTTTGAAGCTATTTCTTCCCCCAGTGGCTGGAGAATAAACTGCAACACCTGGTTGCAAAAAGTACTTGAAACCCCACCCACCCCATTGTAAGTCAATGGTGAAATCCCAAAAAGAGGCCAATGTTCCCTGTGGAATTATAGTCAAAAGATTTGTTTCCCAACAAATGATGGTTTTAACTAGTTAATCCAATCCCTTCTAATATCTCCCCTGGGGTAATTGCGGCAATATTCCTACATGGTTAATTCCAGTAGATGTAATGTGACTTGTCATATGACCATATAAGGAAACTACTCATCCTGGCTGCCTGGCGCTAAAGCAGAGTTATGTCATGTTGTTTGATTCCGATTAGCTCACCATTTTGTTGTACAAACCCTATGGTCCAAACATGTTGTGTGCTGCATTCAGCTGCATAGATTGCTAAAATGTTCACTTACCTTAACTCAAGATAACAAGCCAATGAGTACCGTATAGTTTATTTGCAGTAGCTATGTCGTATCGATTGCATTTAGATTTTTTTTTTTTAACGTATGGACTGGCACCTGGCACCTTGGCATTTTTATGCCGGGTAGTTTGTTTTTCCTGGTAGTTTAAAATACGTGGCCTAGACAGTTTATGTTTTGCGTCATGATTTGTTAGGAAAGTTGTCTGTTGTGTTATTAAGACATGAATCTGAATTTTTTTAATAATGTGAATAGAGAAATCAGTAGATGAGCATTTAGTTAAAACCTAGCCTGAAATTGTAACAGCACAAACATTTTGTGAATGTGAACAATTATGTTTTGTAACGATCCGATCTAAGTGGCATTTGATGCTTTGTAGTGTTGATAGAATGTTCTTGTCAGAAATCATAGCTGCATTTACTGGATTACTATCGATTTTTAAAGTTCTTGTGACAGATAAATTAGACTAAGAGTCAGCTTTCTACATGGTTTTCATACTGTTCTTAAACCCTATTCTCAAGCATCTACGGACTGATAGGAGACCAGTCATCACAATGTTATAATGTGGTAAGCAACCTTTTGACTCCAAATAATAACATTCTGAATTTTAGCTATGTTTTTCACATAATATTCAAATGTTAATGGGTGCTTGTGCAACATTTCTTACCTGAAAATACTAAAAAATATGTTAAAACCAGTGAGCTGGGCTGGCATATCTGCTTCTTTTGCTTAGTTACTGCTTTCAAGTCCTGGATTTTACCTGCCTTTACCCCATAGTATGTGGGTGCCTTCATTACAAGGCAGGGAGACCTAATAAATAGCGTTTCATCACAGTAATGTTAGTACCGGGCCGGTGCTCTTGCTACAGGCAGATGATTACGGGTCTGTGGGTGCTGTATCCAAGCCAGCACCGAGCTGCTGAATGCAAGTGGATGTGAGAAGAAAAAAGAAAAAAAAAGCACACTGGTTTTCCAGATGTGGGCTTGCCTAAAGCCCATGTAAGGCAGTCGGGGCGGATTTTCCTTCAGTCGTGGGCTCCACCCTTTCACTCCAATGCGCGTGCGTTGGTTGCAAACAGGTCCAAAAAATACAATGGCGGCGCCCTATTTCAGGCCAGTTTAGGCTTCATGTGCCAGTGTACATGAGCCATAGGACATCAAATCAAATCAATCTTATTTGTATAGCTCTTTTTACAGAGAACTGTCACAAAGACGCTGTACAGATAACAAAGATACAAAGGACATGAATGGGTGACGTCGTCATCACTTCATCCATATTTTTATACAGTCTATCAGCTCAACAGATGAACGTACAGGTGCTTGATCATCCAACAGGGGTCACTGGTGCTGAGATGCTGTCATCCCGGCTGACTGATACCCTTGTTGATACCAGTCCGTGGAGCCCATCATACACTAGAACAGTCTCGACAGCATGAGCCACTCAGCATTCCAGCAAATCCCTTGACTGAGAAAGAACCTGTGATTTTAGGTCCAGCGTCCACAAGGATGAGCTGATGTTCATTGCTTCGTTCTCAAAGCTGAGACATGCTGTGATTCAATAGATGCGATTGACTCATTTCTCAATTTTGGAATTCCCTCAACAATAAATGTTTTATGCCCATTGCTTAGACACTGCCAAATACATTGTCACTCTGTTGTTCCCCTCTGGTGTTCATTGTCTCCACTAGTTGCTATAGAAGGAAGCCCTATAGGGTGTAATATAGTGAGAACTGCAGGGGTCAGTGTTGGAGCAAAGATGAACAGCACAACTCAACAAAAATACATAGACCTCTCACTGTTCATAAGGGAACAAAGGGGCCACTTAATTGCAATAGCGTTCTTCTTTCATCACACCTGTTGAACTGGGGTTGCTGCTCACCTGTCAAACCTTGTGATTGTATGCCAAGGCTATTTGTAATTCACATACATTTGCACAGTATAATGTATACTGATTCAAAGAGGATCATGGTGTTGTGCATGTAATACACTGTGCTGTCAGGTCAGATGAGTTCATTGGCGACACACAAATCCTCTGTGCATTAATTATACACCACCCTGTAACGCAGCAAATTCCTAATTTAATTAAAAAGGTTAAACTGCAGTTTTATCTCAGCCAAATTGCAAAGCTCAAACGTGTTGTTTCTGTTTGTTTATACTGTGGTTATATTTTCAAGTGACTTAATAACAGAGCAATGAATAACATGATGATTTTTTGTCTGGTCTCCCAAACATCTGTGTGATCGTTACTCAAAAGACATAGTGGGCTCTTGCACTCCACGCCCAAATATTTGAAGATGTGTCCTTGGAATGCCTAATTAAGTATTACGTCACACTGCCTTCACAAAGAATTATCACAGAATAAACGATGGATATTATTTGTCCATTAGACAAATGAAATGAAATGTATAATATAGACGTACAGTAATACACTACATGCAGATAAAGAGGACAAAGCTATCTGGAGCTTAATATAGGGATGGAGGTTAATATAGGGATAGATATTCCTACTCTTATCAACAAGCAGTGGCAATGACCTCTATATATGTACTTTTTATCCATATTAAAATGTTGGGTTCTGAGGCAAGTGGCTTCTTTTACTATCAACATTCTTCAGATTCACTGAAGAGGCCACCCCCACCCACTGACAATGGTGGGTTATTTGAGGTCCATCTGGAAAATATTCTGACTGAGCAGAATCATTATTTCTTTTCCCATTTGCATTTGATTTTGAGCTTGTGTTATGCTGTTTGTGGAAGTCATATATTTACGTGACATTTCCGAATATTAAGCTCCCAATACTGCACTGCACACAGCCCTGAAGCTGGAATTATGTGCAAGGGATGGGTTCCAGAGTCTGAGATTTGTGGTGCAGTCCTTTTTGTCTTTTTCTTTTCCCCTTATTTCCCTGCCATGATCACAGGTGCAGCTGCTGTGTGGAAACAGCGACCCACTGCCATGCCTGGCAGCATATCCACCTCTCAAGATGTTGCTTTCTGCAAATGCAGATTTTCCTTAAATGGCAGCTTTTTTTCAGTCTCATTTGTTTATGGAGTGGCTCAAATCACACATGGTCAGTGATGTGCTGCTGAAGTATTTACACTGCAGATGACAGTCTCTGTTGGGCTGCAGTGACAGGTTTACACCAATTAAGCCTTGCACGTTGCAAAGATTGAGTGATGTGTCCTTTGTGACATTTTCTCTCTCACATACACACACACACACACACACACACACACACACACTCATATCACATACTACCAATCATAACCTCCATATCAATACTGAATTGAATCCCACTAATGCACAGCCCACCAATGCACAGCTTGGATTGTACAGCATACCATGGAATGGTATACTGCTTCTAGAATATGAATGGTTGAAACATTCTATCCAGGACTTTACCTATTAAATGTCAGATAAGAGTAATCTAAGTTTTCAACTGTCAAGATTCCCTCTGTCTACAAACACATGCAATCAAAATGACACGTATAATTGTTGGTTGGTTGGTTGTTAGGGAATTGCAACCTTCTTTACAATCCTTTGTAATCTCAAATTTACACTTTATACAATTTATGTGCAATGAATGTGTTTGCTTAACAATGGTGCTATTGGCACCCTTACTGCATTCCAGGTACAGTTCTGAGTGTAGTCTTGCTCCGACCAAGATATTTCAAGCAAATGTTTAAAGAATAAATCTGCGTATGTGTATTAATGAATGAATGCATGAGTTAATTACACTGACATTGTATAGTGATGTGAGCGTTGTGAGTATTTGCGATGGTTATGTCAAAGTCCACATGTAGTGAATGTCCCTTGAAACGGTGATGTGAAACAGTAACTGAGACCAGATGTGGCTGGAACAGACAGTGCAGCTGAGCAGATAGCATGCTGCCTCTGTCTGCCCCAGCCAGTCTCACACAGCCTTGTGTGTAAGGGACTTCCCTCCTCTCACTTGCTTTGCGAGTGGGACACAGAGCGGACTTGGCTGCCTCCCTATTTAGGAGTGCACCGTCTGGTTCGAGTGAAAGCCCAATTATTCACAGGCCAAATACAATCCCAGTCTAACCTTTTGGCTGCCCTAGAGTTGCCCCTTGTATGTGGTGGTTCAACATTGAATGAAAAGCTGGGAAGGACACTAGGCGAACATATTGCTGTAAAATCTCATGTTCAGAAACTGTTATGAGGACGCACAGGTCCGCTCCATAAAGCCGAGCCAGTTGATTAAATCTATTATCTATTAAATCTGTGGGGTTACTGTACTTCACAATTCATTTATGTCACAATTTCTTTCAGTGTATCCTTTGGACAAGTAAGTCAAATTTATCCTGAGATGCAGATAAAGTTCCGAATAATCAAAGAAAACTGAAATGAGAAGATAGGGAACTCCTGAGAATCAGAACAGTCAAGCTTGCTAAACTATATAACGTCTGAGACTTAGAAACAGCAAAGAAATGGAGGAAATCATTATAGTATGAAATATCAATTAATCTATGCACTTGTCAAAAACAACTTTTTTTTGCAAATACTGAGGAAAAACAGTTGGTTTGAGTGTGAATGGAACAGTAAAATAAAGACTTTTTCCCAGTGAGCAGAGCCAGTAAACTCTGCCAATACAACTGACTTCCTAGCCCCATGCGTGTATGTAAATATCTGTCCTTCGGTTAATATCATACCTTCGTGTGTGATCTGTCATATTTTCCTGAATCCCACCCTGGGTGTGTGCTGTTTACTGTGTGTTGTGGGAGAAGGGGCTTTCCAATGTGACTACTCAGCCCAGTTGTATCTGGCTGCCGTTCGTAGACATTTTGGCCAATAAATCTAAATATTCTCTCACTGTTCTCCCGCAGCGGTTTGTTCAGCATCACAAGCTAAGCTTATCCAGGCCCTGAAATTAACTTGGGTAAGAAAGATGTACAGTATATCTCTTCGGTTTTCAGCCTTAAAATTACTAGAGGTAATCTATAGTTTAATCAGACATCAGGGTAGCCTGATAAATGGGAAAACAAAAAAAATATATCTAAAACATAATTTTATTTCTGATATTCTGGACCAATGTTGTGATGTATGAAGTGGAAACAAACATACAAAAACTTAGTGAACACTGAATGTGGCCAAACTGTGGTGCAAACCCTATGACATGAACTTGAGCCTACAACTTTATAAAGAGTCACATCGCTGGCCATTGTAGTATGACAAAACAAATCTGAAAAAAAACCAAATCATGACAAAACAAATCTGATTACCTATTAACTGATTAACTAACTTATTAATTATCTGAATGTACATGACATCTTGTATTCTTAATAAATTAAAGGGATAAACTGCTTCACAGCTAATTACATAGGAATCATTACAGCATTCTTCAGAAGTTTGAGAATAAATGAACACATAAAAGTGGGATTTATGAATAAATGAACACATAAAAGCCGCCGCGGTGGTACAACGGTAAGAGCGCCGGCTTTCAGTCGGTGTAGTTGTACTCCGCGCCCTGTAGAGGACGTGGCGCCCTCCGTCCTACTACGGGCTGACAGGGTTGTACAGCGGTGGTTCTCTCATTCAATTGGCTACTAAATTGGGAGAAAATGGAGAAAAAAATCTGGAAAAAAAAGGGATTTATTACACTGGAATTAAATACATTATCTGTTACCGTTGGTGGTTTTACTAAATGCCATTCCAAAACAGTGCTATATCTCCAGGGTCAGCCATCCAGGTGTGCTGTCCTACATTAGTGTGATTGGATGTGTCTTGAATGAATTTAAACTAAAAGCTAAAACTCACTGTATAACTGTGTAACTAATAACATGTAGCTCAAACAAACATATATCTCATACAGAAATGTGTTGCAATATGTTCATTAAATGAAATTCTAGTTCTGCACAAGTGTCAAAGGTATACAAAGTCTTCCAAGCTAAAAAATGAACACACCACAGCTGCTCGGCCTGCTCTAAGCCTTAGAACCTGTGATGTTGTTGGTCAGCCATGTCTGAAGATGCAGCACCTTGAATAAGGAAACATAAATAAATATAAATATAAATTCTGCATCCATATTATTAGAATTGGTTGAAACATTCAAGTCATGTTTACCCTGTACTAAATCTCCCTTCAGCTTGCTGCTCCCTAATTACTTACTATTCATAGACATGAAGCACTTCTTCATGGAATATTCATAAAGAGTGTGCATGTGTCTTGTCGTATTTTAGCACATATTATCTGTGATTAATTAATAACTGTATTACGTATTACAAAAATAAATGGTTAGCAATGTATTAACCACTATATATGGCTTTGCATATCAGTTCTGTCAGGAAACTCCCACACCGTTTTGTTTTACCTTATCAACTTTATTGATTTTTGTAAATATATGCTAATTCTGAATTTGATGCCTGCAAAACAAAGTTGGGACAGGGGCAAAAAAAAAAAACTTTAAAAAAAACTGGGAAGTTCAAAAAACACCTGTTTGGAACATTGCAGGTGATGCTATCATGACTGGGTATAAAAGGATATCAAAAGACTCTTGATATCTTATTTTCAGGTACTCTTACAGGCGATACTATAACCTCTCTGCATTTGAATCGATCTCTATGGGAATTGGGGGGTGGGACTAGATTACATAGGTAAATTACATGGGAATAGTATGGAACCCATGGTTGGCTAAATGGCAGTAAGTCATCAAGGGTCTGAGGTATCAAACGAGTCTCAAACCATCACTCTGCTGCCATATATGCAGTAGATATGGATGGATCACTTGAAGGGTTTCTTCTCCTGACAAATCTTTCCATAGAGATCAATAGGAAAATAAGCATGTAAGCATCAGTAAATGAGTGGAACAATGAAAAGGTAATGTCATGTTTAGAAGCATGTAATATTAGGAAGGTCTCTGTTTTCTTCAAATTGAAATGAATTAATACAGCTTCTGTAACTGAAGGCCCCCAAGTGCTACTGTACAAGTAGCAGCTGTTAAAAGAGTCTAAGGATTTCTGTCAGTTGATGAAATGTTCCATAAGGGCTTTTTACTTCTGGTACCACTTAAGATCTCCTTAGACACAAGTGCTTCTCTGACTCTGCTCTATTTTGTAAAAGATAAAATGCCAAGTAATTTTGCCTTCTCCAAATATCTGGTATTCTGACCTCCTAATTGTCTATGAAATTATTAATATTGGTTCTTACAGGAAGGTACAGTGTGATGTTCTATGCCAAATGCAATAAATGCCACAATCATGAGCATTGACCTCATCTAGATGAACAAGCAATGAGTAAGAAATGGTGTATCAATATAAAATACTATTCAGACATTCAAAATATTGTATCCTTTTGAAATGAAAATGTCATAAAATTGATGGCCTCCACTGCCAAAAAATGTTGTCATGGAAAATGGAACGAATCCAGATTGTTTCTCCAACAACTGAATAAGATAAGGAAAGTGATATTTTAACAACATCCCAAGCAGCTTTGAGTCTACCCATTATCAGCTCATAATGATGTGGAAGGGGAGAGGGGGAGGGGGGGGGTGCATGCAGTGTTTTTTTCATAGCTTTTTACAACCATGGATACTGTGTTAAGCCTACTCTTTGAATGTCAGCACTATCACATTCAAGAGATTATTCTAATCTGAAGACATGTCGGAAGATGTCGTGAACTCAGGACTTTCACGGACTCGGGGCCACGATGTTTCGGAAAACCCTCTTCAAGAGATACTTCAAGATAATTTTTGCGCTACCACACCTTTCGGGAAACCCACCCCTGTGCATTTCTTTGTTCTGTGTAAAACACACAAACCAGGCTTTTAGGCTTCAGTAGGAGTAAAAGGGTGACAATTTCAAAATGTTCAACATAATTTATTGGGCTAACTCGCTAATAGCATCAGGTTAGGTACTATAATTAGAAGACATGCATGTTACAGCCAATCATGGTTAAAGCCTATGTAAAGTTCTTGCTCTAGGTCCATCACAAAATTAATTACTATTCTTAGTGTTAATAGAAGCTAGACTTTTCCTCTGATTTGAGCTTCTTATCTAATTACATATGTACCAAATCTCAAGCCAACTTGTCCAATCGTAATTAATCAAAATGCGTCAACGTAAAAAATTTGGTTAAAATCACAAATTGTAGAGTATAGAATGCTTGCATGGCTTTTGCTGGTTTTGATAAGTTCTCCTGTTTCATAAAGCTTCAGACTATTGTGTGTGTGTTCAGCTCTGGTCACAGAGCAGACATTTTGCCCTTTCGATATTTCCATTGACTTTGCACCTTTGCTTTACGGACTAGTCTACTCTACCAAATGCACCTACCAGTTGCTTCGCTTGGCAGTCCTCTCCACTGCTAAGCTTTGCTCTGGTTAAAACATTGAGTTAATATGCTTTTCAAACAGGATATAAAGGTGCTGTGCAATGTTTAGCAATTACCTCTGTCCCCATGCTGATTCAATGAATGCATTCTGCCCTGGCTCTGTGCTCTAAGATTCACTGCAGCTGGGCTTCATCTGTTCTTCTGCCTGTCCTCCATTTTCTCTGAAAGGTGGGAGATGGATCATGGCTCAAGACAATTGTGTGTGCGAGGGGAATGCTGCCAGGTGACGTAGTGCATATCCACTGTTACCACATTTTGTCTGGACACAAGTGAGCCAGTCAGGATAGAAGAGTTTCCAGACAAAACATTGCTTCGCACACTTCATGCATGACACATCATTTGTATGTGTGATATGCAAAGTCATAGATAGTGGTTAATAAATTGCTAACCATTTATTTTTGTAATAAGTAATACATTTATTAATTAATCACAGATAATAGAAGTGTTCACTTGAATTTGGAAATGTAGCATACAATTTGTCATGTAGGGTTAAATCAGTTATAAAGTGACCCCCCTTTTTCAAGGGAAAATAAAACATTTGTTCTGACAGTTCTGTCAATGTCAACTTAATAATTACATATTGATGCATGTGATATCCCTTTAAGAAATATTCTCAATTTTAAACATTTCAAATTCAAGGAAAATTCACTGCCCTTTGAATTAGAGGGCAACATGCCTTTAAAGTTTGCTCACTATTCTGAGGTGGGTTTCCTGAAAGGTGTTGTAGCACAAAAAATATCTTAAAGTATCTCTTGAAGAGCGTTGGAGGGTTTCCCGAAACGTGGGCCATGACACATTGATCGTGCATCTTGAGAAAGAAATTCTTGAATAGTGATAGTGCCAACATTCAAAGATATGGTTAACACAGTATCCATGGTTGTAAGTACAGAAAAGCTATGAAAAAACACTGCATGCATTTCTACCCCCCCCCCCCTCCATGAAATATATATCCAAATAAGATTATAACATTGATTGATATTTTTCTGGCATTACTTGGATGCTGCTGTCTCATAATGAGCTGATGGGCAGACTCAAAGCTGCTTGGGATGTTGTCAGAATATCACTTATTCAGTTGTTGGAGACATGACCTGGACTCATTCCATTTTCCATGACAACATTTTTTGGCTGCAGAGGCTATCAAGACTTTATGACATTTTCGTTTCAAAATGATTTGCTATGAGCCACATAAATGGCAGCAATATTGCTCTGTGAACTGCACATAACATTTTTAGTATAGACAGTCTTTGATTTTTATATGAGAACTAAGTATAGATTTTAGCCTGGACATATGCATTGAGTACATGAAGTTATGATTATTTTGTGAGAAATACTGCATATGACACTGCAAATCAATATAATGCTAATCAATACAGCTTTGACAACTTGATTAGTCCAGAAACCTAGTTATTTTGGTTACGCTGGAAGAAGGCAGGGTTTCCTAAGTGTATCTTCAAGTAAGTTGTGAGGTCGATGTTTTCAAGACATGTGTTGTTATTGGGAAAATCAGCCCAGCTAGGACAAGTTCTTTAATTACCATAACACCAAAACATGGAAGAACCTTAATTTTATGGAATAATAGCCCCATAATGCATGTAACAATATGGATTTAAAGGGCATGTTTTATGTGCAGGTGTTTATTATGTTATGCATTTTGTTACTTCACAAACTGTAAAATAATAGCATGCACTCGCCTTTATATATTCCATTGAGTTCTCCTGTCATCAACTCAGCAACTGAGTCATAGACTTCATGTGGCCATCTGCCACCTGTTTTAAAACATAATTTTATGCACAGTGAATGCCCACTTCACTGTATTTGTGTTTTTGAAGTGGACTTACTACTACCCGTAAGACCAAGACATACTTAGGATACAGCCTACATTACACTATAGCTATGCATTCTGGAGACCTTTGTTTTTCATGTTTTCTCCCCCCTTTCTCTCAAATTGGAATGCTCAGGAGTACTCATCAGCACTCATAGCTGCAACATCCACAAATTATTTGGGTGAGTGCAGAGAGCATGCGTTGTTCTCTGAAAGCTGTCTGTATCGGCCTTCTCTTCTTATCACACTGTAGTTTGCAAGTCAGGCTCACACAGACATAACTCGGAGGAAGACACTCTATGTGCAGCTCAACAGGTGGCTTGCATGTGCCTAAGTTCCTTGTAGTGCTGCCATCCACAGTTGGCAATCAAAGAGAAAATACAGGACTGGAGACAGGAACTAGAACAGGCAATGAGGACTGGGGACAGGAACTTGGAACAGGCAAGGGGGGCTGGGGACAGGAACTCGGAACAGGCAAGGGGGGCTGGGGACAGGAACTCGGAACAGGCAAGGGGGGCTTGGGACAGGAACTTGGAACAGGCAAGGGGGGCTTGGGACAGGAACTCGGAACAGGCAAGGGGGGCCGGGGAGCTGCGGTGTGTTGATAGTTCCTCCTGAAACTGAGTCTTTGGTGGGATCGGGTGCGCTGGCCTCCAGGATGGCGGGCCACAGGAACATGAGGCACTGGCCTTTGATAGGAGGTTCTGCCCACGGGAGTCAGAGTAGGAAACACTGGCCTCTCAAAGGATGGCTGGCCCACAAGATAGGGAGCCGGAACTGGCTTGTCAGGGAATGGATGGTCTACAGAAGAACCAGGAGGGCCTGCAGGCCTCTGGAGGGACAGATGATCCACAGGAAAGTGAGCGGGCATTGGGCTGTCTGACTGTAGACAGGAGGAGTGGCAGTAGGAGCTCCAACTCTGGACCTTGTTGGTGGGCCAATTCAGGTGAGGGTTGTGACATCGCAGCCATGGTTGACCGAGGACCAGGGGTGATTGAGTGGAGGAGATCACTTGAAACTGAATAGGTGGTTGCCAGACAGGATGAGCAGTAGGGGTTCGGTCGAATGGGAGACTCGGGTGATGAGCTTTCTGTCCAGAGAGTAGGCATGGAGGGGATCCGAGAGAGGTTTGGTGGAAATGCCTGCTTGGCGGACAAGTGTGGCATCAATAAAATTTGCGTCTGCCCCAGAATCCACCAGGGCAGACAGCGGGAGGGCTTGGTGGTTCCAGCAGAGCGTGGCATCCAATTGGAACCGGGACTGGGCAGTCGATTAAGAGGACCTGGCTTCACTGGTGAGCCGCCCCCTCTCAGGCGCAAGGGACAAGAGAGCAAAGCGTGGCCGGCTTTACCACAATAGAGCCAGGTGCCCGCTTGAGCCCCTTTTTGGGCGTAAGGGACAGGAGAGCAGAACGTGGCCAGTTTGACCACAGTAGAGGCAGGCCCCAGCTTAGACTCTTCGCAGGCGCTCCTCCTCCGAGAGACATTCTCTGCCCACGTTCTCTGTTCCTCCGCTGGGGGTTCTGGAACTCAGGGGTTCGTCGAACCAGAAGTCTGAGGCGGGGTTGCTGGGTTGGAACGGAAGTACTGGTTAGAGGAAGCGTCGTGACCCGTCTCTTGGATGGCCAGGGAAATTAGCCCATCCAGGGAACTGGTTGTAGGCCATGCTGAGCAATAACTGCCTCCTGGCAGGCGATGGCATGGAGGATCGGCTCTGAGTCCGCTGGGTCCATCACTGGCCAGATCATTCTGTTAAAGTGATATACAGGATAGGACCCAAATGCAGGACTCAGAGACAGACGGCTGGTTGAACTCCACGCAGGAGACTTTATTTACAAGTATGCCCACACAGGGTAGCAGGCAGGAGGTCAGGAACTGGCAGGCTGGAGCAGGGTTGGGCAAGATAACACAGGGCTGGAGAAGGGCTGAACAGGAGCAGGGCTGGACAGGAACGGGCAAGGCAGGCAGGAGAACAGGAGCTGGGCTGGACGGGAACGGGCTGGACAGACAGGAGAAGACGAACTGGACGGGTATGCAGGACTGAACACAGGGTCGAGGAGCAAGTCGGGAACAGGCAGGAAACAACAAAAATGCTGGAAGGTAATATGACAAGCACAAGGCAGGGCACAAGACGATCTGGCACAGAACAAACGGGGGCTATGTGCCAGATTACTAACAAGACAACGAGGAACAGGTGAGACGAGGACACATGAGGAAACACAATTCAGGTGCGGGGAAGTGGAGACACAAAATGGAAGGAGAACGGGAAAACACAGAACGGAATACACATAGAAACGGAAAACTAGGAAATCAAGACAAAGGCACGGGACGTGACAACCACGTTTTACAGTACTTAGATCATGTGACTTCCTTCACACTAGCACTTTCATTCTTGTGAGACATGCAGGTGAAATTTCACTGACAGTTGTCCTCTCTCTAATCCCCGCCTGTTTCTCCCAGTGAGACCATAAAACCTGAGTCTACAGCATGTGGTGCAAAGCCTAATTCGTTACAGCAGTGCAATGACAAACAATGACCTGAGAACAAAAGAAAAACATAATTTAAAAAGCATTTTTCTTCACTGAAGAAGACAAGGCTCTTTTCCCGATTCATAACCATAAAAGAAATCCCTCATTGTCCAAAGGGAGGAAATCAGCTCTAGGTTCCGTTGTTCAGAAATTCCATTTTTTACTTGTGGAAAAGCAGAGGGTTGTAATACTTAAATAATTCATACAGTGAACATACTTTCTGTTAACTGTGACCATATGTTTCAGGCTGGATCATTTTAGTGTCAATTTAGAACATAAAATGTGGAGGGGGGTGGGGGGGGGCGGGTGGAATTGGTGGGGAATCTGAAAACCTGTAAAACCAAAAAAAATAATTTTTTTGATTATCTTTGAATGGAATTACAAGATCACAAAGGCTTGGAATATACTATGGGAACTTTTGCCTTTTTAGTTGGATGCATGGTCATTCTAGTGGTCCTATTAACAATAACGTTTGTGATAAGTGCTGTTTCTTCCAAGCTGGATTTCAGAAATATGACAACACTAATCTTTGCTAGACTAGACTTACCCTGTTTTTCCACTCTATTTTACACTGCTTTTAGAATAGCCAAGTACTGTTCCAAGCAGCCCCATACTTCACAGCAAATTCAATTTCACTGCATAAACTACATAAACAAAGCAGGCCGTCCTGAAAATGTGTCTTGTAGCCGTGTCAGCCAATTAGCAGTAAATGTAAGCACACAAAATGTCATTGCTGCAATGTTTTGGCAATGCTGAAATGTTATTATTTCCCTTCCCCAAATATAGGTAAAAATGAGGTATTCTAAACTGGACTGGGATATGGTCCATTTATTTCCACTGACATTCTGCAGTGTACCTGTACAGTTTGTTGCAGGTCTTGTATAAATGGGAAAAATAAAAGAGATATTAATGACAATTCCACACAAAACACAGCTCAGCACAGAAAGGAAAGGAAGTTCTACAGTATGACATATTTACTGAATATGGAGGATGGAATAAATTAATTATAAATGATTTTGTTGCTAGTTTGCAATTTGTGAGCATTCTGAAATAGAATGCCCTCATCCATACATTTTTATTAATCATCATAATCATCAGTAAGTAGGAAAGGGATCATTTAACTGTTAATGATTACCACACTGACACTGTTTAGAAATTAAGAATGGTAGAATCTGTAGGACTGGATAAATAGATTTTTTGCACACTGTGAAGTTGAGCTTGTGAATGAGAGGAATGGCAAGATTTCTGTAAGGAGTGGGAGGGAATTGTAGTGGAGCCATCTAGGGAGGTCTTGGAGAAACACTAGTTAATGTACGTAGCAGTGTGTCTATAAACCTCCTCAGTTACCTGTCAAATTCACAATGAGATGTCTAATTGGTTTTCCACCTGAATGCTAGTTAGTTATTTATTTATTTATCTTTAAACATGTAAACATACTATGTTGAATTGGATTTTATGGGATGTATTTAACAAACTGACAAGGCATAAATTTGCATGCTCCATTAAAGACCTATATAAATCAGTCCAAGTCCTTAGAATCCCAGGGGAAATGATGGGGACAATGGTTTTCCCACAGCCTCTGGTGATTGCAGTTAGCAGGAAAATAGAATATAGTTCTCCCTCAAGCTATTGTACTCATATACCTCCCAGCCCCTGGAGGAATGGGGTTGGTGATGCGAAGAGCAGGTCCTTTGTCATGTGAATTCTTATATCAGTATCAGTGTCAACCCATGGGAACAGTAGCAGAATTGACAAAGCCTCTCAGCTCAGTGCAGGCCCAGTTTGACTGACTGAGGACCATTTTTGACTTATTTGAACGTGAACTACCTCCATATGCTGTTAATACCCTGCTGGTGTTTGCCCACGCTGTGACCGGTGGCTGAATGAACAACCAGGGTGTACTTCTTGAATGAAAGAAGAAGTATATAAAAATAAACTGATTTATGCAGCACTGCCATACTGTATATCCATCACATTGCCCTTATCACTTGGCTGGAGACAGACATTTCTGTTTTAGAAGGACACCTGTAGGGCATGGTGCAACAAGGTTCGTTGTAGATGCTTCCATGTATCGGACCCATGCGCCCCTCCTTGCCAGGCAGCAAGAATAGGAAACAACACAGAGCAGTGTACTTGAGTTTTCCCACCTGTTTAAATTAAATTTTAAATATTTAAATGTTGATCTGTGACATAATATTGCATATAAAATGAGTATTACAAATGTACCCACCACCATGGTAGATTATACGATTTTTCCTCAGACGTACTGCAGTTGTCGGCTAACCCTAGGGAGGCGCTGTGTAGAGAACAAGTGTGTTCATGTTTTTATCCTTGTCTTGGTGAAAATCGTTTTTGTTGTCACACTTTATAGAGCTCAATCAGAGACCCTCCCCCAGAGGGAGACAACAATCTTTGGTCTAAAATGCGTAACGCCTGGAGTCCCGACAGAGAGGCCGACAGAGAGGCTGTTTCAGGCTGTATTTTTTGAGTGGAAGTTAATGGAGAAGATCCCTTAGCACCCTGACAAGCTTCTGTTTTGTGGACACTGTTCGTAACATAATAAATTGACTGCCTTGTCGCTCATCTTCAACATGTTTGTCATCACATATTCATTTTGGGGCGAGCTATGTTATGTCTACTATGAAAAAAATACTGTTTTGTGAGATGAGAGACAGTAGGGAATGTTGCAGCAGTTAGAATTCATTTACTACAGGCCCAGCGTCTCAGAACTTGCTCCATGCCTGTATACCATTGTTTAATAATACAAAATAGATCGGTGTTAGGTTGTGTGTCTGTTTGTTAGCAAGTCCGTTTTTGAAAGGATGTTTGACGGTAACTGATACCATAGCTAGCTAGCTAATTAGCTACATAGCTAAACATCCAAATTTGCGTTCTTTTTTCTACTCTTGGAATTGTATTCCACAAACATTCTACCAAAACATCAGTGTATAGATCACATCGCCATGCCAAGTCTATGTGCAGCGGTAACGTTAAATTGTAATAAGAGGTCGAGACAAGGACTTTTTAAAATAATTTTTCTTCCGATGATTTGCAGTAGGCCCACTTTACATAGGCTAGTTAGGTAGCACCTGTAAAAACGGTTTCCCTTCCTAATGCAATTAATGTGTGGCCATGTGTCTTTGGTAAACACCGATATTTCAGTGTAACAGTGGTGATAAGTAAGCAAGTCACTCTTTATAGGTGCATGCAGTGGTAATATCATAAATGGTTGTTTTTCTGTCTTTCAAAATATTAACGGATGCGTGCAATACCATATTGTGAAATGGCGTTGATAACTGTCGAAAAACTCTGAAGTCTCACTGACGTCAATACTTTGAAACGATTGGCTAGCAACGGTGCACGTGATCCAAGCTAGCCGTTACACTTTTCACAATGCAAAAGACGCGCAGTCTCCCATCTCCCCCTATATAAGAAAATCTCTGGCTCAACAGTCTGGTTCCGGAAGTAAAAATAGCATAGGCTTGGAAGTTTTGCTCAGCAGTGGGAAGCAGTTTGTGGTGACATCTGGCCCATAGCCTTTCACCTTTGCTGTAACTATCTGGGAAATTCTGATGATATTAGTAAGTACACCTGAGCTTTATGACAACCACGAAACCTTGTAGATAGTAGCCCACAAGATAGGCTACCTAACAACTAGCTATCTAACATTAGTTAACCTAGCGAACAGTTAGCCAAAATGGTTATGACTGTAATGTTCATGTTTATGCAATTTTGAATTAGATAATGTTCCGTTGCGTTTTAATGTGGTGGCCTCAATTTAGCGAAGTTACTACAAGTTTCATTGTAAATCAATTAATGGCTAACTAGTCTTTAACAACGTTAACTGTTACTAGAAAATTATAAACATATGTACATTAAAGAGATACTGCAGAGGCTTTTCTAAGGCCTTTTTTACCGCTTCAATTTGAACTGGAACTCGTGAGTGGGTGTGGTCATATGACGATGGTGCCACGTAGTCATATTATGAATATTCATACGGCCAAAGAGTGAAAGGGTGTGTCGATATAAGTCGTAATATTAACGTTAGCAGTAATACAAAGCAATTCACATTTGAACTTGAACAAACTAGTTAGCAGTAAGGGTCTCAGTCTCAAAGAAGAAAAAAAACCCGTTGGTCTCTGCTTTTATACCACGTGCCCAGCCGAGACCACCCCTAGGATCACCTCAACTCCACCCATTTTTATGTTAAGGATCTCGTGACGTCACGAATCCCCGGAAACTAGCGTATTGGTAAGCCTACACAAAAACTCAGATAAAACTATTTTGACTAAACATGAGATTTTCGGACATAAACAGTTGTGTATGATCATAATCTAACCCAAAACATCGGTTTTCAACGGGAAAAGTCGGTTTTTGACTGCAGTATCACTTTAATGCTAACATAGCCTAAATAGGCTATAAGTTATGTACGTAGGCTAGTAAGATATCAAAACTGCATTAAAAGTGCCACAAGCTCATGCAACAGGACTCCTGCAAAATTTAGGAAATTGTGGTAGGCCTACCCAGCAAACAGTGGACATCCCAGGGATGTCCCCTTTTAGCCCCCCCCCCTCACCATTTGGTTACAATATGACATTTAATTAGAATTTTTCTGGGACGTTCAAGCAACGTCCCTATGCGGTTATGATATGACGTTGTGCTCATAACATTCATGGGACATTCAGGGACATTCCTGCAACATCTGTTACTTATAAAGTGATGTACTGAATGTCTGGGGGATGGGACGTTACTAGAACGTCCAGGGAACGTTCTCTGTGATGTCCACGTAACGTTTAGAAAACGGTGCTGATGACATTTTGAGACGTTCAGGGGACGTCCCGGAGACCTAATTTTGTTAGCTGGGTATCCATGTATCTCTCCTGCACTGGGTTGTAAGTGTGTGGGGTCCAAGGTGGGGTGTCTCAGTGACTGTTTAACCGTTTTAAAAAGGAGCACCTTGCTGAATTTGTTACACACTCATTATT
This sequence comes from Synaphobranchus kaupii, assembly GCA_029718625.1. Classification (NCBI taxonomy): domain Eukaryota; kingdom Metazoa; phylum Chordata; class Actinopteri; order Anguilliformes; family Synaphobranchidae; genus Synaphobranchus; species Synaphobranchus kaupii. The sequence continues at coordinate 45,129,764 of CM056377.1, read as the reverse complement.
ATGTGAAAAGCTAAATTCAGGAATATATTAAACAAGACCAGGTCAACCTAGTGCATGCCGGGTGCTGGAGGTCTTGCCCCGGAGATGGCTTTCTCAGTCTATCGCAATAAGTAGACCTAGGCTATGTTATGTCATAAAATTACATTGACACATTGTTTCCTAAAGATATGTTGGCAAAATAAACCAAAAAGTACGCTACTTGAGTGCGTTCTTATGTGGTTACATAGTGGACAAATCATAGGCTACAACTCAGTGGCCACTGGTATCATTCCGACATCATCGATTCTCCCGGTAAGGAACCATGTCCATGTCTAGCCTACATTATAATCCAGTGGCGTACCGTCGGCTGTAAAATAGGCCTTCTGTAACCTAACCTTACCTTTATACGGATATGAATGGCCTGTTTCCATTTATAGTTCTTAATTATCCAGCAAATTAACTGAATAACAAATATTAATTAATGTTTTTCTGTGCTAGCATTTTTCTTTTATTTTTGAGTAGTTTTTTTTTAGTGCAGTTCGGGATTAGAAACCCTTCCGGACTCCAGATAGGCTAGCTACTAATTGTAGGCATCTGTGCTTTTGTAACGTTAAAGCACAACTGAACTGATATTGAGTCCAAATGGTGGCGAAATATGTTTGTTAGCTCTGTGCTCCCCTGGGGTGATAATCCAGAATAGGATATTTGTCACTCTCCATTCACTTCTAAAGGGCAGCTAAAATGGAGCGCATTCCTATACAGACGGTCCTTCGCTTTTTGCACACGTAATTTGAAGACTGCACCTCGTTTCGCTTTCCCCTCGCATACACAGTGAAAACAATTACCCGAGACCATTTGCCTACTTTTTAGACAAGAAATATGTACGGTAAATGATGCAAAATAGTAATAGCCTAAATTGCTTTGGTAAAAGACAGCCAATGCACAAATAGATTGAAATGACGTTAGATTGAGTATTTCTCAGTCATAGCTTACGCGGACGAGGGAAAAAAGCTTTTGAACGCAAGGCAGCTTGCGTGTTAATGTTTGAGCTGTTGGGAGTTGAAAACGTGCCGCGGTTGTAGTCAACTATTTTTTAGTTATTTGCCGGAGGCATTCAACTGTAATATGAACATATGATAAAACGTGACATATTGCATAGGCTACATACTTAAATAGTTTTGAAAAGGGGTTAACGTTAAGCATTTAAGGTTGTGCTTCCTATGCAATAACAAACTGAATGTTATGGGAAACAAAAACATAAGAAATATTATATGCTTATGCGCTTAACTATAAGGTTGGTTTTTAAATGTTTTTTTCTTTTTGACTGTGGCTGATTTTTTTAGGACAGCTCCCTGGTAAAAAAAATAATACTAATCAGGTGCCTATGCTTAATAGGTTGTTAGGTAACCGTGCATTAGATACTGTAGGCTACTGTGCACTGCATAATGACATATAAGACATTGCAGTCGGAAGTCCTGGGCTATTTATAGCTGGCAGGAAACACAAAACAGGTGTAGGGAATAATTGTCGGGCAAGATACAAACACCGGAACGGAGGCAAAAAAAAATCTGATAGAGCGTCCTGACGACGCCAAAAAGGAAACCAAAACGTAGAACAGCAAAGGCAGCAAATAACCATGACATCGCCTTCACATAAGTTTTAACATTTACTGATCGTAGTAGCCTACAGCAGTCTATCAGCAAAATACAACCAACACACAACAGCAGCAACTGAGTTCAGAATTTGACGTCATAGTTTAGTAGCGTGACATCACAACGGGTGGCATTTCAGTGTTTCAGAAGTACATAAATGAAGACAGAAATCTTGGGGAGACATTTGCCGATTATGGTTCTATAATGCCACTTTTCCATAGCCGGTGTATACGACCCGACCCGTACCAAGCTGAACAGACCCGTGATCTCCGCACAGTTCGGTTTAATTTCCATAGAACAGTATTCGATCCGTGCAAAGGCATGGTTTGAGCGACGCATCGCATAGCAACCGCCGCTACACAACACAGCCCGGATAGAGTGGCACACCCAAATGATGTGGAAAAGGACACGGGCCGTCGGCTCGGTATGGGTCAGTACAGGTCTGCACTGTAGTGGAAAAGCGGCATTATTGAACATTGGAGACTTTAATCAATTCTATTGTGGAAAATATTATGGATGATGTTATGGATAATTTTCGAGCCAAAAGGTAGGCTGACATTATTATAAATATTTAATATTCTGCCCCAGCATTGTGTGCACCTCTACTGTGATGTTGCTTAGAAACCGGTCTATTTACCCAACCGATCAGCTTTGCGCAATATGAAAAAAGTCGGTTGTTAGGTAATCGTGCGTACACACAAACACCGCAAGATCAGTATACTACCACCATTTACTCTGCCTATTACGCCACTTATCGCATGACTTTCAACAAGGTAGACATCAGTCAGTTAGCTACTTTCACTCTTCTAGACCGACCTGACACCCCGCAATAAAATTGAATCAGACAAATACGTAACTGGTGGCTCATGATTTTAATAGATAATGTTCTCTACGGTTTTTGGTGAATTTATACAGTTTTGCAGGTGTGAAAATAAGGGCAGCTCTCTCCAGAGGTTGACACCTATGTTTTACCATTCTGAAGTTTCTTTATGTTCAAGTTTGAACGATTTATTTATTTTTACGATGAATCATAGTCTACATGCCATCAGTAGGCAAAGCGGCATTTTAAAAAGCTTAGGCTAATTACTTGGTATCATTCACTTTAGATAAGTTAAGGCATGTCTTAACATAGCTAAAGCAATACCAAATGTTTGTATTAAATGTTTGCATATTTTTTTGACATTTATCTGATAATTCTCTCGTTATTATAATATTCTGTTGGCATGCTTTGCGTTTTTTTGTATTTTAGCTAGGTTATAATTGCATTAGTTCTAGATAAACTTCATCAAACTTGTTGTCACTTTCCTACAAGTTAACAACATGTCATATGCTTGTATTTACGGTTTTGATAAAGCATGCAAGTTATTGAAGAAACGTGTCTGTCTCATCCTATTACTTTGTTGCAGTATAGGCAACCTCAATGTAGGGTTCTGTGTTGTGCTGAAGTGATACATTGTATTCAGTTTTGAAATCTTTCTGCTCCCTGGCACTTAGGCCTACAGCGCAGCCCATAGCATAGGCCTACCGTAGACTAATTGGCTATCTTTATTTTTTTGATGGCGACATCATACAACACTGCCCCTCCAGAAATGTCATGCTAAAATCGCCACTGTGTGTATGCTGTAGTGGATCTCCATGTCTTAGGGCTTTCGCTGAAAAATAGGAGATCCCCCGAATGTCACAGTATAATTTGCACCCTGATGTACGGGTATGTGGGTGTGTAGGGAGCTCACGTAAATTACAAAATAACGTAAACTGATTTCGAACGTTAGCTAACCTGAGCACCCCCATGTATTGACCTAGCACACTCTTAGCCCAGGGAGAGAAAAGTTCCTGGTTATAGCCTAAGTGCTCCTCTCATGAGCTGTCCGGACATCTTTGTTGTCCTACTACAGAGGCATGACAGAGATTCTGGTCACGTCTCTGGGTGTGTGGCATATGGAGAAGAGTATCTTTTGGCAGGTGCAGCCACTGAGCGGGGTTATCTGAGGGAAGATGGGGACATAAGAGAGGGGATTGTGGTCATGTTGGCAGGTGGCGGTGCCATCTAACGCCGGTACCTCAAAGACCGCTCACGCACATCTTACACCTGAATGCAGGGATTGCGCTCGAACGTCGCCCTCTGTTTGCTCGCACAATTGTGAAAGACAACTGAGAGACAGAGGGGAGAGGGACTGCTTTGCACAGGAGAGCCTTGATCTACAGGTCTCCGGAGGGGACCGCACGTCATAATAGAGCCCAGATGAAAGCTCATTGATTCATGGGGGGTCATCACTCATAGGTGGAGTGTGCCTCCTGTTATTGGAGGTCAGGGGGGTCACTGAATCATTGCGGCAAGGCACACTGCAGCCGCATCACAGTCCTCTGCCCTTAGGGGATGAGGGTGAAGGGAGATCAAGCAGAATGTGAATGCCTCATGAGAGAATGACGGCAACAGCATGGTCTTCGGTGCATCCGAAAAACCACATCCATTCCACTGTCCATTGCACTGGCAGGGTTCTGCACCATCTAAGGCAATAGATTTTTTCTTGCTGCGACATGAGAATCCTTTTGTTTTTTTCTGTTTTACATGTAAATTTGGTGATGTCAAACTTTTCCCTTTTATATCACAAAATGGACTTGAGAATGAGTTCCCTAAAGCATGGACCACACTACACAACTCTGGAAATCATCATGAATAATCATCGTGAATAAAGGTGGCCAACAGCCAGTCTCTAGGTGACACACCACAGCCTTTCCAATGGGGAATTGAGTAGTGTGAACAACCCCAGCACTGATGACAGAGCCATTTGGTGTTGTACACTTAGCAATATTCAGTATTAAATAAATGAGGAAACATTAAGAATGTTTAGAGAGCACTGCATTTCCCAACAGAATAGCAATTAAATAGCACCCAAACTCCCAGTTTGTTTCAAATTAGAGAGAACGCTTAAACAGAAATAGAATTATGAAAAGACTGTATTAAGGGTCCCATTGTTAAAATGTTGAATCCAGCCAGGTCTAAGAAGCACTAAGCATGACTGCTGTTTATATGAATCAGTTAGCAGCTTGAAATAAACGCTCATGTTATTTATTACACACAACACTGAAGGGGTGTTCTTCATTGGAAGTTTTCACACTTCCTGGCAGGTGCTACTCAGCAAAGACTCAGGAGGAGTTCAAACATTTTAAATATTCACAAGTGGTTTGGGGTTTGTTCACTGGAGCAATTTTCAGAACTGGCAAATTTTAAAACCATGTACTGTGTACCAGGCTTAAACATTTCCTTAAAACAGCTGAAAACTAATGGAAAACCTACATGGGGCTTTCAAATCACTTAAAATGGACCAAAAGTCTAAATTAACAACACTTCTCTTCTAATAGCAACAAACAGGAGTGCATCTTTGCTGTTGATATGTCAGTAACAGTGGAGGATATTTCCCACTTTACTAGCTGACTAAAAATAAATGATAAACTTTACAGACTGAGTATATTATACAGTATGTTTAGCATGTGGATGCAAAATTTCTTGTAGTAAGACACATTTTTTAATGAAATAATCTATTATTGCTAATTTGGTTGAATACCTAATTAGCTGTTTAACATAAGTAATTATTTTTGTTTTCTGTGGATGGCGGTCACTTTTGGCAGTGTGAGGTGGTCACAAGTCACAATGTTTCTTGCTGAATCTGCCCCACATTATTACAATTCCTGTTTTCCAAAATCCCAATCCTAAAATCTGTGAAACAATTTTTTTCGAATGAATGCAGACCAAAAATAGACATCCTGTAAAAAAACAACATATCTGAAGATGTATCCCGCTTTAGATAACTATTTACTTTCAATCGAATATTACTTTATAAAACCTTATAGAATGATTTATGCAGTATTTAACTTTATCAGCCTCACACTCAGTTACATGCAACTGTTGTAAGTCCCAGATACTGAGCAGCCATCAAAATGTCACTGCCTAAGCTTTACTGGTCTTGTAAATGTGAGCAGAAATACATTACTGTCCTGTGGCTGCTATTTATTTCATCATTTATCACAAGGCTGGGCATGCCAATGACCATCTGTTTTCCTCTTTGGCTAAAGTAATTTACAATGATGTCGGGTCACATAAAAATCTATTTTTGTTGCTCTGACTTAATTTGCTTCTTGAAAAAAATTATTTTGAACACAATATTAGAGGTCCAGTTACGAAATCAACATCCCCTTTTGATCTGTAGGATCAAATTCCGTGTTTGAAACCACTTTATCACAAAATAAAGTACATTGTTTTAGTTAGAAACAAAGCATAATTTAATAGATGAAAGAAAATAGATTAAATTTCTCTTCAGGAAGTCCAATGTGTGAGGTCAGGGGGGTGTTGTGAAATGATGACGTTATTTGGTGCCCAACATGAGGCTGCGTATGTCCACTTCCCACTCTAATTTGGAATGTCCAATTGTCCCCAAAACCATGTTCATGGAGGAACCCCACTGCACAGGACACTCAGGCATCTTACCTCACTGCAAACCCAGGCTATCGCTCCGAAACACGTGGCTCAGCCACCTGTTTCTCCCTACGCCAAACTCGCACAGAGCGAAATCGAAGGAAGACCACCCATATGCAGCTGCATGCAGCCCATGCCCAACGGTGTTGCTAGATGAACGTGGGTCTACTGAACCCACCTATACCCTGGGCGCATCACCCCCCGCAGTGCCACCAGTCACTGGCACGATCCGGATTCAAACCCAGACCATTGGCTCATCCATGCAACAACATGGTGCCACAACCAAATGAGCCACCCAGCAACCCATGATGACATTGTTAATTGTGTGTGAGCGTGGCATTGATGATGTATTGGACTTGAGGTCCCTGGAATCACAAGTAGCATACACACATTTCTAACTCATCAAATTCTTTACTATGAGTAATAATAATTAAGAAGCATACACAATTCTGACTTTTTACTCCTTGCTATCATTGATGCAAAAAAAACCTATTGCTAAAGAGTAAAAGGTAATAGTGTTTGGTTTGATCACCTTAATGGAATCAAGGAATAACCACTGGAATTGTGATATAGTGAATTAAAAGTGAAAAAATATGTCTGTAAACAATTGTTGGAAAAATTATTTGTGTCATGCACAAAGTAGATGTCCTAACTGATTGCCAACACTATAGTTTGCTAACATGAAATCTGTGGAGTGGTTACAAATGAGTTTTAATGACTTCACCTGTATGTAAACTTCCGACTTCAACTGCATCTAGAAAATGTCAATTGTGAAGTGCTGTGTGTAAATGCGTTTATACAGTGCCCACCAGAATTATTGGCAACCCTGGAAAATATGAGAAAAAAAGGCTATAAAAATGTCTTTGTTGTTTATCAGCTTGACCTTACACTTACACAATATCTGGAAAAATCAAATCTTTAATTTAGGTAAGATTATTGAAAGAAAAAATGAATATTCATAAAAAAAACATTTTTCTCAAAAAACAACAAAAAAAAAGGTGTCACATGGCAATGCTAGAAATAGTTACAAACAAAATCTAATTGGAGTATAATCCCATTCATATTTTACTTTTTTTAAAAGCATACCTGAGTCTTGGACTATTATGTTATTATGTAGTCATTCTCAATTCCCGTCTCACTAAATATGAGGTGGCCCACAGGCTTAAAACCCCTTAGGGTTCATTCCAATTGCTTATTCTCACTCCTTGCATCACTTCCTCACATCTTTCCTTCGCTCCTTAGCTCCACCCAATGGAGGACGCAAGCTAGAGATGCAAGGATGAGATAGGACGGAGGAATCGAGGCAACATGTATTAGGCAAATGGAACGTCCTTGCTCAGTCAAGCGTGTGTTAGAAGTAACATAAATTACTAATGACTTGTTACACAGCTGTATCACCTGCCAGTGCACAACAAAAAAGCCTATGTAAATCTAACACTGCTGGTGTACATTTAACACATATAGGGTGTTTATATGAGACCATGGTTAAATGGTGTTAAATGCACACCACCATTTTTTCTGTGTGGGAATTTGACGGATTGTTCTGTACCGTATTTTTTGTTTCAGAGCTTATTTTTGCACAGAAAATGGGATATACTCTTTTATTGGACATTTTTCACTGTAAAGTTATCACCATTACTTTCAATGATTTCCTCCCATGGAACATGGCAGATGTTAAAATAAAATGTGAAATATTCAGCATATCATCCCTCAATTAATAGTAATAGCCTAAAGCATATGTATGGCATCGGTAAAAGACAGCAAGTGCACATAAATTGTTGAAATCACATTATTATTTCTCAGTCATGCAAGAGTGAAGAAAAAAGGCTGTGAATGTGTCACAGATTCCGAAAAAAAACTTCTGCAAAGACTACACTTGTGTATCCTCGCGGAAGCATCCCCAGGGAGCTTCCTCACTCCTCGGGTGCATCTCAATACTCAAAAAATGCATCCTCCTTTCCTCCACTACCACCTCCTCTCCTCCGTGCCCCGGAAACTGATCGTTGTGTCCTAATCTAATAGCTAATCGTTGCTGATTACACGTTAATTGCATATTAATGGTTACAAATTAATTCATGTCTCAACACAAACCGCAATATCAGGTACATTGTATACTGTACATCCAACTATTTGTACTTGAAACGTACAGGCAGTTTTGCATACTTCCAGGTAGGAGATGAGTGGAGGAAAGGAGGTGAGGAGTGAAGAATATTGGGACGGACCCCTCGATCCCCGCTCCTTCAAGGAGCATTTAACAAATTAGAATGTCCTAAAGATGGTGGAGCTCAATCGATTTATGAGTCATGCATGGACCGAGGAGATGAGGATGGTGTGAGGGATCGGAACCAGACAAGACTGGAAGGGGATCTGAAAGTTGTCCCACGAAGTGTGGGAATCAACCAATAAAAAGGGTGGAGAGTCTGTGAACAGAGCAGAGAGAAATGAACAGAAAGGAATATAACTCCTGGCGTACAGCCAAAATATAGCAACCCAGATAACTGGGCAAAAACTTGCACATTTCGAGCAGAGAAAATAAATAAGGGAAAAGAATCCCGGCATAAGCCAAAACAATAACAACCCGAAAAACAGGGCGAAGCTCGTAGACTCAAGCAGAGAATAGAAAGGAACAGAATTGCCTCTAGCTCAGAAACTGTCAGAGCTAAAATAAAAGGCAAACGAAAAGAGGCGAAGCTGAGGTTACTGTCTAGTAGCGAGACAGAGAAAAGAAAACCAAGGCAGGAAATAAAGAGTAAGGAGAACAGAACACTAAGAACTAAATACTCTAATACTCTACAGGCAAGTCCCGCGTGTTCTTTTGAAGTGGTCGCCTGAATTTCCTATATCGCGTTACCTGGCTTAGAGTGGCAAGAATGACACAAAAGCCCCGAACAACGAGTGAATGGAGCTTAAGTAGTGCAGAGCGCACCTGAAGGAAATAAATAATTAGTCGCGGACAACGAGAACTAAGATGGGTGCGCCCTCTCGCGGCCTCAAGAGGCAACGCCCGAAAACAGAGCCTGAACAGGCAGGAAACCATGACAGGACCCCCCCCCCCACTAAGAGCGGCCCCAGACGGTCCATAAAAACCATGCCTGTGAAAATTAGCTATGAGCCCGGATGGCGAGAGTTGTGAACCTTTGTTGCGAGCGCAAACAGAGCAGGCAGAAATAAAGTCTCTCACATCCTTTTCCATCCTGGGCCACCAAAATCGCCTCGCTAAAAAATCTTTGGTGCGGTGGACACCGGGATGACTCACCAGACATGAGGAATGCCCCCATTGCAATACCTGGGCCCGAACCTTAGAGGGCACAAACAGGCAATTAGGGGGTCCTCCACCCGGACCCGGCTCCTGTCGCTGAGCCCCTATCACCAGGGATTCCATGTCCCACGTGACTGGGGCCAGAATCTGAGTCGTGGGAACGATGGGCTCAGGGGGACGGTCATCCTCAAATCAGTCAAAAATCCATGAGAGCGCATCAGGTTTGACATTCTTGGAGCCCGATCGATAGGTTGACAAAAAATTAACCGGGATAACGACCAGTGGGCCTGTCGCAAATTACATTGTTAGCGCTCTGAATGTACTTAAGATTCTTGTGGTCTGTCCACACCGTAAAAGGATGCTCAGCCCCCTCGAGTCAATGTCTCCACTCCTCCAGCGCCGAATTAACAGCTAAAAGCTCCTGGTCCCCTACATTATAATTTCTCTCACCCAGAGTGAGGCCTCGAGAAAAGTAGGCAAACGGATTAATCTTTTGATCCTGGAGCGAACACTGGGATAAAATAGCCCCTACCCCCAACTCCGAGGCATCAACCTCTACCACAAAGGGGAGGGAGGGGTTGGGAGTGATCAAAATGGGCTCTGAGCTAATTCTCTTTTTTAGCTCAGCGAAGGCTGCCTCCACCTTCGGGTTCCATTGAAACCGCGTGGGCGCAGTCTTTTTGATGAGGGCCGTAATAGGTACAACCAATGCGCTAAAATTGCGAATAAATCGGCTATAAAATTTAGCGAATCCCAGGAATCGCTGCATCTGTTTTACTGAGTCTGGGGCCAGTTCCTGACTGCTGAGACCCTCTTGGTCGGCACGTTAGCTGGCAGGTGGAATTCAAGCGCTCCCATAAGCTGGGTATCATCAATACGGGAGGGTGAATGGGGAACGGAGTCCCACAGAATTTCAGAGGCAGAGAGCCCGTCCCAGGACATCCATCAACATGGAGAAGATCAGAGAACACACAAATAAAATGAAACAAAATGTTGTTGACCTTCATAAATCAGGCAATGTCTATTAAAAAGGGTCTTGTCTGAAACTACGTAAGGGAAATAATTAAGAAGTTTAAAGCAAGTGGAGCTGTGATGTACCTACCTGGAAGAGGACTAAGAATTTTTGTCCCACACAGTGATGAGGATGGATCGAGAGGCAGCTGGAGAAGCTGGAGGTTTGGTTGCATCCTGAGGTCACCACGTCTCCAAAAGTACAACTAAATGCCATCTCTATGCCAACAAGCTATTTAGAAGGCTTGCCAGAAGAGAGCCCCCTCTCTCATCATACCACAAACGTAAGCACCTAAATGTTACCGGAATTTTGATTGGAACCGGCTGCTATGGTCAGACGAGACTAAAATTTAGCTTTTTGCCTATAAATACCAATGGTGGGTTTAACGTAATAAGAGGCAAAGTTATACAGAAAAGAGCCTTATCCCCACTGTGATGTATGGTGGTACTGTACATCTGTGATGTTTTTTCCAACAAAAGGCCCTGGGAACCTTGTTAGGATACATGGCGTCATTGACTCCATATACTAGGAGATTTTAGACAAAAATCTGGCCGCCTTTTCCAGAAGGATAAAAGTAGGTAGTGGCTGGATCGTCCCACAGGACAATGACCCAAAGCATAAATTTCAAAAATCTAGAAAGACGTCAAAATCTACACAATAGTTTACTGACCACAGAATCAAAGTTTTGCAATGGCCATCCCAGTTCCCCAACCTGAAGAGGAAGGTCCACAAGCGAGGACCAAGGACTCTAAAGGATCTGGAGAGATTCTGTATGGAGGAATGGTCTGAAATCCCTTGCTATGTGTTCTCCAACCTCATCAAACATTACAGGAGAGAACTCAGTGCTGTTATCTTGTCAAAGGGTGTGTGCACAATACAGGGATGCCAATAATTGTGCTGCACATCTTCAAAATATAAAATATTTTGCGTTAAAGATTTGTTTTTCCTCTGATCATTCATTCACAATCATTTGATAAACAATAAACTGAATTTAATCCTGCACTTTTTGCTCATTTTAATTGAGGTTGCCAATAATAAAGATTCACTGATGATTGCCAGAAAGATAGTGGATTATTGAAAAGGGGATGAATTGTTCAGAAAATCATTGTAGAAAAAAAAAAGAATGAATAAGGCTACAGCAATGTAAGTATGCAGTACGTCCATTCAGATGTATACTTCAAGGATTCAGATTGTTATTTTAACATCGCCTTCAAAGTTATAAACATTTCAGAGTTTCAGACAACAGTGACTGAGGTCATACTGAACAGTACATGAGATCTTTTCTGTGAAATGTACATGCTGTATTTTTCTTACCCAACAGAATATATGCTTTTACATAACCCTATCAATAAATTATTTACTTGCTTCATATGGACCTTTACCTCAAGTGACTTACATAGCTTCCATTAAAAATGTAATGCTAAACATGTTAGAGAAAATGTATTTGCTTAGTGGATGGCCTATAACCAGTTCAACATTACAGTACATTATAGTACATTTGTATGGTTTGGATACAGGAGCATATCGGGTGAAGCCTGTTTATCCATGTGGCCATGGCCGGCCCTAGCAAATGTGGGGCCCTAAGCTAAACATTTGTTTATTGTTGAAAGCATCCAATAGGACATTGGGTACATTTACAGGCACGCTAATACTCCAATCTTACCCGATTATGGCAAAACTCTTATTATTGAAATGGTCATGTAAACACCTTTATCTGATTATGTGAGGTCATCATCAGCATATTCAAAACGGTGTAAGGTCAAAATATTCCACCGGTCAAAATTTTCCATGCCGGGGTTCCTTAGGGATCTCACTTCCAGAATTGTGTTATTAAATTCACACATTTCTTATGCAAAGTGCAGCGAACTGGGTTGTACAGAGGCAAAATGCAGTAACGCTATATAGTTCTGTTTTCCTCAGTTTTCACTTCATTTTTGTAGCTAACATTAAAGGTATACTATGTAGTTTCATTGTAAACAACTTGTTCTTTGTTTACATTCAAATGTTATCCCCAAAAAAACATTGTATGTGCCCTTGTGGTCTAATAAACATGTTGAATGTATTTCCTACCTCATAAGTCATTCGCAAAGTGTTTTTTTGTTAATGTTTGGAATGTTACACTGTTGACATCCCGTCGCCATTTTTAAAGCCAGAAACAGCTAAAATGGTGTAAACTTCATGAATGGGCGGTTCCTGCTAATTTGATTGACATGGCCAGGCCATGTGGGCAGGCTTCCAGGTAAACTCTTATTTTAGCTTAGGACCGAAACATTCCTCACGCAAATACGCGAACGTGGACGCTTCGAACTATGCAAACTACTTTCCTAATAAGTATATTAAATATTTATTAGGGGTGTAACGGTACACAAAAGTCACGGTTCGGTACGTACTTCGGTTTTGAAGTCACACTTCGGTAACAGAGTGCATAATTGCTGCGTCATGGATCGTCTACACTCGGATTCAGATAAGCGTATCTTTTTTCATTGCTTTCAGCTGTTGTTAGTTAATTGAACAGATTGGAGTCACTCGGTAGCTTAGTTTATTTTGAATTAGAACTCACTCTGAGGTGATGAGCTACAAACACGCTTAATATACACACAGGAGAAACTGGTTCCAACTAAATTAGCAACACAAAAGACGGGTAGCTGGCCCAACTACAGCGAGCAAGCTACGGACTAACTGCAAACAATTCAAAATAAACTAAGCTACCGAGTGACTCCAATCTGTTCAATTAACTAACAACAGCTGAAAGCAATGAAAAAAGATATGCTTATCTGAGTCCGAGTGTAGCCTAGACGATCCACGACGCAGCAATTATACACTCTGTTACCGAAGCGTGACTTCAAAACCGAAGTACGTACCGAACCGTGACTTTTGTGTCCAAAAACTCCCCATCCTCTTAGGAGAGGAGAGGACGTGCTGTGACCTGGCAGCACAATATATACCTGCCTGCCATCGTCTTAGGGACAGTGAATGACAGAGATGATTATAAACCAATTTTCATTTTTTATATTTATTATATTCACTTTATAAGATCATATGTGTCGTTCTCATCATCATTATTATCGTTTCTATTGATAATTATTATTATTTTTAATTGTACTTTATTATTTTACATTATTGTTATTTCTAAATCCATAATCAAAGAAAAGTTCTTGTTTTCATGTATGGTTACTGTTCATTCGTTTCTAGTCTTTGCTGTTTTGTATTGTTCGTTAGATGTATGTCTTCGACTGTTTTAATGCAGTATGCTTTGACAATACAGATTCAATGTCTTGTCATGCCAATAAAGCGAATTGAATTGAGTCCATGGTCAGAGATGTGTGAAACGTCACCACAATGCTCGTGTGTCATCGTGCGCGTCTGAGAAGAACACGTGATAAGCAATTTTCGGGGAGCCCTTTTCTCCTACGTGCTCAATATCGCCATCTAGTGTTCTAAAACTACATAGTATACCTTTAACTAGCTAGCAAGGTCTGTTTTTAGTGGGCCAACCAATATACATTTAATTCGATTACAAATGCATAAAAAATGTATTTGTAATTTTGTGCCAGGGCTTTCTCTCAAACTTTCATCTTTTTTCCCCTCTTGTTGTGAGTCCTGACAGGCATATCTGCTCTGAGTGTAGCTTAGTCATCCATCGCCATGTAACCTGTTTTTTGCGTTCTGTGACTCTGATAACGTGCCATGCGCCTTAACACAGTAGCTTTTGGCTAGAAACTAATAATCAGACCTTTCAGTTTTTACTGCCTATAATTGATTTAATATTTTTTCTGTTCATAACTTTGGGGACCCCCTAGTAGACACCGGGGCCCCACGCTCTGAGCATACCTTGCGTATAGGAGTTGTTGTGCCCTGGAGGTCTGAACCTGCAGTGCTCTGCTGCCTACAATACATGTAGTGAACCCGGAACACCCATAATGTGTAAGTACACCCCCACTTTTCCTGACCATTGACTAATTAGGTGTGGTTTTGAAACCACAACTTTTGTTATTCATCATACTAATTATTATTCCGCCACTTTTTGAGAACCTATCTCCTCCTACACCATTCACACCATTGATACCATTCAAACCTCATATTATACCTTTATGCACACTCCAGGTTGCTATAATTTTTTTACCTTTATACCATATACATTTTTTCAGATATTTTATCGCCAAAAAAATAATGGGAGTCAATGGGCACATTTTGAAAACCGATGCAATAGAATGTGGATGCTGTAACATATTACACTGCTTATGACATCACAATGCCTTCCTCTACAACACTGTCATGACCTAACAATACTATCCCAGAGGATTAACATTACCTTTTTGTGCTGTCATCACAATTCATTACTTCTTTGAATCACTAGGTTCTTGAGATGACTTACCACAAAATACATCACCATATTTTAACACTTTCACCTTCTTTAGATCCCTTTATACCGCATTACCACTTCATACCATTTCCACCTTTTATTTACCACCTCACACTATACCATATTACCCATCTATACCATTTTCAGAAATTGATACCACTGTGAAGCAACCACACCTACAATTTCATTAGGAATTGTTAAACTAGTTTCCCATTACTCCCCAGAAAGTACCCGCTGTTCACTTATGCCCAAGATATTCAGGGAAAATAAGGATAATCTGCCTCTTTGTATTCTGCCGCTTTCTATGAGATATGATTTGCCGATAAACTTTAATCCAATGAGATTTGTGTTTGCCTCCTAATCCTGTTCACTGTTTTAATCCTCGTGCTCTGTGTTGTTGTACTGCGCTACGCACAGACAGAAAGTGACTGCTGTATAATGGAAGTAGCCTCATCGCACATACAGTTCCATCTGCTAGTCTGCTTGAGGTGAATTCAGGAAAGCAATCATCTTTATGCCTCACGTCAACTGTCTCTGTATCACAGAGGGAAAACAATCTGCATCTAAATTTAAGTTGGGGAAGACAAGTTTGAAATAAAGCTTTTCAAAATAACAACATATGGGTGGATTCCTTGGGGATAACCTGCCTTTGAACCATATTCTATAGAACTAAGCCAAGATCAGAGTCCTCTTTTGACCCAAGAGTCAAGAAGGGTCATGATGGACAGACGTGACAAATTTCTATCAGTTTTAAGCTGTCTAAGCCAGAGTTCAGCTCAAACTGGAAGGCTGAAGTATTTAATGAATCTGCAAGGCACATATTGTCCAGTGAAATGCATGACATATCTCATAAGCGTAAAGAGATGACAACATCATACCACAACAATGTGACCTCCTGGCACGTCTAGAAGTCATAAACTCAAAGTGGAACACTGACAATATAAAAAAACACTTTTACAGTTTATTTTACTGTACCATATAATTCATCCACATTGTCAGATCATACCAAACCCAGTCATGAAACCCTGCATTAACAGGAAGAAAAAATACCAGACATTCAATTTGGTATCTCTTGACAAGATTACGATGGAGTAATATTGACCCAAACCAAGGTTGCTGTATGCACGGTTCAGACGGTGTTGATCTGATTCAGGATTTGAAGCAGGATTCCCTTAAAGGGCACCAGGTGTTGTTGTTTTTATCCACTCAATAAAAATAGCAAAGAAAAAATGTAATTTATGTGTTGTGTGCTTTGTGGGGTCTTACAGGAGAGCAACAAAGCAGATTAAAACAGATTACATACATAGACCTACTCCTGCTTCTCCCTGTATTGTCTTGGTGGGGCAGGTATAAATTGTGGGGTATAATTATGCATTATATCATGCTGCTCAAGAAATGATCTTTGGCTCATATTCACATGACTTTGTGGTGGTGTGACCCTATAGGTCTTCCTTAACAAGTCAGTACTAGGCACAGTATTTATGCTAAAATAAGTAGTATTTGAAGTAATGCTTAAGAAATGTGAGTTAATTTAAGGCATTTAAAGGTGTGCTTCAACTTCTGTTTTTGCTGTTGACTACAAACTCACTAATGCCCCTATACCAGGCATTGTAACTCAGGCAGTTAATGTCTGTAAATATCTCAAATAAACTGCATTGCACACAAAAAAACGTATCCAATCGAAAACACGCACTAAAACTGAAACAATATCACCCGATTCAAAAAAATCTCTTTAAATGTAGTTTCACCTTGACCTAACACAGAATGCAGATTCAGATCTCGATTCAGCATTGCACCTTACTTTGCTCAGGCTTGTGTATTTTACCCATGGCTACATGTGTGCATTTCAAAAAGTCTTGCATTTTAAGAACATGTAATGGACTGTCCACAATTTTCTTCCAAAATGAACCAAGTACAGCACCATTGGGAAGTTCCGCATTGGTATGCACACACAACAAACTGCATACATTTCTTGTCAAAATAATTTCTTGTTGTACCTTGTACCAATAAGTACCCTTCTGCTGAAAGACTAACTAGACTAACCCATGCTAAGACAGTTTTATTGTTTTCACTTTTCCTGTGTCTGGCTGTGTCATGCTCATTCAAATATTGTATATATCTATATTACATATGGCATATTTATCTGCCACCTAGTCATGAATGGCCTCCAGAATATTCATGATGAGAGAGGTGAACTGAAATTTGTTCTGTTTAATGTTTAAAAATGAAACAAACCTCTTTGATTCTGGCCCAGATAGCCTCATGTATGCAATAGGCAGAACCACAACAGCAGCAAGACTGACAGTGTGACACTAGGTAATTACGATACACGCCTCTCCCACTTGTTTTGTAATTTGTTCACATCCCAGGGTATGGTACACTTACTTTCTGGCTTAAATATGCTACACTGGTTGACATGTTCTGGACAAAGTATACCTTTAGAGTCTGGAAATCTGGGGAAAGAACTGCCCCATAATTATTGGGAAGATGCTTTCTACTTTATAGTGTACGCCAATACGTTAAAATGCTGTCCTCAAAAATACCTCAGATTTGCTGGGGGAAACTGTAGGCCTCTCTTGTGGTTTGATTGGACCGGCCTGCAAACATTATCCTCTCTTCATCATTCTTTTGTAAATCCACAAACTGTTGTTTGATTTCCAAGCCATTTGGAAAACTTGTTATTCTCCATTACAGTTCTTCAGTGAACCATTCATTAACCTTGAGAGAGAATTTTATATAGCATGTATATTTAGTGTGATATTCATGCGATTGTCTGCTTGCATGACTACACATCAACCACAGAGGAAGGCTCATGACCACAAATGATGATTCCTCTCAAATTTGGGTTCTTAGAGAGATGGAGTCTGTAATTTGTTGCGCATGTCAGTGGACAATGTGGTGTCAGGGCAGGACACAGACATAGTGTAACTGACAAGAAGGACTACACCTATCATATACTGTAGAACAGTGGTTCCCAAACTCGGTCACTCTGTATGCTGGTTTTCATTTCAACCATTATTGCAACCTCCGAATTGTAAGAATATGCTAATTGTTGTAAATCAGACACTTTTAATGTCTATGGAGGGATGATTTACCATCTTAAGGTCATAATAGCTAAGGTAGGAAATAGCTATACACACTATGAAGAAAACGGTAACACTTCGACATAAGGCTGACATAACTCTGTCATACGCAAGACATAATAGCTGCCACAAAATGGTATAACAGATAAAACTGTCACTTTTGTCTGTAAATGTTATGACAGATGTGATGTCATATGTTGACATGACAGCTTATGTCACTTGCCAAATTTAGCTACCTGTGCTAGCTGACACAAAAGTGTTGTGATAGCTGTAATGGCAGAGAATTCATCACAAATGTCATAACACTTTCACTTCAGCAATTTGGCAAGTGATGTAAGCTGTCATGTCAACATGTGACATAACATCTGTCATAACATTTACCGATAAAAGTGACAACAGTGTTATGCCATTTGACATGAACTGAAATCAGCTGTTATGTCATCTTGTGACAGCTGTTATGCCATGTATATGACAACGTTATGTCAGCCTTATGTCGAAGGATTCAAGTGTTACCAACAGTACATTTCATATTTAGGTAATTTAATTGGTCAGATACACTCACGTTTTCACTTGTGGAAAGACAAAGGTTATTTTGGTGTTCAAAGACAAAGTAAATGGCAAAAAAGCAAACCTGCATTATGTTACAGTTAAATGAAGTTTAAGGGAAAAAATTCTATTTATATTTCATTATAATTATATTTTCAGACTGCAATGCATGGCTTTTGCATCAATGCTGGCAAAAGAGAAAGCAATGCATTATGGGAGATTGTTGTTTGAAGAAGCTGAATAGGAAGTTTTGTTTCGGCCTGAAGAATACGTAGATCTGCAAAAATTCTGCATATACCATTGCGTCTGTATTACAATAAGGACAAGGGGAAACATCTTAAAACATTTAATATGTGCTTCTGCTTAAAAAAATGTTGATTATGTTATGTTATTATGTTGATTTTCAGCCTTATGTTATCATTCACTCCTTTCAAACATCTGTAACGCAGTCTACTGCGATTGCGTAATCATACCTGCTGAATTCCCTCACTCCTCCTTAATTTTATATAAAAATAAGGACATTCTCACTGAGGCTAAATATGACAAAAGTTCCAAAACAAAATACTGTAATCAAAAAAAAAAAGGTAACATGGTAAATCTGTCTGGAAAAGTCAACTGTATGCACCTTGACTGAATGAGAATGCACACATTAAAGTAAAATTAGGCCTCTTCTACTTTTGTAGTTTTGTTGATGATATAGTCAGGAATGGCAGAGCACCCAAGTGTGTTATTTAGGAGGAAACTGGGTTGCCGGGACATTGGAAGTCTCCGCCATTGTTGACCTCGCCTAAAACGTGGGAAAACAACCATCACAGGGCTCTTTACTCAGAGTTCACAAAGGCTGAATATCACCGGAAGACAGAAAGGGAGTGAGTCAAAGGGAGAATGAGGGCAACATAGAGGGACCGTCATCCCAGAATAAAAGATTGCACCAAAGAGGGTGCACAAAATCGTAAACACCATATCTAGGACAGTCTTGTGACACGTGTTGTACACAGTGAAAGTGGAAGTGTTATGTTTAAAAATATGACTGCCCTCCCAATCCCTCCCACTCACATACACCATATATTCTCATGAAAATTTAACTAA
Organism: Synaphobranchus kaupii; assembly: GCA_029718625.1. Taxonomy (NCBI): domain Eukaryota; kingdom Metazoa; phylum Chordata; class Actinopteri; order Anguilliformes; family Synaphobranchidae; genus Synaphobranchus; species Synaphobranchus kaupii. The sequence goes on along the minus strand of CM056377.1, from coordinate 45,110,307 downwards.
CATAAAAGCCGCTTTGTTAGCTACTTTATTCATGCATTTATAATGCCTCTTAAGGACCCCACTTTCAGTCTGAACTGACATTAAATAAAGAATACTACCCTCTCACACACAGACATACTCCAGTTGTATCTGCTCAGTGTAAACAAAGAACAAAACTCATCAAGTTGACCTGTGTTAACCCATTTGTGGTCATATTAGGTGAATACTAATGCTAGTAGTTAACAAGGCCAATTTGACATTAGATTTAATTTGTATAGCTAATGTTGAAACATTCTGAGATAATGTTGACACTTAGCACTGTCTAGCAGGCTAATTCCATATTTTATATTGTATTGCTTTTTCCATCAGTGGTGTGTGATAGATGTTGTGATAGCGATGCCGTGATCAATTCTTAAGCACTGATTTTTCCATAAAAGTATTTTATAGATTTCAATAAGAAATTATTCTTAAAATAAATGTTGAACACACAAATGTGAATGAAGAACTGATTCAGTCAGCATGAGTTGAATACAGGCCATTAAAACAGTAAGTAGGCTACTCTTTGCAGTTATTAACATGTCATGTGTCATGTCACCATTATTCTGATTTGAGAGCAAAATTTACTTTACTTTCATGGGCTATATTACGATAATGAGCAAGACATAATTCTACATTGTCCAATCTGCAAATACAGTTTTAGGGAATGGATAATGCTTGAAAACTGAGAGAAGAACTCCCAGTTTAGAACTTCCGATGTACTGCAGGATTTAAACTTGTAAAACTGTAATTTACAAGTTTAAAATATAAACAAGTTGGACAAATATGCCAATTAATTGCTATAAAAATGGCAAAAATGCTCATGGCCTTTTTTCTCATTGTGGTTTGCATTCTTCAAAGATTATTTCCTTTCAGTACATGCTTTTCACTGAATCATTTTACAATAAGACATCAGCATTAGACACAGCTTAAAGGTAATTCACAAATCCCTGAGATCTCTGCTTTGAGGCATTTAAGCACCAGCACACAAATCACACTGTGTTCCTATCTTCCCATCATTTAGAATTGACTTGGGAGGGGTCAGATTAAGACTAAGCCTTGTAAAGAATGACATAAAGTGCAGTAAAATCCCTCCAATTATACTTACTTGGCCTCCCTGGTTTTCCCTGGAATTCTGTGGACATTTGTAAATACACAAATGATCTGTATTAAGCCACTGGCCTTCCACCGCCCTTCATTACGACAGAGGAGTGAGGTCATGGTGAAAGAGCTATAGGGTTTAGACAAATCAGTACAAACTCACAGAATGCATCATGAGAGACAAGACCTGTTAGCATTATCTTGAACAGCAACATCTGGGCCCATTGACAGACCCAAAGACTAGATATAAGAAGAATAAGTTACTTGAAGTGAATGGACTGAGGTAAAAGAGACATGTACATGCAGGCATCACTAGGAAAGAGACCTGAAGCAAAGCATGGTGGAATAACAACAGTCTGAAATGGGGATACTGAAAAACAAAGGACCTGCAGTTCACTGTGTAGTTATAGAACACCCTCATTAGCAGCTATATTAATATTTATGATATCCTATGTTACGCTTAGTAGCTGTCCAGCTGGTCTAATATCTTATTTTGGAGCTGTATTTTGTTTTGAGTTGCAAAAGGTTTGTTGAGAATCCTTACTTTATCAGGTGTTGTGGAGTTTCCCAGATCACCAGTCACTCCTGTTTGCGCTTTTGGAACCACTTGACTTTGCTCCACTCATGGTCGACTCTGCTCTGCTTCTTGTCACTATCTGATATTAAATTAATGCGATGAATGTGCTGTTTGCTCATTGAAATCCAAACCAGCACATCTGACAATTTTATGTTAATGAAACCAAACCAGAGGGACACTGGCCAAGTAAGTAATATTCCCTTGTTTATGTAGCCCAATTCCTCTGTTCCAGTAATAACCACAAACAGCAATAAAACATGATGCATCTACATATTTACTTGAAAGCTAAGTTGCCAATGTTTTCTTATGCACATTGTTTTGTATTTCTGTTTCACATGGTGTTCAATGGCTCCTTATTTCCCTCTAAATTCAAAAGGTAATTTGGTTGGTTCACACAGAAACCTTAGAACTGAATCACATTTTTAAAAGCTTCTAAGTTGGGATTCCCAGAAAACACAACAACCTGAAAATGAAACCAGAGTTGGTGAAGCAGTAAAGCTTTAAAAGCCAGGAATATTTATGCTAACCATTACTGGAACGTTAACTTTTAATGACATACTGCACTCCATAGAACAGCATGTCATTCCAATGGCCGAAATGTCTTCTGTTACATGTCTGCCCCATTAAAATAAAGAGTATTTTCTGCCAAGGTTGTGTGGGTTACACTACTAATAATGCAGGTACAATATTTAAGCAACAGCAACATTTGATTATTGTTTTGACAGGTATGTCTCTCTGATAGATGATCTTGGAAATACTATCACTACCCTTTTCTCCTTCTAACATTGGAAATTGTGGTCCACTGTGCCTGTCGGTTTCCACGGTGCCCCACACCTGTGTTGGAAATCATGGGAGTGTTTTTACCAAAGTATGGAGGCAAAAAGTACGGCAACGAGTTGTAGCCAGGTGAACACAATCACAGACACACCCCACACACAACCTTCCAGGTGTCAACATGTCAGTTTCACAGTGGGGGTCAGGGGTGAGGCCTAAATTCTTAAATGTCTCAAGAGCAACCACGGCACCCTTCCCCCACGCATACCTGCAATTCAGAGGAGCAGCCATCACAGAAAAAACACAACACTGCAACAAAAGCGTTAGCTGGGTTTGTGCTTAAGAGTACACCTGCAAGTTCGTCAGACACGGAAGACAACGCGATTATTTGGGGGATTTTCTGGGATGGGAAGGCCGACAGCGGTGCTGTGCTCCACCTCAGTGATTCAACCAAAGATAGCTCCAGACAGCTGTAGCCTGAGGACTCTGCCTGAATAATACGTAGACTCACATTTCATTAAGTAATGTTGAGACATTTTATTGAAAGCAGATGGATGACAGAACTTAAAGAGCAGCAAAGGCCGAACAGCCACAAAATCATATTTAGTCAAAATGCCTAAATGGCTAGTGAGACATCCTGTTTTCTCACAGACAGACACACAGCCACAAACACGTCAGACTTGTTAAAACCCAGCTCTACACTCTTACTTTCCTTCCTGGGAAATGTCCCTCTGGTCTGATTTACAGAATTTAAAAAGCAACCCCTGTTTACTTTGGTCCACTGGTTGCTCTGAGTGCTCTGGTACAGGAAACAGTTTCAGTTTGAGGTCCTCTGTGAACTGAATCCCTCATCGTGACCTCAGAGTCGACCATGAGTGAGCCAGACTCAGACCCTCTGAGACAAGTCTAGACACAAAAAAGATCAAGGATCAGGCATATAAGAGGGACTACAAACAGAAGGAAACCACTCATCCCAATCTTCCTATATTATATTCTGTTACTCATCCAAGAGGATCCTTAAAGTGTTCCCTGAAGGACCCTGGGAGTAGCACTGCACGCACAGTTCCAGATTTCCACGCTTCACTTCAGAAAAATCCCCATTCCCATACTTCAGAGGCAAAATGTAAAACACTGAGTCAGTGATTCAGGCACGCAATCAGAGTTGAGTCCTTAATATTCCTTTATGGAATTATTCAGTGGTCTATGAGCCCCTTCTCCATGGGAATTTAGCATTGCCATCACTTTCACAAGTCCAAAAAAGGAATATCTACTTACCAGCTGGGAACTCTTTTATCAGTACAGAGTAAAAGACACTTATTGCCTTCCCCTTTGCTGTATGTAAATACATCAGTAAACCCATATTAAAATGAATGATGGTTGAAACCCTTAGGCCCCAGTCAGCGTGACTGTCTTCAGTTTCTCCAATACTAAACGTTGATTGATTTAAACAAGTGTTACTGTTAATGCTTACATACATTCACAAGCTTGTCAACTACTGAAATAAAGTTACTTCTGCATGAAAGTGACAAAAGTAAAATTGCACATTAGCATTTTTATAAAATTCATACCTCGGTTAGTTAAGGACAGGCCCATTATTGAAATGAGGCCTTAGTTAATTAATTAATAGGGCTATTGGCAGTCTTGGAAACTAAATGAACAAAATTTATTGGCAAGATTCCCAGAATGAGTGTGTTTGTTGAAGAATGTAATGTGCCAGGGTGTACAGTCTTATGATTTACATAAATATGATATAAGCTGGTAAAAAAAAGCTACACTGCAACAACTGTAAAAGAGATTTTGATCTCAATGGGGATTTTTCTGGTAAAATAAAGGATGAAAATAACAATTCAGGGTGCTGCTTCAATCGCGGACCGTGGTGGGGGTAGTGTCATCCCCTTGTATATTTTTTTCCCTTAGTTTGGTCCCACCCCGCCCCAGACGGATTGTGCCTAGTGCCGGCCTGATGCGACCTGCATAATATGTTACTCCCATTTCCTTATGTGTTATATTTTTCCTTCTTTGTGTTTACAGAGTGTATGGAGTAGGCACCTCACAATAAAACTCCCTTCTGACCTGCTTCTCTTTACTGACTGCTTGTGTTGCCTAGACAAGAGCATCCATATTGTCAGTATTGTATATTTAAATTGGTAATGGCATTATAAATGTAATTTGGCTTCATCAAATGCTTCAAGAAAATGAGATGGAAAAATTATGAAAAAGGACACGAGAAGAGAGGATATGTTAAACAGGCTGGCTAAAACAGGCTGCCCTATGATTGGGACATTTAGGAGTTTCATTAGGCTAATCAACATCGCAAACTTTAGTTATGATTTAGTTACTACTCACTAGGCTAGTTATTCGCTTTCCTGTCTCAACTACACAAATCCAATCATTTGCGTGTGGCCAAGCAGCCAATCGAAGTGAGATAACTGCCAATCAAAACACTGTCATTTCATATTTCAAGTCCACACACCCCACAAATGTTGAATCGTTGATCATTAACGAAGATGGATTACAAAATGGAGTGCTTACACAAACAAATTATTCTATAAATTTGTAAATCATAGTAAATTAGTCTTCAAACATTGACATTGCCATATTATATTTTTCCTATTTTTAGGTAGGGCAGCAAACTCTGTAGGGGGGTGGCCCACCCTGCCTAATGTGTTGAAGGGGAAACACTGATCATGATCTCAATCATGAATTCAGCCTATCAGAGAATAGCATGACAGTGGTGCTATTAATAGTAAATCTCAGTGTTGTATTGAGAAAACAGAAAACATGCCTTGGAAACTGTCTACATGATATCCTCATTACACATGTAGGCAAAATTAGAAACGCACATGTTTGCCTCAAGAGCTAATGGCTAGAAGTAGATGTGAGCAGGTAAAGGCACGCCAGGCCTTCGTTATCCAGTGTGTCACGCATACCTTCCATATTGGGTGTGTAAAATGGACAGGCATGGGGTGATGATGTCAGCTCCGGGCAGACATTGCCCACACTCTGCTCTTAGACGGTGCCCATCTGGTCGGTGGGTAACGCGTCACAGGTTTCCCCTGGATGACTCCTACAATCAGTAATGATCAAAGCAAAACACCTCCTACTACGAGTTCCTTGACCTTAATGGTGAAAGTGAGGAGGAGAGGCCCAGAGCCACTGTCAACAGCAGCATAGGCAAAAGCACACAGAGGAATTCCCTCCCCTCCTCCCCCTCTCCCTCCTCCACAGGGACATATAAGGAATGGCAGAGAATGAGGTGAGGTAGACGTTATGTCTCATGTACAGTGCGTGGGTGTTTTTGAGTGTGTATGAATGTGAATGATGTAATTTGAGTCTGTGTAGGTGTTTGTGTGTGTGTGTGTGTGTGTGTGTATGGGTCTGATCACTGTGCAGAGGCGTATACATGCCACATTGTTGGCACCTTCAACTTTGCCACATGCCGATATAGCTGGCAAGGCAAGAAACAACAAAGCACGAGACTTCTCAAAATGAGACAATATTGTTATTATTAATTATTATTATTATTATTATGCATGGGAAACATTCCAAAACTGTTGTTAACTTACAGGATTACTTCTTGTGGTTGTTGTCATGGTTTCATAAAAAAGAATTAAACATTATCTCCTCTGTTACACCTTTGCAACAAACATTCTGTATCTTCTAACAATACTGTTGATCCTACATGAGCTGCTTATTGGGGGGGTTTTCTTATTTATTTTATCATTTTTAATTATCTATGTATATATTTACTTAATTATTTTGGCTGACATATAGGAGATCATGCCATTGATGCCTGTGAATGGGAGTCCCATAGGACTTAAATTGCCATAGTTGTTGAAAGGGAGCACATTACTGTCCTATAGAGTACTCAAGTGAGTACGTCAGATGTGGGCGTACTGAGTCTGGTTCGGAAGTAAATTCCCTATGACAGATAGAACGGGCTTCTGAGACTATTGAGACTTTCTTGAAATCTGATTTATTGAATGAGCTGAAACGTTCCCTGGATTAGCCTGTGTGGTATACGGATATAGACCATACATCGCATGTTCCAATTTTTATTTTTTAAAGTAATGGAATAATGATTGTATTTCAGCTTGTAGTACACTTTAACAGACTACATATCCATTACTGCAATGCACGGATGGTTCTCGACCAATCAGATATCATCATCTCGTCTGGACATTTTTGCCAGTGCTGCTGCTGAAGATAAGTTAACGTTAGCTTTCTAAGTTGAGAAGCCTGCCCGACAAGGTCAGAAACTACGCTACGGTTAACCACATAAAGCAATTCTAGCTTTTAGTCCTTCAAGCTAGCTAGCTAACATTAGAAAAAAGTATTTTAAAACGGAGCTGTTTGCTACTGCTGGCTAACATTATATGACAACATTTGGAGACAACGCAACACTACGGAGGGAATTATGGGACGTTAAGTTTTTAAACAGTGCCAGCGCTGGTATATTCACAAAAAAATACTAAAACGTTAAAAAAAAGCTGGTCCAGAAAAAGACTTATTTTGCAAACGGGCGTTTTATTGAACAATCCAGGAAATTGATGGTAAGACATAATCACTAGAAATGGTGTAAAAGTAAGATTTAGTTAATGTCTATGGTCTAAATGAATGGGACAGTTACTTCCGAAACCAGTGTGATGTAGTCACTTCAGTACTCTATAGACAGGGGAAAAGAGGGCGGTAGGACTCTCAGCTTCTTTGGGCGGTAGGGACATTGCATTAGGTGAAGAAAATCATGCTGTAACAGTTAAATGTTTGCAGCAACAGTGTAAAGGCCCGCTAAGCAATGTCTGTTATTTGATTTTAATACAAAATTTTGAATATCCATTTATACTAAAAAAAACTAAAAAAGGTTACCTCTAAACAGAGAGCCCCATGGAAAATAACAAAACTATAAGATTAAAGAGAAACCATGCTGAATGGCTGAATGGAAGTGGAGAAAAACCAAATTACATGTCCACCACAACATTTTTTGTGAACATCTCAACGTCTCTACAACAAAGCAATCATAAATTCCAGACACACACTTTTCAATATTGATCAACGACAATCAGAACAATCCCAAAACCCTCTTCTTATCAACTGATCGTCTTATCAACCCTTCCCCCCTAAAAATCAGTTATCAATTTTACACACCTAAATGTGACGAGCGGCATACTTCAGGAATAAGATTATCACCATGAGGTCAGTTGTTGGTCAATTAAGGAGTGATACTCAGGTTTCAGATTCCCCTATTTGCCATGTGAGGAAGGCCTTTTGTCTTTTGTCCTGGTTGATCCTGAAATGATAAGTAGGGATGTGTCACAGCACAAGCCCTCTAAATTCCTACCTCCTTTTTACAAACTCTAGTTAACTGCATATCAGATCAAGGTCAGGCTATTGCCAACTACTCCCTTCAGACTGGTGTATTACCAACCTCACTTAAGCCCCCCATGGTGAAACCTCTTCTGAAAAAAACAGCCTTCACTCATCAGTCCATAGGAATTTTAGGCCAATTTCTAACCTGAAATCGTCTAGCTATTTCCACCATTAAGGCAATAATTAAGAAATTTAAAGCAACTGGAGCTACTATGAACCTGCCTGGAAGAGGACACAAGCGTAGTTTGCCACAAGCACAGTGAGGAGGATGGTTTGAGAGACACATCAAATTGAATAATATTTGTGTCAAATGATAGAAAGGTAATTCAAAGTGTGTTTGTTAAAGAAATCACAACCTTTTAAAGACTGGATCATCCCAGCAACTTCACAAGTGTGATTTATACAAACCTGCAAGTTACCAGCTGGTGTTATCAAGGGGGGAAATATGGACTTTTTCATGTATGTTTGCCACATAAATAGCACACCATCTTGTCCTGTTGCATGATGTAATTTACTTGGCATCCTGATTTGAAGCATTTGGGACACATGGAATTCTTATTGTGTTCATTCACATGATTTCTTGATGAGCTATGTTTGTCTGGCTTGTCATTCTGTTGATTTAATGAAAACAAATTTGGTTAGTCAAAATTCCATACAGTGTACAAAACAATTCCAAGATCACGGAGGCACGGCATACCTCCCTTCAAAGGTTTTATATTTTTATGGCTGACCAGAGGGTCACTGGTTCAAGTTCCATACGTCATTCCATAGATGCACTGTTCAGAACCTGTATTCTTTCTACATAACAAAAGGTGTAGAAGTATATATGGAGTGAGCTATACGAGTAAACCGTGCCATATTCCTCTTGCTTTCCAGTGTTCAGGAGGTCCTCCTCAATTTTAGCAAGGTAAACATACAGATGAGCAACAGCAATAAGGAAGAGCCATCAGTGCGCAATGTTCTCCCCATTATCACAGCTCTTATTAGGTCTGTTTTAATGATCGCTTTGGGCTGCAGGGAGCCACTCCCTGCCCATGCAACCAGCTGACACACACTACATAGATTATAGTACTGCTTGTAAAAGTACCTGAAAATAAGATATCAAGAGTATTTTGATATTGTTGGGTCACAGACATGAGGAAGTCATGACATGCAAAGAATATGCAACCAAATATTAAATATGATAACTTTATTAAAGTTTATGTTAATTTGTCCAATTACTTTTTGTCCTCTAATATGGGGGGGGGGGGCTATGTATAAAAATGGCTACAGTTGCTACACCGTTCACCCAATATGGACGTAAAAACCCTCAAATTAAAGCCTGCACTTTAGTCTGCACTTTAACCTCATAGCCACTGCTCCATTAAAAATCCAATGTGCTACATAGCCAAAACAACAACAATTGTGTCACTGTCCAAATACTTATGGACCTGACTGTACTTCAAACATCTGTGGCAAGATCCAAATATAGCATTATTTGCCCTGTATGAATAATCCTGTTATCCCTGAACGGGTGCCTCCTTTGGCCACAGGCAGGACAGATCTGGCAATATCCCTTCTGATGGAGTATAAAAATTGTCCCCTCGGGTGAACTCTTAGGGATCAAACAGAGTGACAGATGGACAGTCAGACTGACTGACAGGCTGTTTATGTGTCCTCCCTTGGTATTATGCAGAACTGAGTAGCACTTCTCCCTCTGTAGATCCAATTTTATGTTGGAGGAAGATAAGTGTAATATGAGGGGGAAAGTCGCTCTTATCTTTCATTTGATACTATATACAGTAAATACAGTTGAAGTCGAAAGTTTACATACACCTTAGCCAAATCCATTTAAACTCAGTTTTTCACAATTCCTGACATTTAATCCTAGTAAACATTCCCTGTCTTAGGTCAGTTAGGATCACAACTTTATTTTAAGAATGTGAAATGTCAGAATAATAGTAGAGAGAATGATTTATTTCAGCTTTGTAATGGGGAGTGTAAGGTTCGGAGAACCAAACGCGACCGATAATGATTTCTAAAAGCGTATCTAGAAAGATACGCCACAAAAAGCGAAAGTAGCCGCACCGGGACGAAGATAACACAGGATCGGGAGCAAAACTTCGCTAGCACAAGGCAAGACAAAGCAACTTCGGAGGCGTGTCTCGATAAACAGCGAGAATAAATAACAAAAGAACCTCACGCTCTCAAACAAGGTGCGATAACAGGAGGTCAGAGGAAAACGAAAAGAAACACTCTGTATAAACGGGCGAGAGAATGAAAATGAAACTAGAACCTGTTACCTACAGCTCTAGGTGAAAACAAGCTGAACAAAAAGTTAACTCGCAGAGGAGTACAAAGGATAAAGAGAGAATGGAAAGAAAAAAACTAAAATAAATCTCTAAACCGGCCTAAAGCGTTTCCTATTCGTACGAACCAGAAATGCAGCGACCGAATCCTATACCTTACGGACTTCGTTGTCAACATAGCAAAGAAAGTGCGGAAATGCGGAGGTCCTGAGGTATTTATAGCCGACGGGAAACACAAAACAGGTGTAGGGAATAATTGTCAGGCAAAATACGAATACCGGAACGGAGGCGGAAAAAATCCAACAGAGCGTCCTGACGACCACAAATTTTCAATTGGACGGAGGTCAGGACTTTTTGATGGCCACTCCAATACCTTGACTTTGTTGTCCTTAAGCCATTTTGCCACAACTTTGGAAGTATGCTTTGGATCATTGTCCATTTGGAAGAGCCATTTGCGACCAAGCTTTAACTTCCTGGCTGATGTCTTGAGATGTTGCTTCAATATATCCACATAATTTTCCTTCCTCATGATGCCATCTATTTTATGAAGTACACCAGTCCCTCCTGCAGCAAAGCACCCCCACAACATGATGCTGCCACCCCCGTGCTTCATGGTTGGGATGGTGTTCTTCGGCTTGCAAGCCTCACACTTTTTCCTCCAAACATAACGATGGTCATTATGGCCAAACAGTTCAATTTTTGTTTCATCAGACCAGAGGACATTTCTCCAAAAAGTAAGATCTTTGTCCCCATGTGCAGTTGCCTCAAGGCTCCATCCTAAGATACGTTTTGCCAAATATGCATAGAAAGGGCTGTCACATGTGTGCAGCTCATATGTCATGTGAAATGTATTGCTCAACATCCTGGTGGTGGGATCATAGATGGGTGGGACCCACAAAGCTTCAGTTGGCACTCGTTTGAGAACGCTGTGGTGAGAGACTTATTAGTGTAGCTACGTGAAATTGTTGTTTACTGTGTCAGAGTATAGATTCCTAACTACCTCTTTCCATCACTAGGGGATCAGCGATTTAACCACCTCTCACACACACAGAACACCAACAAAATTATGAAATTAATAAATAAATTATTTATTTCCAGGCTGGGAGAAAGACCGCAACCTAGTGCTTGGCAGATGAAGGCAATGCTCTCGTCCAATGCAGATAAGCTTGAACTTAACAGCTTGCGTGATGGGGAGATTCTGCATTTCCTGCATTTATCCTGCCAGTTCTTTTTACTTTTACATGTAGGCTACTTTACAATTTAATTTATGACACCGGAACGGACGATACTAAACTTAGAGTTTTTTCCTTGATTGAACATCTGCTAATAAAACATCAATTGCAGTGTCGGAATAATTCCTTCTTTTGCTTTTTCTGGGCCATTTTGACTTTGTGTGAACTTTTAACTGGAAGTCACAACCTCAATATAAGGCAATTCATGAGTGTGGATTTATGCTAATCACAAAATAATGTGAACGTGCTTGTATGAACATACGTACGTTAATACGAAAAAATCTGACTTTCCCACAGTTTGATGAATTGGGCGTACATTTTTTTTGCAACAACTCGTTATGTAGAATTGTATGCGCATTTTTTGGACTGCTTCATGAATGAGGGCCAGTGTCTCTATGCTGTTTAAGTGTGTATGTTGTAAGTACTCCTGCTGTATTCACGGTAAAATGTCTTAATGTTGGGATAAAAGGTTATTGTCAACAGGAAACAATGATCATATGAAGGATTAAATTAATTTTCATATGAAATAAAATTCCCTTGAAATATTGATGAAGGAAAAACTACAGGGATGTTGGAATGAATTAGGCCTTTAATAAGTTATGATGATAATCAGTTCTAGTGGCTTTTCGTAAATTTGCCCCAGTGGACTAACAAAGATGAAATGAATTGAGGACATATGGGAAGGATTTCTGTCCTCATAAAATATGAATTTGTTTGTTTCATATTATGAGAGTATAACTCTCATATGGGAATATAAGGGAATGAAATTAAATTATGTTTGCTGCAGGGCTGTTACAGGGGTTAAGGATCCTTCTCCCCCTGTCAAGCACTTGAAAGTAATTTTTGCTCCTTTTTAATCAAATTAACCACTTATCCTAGTTCTGAGATTCTTCAGAGTTTCTATCATGAGATGTATAAAGGTAATTTGCCATATACAGTGGGTTGAAAAAGTATTTAGCCCCCTTAGACCATTTCATATTTTGCTATGTACGAACATTTCATAAAAATTGATTTAATCAGGCTTTTTTTGCTGGTATTCAACACAAAGAACTCTATGATGTCAATGTGAAAAGTAAACTCTACAATTTGTTCCAAATAATTTATAAATATAAAACCGAAAACAATCAATTCCTTAAGTATTCAGCCCCCTTGCTTCATTGTACTTTAACAGCCATACCGATAAAACGTTGCACATCAAATTGCACATCATAAAGTGCCCACACATTATGTTTAGATTGTATTTAAGGACGTTGAACATTATTTTCTTTGAAAATGTTTGTCAATATAATATGTGTGTTATATTGTAATATTGTAACAAAGCCAGGATCAGGTCCCTTTGATACATTTTAATGGTTCTTAATGGAATTTTAGGAAGTACAATGGACTTTACATCGCAATACTCAAACAGTTAATCTGATATTGTTAATTCATGGATGGCATTTGAGACCAGTCCCTGGGGGTTCAAAGAAAACATAAATTATCACCTCTCCATCACTTTATTCAAAAATGTAGAAGGTGCAAATTCAGTAACTTTCTCCCTTCAGATTTCTCCATTGTGTTCCATAGTGAAACCAGACAGAAAAAAGTCACTGAAAAAGTTTTTGCATAAAGTGATGGAGTGATGGATAATTAAAGAAGGTTTAAATATATGCATTACAAGGCCTAAATTTCATGGCCAGGGTCTCCTGGTTTTTATTATCATTGCTTAATTGAACAGTAATTAGGTATGAAATGGTTGCTGGTTTTAAGGTGTGAAAAACAACAGTATACCCAGGAACAGAGTTGGGGAACCATGTATGAGGCAAACTTAATTAGTTCTGTTTATATTTCAAAAGTGTCTTGCAAAGTTTTCTTTAAAACTTTTTTTCATGTATGAGTGGTTACAATAGGGACTGGAGCCCTTGCTCATGATGACATCTTTTCTTACACACATTACAAGTCTGGGTAAATGCCAAGGCATATGTGGCCCCAGCATGTGGCACAACAGTTGCTATATCTGCAGTCCCAACCTCACTGTCTAGACCTCATTCAGAGGAACAGGGGACTCAGTGATTATCAAATGAACTGAGAGATCATTAAACATTAATAGCATAAATCCATTGGTGGTTACAGCAAAGTGTATATGCATATGATAGACACAATTTTCTAGAATAAAACAAAACCCTTCCTCTTCAGTAATTTCCATGGAATTGTGTTGGCCTCAGCATTTCCAGTTGAACTAGGTCTGTCCTGAGGTGATCCACTTGGTGGGTAAAAACACTGTCCATTCCAATGAAAGCTTATCTTTTCCATTTATTTTCACGTTGATTTCTATTTCTATTAAAAAGTACCTTAATTAAATAGTTCTTACATCTTACCAAAGGAAAAAAAACAACTAAAAGACAAACAAACAAAATAAAAATAAAAAACAAGTGATGCTTTGGGTCTCACACAGATTCACATTTGTATTTCCTTGAACCCAGGGAAAGGGGAAGATGTCAGTGCAACAGCACGCCCCATTCAAGTTTCTCTAACTGCAATCATAGAGGAGCCCTACCAGTGAATACCATCGAGAACTGGAGACAGCTTCCACTTACCGGTTCCATGGATTCCTATGAGAGCTGCTCATTGGCGCATGAAGCCAATTCATGGAGATGCCATGTTAGACTATGGAGCTTTTACAAACCAGATCAATGTGCCTGATAACAGAAAGCAAGCCAGCATTATGGTAGGTTCACTGTCACTTGCATAAACTAGTATTAATATTGAAGTTGCTTACTTGTGCCTGGAACACACAGTACATTTTATCCTCAATTTAGCTATGATAACCCATGGTTGGCTAAATGGCTGCAAGTCATCAAGGGTCTGAGGTATCAAACAAGCCTCTAACCATGACTCTGCTGCCAGATATGCAGTAGATATGGATGGATCACTTGAAGGGTTGTTTCTCCTGACTTATTTTTCCATAGAGCTCAATAGGAAGATTAGTCTGGAGAAACAACCTTTAAAGTGATCCATCCATATCTACTGCATATCTGGCAGCAGAGTGATGGTTTGAGGCTCGTTTGATACCTCAGACCCTTGATGATTTACAGCGATATAGCCAACCATGGGTTCCATACTATTCCCGTGTAATTTACAGCTTAATCTAGTCCCACCCCCCAATTCCTATAGAGATCCATTCAAATGCAGAGAGGTTACAGTATCGCTTGTAAGAGTACCAGAAAATAAGATTTTTTATCTGGATATTGCCAGAATATAAATGATCACATGCATGTATATTAACTCTATAGAAACTCTCTGTATTAATTATTGTCAAGTGACTGTTACTGCCAGTGAATCTGTTTTTTTTGTTGTTTTCTTTGTGAGAGATAGTTTTTAAAAATTGAGGTTAAGATAGTATTGAGGAAAACCTACTTTATTTAAAAAAATATTTTGGCAAGAGGATCTCACTAGGGATTCCAAAATCTTTTAACACTATCCATAAAAAACTGTTCTTCCTATAATACAGGTCTGCTATGTAACAAGTACTATGAGAAATTACTCTAGTTCCTGTACTGAATATTCATTACCTGGACAACATAATGTCTTAAACAATTCCTCTTGGGAAACTTTCCTGGCCAACCCCTGAATCTCCCAGGCAACCAGAAAACATAATCATGGTGATCAGGGTTAGAATGCTAATTCTTATAATGATGTGTTGTGGGAGATTATACAATGTGACTTGCATGGGCATAATCTATATTAAAAATGAATGAATGAATTAAATCCTTGAAATGATCCAGAATTGCTTAATTTACTCATGGGATTACGGTTCTGAATGTAACTATCGCATATACTTTAATAAATATATGCCTTAAAATGAAATTTGTAAAAGTGACGGCACAATGAAATGATTTGCTTTGGAATACAGTGTCTCACCTGTATTTTGAACACAGAGTAAAACTCTCTAGGCAGGGCAGCAGAAGCATGACTCTCACTGATTGATGAGTCACAGTGTTAGATTTTAAGTTTTTATAACCATGTGACTGAAACACCTTACTCTTAAATCCATCTGCTATAGCAAAGGGATGACAAAATCCCCCTTCTTTCAAATTGTTTCAGACTGTAATGTTTGTTTTCATTTCACACATGTTTTTCTCATCTTTTTGTTTTGTTTCTAATCAGGGCCTCTACTCGTGGTGTACGGACCAGAACTTGTCTCCAGATGCTGGGCCACAAAGAGAGGTAAATTGAAATCCAAGAGCTCGGGGAAGCTCTACAATGAAGCTGGGCAGAGAAACGCTCAACACCGGCAAAACGGCTCATCTCCTCCATCAATTATACTGCCTCTCTGTCCCCCCCCCACTAGGGTTGCCAACCGTCCCTTGAAATAAGGGATCGTCCCTTATTTGGACAATAAAAGACCCGTCCCTTATTGAACTGATAAGGGATCGTCCCTTATTTCAAGGGACGGTTGGCAACCCTACCCCCCACCGATGTGGCATGCAAATTAGGAGTGTTTCAGTGGGGTCAGGGCAGTGCAGTAATTTTTCATCTGGGTCAGAATAGGCTGATTTACTGTCCTACTGTAAATTAGCCAAATCCTATGGTAATCCTGCCTGTCCTAAAGGACTATTTTGTTTGGGGGATTCTAAGACTGCACCCTGGTCTGTATTTATGTAAAAGACCTGAGCCCTGAAAGAGGGACCCTGAGAAAGTATTATATTTTTCATTAGATGAAGGTAATAGATCATTACAATGTAATTGTCCAAGACCACAATGATTTTCAGGACCAACTACTGAGGTTACTATGACTTCATATCAGGTAAAATATTGTACAGTGCTACTTTGTATATGCTATCTTATACCATGGTCTGGGTGAATACATTATTTCTGTATAATGCACACGTAGTTCAGGTCAAGTTTAATTACGTTCTAAATTCATACACTGCCTTGCAAGATAGGACAATAAATATAAATGTTGAGTTAAATTTTCACTAGGCCAGTTACGCATATAGCTTAGCCTATGGATTTTAAAGGCTACTATTCTTGTTATTCTTGTTTCATTGTAATAAAAACCAATGAATGCATCACCTGTTCCTTTCAATTATTTATAGTCTACCACTGAAATGACTGAAGAATAGCTGGGCAACGATAAACTTTTGTCATTGTTGTTCAGATAATGCAATACGTTGCTAGGAAACTAATAGCATTATTACCAGCTGCAAGACGAGCCGAGCGCAACATTATATTTTGAGACAAGCTTATTCTATTTTGACAATGACAAGCGACGACGAGTCCTACACTGTAAGTTGATCAGCTAATGTACACGTTTGCAATTTGTTTATTATTTATTGTTTGCAAATTATAAACCAGCTCATGTGGATTTTTTATAACTCTGTCAATGTTAGCTAGATGCATGGCTGGCTATGTTTACGGTCACACAGATATAAGCTAACATTAGTGGTATGTTTAGCTAGTAACTATATAAATATATATATATTTCAATCTTTAGCTAACTAGCTAAATGAAAACGATGTTGAACTTAGCTTAGGCATTCGTAAATTGGCTGTTGGAGTGCCGGAGTACATCTGGTTGTTCGTAATGGGCAGTGGGCGGAGTCAACTCGGAGAATAGTGAATCACACAGGCCAAAACAAATACAGACGCTCCAACCTGGAATGGAAATTTCAAAGAACATATTGGCTGTAGCATTGTTGTCGGAGAAGCCAGTATTTCGATTTAGCATGTTTCCTTAATCTCTGATGACATATCATGGTCATTTTATGATTTAGTACAGTAAATTTGTTACATATAGCTCCTTTAAACGTTTAATTCTGAGTCCAAAATGTTCCACAAAATAAGTAGAATTATTAAATTAAATTAATAAATAAAATAAGCAGAATGTAGTTACTTGCTTTCCCACAGACTGGACGGCAGATGTAGCTACGCCGCCTCATAGGTTGCAATTAGTAGGCTACTGCAGAATGGCTGGGCTACAATAAAATATTGTCCTTGTTTTAAGATAGATGGCTAGGTAACTATATAGGCTTACTGTCATTTTAAAGTAATTTTTAGTTTCAGGAAATACTTGAAATATATATTAAGTTTTATAAAGTAGCCTATCTTAAAATTAGTACAAAAAATAAGCTTTCATGTAAGTCTACTACTTTTTGGAAATCTTTAGAGCAAGTAATTTCCATAGTTATCTAAGGGTGGACGCAAATATAAAGATGATCCGGATTGTACCTCCTTCTCGGCACAATCAAAGAAAGGCAATACCTGCAAGGAAAGAATTGGATGTGCGAGTGGCCTGTAGGCATCGATCTTTTCATTTCGATTTGCCTGCAATTAATTTTTCGTGAAACGCATTTTGACAAGAAATTGCAATCTGCGACTGAAAATCCTCGGAAATTGCCTTCACGAAACAAGCCCCAGATCGCCCCATTTCTTTCCCTTTAAAAACAGTGTGTTATGTCAGGGATAATACATGACGAGGTGGTCAGCTATCGGAAAATAATGACCAACACGAAGGTGATGAACTAAATCAGTAGGCTACACGACTTTGTTGAATGCTTGATTTTGATTGGTCACTTAAAGGCTATAGATACAGCATTTTACGCCCTCTAGTGTCTCATATGGAGATTGCATTTAATAACAACACAGCCGGAACTGCTGCAAGCAATACCAGGAGTGAATAAGCTTGTGCTACATATTCTCCTTTAAAATAATACATGAAAGGAAATAGTTTTCTCAGAGCTAGCTAGGTTGACCTTGTTGTCCCCAGGCTAGACTATGCCTCTTGGCTAGATATTTGTAGGCTAGAGATATAATTAAAAGAATAGGCTAAACGACTAGCCTTCCCTTGGTCTACCAGCTAGGTGCCGCAGGTTCGATTCTGGCATATATGCGATCACTTAATTAGAACATTATTAACAAGGGTGTCACTTTTCTGTTCTGTTTTTTTTTTTGTAGCTTTGAGATAGATGTGTGCTGCTGACTGAACACATCCACGTTACCGTTGCTATTGCTTGCTGCTCCTCGGCGGCAGTGTTACTGTTCTGTAAACTCGTAGTTTAGGTTAATTGAACAAAGACAGGCTTGTATCTTGTAGGCCTACATTTTGAATTCTGACGTTAGCTAAGCAAGTATACAATGGAATACAATGGAATAATGGAATTTAAAAAGCAAACACCTAAATGGTACCGTTAGGCTACACCTGATAAGAGCATAACTTCTGAACTGATTTAGTCTAGAATTTAATTGTGACACTCTGCAATGTATAAACTTTTGTTTTTTTACTATTTATTTTTACTATATATATATAAGTATATTTACGATTTACTATATTTACTATAACACACATTCAGAATTAAAGACAAGTATCAAGAGCAATGATAGCATCCCAGCCTGGGATGAAGATTGGTCAAGTAGAGGAGAGGAATAGGAATTTGCACACTGTATAATCACTTATCGAACGTTAAAAGTCAAAATCTACAAGATACAACTATTTATTTGTTCAATCAGCGGAAACAGGAGTTTATAGGACAGCAACACAGCGAGTAGCAGCAAGCAATAGCAACTATAACGTAGCTACGTGTTCAGTCAGCAGCGTACTTCTATCCTTTTACCGTCTATATTTCTGTCCCAAAGCCATATTTAACTAAAAATCAGGAAAGCTACTTCCTCATCTTCACATTCTCCACCAAAATGATTTAGCCACTAGGCTAATGTTACTTTTAAATTATTAGTGCGCCCTGCCATTGTGAAGATGTCATTCATAACCTATCCTAAATAAACGTGGGGTGCATTTTGATTGCCTGTACACAAACTCCAACAGTTGTGGATGGCGGCAGGGATGTAACATTAATGTTAAAACATC
The DNA here is from genome assembly GCA_029718625.1 of Synaphobranchus kaupii. Lineage (NCBI taxonomy): Eukaryota > Metazoa > Chordata > Actinopteri > Anguilliformes > Synaphobranchidae > Synaphobranchus > Synaphobranchus kaupii. The sequence goes on along the minus strand of CM056377.1, from coordinate 45,091,111 downwards.
AATGCTTAGTTTTGCTTGGCTGCACTTTACTTTCTTATGCTCTGATTCTTTTGACATTTTTGCAGCAGCATGTTCGCAAGACAGGCTACAGGGCTATTGATAGTGAGCTCAGCTAACTTTCGCTAAGTTAACTGCTCAACGGACAACGTGAACACATCATTGAAACTATTTTAGTGGTTGATGTACACTGCATGCATTTGATTAGTGTAGATTGGATTAAAATGTGACGTTAGCCTAGTCTTTATTTTGTATGTTTGCTTGCATAATTTTAGAATAGCCTGTCTATTGTATGTCTTAGAGTGAGTGGGAATGCAGGCAACGTCTTTTTACTGTAAATGTTGTGAATATAGGGTCATTAGGGGAGATACTGGGATTCATGAGGACGGTAAAAGTGGGGGGCCCCCTTGCCCCCCCCCGCCCCCTTTCCGGTGCCAGTGACTTTATGTGAGTGTGAAGAGTGGAGTTAGAGACAGAATCAGGCTCAATCATGTCAAGTGACAAATCTTTTGTGGTTGTGGACAAGTAATTAATTCATAAACAAATTCCTGGGTAGCAAGCTAGCTAACGCTAATGTCTCAGTGTGAGATGATAAGAGAAAAGCAAAATGCCATAGAAATAATGTTACTCTTTTCGGTCATGCTGTAATAAATTATGGGCCAAACAGCAGCTTAACAAGAAAGATAATAGCTAACATTATATGATCAATCTCCTATCTGATAGTTCGCTTGCTAACTAACCGGTTAGCTTACCGGTCAAGTACAAAAGTGGTCATCTCCACGTCACTTCTCAAGCATTGTGATTCTTTGAGCTCCCTCCAACGACCAAAAACTAAGGTTGACCCTCGTCTTTCTCCGGTTCTTGTCACTAAGAACTGGTACCAGGGTTTCTTGGGTCTAACGTTACTGCTGAATGTTACAGTTTGAATGCCCCATGTGTAGGTAGTAAATTGCCCAAGGCAAAGTTTTTATGTACCATGCTGTGTCGATATGACTTTGCCACCACATACCCGTTAGTGTTGTTGTAAGGAATTGCCACCAGATAAGACAAGACAACAACAAGACGACTTTTATACCAGCAGGTTTTATTTCAAGCAACTTTTTTTTTTAAATTAGGCCTAAGTGGCATGGTTATATAATTGTAGTTGAATTTCACATTTTCGTTTATGGTGAAGTTGGACATGTGAAGGGTAGTGGAAATTCTTTTGAATCTTTGATACGCATTACGGTAATTTAAATGTTGTCAGCGCTACTTCGTAGCCACGCTACTTAATAGCCGGGCGTTTACAGAAAAATAAGGACCACCTCCCAGCCAATCAGAATCGAGTATTCACCCAGACCATGGTATAATACTGAATAATGCTATGGGCAACAGACCATTTAACTTGGAATGCTTTTCATATCACTCCACCGAAAGAAACACGTTTAATTTCATATTTCAACAAATGATAAATACGTGGGAAAATCTTTTCTTTTCTTTTACAATTTTTTAGCTGAAGCTTGTAGACTATTAAAATCGATTTAAGATTAAGATTTTGTGTCAAATTAATGTTTGATTTCTTTCGTGAGGTAATTGGCCATGCTAACTAATAAGCGGGATAATACACTCCAAGGTGGTAAGCTATAGAAAAATAATGAGCTTCGCGGAGGCAAAGGTTCTTCCCTCCATGTCAGTCATTATTCTTTGATAGCCGACCATCTGCGTCTCAAAGACAAAAAAGCCACATAGGCTACAGGAACACTAGAGAATATGAATATTCTATAGTTTAGTTTGCCTAAACTGAGCGCCTACGAGTTAATTTCATCCATTTACTGCTATAATCTAAAAAAAAACTATAGCAACAAACTGGTTGTACAACAAGTGTAGTTCTGCAACTAAAGATATCGCCCCTTTTTTTGTTACTATGGCTACATATGCATTTGAATGACAAACATCTTCTGCAATGGGAATTCCCAGTAAAGAGGGTAGGTCAGAGTTTTCCTGAATTAGACCTGTAATGGTTGAAATGCCTCTACTATTTTATGTGTTTATACACATCTCTAACATTAATTTATTTTTATTCTTTCTGTTGTGAACATTTGAGCGTCATACAGTGTAGCCCTGTCAGGTAGGGCCTAATTATTTTTTAATACCCATCAAGTGTGGCAATTTTGACATTTCGGAATGTGGAATTAATCTTAATAATAAGTACACTATAATTATAATTAAGCTTACATGGGCTTATTTTTAGTAAGTATATAGTATAGGGTTCTGTGTCGGAAGCCCTTGTGAGAATATAATGTTTCTAGTTTGGCCAAAGATCAGCTGCACAGATTATGTCCTGGTAAAGAGTGGACTCTACTAAGCCATATGGAAATAAAAATGTGTCAAATTAGAGGAAATGGATCATTTCCCTTGGAACTGAACAAGACACTGGAGGGCTAAATGCAAAAACACAGGACAGCACACTTCCCTCATTTGTCTCTTGATAGGATTTCCAGAGCCATTTTAGAAAAGCATACATTAATACAGGTTTATTTTGACGATCTTCAATAAGTGATTCAAATGTTGCATGCTTAGCTGTAATTCTTCTCAAGTAAGATTTGATTAAAAAACCGTTTCCTATTGACTCTTGGATTTGGATTGGTATTCCATATTTCGGAATCAGGTTGTGCTGTGCCGTTGTCACGGTAGCTTGGTCCTGGGGTGTACCATATGGCTCCTGTGAGTTGGTCTTCCCTGAGCTGAACTGTGGGTCACCTTTTTCCAGGTTAACTTTCTCCCCCTCACCAAAATTGTGAATTTCCTTCCTACAGGAAATCACCCTGCTGTTATATGTTCCCGTTGATTTTATAAATTATTATTTTATGGAAACATTTAGCGTTTATAGGCACTGATTTAGTCAGAGTGTAATTTATACAGCAGACCACCTTGACGAGGGATACAGCCCGTATGTTCTCCTTTGAAATTTCCATTCCGGGTCGGAACGTCTGTATTTGTTTTGGCCTGTGTGATTCACTATTCTCAGAGTTGACTCCGAGTCCACTGCCCATTACGAACAACCAGATGTACTACGGCACTCCTACAGCCGATTTACGAATGCCTAAGCTCGGCTCATCTTGCGCTCGTGTTCGTTCAGTGTCTCGACAGTGCGCTCGTGTTCGTTCAGTGTCTCAGTGTCTCCAATATTGTGAATTTGGATTGCAGTACCCATTTTAAACGCTCGGTGTCAATGTTACATATAGCTCCTTTAAACTTTACTTTATATGACTGGGTTGTAGCTAGATAACTGAATTTACTGTATAGCCAGCATAAATCATAGAGTAATAACTTATAATGGTTCACGTTACATTTACTTTTCCAACACAAGCACATTTGGCAGCCTTGTCACACAGCTAGGGTTGCCACCCATCCGGGTTTTCCCTTGAATGTCCTTGTTTTTGACTGCCTGTCCCAGAAAATCCCAGTAATTCTGTACAGGCATACATGGTCTTTTTTGGTTTGTGGGCAACGTGGCCTTATTTATTTATTTATTTTGTGAAATGCAGTGTCCAGGTTTTTTTTAAGTCAAAGTTGGCAATCCTACATGCAGCAATCTAAATGATCAGACATACAGGCAAGATAAATGATGGTCAATTCATGGCCATTCAAGTAAGTGTTAGTGTTTATAACCGTATTTCCTTATGCAATATTTCTTGCTGGCAAGATAGGTTTGACTGAGAGTTGGGGATGATCTGGAGGTTGAAGTTTGTCTTTTGACTTTATTGCACTATGTGTAGTTTATCACGTGTGCTAGCTGGCTAGAATGCCTTCAATGTGAAGTCATGAAACGGATAGTTTTTCCAGTTTAAAATGCACCAGATTAGTCAGTGGTGACTTTGTCAAACTCAATTGAATGGATCTCCACTGTGTTTGAGTAAATACACTACATTCGAGTTGCCATAGGCCTTTAATGTGCACTACATGCATGTTTGTGCCATATCACAGATATTGTGTTAAGGTGTTGATACTTTTATGCAGGCAGGTCTGTTTTGCCTTCTCATGGTAGTAGTCTACTATTGCCCCCCCCCCCCCCCCCCCCCAACTATACCACTGACAAAAGTGGTCAGTGGCATATTATTATGGCATTTTATGCCCGCTTCCTTTTCAATTTAGGGCCATTTTGAGATTTGTAGGGGCACTTCCCTTTGACCCCTATACCTGTTTAAATAAAGGTTTTAAAATTTTGTATGCTGTTCAATTTTGGTCTCATTTGACCACAGCACCTTCGTTCAGTTATACATTTAAATGGTGTTTGGCAAACGCCAAGTGTCCAAATTGAACATTTTGGTCAGATACACCATCGGCATGTTTGGCATCGAAACAGAGATGCATACAAGGAGAAGCACCCAAAACCCACGGTGAAATATGGTGGTGGGTCAGTGAAGTTTTGGGGCTGTTTTATTTCCAGAGATCCAGGGGCACTGTTTAAGATCAATGAAATAATGGATTCCACCAAGTATCAGCCAATTTTGGCTGACAATCTGGTTCCTCTGCCAAAAGGCTCAGACTTGGCCATAGGACTATTTCCAGCAAGACAATGACCCAAAGCATACCTCAAAATCCACACAGAAATGGTTCTGTGACAACTCAATCAATGTTCTGCAATGGCCATCTCAGTCGCCGGACCTCAATCGAAGTCATGGTTTTCTACGTAAGCCGCTATTTAAAACACAATTTGATCGTAAAACCATTTTATAAATGAGTGTCATGGTCTGCAGGCCTATTTTCCTCCTTGGCCTTCTCGTCCCCTTTAAGCACCTTGTAAATCCCGCGCAGCTAGACCAATGAGGGAATAGCTCGGAGCGAAGGTTTAACCCCTTGGCGCAGATGGCAAATTTCACCTATTTAGGGGTGCTCTATTTAAGGCTTTATAACTCCAGGTGAGAGCATCACATAAACTTGGTAAATGGCTGAAATGAAAGAAGACAGGTGTACCATTTACAATACAAACTTAGATTTGTTTATTTTCATAATTTAAGTCAAAATAAAGTGCCACAAATGCAAAGAAACTTTGGGAAAAAAAATTTAAAAATAGTTTTTTTTTATTTTGCTGAGAGCTACATAAGTGAATCGGTAATATATATACATTTCCCGGATCATAAACTCCATGTCCACAAGTTTTGCAAAATCTGAGGATGATATGCAGAACTACTAAAGGTCTATGATGCAAAATATAGCAGTGTATCCTGTTGTCCATTAGTGTCTCCAAATCTATCCAAATGGCTAAATTGTGCACTGCTGCAAATAAAAAAAAAAAATGATATATTTAACTACAAATCAACTGTTTTGGCACATAAAACTCACTTTTGCATAATTTCCAAGTGAGAATTATATATTTTCAGCAGTATAGGGGGTAGATATCTATGGGTCCAAAACCCCTATGCAAAACATGTCATAAAATGAATAAAATTAGTTTTGTACATTATAACGCATACACATTTGCTCCCTCTGGTGGCTTAAGATGAAAAACATTGATATCACAGTGTTACATACACCTAAATATGTTGCCTAATCATTCACTCTTGTACCTCAATAAAACATCACTTGTCCCTGTACTCTACAGTATGTATACTTTTGTCCTGGGATTGCATTTTTTCTGTATTCTTTTAATCTTTTAAGTTTTCCTATTCATAATAACTCCAAGGAAATTTTTACCTTAATCTACCACATATCAGCGCACAGTAAATTGGAATGAGCATTTGTCATGCCCTAAGAGACTAGTATACGCCATAGCCTATATTATTTATGATAACATGAACATAAAATAGTTTTCCACCATCTGTAAAATGCTGCCAAATGTTCTATCTTCAATGAACATCGGTAGCCTACATCAAAAATACATTTAGCTAACGATTGCATTACAGTATGTGAAATGCACTCAAAATGCGAAAATAACAATAGGGCTATCAAACATATTGGAAAGACAGTGCTCGAGTGGAAACACGAACGTACGTATGTAGCCAGCGAGACCAACGGTATTTTAGACGCAAAAATACTTACATATCGCAAAAGGGAAATTCCCCTGCATAATGCGTATTGTATAACGCTTGCGTAATACTAGACAGTTAAAACGAAAACTGCCGTTACGCTGGGATGTAGTAAATTGCTCAAAGCACCCAAAAAGACTTGGCATATACCGTTGCGAAGGTTATAATGTACTCTATTGGATAAAAAAGCCTACAATTAAACCAGAATGAACTGTAATGCATGAGACAGACTTACAGGGCATGGGGCTATTACGCGGCGACGTTTCAGATAGTGTAATAGCGGTATAAAGTGTTGTATATTTCTCAAACCGATTGTACCAGACAATAAATGACAACTGAATTTTGAAAGGAACATCTCGATGTGTAAAACCAATGGTAGGATTGTATATTTATTTCATATTTAGGAGCATATATTGCTAGTAGAATACATGGTAGAATGAGATAGTACTTTCACAGTTTATTTTGCATTTGAGTGAGCAGGGCTTTTCACGGCTTTTCTGGCATACGATCAGGCTATTGTTGGGTTTATCTCGTTGCTATGACGTTATTCTAATTTTATATGATGAATAAATATATTTATGAACTCAAATATAGACGCTATTGTCCACTATGTCACGCATAGGTAGGTATAGACTAGGTGGGGGGTTGCTTGATAAATGGACTTGCTACAGGGAAATAGTGGCACTTAGAAACTACGTATTCAGCAGAAATCGTCACGAACCGTCTACCAATACATTTAAAACACAGAGTTTGTGATTTCCAATAATAGTTCGGCTGTAGTAGCAACGAATGTCTCAGTTGAGCAAAAAGGTCCCGCAGGCGGGACTATATCGGACTATATGCGCGAAGGTGTTAAGCGTGATGTTTTCCGCTGTTGCTGTGGGAAAAGGTAAGAGTTCTGAAATATTACCGTTCTTACAACCGGATGAGACTGCTTCTTTAGATTCACGGGATCAGCTAATAATTGACCACGTGTCAGAGGCAATAGTACCACTTTGCCTCCCGCTCTAAGTCTGGCCTGCAGGCTGACCCCAGCTTATCCAAAAAGGCAGCCTGTGTGCATTATATTGACTGTCAGCCACCAACGCTGATTCTATACTCATGTATCTGACTCCAATTTAATTATTAATATCTAATTGTGATGTAAAATTTACATTTGATTTGTTAAAATACTCCCGTACTCTTGAGCCTGTTCTCTGAACTGGATGCGCTGGTTCCACCGGGTGCTACATATGGCCGTTTATGTACACCTCTCACGGCTGACTAGATGTCTGCGTTTATCTCAGATGATCTAACTTAAGACATAGTTCTACGGGTGCAATACTCCGTGATACATTAAGCTTAACTAGTCAACCTCCCTAGATCAGCAGAGGGGGTAACCCAGACTGAGGAAATTAATCAACTCATTACCTGTTAACAGAGATAGAATGTCTTTTTCAGAGAAACCACACAAATCAAGCTTAACAGTTTAGTTTACCAGGTAGGTTCTTTACTTTAAAATAATCAATCATAGTTACAGGTTAAAACACAACATATTCAAAATAGAGTATAGAGTAAAATACTAAGTCATACCTGGCAATCGCTACACACAAGACACAAAGTGAGATGTGCGGGAGAGTCTGGCTACAGCTTCCTCTAGTTCTTTGTTTCCTCTGCTTATATGCCCAAATTCTGTGTTTGATCTGGCTGCGGACGGTCGTAAAACCATAAACTGGCCAGAAAGCTAAATTGCACTTTTCGTCCCCCCTTCCAGGGGGGTTGGCAGAAAGGGTTTCCTGTGATATAATTCCACAACGGCAGTTTACTCCTGAGTTATGAAATATATATTTCCTCCATGGTGACCATTTAGGAAATATAGGCCATTGCACCAGACACACCGAGACCATCAAAACGATATCAAACATGAGTAGGTCTACGTTCGTGTTGTCATGAGAATCCCATCTCTGCATAGTTTTCAAATGTGATTAATATTAATGCCACAAACAGTTCCAGAATTCCTGTTGAGAATATTACATTATACCCTAGTTTCCCCTGTTCAGTCAGGTACATTAAATGTGTGTATTTACTCATGTAACACTCAGAAACTGAACAATATATGCTTATTCCTCTGGAAAAAGAGTGTATAATGTATGTTCCAGTGTCAAGACTATTTCCAGTATATACTGTACAATGTAGCAAAAATATTCATCACATTTTAAGGTTTTTAGGCTTTTTGAAGGCAAAAGCAGTCTGTACTGTTATATTATGTGGTGTGGGCATTATTTGAAGGAAAGGGATGTGGCCTGCCTCAGTGACGTTAGGTGGGGGCACTCTGGGATTGTCCGTCCGCGGGAGTTTAAGACAGTCCAATTGTTTCTCCCAGAATCATAAAGTCCTAGGACATTCTTGGATGCCATAAACCTCAGGCCAGATGGTCCCAGTAGACATCCCGGCACCAAGATCACAGGGTGCCACTTCCCGGTATTGTGTTCTCTTAGGTGCCCTGGGATGTCAAATCCTGTCTTACAACCTTCAGGATGTCTTTTTTCTGTTTTCTTGTCTGTTTTCATCTCGCTACTCAGCGATTTCACCTGTTCGGCTCTTCCGCTGCCTATTTAAACTCTGTGTCTTCCTGTTCCGGCGCTTCCATGTAATCTCGCATTCCTGGTAGCCGGTAAGGTATAGGACTTGGGATACTGTTTTGGCTTGTTGTTTCAAATAAGCGAAAGCAGGAAGTCCCCTTTAGAGATTAGGGGCTCTATTTTAATAAACCAAACGCAATGGTGAACACAAGAGTAAGCGCTTGGCGGTATCGCTCTGAGGGCGTGTCGGCGAGAAATTAGGTAATTTCATGACGGCAATCTTGGCGCATCTGATGGCGGTATTGCTAAAAGGCTGGGTTTAAATGTCCAAGGTGTGTCTCTATGGTAGCCAATCAAATTGTTGTTCTCATGCTTTAAAAAAAGCCAGTTGGAACCAAGGGGCCAAGACTGGGATTTCGTTTTGAAGCCCACTTCCTGGTTGGCCTGGGAGCCGCCATTGTGCCGTTGCTCACTAGCGCCACTGTGGTTGGCTCCAGTATAGGTCTTTCCCCATGTAAGTGAACGGCAGCAATTTGGTCAAAATACTCAGTCAATAAATTTTTTACAAAAATTTTTTTTATTGCAATAGGTGCCTTTCCTTCATCTAATGCCTGTGCATGTACTGATTTTTAAAAATATTGTGTCGTTTGGACAGGGTATTGACATTTGTTCAGGACCAATCAGGGGACAGATTGAGTCGGGTTACTGCCGGTCATTCCACTCACTTTGAGGGGCGGGAACCATAGACGGAACGGGCGGGACGTGGGCGGTACCCATAGGCGGTACCTCAAGTGGCTAGCAATGACCTTGACATTCTCACCCATTCTCGTCCTTTTAATGTGTGAATTTGGCTATTATTAGACCATTAGACCCATCGCAATCACATCGCAATTCTCATTGTCACTAGTGTTGAATTCATTATGGCATGTTCTGCATACAACTGTACTAATCGACCGTCTCAAAAGCATTCTCTCCAGTTTTTTCGGTAAGACATTTTTTATTACTTTATTTTTTACCGAGTAAGTAACGTTAGCCTTATTAGATAACAGCCTGCAGAAGTAGCCTACGCTACCTACCGCGACCTAGCATGACAAGCTAACGCTTTTGTATATTACGTAGACCGGTATGCTAGTGGAGTTAGCACCTTTATCTCCCAAAACCTTTTGGTTTGGCTACTTAGCATTAGCTAACGATGTAAAACCTACATTGCACTTCGTCCTATGCTCTCCACTGGCTAAGTGCATTTTATGTGGAGTGAATTTCGACATTGCTAACGTTACCGTGCATTAGTCAAACAAAAAGCAGTCTCTCCAGTTTTTTCGGTAATACAATTTTTATTATTTGATTTTTTACCAAGTAAGTAACGTTAGCCTTATTAAATAACAGCCTGCAGAAGTAGCCTACGCTACGTTACCTACCGCGACCTAGCATGACAAGCTAACGCTTTTGTATATTACGTAGACCAGTATGTTAGTGCAGTTAGCAACTTTATCTCCCAAAACCGTTTGGTTTGGCTACTTAACGTTAGCTAACGTCGATGTAAAACCTGTCAAAAGTAACGTTAGTCAAATTTCAGTTGTGTAACGTTAACTTAGATTCCATTAAACATCGACCTGGTGGGCCTTTGTGTCTATTTTTAGCTTTGTAATTTAAAGTTAACGGTCTCGTCGTAGACATGTAGCTACATTGCACTTCGTCCTGGCTATGCTCTCCACTGGCTAAGTGCATTTATGTGGAGTGAATTTCGACATTGCTAACGTTAGCTACCGTGCATTAGTCATGGTGTATATTTCATTAGAGGTATTCATTTTAGGTTGAGCATTATTTATAACTTTTAAAGCATGTGGGAAACGTGTTCATGGAGATGGAAACCCGACATAACGTTAGCTGTCATTTAGCTATCATGTTTTTCGTGTCGCCACTTGGCACCACCATGGACTGTATAAAAATAGGGTAACGTTAGGCTAACGTGGAAGTCCTCGCTTACAAAGACACATGGATTACAATACCATTTACAGCCAGCATTTATGTACAAATTTGATCTTTTATGTGGACCTTGTCATTTTTAATGTGCGTCTCGTCAGGGTTTGTTTTGTACTAAATGTGTGTCTTGTCTTGTGTTCCCACTCTCAGCCTGCACCTTGACGTGGTGAGTGGGCTTTAAACTGAGACAGGCTACTGAACTTTGTTGTCTCCTATGTCAAACCCCTAACTTCTTGTTACCCTTGAGTTTTTTGTCCCCTATTATGAAATGAAAACTGATCTTGCTCTATCCTTTCTCTATTTCACAGATGTAAATTTATTACCAGCTGTTCAAGTTACCAACATAATCAATACTAACACAGATCACTAATTCTGTGATTAAATGATATCTTGAGCTGCTAATTTGTAGAATCAGATGTGCCAAATTTGGGGTTGAAACAGCACAAGGAATAGGGTTGGGGACTGCAGTCCTAGTCTGTGGGTGACCCTCTTATCAAATGTGCAGCATCCATATTACAAAGGAAAACGCCGCCATCCTGTGCGGGATGTATGGACCACGGACTCACCCTGTCAGCCACGAGGGACATCTGACCATCTTTTAAGGATACATAAAAAATTGTACTGATTTCAAGTTGCTTTGTGAAAAAAGAATGATCTTAATCACTCCTTTAACACATTTAAAGTCGCAGCACAAGCTGCTCCTCCTTAGTCTTTCAGTGAGATTACAGGATGTCTGTTACTTATTTACATCAGTGGCTATACCTACACTGTGTGCACGCTGGGGAAGGCCATCTTGAGCGGTAATGTATTGGTGCATTATGTACTCATTATTTAACTGAATGCAAGAGGGTATTAAATATTTTAAAGACAAAAGCAGACAAAAACCTCAAATTACATTTTTCCCCATTTATATAAAGGGTCTGATTCTCATTACAGAGCAAGTACTTACAAAAATTAATTGCTGTACAACATGTATAATGTAGAGGGTAGTTAGGCTACCAGATGCCCTTATTTATGCTTCATTTTGAATGACATTTGATTAGTTTATATATTGTGTAATATTTGCTATTTCACCTACTGCATGATTCTGTTATGCAAATAATGAACACATCAAAACAAGTTGGATAATTTAAAAATGTTTTAATTGACAGCTACACCGGCTTAGGGAGCAGGAAGCAAGAAAGGCCATGGGGTGCCATGGCTGGAGAGGACAAGATGGGTGGGGGAGAGAAGATGCGGGACAGGGATGAGGAAGAGCAGGGGGAGTTGGGTGAACAATGGCATAGCTAAAGATGTCATTAATTAAAATAAATCATAATACAAAATATAACATCATAACATAAAATTTGAAAAGCTGACCCATTTCATTAAAAAAAAAAAATTCCATTAAAAGCTAAATCCAGGATTGGAGAAACTGCTCCCCTAGATTCAGTCTTTAAGGGAATGGACGATACTATTTAAAAAAATAAAAAGTAGCTGTCACCAACTATCCAGACAGTTTTAGCTGTGTAAGAGGAATAAAATTAAATGCATCTCATTGCAATACACAATGATACATTCTGTATCATAGTTTAAGGCACAGTGATTAAAAAAGAAAAATGGTTCACAATGAAAGGTGGGTACAGAAACTCAGTTGAGGCTTCGGCTTTCCATCGTTGTGTCTGCAAAAGAAATTAAAAATTCAAGGTTACAACCAGTCTGTGTAATGAGACTTCATGTACTAGGGTGGGAAACTTGCTTTTACAAAGTGCATTGTGCAATTTTCACGCATGCAAATAGATTCTTATTAAAATGCTTCGTAGATGACCACAGCTTACGTTATTTTATCTTCTTGTTTCATTGTGATTTGCGTTAGCTAGGGTGATCATATATTGTATATTTTATCCACACACACAAAAAATTAGGACAGGTTCGGGCGGGCATTATTAACATAATAGACTACTCTGCTGGGTTATTGGAATGAGCAAAACCTAACCAGACATTTTTAGGAATTTAGAAATCCCGCAAGGACCTATTTTTATACAGTCTATGGCCTGGACGGATTTTTTGGGTCGCAAGCTTGCTGACAGCTTGCTACCTATTTAGAGCAGCTCTTCGGGACATTTATAATAAAAGTAGTCTTGTACGTAAATGTGATTGATTGACCGTCAATATCGTTAATGGCAATCATAACGTTACCCTATATTCGCCTTAGCCTGCCTAGGCCTAACGTAACCAATCTCACTGTCAAGCTGGTATGCTAGCTAATGGAATTAGCCTACCTCCGATCTGAGTTGGGTGGAATATTAATGTACTTTAAATTGTACTGTAAATTGAAGATAACTGAATAAAACGTTATAACATAACACAATGATGTGGCGAATTTCACACAGTCAATGCAAATAAATAACACCGTAAAACCGTGAAAATGAAATTATATAATAAATTATCTTAACTTACCGTGAATTTGCTTGCAATCATAGACTGTGCTTGCAATATAAAACTCCCGCTTCTAATTTCTCCCGCTTTCCAGAATCTCCGCCCCGAACTGTCAATCATACTGTGCCTGGACAGAGACCCTCCCATGAAGACCATATCCGGTTCACCCTGCTCCAAGCAAAGGTCAAGTCGGCTCCACTGAGCAGGCGCAGTTCGTCCAAACAGCCGGCGAAAAAGACTTCCGTGTTTCAATTTGGTTTTTCCGAGGCCATGGAAAGGCAATGGGTGACGTCACAGTGGCTTTGTCCATATTTTTATACAGTCTATGGTTGGAACGCAATCGCTCCATGCAATTTCATAATGAGCAACCCAAACGCACTGGACCGTCAACGACAAGAGCGATTTTCCGCACAGGAATCAGACATACTTGCAACAGAAGTACAGGCTAGGACTGTAGTAATTTATGGATCACAATCCACACCACCTCGTCTCCCAGAAGTTCGGAAGGCACGGGAGGAGGTGGCGAATGCATTAATTAGCCTACATTAGGTGATGTAGGCATAATTATGATTCAAATGGTAGGCTTATGATTCAACTGTGTCAATGTGTAATTTATATATTTTAGGCTATTGGCCTACATGATCGCAAGTTTCTTGTAAGCTGTCCTGTTTTATTCTAGTAGTTTAAATTAAAATTAATTAATTAATAATAATTATAGGCTATTTGTTCATTAAATGGAAGTGTAATGTTGGCATCACCTATAGACACTACATAGAACTACATGACTAATAAGTTGCCAAATTGCCAGAGTCTATTGCGTTGCCGCTAAGAGGTGGTTCCAGCTGATCATAACGCAATGGGTTTTCGTTGGTTCAAATTGTCACTGAGCCGAAAGTATTTTAGAACACGCCCCAGACAGCGCCACCCATCCCACTGCAGCGCAAGCGAAAGGATGTTATGTTGAGAATTTGTTGATCCTAGCGGTATTGCTGAGAAACGCCATAGCGCCAGTTTTAAGATGTTGATGCTGTCAACAAGCTTGCGTTTGACTATACCGTCCCCTTGCGCCGGTTTGAAAATAGAGCCCTAGAAGTTTAGGGTAGATCTTTAGATCTTCATTCTCCCTTTCTTACTCTAATTCTCTCTCCTATTTCTCTCCCTTATTCTCTGCTCTAGTCAGTCTAGCTCGTCATGTACTGAGCTAGAGAGTTTCTGCCTTCCCAGCTATTTTCTTGTTACTTTCTTTTCTCATATTCAAGCCTACGAGTTCTGCTCGCCCTAAGTTTTAGGGTTACTATCAGTTATTTTGTTTCCTTTCACTACTCTTCCGCTTTGGGAAGTCTTTAAGCCTATCGCTTGTTATTTTGTATACAGTATATACATGAATCTACAAGTTCCTCGTCCTTTTGTCGGCGAGGCATTTTACGTTTCCCTTATTCTCAGTCTCTTCCCTTATATCTCTCTGTGTGAGAGGGGAGGACTGTCTTCTGTTCTCTTCCTTTTTTCTCCCTTCCCTCTACGGATTATATTCCTTCCTTGTGGTGTCACGTGTGGACACTTACAGAACCCCCGTCTGTCGCCTCTGGTCCTCCATAATATCCTCCGTGTCTCAGGGCATGGAACAATGAGGCCCCTGGATCTCAGACTAACTGACAAGCTGACGGGAACTAGGACTGGTATCCTCACTTTAAATACTGAACGCATCAGCAGTAACATTGAGAGTAAAAAATGTTAATATTGACAATATTTTGGTTGTTGTACTGTATTAGCTTACAACTGTCATTCTTGCTCTGTTTGGTATTTTGAGAGAACTTCCTAACATTGTTTTATTTGGATTTTTTATGAGATTAAATTAAGATTAACAAGAGATTAACCCTCTACTCTAGTATGGTGTTAGCTTTCACCCTTAACACAAACTAAGTATTGCTTGTCAATGGAAGTGGCACTAACCCTTATATTATCCCATCATGAAATTATCATTTAATCTGATGGGTCAATTAATGTATTATTTTTCACTGTTTACTCTTATTAATCAATACTTTTATCATTATCTGTCATTGAATCACATTACAGAATAGATTTTTGTTGTATTAAACTTTTTCTTCATACATGTAAATTAATTAATTAATCATTATTTCCACTAATATGTCAGTTTTTTTAATTAGGTGAACTTACATCCCTGGATGAATTCAAATAAGTAATTCATTTTAGCTTGGAAATAAACTTTACCAAACCTCATTAAAATGGGAAAATGTAGATTGCTGATATTCTTACAAGTATTCTTGGAATTCATAGCTCTTGTTGTGAGCTTTAAAAAAATGCTCATTAAGAACACTGACATACAGTACCATGTATAGAACACCAATTAACTTAGATGACTAATTCTACCTATTATTACCATTATCCAGTTTTTTTTTTTAACTTGGATCGTAAATGAGTCTATATGCTTGAAAGCAGGAGTCTTCATTAGTCTATCCAAACCCAAATTCTGAGACCAGAATGTTTGCCTACTGTTCGTGTTCAGATCAGATCCAGGCTGAAAGCTTCAGGTCTAAATTACACATTAATACCCAAGACATCCACATTGTACTGAGCACTCTGTGCCACTCACTTTTAATACCTTTAGTCTCTATGCTGTAGCTGCTACTGATTGGCCTTCCGTGAACATGTTTGATGTTGACTACATACACTATCAAATCTTTTTAATTAAAATAATGCCTTCTTAAAACAATATTGCAATAACCCCCTAAGTCGGTTAGAAGTTGTCACTTAGCAGGGCACTCTCACATCATGTTTTACGTTTTCTTTCAGATAACCTGAGAAACTAGGTTATATGCGCCTTACGGTGTTTGTGGTAGGCTATATGCAGGACTTCACATTTCAGCTAACCCCACCTCCCAGCTAATGCCACTCCACTCCACAATCTTCATTTGAGTTGGTTTTTAAAATTACAAGATGTCCTGAAGATAATATTTATTCAACACTGGCTTATAAAAATTAAAGCAAACCATTCTGCCCAAGTGATTCGACATGTCTTTGAGCTTATACACAGTGTAGGGTATCTCACTAGAAATTCCTATTAAAATCACATTTCGGCAGTGAACTGCAGCTCCTCGTTAATGAGCGAACTAGGCCACCCACCACGTATCGATCTCACACCATAAGTGTGACAAGTCTTCCCTGCTGCAGAGCAAAATGTAATTACGTTAGTATCATCTCTCCCCCTCCCAGGCTCTAATCATCCCACGTCCTCACTTGCCCCCACTTTCCTCACTATGTCCTCGTTTGGTTCTTACTCACCATCAGGCGCTCGATGAGCACGCACAGCACTTTTGTTTCACAATCTCCAAACTCGAAAAAAAAGAAAGAACACCCATTAACTTTCTCTCTTCTCTTTTTCTCTTAGGAGATCTTTTTAAAAAAAAAAATTTTTGGAAGGGCATCGAGGAACCTGCTTCATTAAAATTACTAAAAAACATCTGCTGTTTATTTATTTGGACTTAACGGTCCACTTTGTCCTGAAATAGTAAAAACTTGTCTTGAGGTGCTTTCAGGGTCAACGTTACAGCATAATCTGTTACTATGTAAGATTAAGGCGTAAGATTTACGTCCTTCTGAAACCTAATGATTTGCCATCTGGCTGGAGACCCAAAGAAAGAAACATGCAATTATTTTTTGTAGGTAGCCTTGATTGTTTGTGGCATTTTCCTCTAATAAAGACGGTCACCTCTGCATTAACAAAGAACTCAGCCAGATTCTTGCGTCTTGTAGACTCCAATAAACCATCCACTTCTTGAGAGCTCACATTGGCGAAATGGGATAACAGGGGAGAGGAGCAGGCGGAGTAGATTAGGATGGACGGGAGTTTTTTTTTTTTTTTTTGTACATTCACAGTCATTGTGACCTCCTGTTGAACACATTGACAGCAGAGAACCAGGGTTTTACAGATTTATCATGGGAGCAGAAGGCATCTGCTTCAGGTTTTCATTGAAAGATTTTTTTAATGCACTTGGCAAATTCATACATGTGGATGACAGATCAAGACTCAGAATCACCGTGGATGTATGCTGTCTCTCTGCACACCTGCAGGGAAAAGAGCTGGCCTTGGATGTATTTTGCAGAACTGACTTAAATGTAT
The DNA here is from genome assembly GCA_029718625.1 of Synaphobranchus kaupii. NCBI lineage: Eukaryota > Metazoa > Chordata > Actinopteri > Anguilliformes > Synaphobranchidae > Synaphobranchus > Synaphobranchus kaupii. Next base: position 45,074,006 of record CM056377.1, on the reverse strand, counting down.
TTCTCCAGCTTTGCCATATAGTTGTATCTCCAGGGTAAAATAATGTCGATATGACTGGGATAAAGAAATAACAAAACTTCGCAGAATTAGTCTGAAATTTGGCCATAGTCACAATGATGCTCAATGTACAGTCTATCTCTGAGGGATCATTCTTTCTGTTACTGACATGTATTTACAGTTATGCTAAATCACATCTCCCAATAGAATTGGTCAGAAGGGAGTTTTTACTGAGAAGGAGATCTTGATTACAAGATGTCCTTTATTGTTATGAATCTATTTTTCATATCCCTCTTTTCAGCGGCTTTCATAAGCTGGGCTGAATTCAGTTTTTGAGGGAAGATTCCAAAACGTGGGATGGCTGAACATCCCTGAATGGTTAGGTCTACTAAATAGTCACAGCCAGCGAACCGACCACATACAATCTGTAATGTGGTTAATGAAATAATAAAAAAGCAGCAGAAGAAAATCAAATATAATTAATAAATTACTTAATGATGACTGATAACCACTTCCTATAATTTTCTGTGTTTTTCATCACCAACCCTGAAAGTCAAGATGTGATTTATATCTAGTAATGATTATATTTTTCAATTCCGCTTTGGTGCGCACTCACATGGGACACTTGAAGTTAATTTGTGAAATGAGCTGCAGTGCCTGTCCCAGTAATGGTTTCTGTTGAAACTTCTTCAGCTGTGCACAGCTGGAAATAAGATTTCTTTAGAAGATCATCAATTTGGTTTGTGGGAGGACATTGAGCGCTGTCAAAACCTGCTGAACACAAATGGAAAACTGAAAGTAAACTTGATTGCTAATGTGATTGAAGATATAAAATCCAATTTATACTCTGCAGTGTTTGACCTGATCTAAACCCTGACCATTCTTCCAAAACAAGTAGATAGTTAAGATAAGGAGAGCATTATTCATTTTGCTGATTAAACAAAAGGCATATTAGAATGTTCGTTTTAACAAATGAATGGAAATATATGGGTGTGGGGGCAAATATTTTGAGTGAACATTTAGTAACAGGTAATCTGGACTAAGTGTTGTTCTTAATACTAGGTAACCACTGAGAAGCAACAAATCATAAAATTCCAAATTCCGATTTGGAATTTGTATTGAAATGTCTGAAACGTGCACAGTGAAAATTCAGGTAGGCTTACTGTAGTGTTCATAATTAGGATTTACACTCATTGGGATTGTACAGTTGAAGTCGGAAGTTTACATACACAGGTTGAAGTCATTAAAACTAATTTTTAACCACTCCACAGATTTCATGTTAGCAAAATATAGTGTTGGCACATCTACTTTGTGCATGACACAAGTACTTTTTCCAACAATTGTTTACAGACAGATTATTTCACTTTTAACTATTATTTCACTTTTAATTATTTCACTACATCACAATTCCAGTGGGTCAGAAGTTTACATACACTAAGTTGACTGTGCCTTTAAATTTTTAATATTTGGTCGCATATCCTTTGCATGCCATGACTTCCTGATGTCTGTGACCCAACAACATGAAAAGACTCTTGATATCTTATTTTCTGGTACTCTTACAAGTGATACTATAACGTCTCTGCATTTGAATGTATCTCTATGGGAATTGGGGGGTGGGACTAGATTTAGCTGTAAACTACACTGGAACAGTATGGAAACACATGGTTGGCTAAATGGCCCAGTCATCAAGGGTCTGACGTATCAAACAAGCCTTAAATCATCACTCTGCTCCCAGAAATACAGTAGATATGGATGGATAACTTGAAGGGTTTCTTCTCCTGACTTATTTTTCCATAGAGTTCAATAGGGAAATTTGTCAGGAGAAACAACCCTTAAAGTGATCCATCCATATCTACTGCATATCTGGCAGCAGAGTGATGGTTTGAGGCTTGTTTGATACCTCAGACCATTGATGACTTACAGCCATTTTATCTATTCCCACCCCCCAATTCCCATAGAGATCCATTCAAATGCAGAATATAGTATCGCTTGTAAGAGTACCAAAAAATAAAATATCAAGAGTCTTTTGATGTTGTTGGGTCACAGACATCAAGAAGTTATGGCATGCAAATGATATGCGACCAAATATAAAAAATTTAAAGGCACAGTCAACTTAGTCTATGTAAACTTCTGACCCACTGGAATTGTGATATAGTGAATTAAAAGTGAAATAATCTGTCTGTAAACAATTGTTGGAAAAATGACTTGTGTCATGCACAAAGTAGATGTCCTAACTGACTTGCCAACACTATAGGTTTGCTAACATGATATCTGTGGAGTAGTTAAAAGTGAGTTTTAATGACTTCAACCTAAGTGTATGTAAACTTACGACTTCAACTGTACTTTTTTATAAAATAATTTAACTTAATAAACCTCCAGAGGAGAATGCTAGTGTGCGATCAGACAGACACAATTAAATCCTTCCATTATTGTTAAAACAAAGGGGACATTAACTGTGCTTTAACCAGACGAGCAGCCCAGCAACCTCTGAGAAATATTTTTTTAGCCAGTTGAACTGGTGGATGATTCGACGGACAAATTGAAAGAGCCATATTGGGAACTTGTCTTTGTGATAAGTACCATGTGTGGATGGCATCTTCACAGTCTCCTACAACAACTTCTCTGCACTGGGGTATTGATTTTCTGCGCAGACCAGAGGGAAGACTACCCCTACTGGCCCAACAACACTGTCTGGTCACATAGTTATGAGCTGAGAAGTGGTCCTCAGTCCTTCACCTAGTGAGCTGGAGGGTCTTAGTTTTTGTTGCTATTTAGCACTTGATTGATCAATTAAAGCAGCTGATAACTCATCTCACCAGGTTTATTGGGTCAGAACTGAACAAAATTTAAACTGACAACAAAGACCATCAGACCTTGTGGTTTTCCAGGAAAATTTTGAGCGATAAAATGCAATCTGATTCATTTTCATATTTAGAAATGGAGATCTCTAATATTGTGGGCATCAGACCAGTTGTTGAGATTCACAGATCTGTTAGTTAACCCAATGGCATGCATTAAAGTTAAAAATAGATACACCCATAACATCTTCAAGTTACAGCAACAATTATGGCTATGATTTAAACAAACTAGAAATAACCGCTATGCGGTTGTATGCCTCCACCAACAAGTCAAGTTGCAGTTTACATCCATGTCTGTCCAGACTCATAAAATATATGTAGTGAAGACTTTGAAGGAATTTAATTTAAAAGGTATGAAGTGTATTTATTGGCGAAATGGAAGTTATCACTATATTGACATGTATGATTCCAGTGAATAAACATGCTGTCTTCACTTAGAGACTATTTTTACAGAGGGGTACAGAGGACTGATAGAGAGGCTAATTAGCCAGCCAATTGTCATTTTTTTATTTGCAAATGAAATTAGGAAACTACAGTCATGTACCTGGACATGTTAAAAGACATACATTTGGCTGCTGATCACTGAGACATAAGTTGAGATCAAGCAGCTGAGAACCATGCAAAAAATAACAAAAAAAAACGTCTTTTGTGAGATCACAGTGACCTTGACCTTTGACCACCAAAATCTAATCAGTTCATCACCTTTGCGCAGAAGGTGGCGCCGGCGGAAGCTTTTTGCTCAACTCAGACATTCGTTGCTACTGCAGCCGAACTATGATTGGAAATCACAAACTCTGTGTTTTAAATTTATTGGTAGACGGTTCGTGACGATTTCTGCCGAATACGTAGTTTCTAAGTGCCACTATTTCCCTGTAGCAAGTCCATTTATCAAGCAAACCCCACCTAGTCTATACCTACCTATGCGTGACATAGTGGACAATATCGTCTATGTTTGAGTTCATACATATATTTATTCATCATATAAAATTAGAATAACGTCATAGCAACGAGATAAATCCAACAATAGCCTGATCGTATGCCAGAAAAGCCGTGAAAAGCCCTGCTCACTCAAATGCAAAATAAACTGTGAAAGTACTATCTCATTCTACCATGTATTCTACTAGCAATATATGCTACTAAATATGAAATAAATATACAATCCTACCATTGGTTTTACACATCGAGATGTTCCTTTCAAAATTCAGTTGTCATTTATTGTCTGGTACAATCGGTTTGAGAAATATACAACACTTTATACCGCTATTACACTATCTGAAACGTCGCCGCGTAATAAGCCCCATGCCCTATAAGCCTGTCTCATGCATTACAGTTCACTCTGGTTTAATTGTCGGCTTTTTTATCCAATAGAGTACATTATAACCGTCGCAACGGTATATGCCAAGTCTTTTTGGGTGCTTTGAGCAATTTACTACAGCCCAGCGTAACGACAGTTTTCGTTTTAACTGTCTAGTATTACGCAAGCGATATACAATACGCATTATGCAGGATAATTCCCCTTTTGCGATATGTAAGTATTTTTGCGTCTAAAATACCGTTGGTCTCGCTGGCTACATACGTACGTTCGTGTTTCCACTCGAGCACTGTCTTTCCAAGTTTGATAGCCCTGTTGTTATTTTCGCATTTTGAGTGCATTTCACATACTGTAGTGCAATCGTTAGCTAAATGTATTTTTGAACTAGGCTACCGATGTTCATTGAAGATAGAATATTTGGCAGCATTTTACAGATGGTGGAAAACTATTTTATGTTCATGTTATCATACATAGTATAGGCTATGATGGATACGAGTGTCTTATGGCATGACAAGTGCTCATTCCAATTTACTGTTGCGCTGATATGTGGTAGATTAAGGTAAAAATTTCCTTGGAGTTATTATGAATAGGAAAACTTAAAAGATTAAAAGAATACAGAAAAATGCAATCCCAGGACAAAAGTATACATACTGTAGAGTACAGGGACAAGTGATGTTTTATTGAGGTACAAGAGTGAATGATTAGGCAACATATTTAGGTGTATGTAACACTGTGATATCAATGTTTTTTATCTTAAGCCACCAGAGGGAGCAAATGTGTATGCGTTATAATGTATAATATAATATAATATTTTATGACATGTTTTGCATAGGGGTTTTGGACCCATAGATATCTACCCCCCTATACTGCTGAAAATATATAATTCTCACTTGGAAATTATGCACAAGTGAGTTTTATGAGCCCAAACTGTTGATTTGTAGTTGAATATTTCATTAATTTTTTTTATTTGCAGCAGTGCACAATTTAGCCATTTGGATAGATTTGGAGACACTAATGGACAACAGGATACACGGCTATATTTTGCATCATAGACCTTTAGTAGTTCTGCATATCATCCTCAGATTTTGCAAAACTTGTGGACATGGAGTTTATGATCCAGGAAATGTATATATATTACCGATTTCACTTATGTAGCTCTCAGCAAAATTAAAAAAAACTATTTTTAATTTTTTTCCCCTAAGTTTCTTTGCATTTGTGGCACTTTATTTTGACTTAAATTATGAAAATAAACAAATCTAAGTTTGTATTGTAAATGGTACACCTGTCTTCTTTCATTTAAGCCATTTACCAAGTTTATGTGATGCTCACACCTGGAGTTATAAAGCCTTAAACAGAGCACCCCTAAATAGGTGAAATTTGCCATCTGCGCAAAGGGGTTAAGTCCAAGTGGACGTTTAGGCCAAATGTGAAGAGGCGTTCCTGAGATACGGCGTTCACGAAAGTGGGACGGATGGACGGACGGACAACCCGAAAACATAATACCTCCGGCCAGGGCTAACGCCGTCGCGGAGGCATAAAAACACACATATCCTGACATACGTACATGCTTGACACCGCAGTTTATGAGATAGGCATTACTGATTCAGACAGCAATGGTCATTCATCTAGGTTCCTTGTTTGTTCCCCTAAAAACAAACTTCAGCCCACCTGCTTTAAATCAAGAAATACCTGTGGCAGTCTAGAATGCTTATTTTTTTAATCTGGACCTGGGTTGTAACATGTGCTTGTGTGGAGGAGACTCCGTGCTTGGACTTACTCACTCATTGTAGGTGTGTGTTGGCCTCAACTCCCTGAGGAATGCCTCCAAACATGCCACCTCACTGTTTGTGATTCACAACTGACACTGTCGTGATTACTGTGACAGGTCTGAGGTATTACTTCCAAGTATAGCTCTTTTCTAGAAAGAAACACATCACCCTTAAAAGCCTAAGCTGTAATTTGATAAAGCTACTGTATCTTTAACATCAGAGGGACTTCATTCAATACTTTATGCACCACTAATAGTACAGTGGTGTTAAATAGTACAGAAGAGTAGAATACAACTAATTAGCATGTTTTGCAATAAAGTAGAGTGATGTGAAAAAGAAATGACACCCTCTTTAAATTCTATGGTTTTTATATATTAGGACATACGCACATATACTGTACATGTAAATCTAGTCATCTAGTCCTCAACAAGTCCTAACAGTAGATAGATATAACCTTATGACAAGTAACACATAACAGATTTTAAGTTGCCATTATTTATCAACCAAAAATATGCCGACATGCAGTACATCTGGTACATCATTAAAATACAGTAGTGTTCTCACTATGGCATGAGGTGTGATTGTAAACACAAATAAACACACTATTTTAAATTTCACAATAAAAAGCAGCACTTGCCTGAAAAAATGCCAGAACAAAGTTATCTTCCCCTTAAAAGCAACTTTCAAAATGCCCACCAGGAGGTACGTACGTATGATTCTCCATAATTCAATAGCTATAGATTTGATTGGCTGAGAATAATAACTGCCATGGATACAAGTTTATTCATTGTTTAAGACATTGCATAAACAGTGCAAAACGATGATTTTAATTTTTGTTAAGTGAAATTGAAATATGGAAGTGGACTTAATAGGTAGGTACATTTACGGTAAATACAGTATTTGTTTATATTTTATGACTAGTTAGGTAGTTTGCTAATGGAAAATAATGTTTTCATTAGAAAATAGAAGAGGTCATTCAAAAGAAATGTAAAAATTCCCATGTGCCTCTGTGGTTGCAATATGGTGAAAAACATTGAACCACCAGAACTGCTTTAGGATTCATTTAAATATTATTTAGAAAGCGGTGGATGTGGGTGGACAGACGTGTATACATTCAGAGAAGGAAGACAGAAACATTCCCATGCTCCCATCCTACGAGCATAAAACAATGATCCCACCTCCAAACAATAACCCGCAAACACAGATACATACAACAAAGCAGCTCAAATATCCCTGGGAGACCTTTCACAACTTAAGATGGAATCAAAGGGACTCAAGAATGACAGTGGAATTAAAGCCAATGGGAGGTGGAATTAAAGCCAATGGGAGACAACAAAAGTATTTTTTCCCTCTCCAAGTCCTCCAAACTCCACTTCTTGTTCTATCACCAGCACCAGAACCCAGGGGTCACGGCGTTTGCAGCAGGGACACACCACTTCCCGAGGCTGAGAATGGAAGTCATTTGGGGGATTGACGTCATCTGAGCATCCAGCTCATTTCAAACTCCTCCAAAGCACATTCTGTTTCAATGCAATGCGAACAGTCTGTACCTGAATTGACTAAAAATAATCAGTCTTCCTACAGTTCTATAAGTTTGAATAAAATAATGACCTTGCTCATTCCACAGCTAATGACCTGTTCCTCCATGAAATCCTATTAAAGCTATCAATCCATCCCTACCCTGGTGAGTCAGCTTCATCAAAATAGCTCCGTTATTTCCATAAGATGGAAGGGGCTGCAGGTGCCACGGGTCTCATTTATACTTATCGACCCTAGTACGGTATGGTTTCCATGGGTTCACATTAGCTGCTGGGCCACTGAAATGCCTCATTTCATTCAGATATCCGGAAAGTCATTCCAGCCTCGTAATTCATCCCTTCAGTTGGTTTCCATTCATCCTGTTGGTGATCTTTCACCCACTCATTATGCGACATCGCAATTACATGTTCTCAGTGATGAGTCAAATATATAAAATGCATGACAGCTCATATTTTTCCTAATCAATTACACTCTTTTTTAAGCATGGGTTTGGGTGTGACTATGTACTGGATCTGTCATGTACTTAACAACTAAAAACTGACAATTAACACAAAGCTACTGTACCTAATTTTTCATTGTATATTTTTCATGCAACCTCTGCATCTCCATTGCTGCCTTCTCACTTGTTAATTACTTGCATTATCAGCAAAATAAGAATGTCATTTAATATTTGGTTAAACAGCCATAATCAAACTAGAATTCGAATGTAATGATTCAATAATGCAGAAATCCAGGGGGTGTGAGAGGGTAAGGTGATTGAACGGAAGGTGCAAAGCAGGGTCCAAGCATGGGCTGAAATACACACTGGACTTTAATGAAGACAATTTAAAATTAGCTGCTTATGTGCTCTGTAACACTATAACTTTCCTTATTCAACACAGCTGCCTATCCTGTGAGACTGCATGCTTGAGTCTGTGGAGGTTGTAAGTTATAACTGTTTTTGTGTGTGGTTTTCTTTTTCAGGGTGTCACAAACTTTTAATTTAATTGACACTAAAAATGTTGAATAATGATGACATTTTGCTGAATGGAGTTCGGAGGGAATCAATCATTGGTTGTCAACTAAAACTAAACATCTCATATCTCAATGAACAGTAAATGACCGAAAAGAAATATACAAACAGTGCACACTCGCACAGTCTAGCAGAGGTGGACTGTGCGTTCTAACTATGTTTTGTTTTGAAACTGTTTTGTTTTATGTTAGTAGTGCGCAAGTTGTAACTTAGTAGAGACTTAAGTTACAACTAGGCTTAGTTCTTACTTATGCACAGCTGATGCAACTGGCCCCAGGAGCACTTCTGCAATGACAGAAAATGCTTAGTTCTCTAATGCGGTTACTGCTGCATGTATGCATATACTATGATCATGGTCATGATTCAATCATCACATGTTCTTAATTCAAGACACTTGGCTCCAGCTTAAACCATTATTCAATTGAATAATTTGTGCCAGACCTGTGGCAAATTTTCACTTGAATCACTTGAGTGACTATATAAATTATATACAGATCCTTCCCAAAAAATGTGAATATCATGGAAAAGTTTTTTTTCCTTCCATAATTCCATTAAAAAAGTGAAACTTTCATAGATTATAGATTCATTACACACAAAGTGAAATATTTCTAGCCTTTGTTTCATTTTTCATAATTTTGGCTTACAGCTCCAGAAAACCCCCAAAACAGTATTTCAAGAAATTAGAATAGTGTGTCGAAAATCTGCATTTACTTCTGTTATTTCAGAGAATGAGTGGAGTGGCTTGACTCGAGGAATCCGACAGTTGTAGCCCATGTCCCGGATACGTCTGTACGTGGTGGTTTTTGAAGCACTGACTCCAGCCTCAGTCCACTCCCTCTGCATCTCCGCCAAATTTTGGAATCGTCTTTGCTTGACAATCCGCTGAAGCCTACGGTCATCTCTTTTGCTTGTGCACCTTCTCCTGGCACATTTTTCCCTTCCACTAAACTTTCTATTGATATGCTTGGACACTGCACTCTGTGAACAGCCAGCCTCCTTAGCGATGACCTTTTGTGGCTTACCCATCTTCTGGAGGGTGTCAATGATGGTCTTCTGGCCAATTGTCAAGTCTGCAGTCTTCCCCATACTGAACCAAACTGAGATAAACTTTGCAGGTGTTTTGAGTAAATTAGGTGATAGTGTGACACTCAGTCTAAAACATTAATTCTCTGAAATAACTAAAGTAAATGCTGATTTTCGACACACTATTCTAATTTCTTGAAATACTGTTTTGGGGGTTTTCTGGAGCTGTAAGCCAAAATTATGAAAAATGAAACAAATAAAGGCTAGAAATATTTCACTTTGTGTGTAATGAATCTATAATCTATGAAAGTTTCACTTTTTTAATGGAATTATGGAAATAAAACAACTTTTCCATGATATTCTAATTTTTTGGAAAGGATCTGTATGTCCTAACTTCACATTTCCCCTCTATCTGAAGCTTCTTTCCATATTTTGGCTCAAAATTGCTATTATTAAATTAAAAACATTTTCTCCCCAATTTTGAATTGCCTAATGTGCCCCTTAATTCACCAATGGAATACTGAAGCTGAAGTGTACACACGACCCCCATGCACTCACCTACAACTGGCTATTTCCTACAATAGAGGAAAATAGTTTTTGGCATGGAACTTACATTTTTTCTCATCAGAAAAACCAACAATTGAAAGGATTTACCATGCTTAATTGCCAGCTGGTTATAACGACCCCTATCGCTGTAGTGATGCAAAGGGGCATTTAACAGATCAGAAAACATTAATACACCATTTATACATAATATAAAAAACATTAATACACCATTTATACATAATATAAAAAACATTAATACACCATTTATACATAATATAAAAACATTAATACACCATTTTCATCATGCAACTCTTTGGAGTATTTGGTAACAATTCCTTTTCTAATGTTGGTGAAGCTGCTTTGCTGCTTATTGGTGGCAGAATTTTTTCTATTGTAGCAGTTCAATGCATATTGCTCTTGAGAAACTGCACAACAATAAGGACAAAAATTCTCATTGACTTAGCAGCCAAGTCTCAGCCAATAAGACTGACCAATGCCCGTCTCCGCAACAAAAGCCAAAAGCCTGCTATTTGAAGTGAAATAACTTTTTTTGCTGCTTGCATTTCATGCTTGTATTGATCATTTTGAAGATCACACACCCATCTTTTACATTCCTAGGATCAGTGTCCTCCCTTGAACTGTGACAAAATTATAGCCTTCCTCATAAATTGCTTTTGACATCAGACTAATGGTAAATTTAATGTCAGCATTATGAGCTTTAAGCCTGGATTACAGTGAATCTTTGTCGACATAATGCAATGTGTCATCCTTAAAGCTGGTAGGAAATTGTAAAATTTCTGAAAGGTGTCACCTCTCCTGCCTGCAGTCTAACCCCTTTCCCAAATAATCCAATATATCAAATTATGGTCAGAAATTGTCAAATAAAAGGTACGTATAACCCTCTTAAAGCCCATCAGTGTTATTTTAAAACAGGCAGCTTGAGTCTGAATTAAGAGAACAGCCAGGGCCTCCTTCAATATAACCATCTTTAACAAGTGCAGTATATATTCTTGTTTTAAGTTAGAAACTGATGAAAAATGACCTAATTCAACATGCACCACTCATATTTCTAAAGATGTATTACCAAGGCAAAAACATGAATAGCTGAAAATAGCTAGTTGCAAAAAACTGGAAAAAAAAGCACAAATGGGCTTCTGCCTTATATGAAATCAAATACAGTAGAATCTGCTTATTGCATAACCCATTTGTAGCAAATTTTATGCTATTATCAAGCTCGATTAGACGGAAGATCCCATATGAGTAGTACTGTACGACGGTGGGGATAACGGACAATGTATACTCATGTGTGAACTCAAGGGGTGCCACTGCGGTTGGCTCCAGTATAGGTCTTTCTCCATGTAAGTCAATGGCAGCAATGTGGTCAAAATACTAAGTCAATACATTTTTCCCACAAGAAAATGTAGTCGCAATAGGTGCTTTTCCTTCGTCTAATGCCTCTCAATGTGCCGATTTTTTATACTCTATTTACTTTGGCCCTCCAGAGGCAATTTCCACCTAGTTTCTACTAATTTTATTTAAATGTCAATATCTCAAAAAATATTCCCTGCACATCCATGGTTTAAAGTTCGAGTTGAAGAAGAAGCTGTATCATTCAGAAATTTGCAACAGAATACATTTATTTCAGAATAGTCACATAGAGTATTTACATAATAACCATAACATAAGTAGCCTAATGTATTTAAATCAGTTTTTTTTTAAAACATACAAAATCGCGTGTGTTTTTACACAGCAACAGCAACGTATTTCAGCCCTAAGTGTGATAGGTGGTTGCTGTGGAAATGTCGACTGTACGGGACTTTGGCGAAATGTAACAAGATAAACTCTTCAGGGTTAATCAGACAACAGCTGCAGCTGAATATACTGGAAAGTACTTGGTTTCTTAAACATATTTATACGACAGATTTTGGAGAAAAAAATTATGTGTCTTCTAAACCAAAAGTGCATCAGGTACTGTATATAGTACAGTCAGCAAGCGAAAATGGTGAATTCTCGTTTAAAAAAAATAGTATTGTTTATATACGTGAACATGATTTTCTTAGTGAGTATAAACGGTGCATTTTATGCATTTTACAGTCTGTGGCTGTGGCGAAAGGAGGGTCATAAGTGCTTTGGGCTATTAATAGAACCCTCCTATTTTATTGCACTGAAGTGTAACTGGAGAAGCTGAGGTTTTCGCAAGAGGCTACCCTTTTATACACTACTGTGTCAAAATTTATGGGGTTTTCTTAAAGCTGTAATTTATAATTTCAGAGCAACATAAATACTGTAATTGAGACGGATACGTCTCAACCACTAGGGGTGAAGTTTATAGAGTTAATCATTGTGTCGTTTGGACAGGGTATTAACATTTGTTCAGGACCAATCAGGGACAGGTTGTGTCACTGGGGTCACTGGTTCTATATACTGGTTATATCTATAGTCACTGCACTCACTCTGTGGGGCGCGACCAGAAGAGGGAGACAACAATTGGTCTAAAACGCGTAATGCCTGGGGTCTTGACAAGAAGACAGGCTGTATTTTTGAGTGGAAGTCCAGTCGATGGAGAAGATCCCTTAGTAACCCCTGAACAAGCTTTTGTTTTGTGGACACAGTTCGTAACATAATAAATTGACTGCCTTGTCACTCATCTTCAACATTGTCATCACGTATTCATTTTGGAGCGAGCTATGATGTATTTACTACGAAAAAAAATACAATTTTGTGAGATGAGACAGCAGGGGATGTTGCAGCAGTTAGTATTATTTACGACACTACAAGCCCAGTGTCTTGGAGCAAGCAGCCAAACTGTGGGTTTAAGTATGGTTAAGTTAGCTAGCTACCGTGATTGGCTAGCTACCGTGATTGCCTAGCTAACGTTACTAGCCAGCTGCTCCAACTAGCTAGCATGTGCACCCACTAACCTACAATGGCGACTTTATCTGGAATAGTTTTCCAGAACGGAGTTTCATCGGATGCTGCGGAAAACCGTGACAGACGGCTCAGTCACAGTCGAGTTAGCGGTTAGCTAAAAAGACTGGTGGTTTTCTCATTTAACAGACTATGGTGACAGCTTGCTACCTTTCTAGCGGCGCTAGGGACATTTATAATAAAAGTAGCCTTGTCAAAATAACATCTGTGCGTATCTGTGATTGACCGTCAATATATGGCAATAGCATTAGACTATGTTAGTCCATGTGTGGTGATGCAGTCGTTGGAAGTGAAGTAGGACGTTGTACCAGTTGTGATTTCCATCCGCACTGTAATGTGATACTGCGCGGCGGAAATGCGCGACTGGCCATAAAGTTTATAAAAGGGGCAACACATGCCAGTTTTGTTCTTCCCGCAGTTCGTCCACTCAACTCGGCAGGGCCTTCACTGTCTCGTCTCAAGGCCCCGTGTGGCCTGCACGCCCGGGGAAGACCCTTCGCTCCACAAGGACGCACGGTCGTCCATGACACCGATCCAACTGAGCGAGGCAGGCTCATCTACCCCCGGCTATCGGCCACGGAGGATCGGAGACGAGACGCAAGGAGGCAACGTGAGGACCCGGTGGTCAAGAAGAACCACCAAGTGGACCACGCAGCCCCCCTTATCCTGCAGCAGAGCACCGCCAGTGAGTCCCCAAAGAGGCAAGCGGTCTGCAGTAGGATGACGCTGCATAGTTCGGGAGAGACAATGCGACCGGTCCCATTATCCCGTAGGAACTGCAACCCTGACAACGAAAGAAACCTGTTCCAGGGACCCAAGATGAGGCGGACGGTTCCCCTATCTATCACAACCCTACGAACTGCAACCACAGGATTGGGCGACCGCTTTTGTGCAATCCAACGGAGGAAACCATTTAACGGACTTTAATTCAAGTAAGGCTGTAACATGGGCATAGCTTATTAGTTAGCAACCGCAACATGTTTGTGACTGGATGTATGTAACTGCTATTGAAAGGTTAATGTGTGTTCTGTAAAAGTTTTGTGTTACCGTTTTACTTTGGATGGTTTTAAGCCATCCACCGCGCTGCGTTAGGTTTAATGCATCACGCACAGAACGTATCTTGCATGTGATCTGTCTTTAAACACTAACCAGCCGTAATATTAACACTGCACACTGATCTCAACGCACACGCATTGATAAGCTTACGGCTATCCCCTATGTGTATGGTATGGTTCATGCGCCACCATTAGCTAGCTCCAGCGAAAGCTAGTTTCAAACCTCCCTCCATTTTAGTTTCTTTGTTCTCTCCGAACATGTGGCCAAGGCAACCCCCCCACGCAGGAGAACATGGAAACCCCAAATGCGCCCAACGCGCCACGCACGCACACACACACACATAGTTTGTTGTACATATGTTGTATTGTGCCTTGCTCTGTTTGGTACTTTGTGTTCAATAAACTATTACATTTATCCAAGATTGCCTGTATTAATGTTGCTCTTGTGGTGAACTGAATCAGCCAATGCTAATCGCAGGGATTCCCCAAAATGCCTTCACCTTCTAGCTGGATCACTTATATTAATTTGGTATCAACTGAGTACATGATATTGTGATTTTGCTAAGACAATTATTAATGTGTAATTTTATTGGTAATTAATTTAATTATTAATTCAAGTTACCCATTTTTAGTTAGTATATTCTCCTTTGAGAATAATATATACATTTTATGAGACTGATTTATTATACAAAAACCATGCCACCAGTTGTATAAGAATGGTAGTGGCGTATCGCAGTACATAAGTGACGCCCCGTGTATAAATATAGAGGTATGTCCCCTACATTTTTGGTACCCCGTGTTAGTCCTGTTATTCTTCACATAGTAGTGGTTAGATTTGAGGCAGATCTGACACTATCCACCTTATTCTGCAATGCAACAAACAATCCCAGCATTCGATTTTGTGCAGTACTTCCGGTAACCAATATTGCCCTATATTAACAGGCTTGTAGGCAGTGGTGAAGACTTCGCTAAAAAGACAAAAATCGATCCAAATGTCAAGAAAATGGGAAAACACCCCCTCTACACTACGACGGTCTGATGGATAAATGTAGCTGGGGCATAAGGTTACTTAAAAAGTAATTATCTAAGACTGCTTACCAGGTCTTAAACTGCTTACCAGACCCGACGTTATGGCTAGAAAGCGAATCAAAACCAATATCTGTCATGGTTTTTAACCCTTTTTCCGATGCGGTCGTTTTCCTTGGTGGCCACGCGAGGGCGCTGTCCTTTTGGTGGATGCTTGCTCTGCCCTGTTTGGATTGCGGAGCTTCTGTTAGCGTCCACACCTGTGCGTGGTCACCTTGAGAGATATTTAAGCCTCCCGTTTCCTTCGTGCGGGGCTTCGAGATTGTTTGTTTATTGTTTTGTACTGTGGTGTATGTTTGGCTGTGAGTTATTCGTACCATTTGGGCTACTCGCCTATTTTTACGTCTCGTTGCTGAGGCAGGGCTTATTTCTTGCTGGTTCTTTAGTTACTTATCTCGTAGAAGTATGGGACCTCGGATCTCTGCTCTATTTCGCCTGTAATATCTCTCTCCTGGGAGATCGGGCATTTCGCTTCTACTTAGTTACTTAGCTCGTAGAAGTATAGAGTAACAGTTCTTTGTTCCATTTTCGCCTTTGATTGGTTTTCTTACTGAGAGACCTGGCGTTTTGCTTCTACTCATTTCCGTGTTACAGTGAGCCAGTTAGTAGCTTTGGTACGTTTATTCCCTGTTTTGTCTCCTTCTCGTGGACTACGTTCCCCTTTGTTGTGAGTCAGGGTTTTTGTTTATATTGAGAGGCTGTCGTGCTATTTTCTATTTTTGCGTTGGCCTTTTGTTGCAGCTGTCCGCCGTCCTTTTTACCTACGGGGCGATTTTGTTCGGAACTGTTGTTCTGTTCATTTTCCGAGTATGTTTCTCCTTGTGTGGAGTTTGGGCGAGGTTGTGGACATGTTTGTGTGTGACTGCGCATAGCATGGGAACGTCTGTTCTCGGTTCCTTCACCTCGTTTCGCATTTCCCCTTACTGAGAGGCAGGGCTTGTATTAGTGTTTGAGCTTGCGCTAGTCTGTTAGCCGATAATTCCGGTGCAGCTGTCCTTTCGTCTTTTTGTGCTTTTCTCCGTATATGGAGTTTTGGGCGATTCTGTTCGGAACTGTAGTTCTGTTCGCCCTTCGGTACATGTCTTCCCATAGGGAGACCGGTGATGTTGTGGACATGTTTGCGTGTGACTGCGAGCCTCAATATAAGCCTTGGAACATTAATTATCGGTTCCTTCGCCTCGTTACATTTCCCCTTACTGAGAGGCTAGGGCGTGGTTTTCTATTTTGCATTAGTCATTCTGCTAGTAAAGTTATGGGACGACGGTGCTCCGTCGGCTCGCCTGTAAAATGTTTCTTCCCCCTGGGAGATCGGGCGTTTACCCCTTTATGTCCTGCTAGCTTATGGAAGTAGCCACGGAACGTTATCTCTGTTCCTTCGCCTCCTCCTATTTTAATAAGTATTAGTTTTCAGTGTTTGTTGGTTGTGTGTTTTATGTGTACCTTTTATGCTACTCGCCTATTCTTACGCCTCATTACTGAGGCAGGGCGTTTATTATTGCTCGTCATTTAATTACTTAGCTCGTGGAAGTATGGGGTAGCAGTTCTTTGTTCCCCTTCGCCTTGTTTGGATTTCTTGCTGTGAAATCAGCCGTTTGTGCTTCTACTCATTTGCGTGTTATAGTGTGCCGATTCGTAGCTTCGGTACATTGGTGTGTATTTGTGCCATTATGCTACTCGCCTGTTCTTATGCATCTCGTTGCCGAGACAGGGCGTTTGTTATTTCAGGCTCGCTTTTTTAGTTACTTAGCTCGTAGAAGTATGGGGTAGCAGTTCTTTGTTCCCTTTCGCCTTGTTTGGTTTTCTTGTTGTGAAACCAGGCGTTTGTGCTTCTACTCATTGGTGTTTAACAATGAGCCGGTCTGTAGCTTTGGTGTGTGTGTTCCTTGTCTTGTCTCCTCCCTTAACTGCGGGGTTTCCCGCCTTAGTGGCCCTAGGGCTTAAAGAATCCCCTTGCTGCGCTTGGCTCCTCCTACCTCACACGTCACGCCCCATTACAATATCACGATTGTCTCATCTGGCTCTGTCACATAGGCCGACATTTAATTTGTATTGGCACCAAAACAAAAGTCAAACTGGACCCCAGCTGGAAAAGACAAATACATTTAGGCTACAATTTAAGCATAAGCAAAGTTACCTAAGTGAGCGATTTACTTAAGTGAGTTGATGCGAACATGGGATGAACATGTTTTCGTCAGCATCAATGAAGAGAAGGCTGACAATTTACTTCCAATTAAAGGAGCTATATGTAACATTGACACCGAGCGTTTAAAATGGGTACTGCAATCCAAATTTACAATATTGGAGAGAGTTGACACACTGAACGAACACGAGCGGAAGACGAGCCGAGCTCAACATTATATTTTGAGACGAGCTTATTCTATTTTGACAATGACAAGCGACGACGAGTCCTACACTGTAAGTTGATCAGCTAATGTATACGTTTGGAATTTGTTTATTATTTATTGTTTGCAAATTATAAACCAGCTCATGTGGATTTTTTATAACTCTGTCAATGTTAGCTAGATGCATGGCTGGCGCTATGTTTATGGTCACACAGATATAAGCTAACGTTAGTGGTATGTTTAGCGACTAACTATATACATATATATATTTAAATCTTTAGCTAGCTAGCTAAATGGAAACGATGTTGAACTTAGCTTAGGCATTTGTAAATCGGCTGTCGGAGTGCCAGAGTACATCTCGTTGTTCGTAATGGGCAGTGGACTCTGAGTCAACTCTGAGAATAGTGAATCACACAGGCCAAAACAAATACAGACGTTATGACCCGGAATGGAAATTTCAAAGGAGAACATACTGGCTGTAGCATTGTTGTCGGAGAAGCCAGTATTTCAACTTACCATGTTTTCTTAATCTCTGATGACATATCATGGTCATTTTATGATTTAGTACAGTAAATTTGTTACATATAGCTCCTTCAAATAATGTAGGCCTAACTCTGGTGTTAAAGTGATAACCATTCAACATTGAATAAAAACCGCTTTATGGATATATGGTATTACTGCTAGCTCTGTATCTACCACATGCCCCCGGTTTACAAACACAGGGTATTCCACACACCTCAGCTCATCTACACTTGAAAACTAATGGTAGTCCACCTATACACAGCAAAAATGATGGTGTACATTTAACACCATAGGGTGTTCATATGAGACCGTGGTCCCATATAAACATCCTACGGTGTTGAATGTACACCAGCAGTGTTAATTTTACACTGACATTTTTGCTGTGTACACATTGATAGGCTCGGGAGTCGTCTCAAATACGTGTAACTGTCTCTGTTTTGTCAAAATGAGGATAACCTGGAGGTTGTTTTTTGCTCTCTCGGTAGCTATTATTTCATATAAGGATATTTGGTAGGATAGAAGTTTCAGTGATCTCGTTTTTACAAAAATTATATTAGAGAAATTGTCTACAGGAAAATTACATGGGGAGAGATACTTCCAGGTACCAACTTCCGGCCCGAGTCCTGAATCGGGTCAGGTACCCGCGGATACCCGCTGGAAAACCGCACATTGCCACTGGCGCGTAAATTTTATGTGTGTTCTAAATTTGGGGTTGAACATATCGCGGGTCGGTTTCAGGTTGGTTTATCATAATTATTAAGTAATTATAAACTAATTTATTTTACATTAAGCAACTCTAAATTATTAACGTGATTGCTAATCCTTGGCGAGTGGAACATTTAACACTGGAGCTAGTAAGGAGAGACACAATCACATACTAAAGAACACAATGTAAATGGCAGAAAAGGTAGCGAGAGGGGAGTTCACCATTGTGGAAAACAATGTAAAAGTCACATATGATGTTTGGAAAGACATTGGCATTATTGTCAATAGCGACAATGAACATGTTAAAGGATATCCCGTTTGCAAGACATGCAAACAAGTGTTTGCGTATGACAGTCATAAAATCTGTACCTCAACCATAGGATAGCAGACTCAGTTAGACAATAGCCTATTGGCTTGACAAAATGTTAGGATCCTGTAATTCTGTTTGTTTATTCTTTATTTGTTATTATTTTCCTGATTTCTTTTCCCTCGTGATTGTCAGTCCGCGTTCCATGTTTTCTGAGATTCCACTCCCTGTCTTTGTCATTGCACTATTCGGGTGATTTTGGGAACATTCGGGTTTCCTCTGTATTTCGTATATCTCGTTTTCTTCCTTCTGGCTTTATTTATATTTGTACATAATACTAATGTACTAATGATACTAACTGTTAGATTAGATTTAATACTAACCTGCTAACAAACTAACATGTATATAATACTAACCAGCTAACCTACTAACATTAGGGTTTTAGAGTTCACTACTAACATTACTAATTGCTAATTCATCTTGAGTTTCTATCTGCAGCTGTCATTTCCCTCCTCGTTATCCTATCCCTGTATCTATCTGTGATTTCGCATTCTCTGCACATGTGTCCACTTTCGTGTACTTCCCCTCTGAGCTGTGCACTTGTTTACCTGCTAACTCCAGGCCGTTTGTTATCATTGTGTCTATGTGTATTCCAGTCCGTGTCTTACGTTTCCCCTGTCATTGTTTTATTGGTCCCTGTTAACCCTCACTGTTCTCACCTGTGAGCAATCTCCCTTCCCTGCTTCTACACACCTGATTCCCATTATGTCTGTCTCCCTCTGTGTGTATATATACCTTGTCATTTCAGTGTTTCTTCGCGAGTTCCTTGTACTAAATATTTTGCTTCTGTGTTGCCTGTTTTTTCTGAGATTCTGCCCGAGCTGTTTGTTTATTCTGTATATCTGTTTTCTAGTTTTTGTTTCCCGAGTTCTTTGCCTGTTGTTGTTTTGTTTTGTATCCTGTCTGGTTTGTTTTCTTTGTGTTCCTCCTTCGACTCCCTGGTTTGGACCCCTGCCTGTGTTCTCGCGACCCTGTTTTTGGATTCCGCTTTTGTACCTTTGCTGTGCCTTCCCGGTTACGACCCCTGCCTGTTCCTTGACCATTATTTGGACTGTGTTTTGTTTCTTTGCCTGTCTCCCCAGTTTTTGACCCTGCCTGTTATACCACGGATTGCTGCCTTTGTAATGTTCCGCTCCCTTCCTGTCCGTTTTCCGTGTTTTCCTGTTTTCCCTCCGTGTCATGTTGGATCCCTTTGTCCGTGTTTTCCCCGCTGCCGCGGACTAGGCGTGTCCTTCCCTGTCTTGTTCGTCTGGTTGTTTTGTCTTACTTCCGCCTTTCACTCCCTCCCCCTCGTTGCATGCATTTCCTCACCTGGTGTCTTGTAATCACTCCCGGTTTATGTTCACACCTGTATCGTATTTTGTCTCGTTAGTTAGCTCTATATAGTCTTTCGGCTGGCTGCCAGTCGGCGCCAGTTCGTTAACTATCATCACTTGGTGTAGTGCTTGACTCGTTATCTGGTCTCCCTGTTTAAACTATTCGCGTAGTTGTGGAATGTGTTTCCCGTGCAGCGTATAGTTCCTCGCAAAGCTACGGATTGGTAGTTTACCTCCCGCACAATTTCCTGTCATAATTGTGTAGCTAACTTGTTCCCCTTCTCCTCCATCTAACCCTGCACCCCATCTCCCGTGGCAGTGTTCGTGTTCCCCGTGTTTGTTGTGTGTGTTGCGGTACCTCCACCTCCAGCGCGTGTAGGCTCCGGGGTGATTCGCTACCTGGCTACCCTCCAGTTGTTCCTGTCCGACCGAAGAGACCACCCAGTTCTTCGGCGCCGGCTCCTGGAGCTCTGGAGACAGTCAGCTACCTCCGGACCTACCGCAGCTACGCCACACCACTCTGTCCTGCCGTGCTACCGCAAAACCTCCCGACTTCCAAACCCATCACCTCCGTGAGAACCTCCCGGTCTTTCCCGTGCCTACCCTTGCACTAACCCTCCTCTGTTGTTTTGTTTTTCTATACCGGTGCAGTCAGCCCGGTCCAGTCCTGCCCTGCCGTAGTGAGTCGCTCCCCTGCCAGTTCCAGTCCAGTCCTGGCGTGAGTTGTACAAGCGACTCGCTCAAAGTCCAGTTCCGGTTTGGGACATTCCGTTCCAGTACCCGATTCCCGTGTGGACCTCCCGGTCCAGTTCCAGTCCAGTCCAGTTCCGGTTTGGGACATTCCGTTCCAGTACCTGATTCCCGTGTGGACCTCCCGGTCCAGTTCAGTCCAGTCCAGTTCCGGTTTGGGACATCCGTTCCAGTACCTGATTCCCGTGTGGACCACCCGGTCCAGTTCCAGTCCAGTCCAGTTCCGGTTTGGAACAGCCCGTTCCAGAACCTCCAGTCCAGCTCCGGCTTGGAGCAGCCCGCCCCGGGCTTCCAGGCGCAAGACCTTGTATTACTGTGTGTGTTGCCTTTCCTGTACAGTGTTGGGACTACCCCAACACTTAATTTATTAAATACACCCCTTTTGTGAAATCTGTCTCCTGGTCGTTGCACTTGGGTTCGTCCCGTAAACAGATACGTAACAGAACGAACTGGCCTAAAACATGGACCCAGCCGACCTGGAGCAGATTCGGCACGCCTTCTCCTGCCAAACTGCGGTCAGCGACCAACAGGGCCGTCGTCTGGACGACGTGTTGGAAGTGCTGAGGGGCATCACGGAACAAGTTACGCAGCTGTCTCTTCACCAGCCGCTTCCGCGTATTCCATTGGGCCCTACACCGCCCGCACCGGATCCCCCGGCGGACCCTCCTGTGTCCGCTTCATTTCGTGAGCCTCGCGTTCAACATCCTGAGCTATTCCGCGGGGAATTGGGGAAATGTCGCGAATTTCTGATGAAATGCGACATTGTCTTCCGGATGCAGCCCTCCTCCTTCGCCTCCGACCCATGTAAGATCACGTTCATCATGAGCAGCCTGGGAGGAGGTGCCCTGGAGTGGGCTACATCCATCTGGGATAGCCAAGCCGCGCTCTGCAACAACTTCGCTGCCTTCACCGCCGAGATGCGGCGCGTGTTTGACCACCCTACCTGTGGGCGAGATGCAACTCAGCGCCTACTTCAGGTCCGTCAGGGGAGTCGCAGCGTCGCAGAGATGGCCATCCAATTCCGTACCCTCGCCGCGGAGTCCGGATGGAACGACACCGCCCTTCAGGGGGCTTTCCGCCAGGCACTCAGCGAGGAGCTCAAAGACCAACTAGCCACCCGTGAGGAATCAACCTCCCTCAATAGCCTGATTAGCCTGGCCATAGCAGTCGACAACCGTCTTCGTATCCGGGCCCGTGAGCGTGGGGGGAATCCCGGTCACCTTCCTCATATACGCTCTCACCCTTCTGCTTCTGGATTCAGGGCGGCGTCTGGGGTCTCCGAAGAGGAGCCCATGCAACTGGGCAGAGTTGCGGTCAACTCTGCAGAGCGCCAACGTCGTCAGCGATCCAGGTCTTGCTTCTATTGTGGCAAACCTGGCCACCAGATCGCCTCATGTCCCATCCGCCCAAAAGAATAGGCTCGCCAGTTAAACTGGGCGTACTGACGAGCCCTATCATACCCTGCCATGCAGCCCAGAATCGCCTAGTTTTCAAGGCCACTCTCCTGTGGAGCGACAAGTCCTTAGTTTCGTCGGCTCTCATCGACTCTGGAGCCGACGCCAACTTCATGGACACCACCTTCGCCCAGAGGGCCGGCATCCCCACGGAGCTTCTACCATCGCCCATTACTGCCTTCGCCTTAGACGGTCGGAGTTTGGGGTTAGTGACCCACTCCACCGTTTCCTTACAGCTTGTCCTCTCCGGCAATCACCGGGAGAGCATTCAACTCCTCCTCATCAATTCCAAACAGTCAACCATAGTTTTAGGGCAGACCTGGCTCCGTCTCCATAACCCACACATCGACTGGCAGGGCGGACGCATCCTGGCGTGGAGTGGCCACTGCCTGGCTAGCTGTCTCCGCTCCGCGCTTCCCCCTCCGGGGTCCAAGAATCCCAGCACCAACCTACCCGAACCCGATATGTCCACCGTTCCCAAACAGTATCACGACCTCAGTCGCACCTTTTCTAAATCACGTGCTCTGTCCCTACCTCCTCACCGCCCGTACGACTGTTGTATTGATCTACTGGCGGGAGCCAAACTTCCGTCCGGCCGTCTCTACAGTCTGTCGGGACCAGAGAAACTCGCCATGGAGGAATATATCCATGGGTCCCTCGCCTCGGGCATCATCCGTCCCTCCTCTTCTCCGGTTGGTGCTGGGTTCTTTTTCGTAGGGAAAAAGGACGGCTCACTACGGCCCTGCATCGACTACCGGGGACTCAATTCCATCACTATCCGCAACAAATATCCTCTCCCCCTCATTAACACTGCTTTTGAACCCCTCTCGCAGGCCGTCATTTTTACCAAGCTCGACCTCCGTAATGCGTACCACCTGGTGCGCATACGGGAGGGGGATGAGTGGAAGACTGCCTTCAATACCCCGTTGGGCCACTATGAGTACCTGGTGGTCCCTTTCGGCCTTACTAACGCCCCGGCAGTCTTCCAGGGCATGGTAAATGACGTACTGCGAGACCTGTTGGGTAAGACTGTTTTTGTTTACATTGACGACATTTTGATTTTTTCCAAGTCCCCTCAGGAGCACATTCTCCATGTCCGGGAGGTTCTCCAGCGGCTCCTCGAGAACCAGCTCTTCGTAAAGGCGGAGAAATGCTCCTTCCACGTCTCTTCAGTCCCGTTCCTCGGCTTCATTATTGAGGAGGGCAGTATCCGGGCGGATCCGGTCAAAGTCAAGGCGGTGACGGAATGGCCCCAACCCACCTCTCGTAAGCACCTACAACAATTCCTTGGTTTTGCTAATTTTTATCGTCGTTTTATCCGAAATTACAGTATCATTGCTGCCCCCCTTACCAAACTTACCTCCACTACTTTTTCTTTCTGTTGGAATCCCGAAGCCCAGCGTGCTTTTGAACAGCTCAAAACACGGTTTTCCTCAGCCCCTATTCTTTGCCACCCTGATCCCTCCCGCCAATTTACGATTGAGGTGGACGCCTCCGACACCGGCGTGGGGGCCATTCTGTCCCAACGTGCCGCCTTGGACAACAAGCTCCATCCCTGTGCCTTTTTCTCCCGGAGGCTGTCCTCCGCTGAGCGAAATTATGATGTCGGGGATCGGGAGCTTCTTGCCATTAAGCTGGCTCTTGAGGAGTGGCGCCACTGGCTGGAGGGGGCAGGTACCCCCTTTGTTGTTTTAACTGACCACCAGAATTTAATTTATTTAAAGAGATACTGCAGAGGCTTTTCTAAGGCCCTTTTTTCCGCTTCAATTTGAACTGAAACTCGTGAGTAGGCGTGGTCATATGACGATGATGCCACGTAGTCATTTTATGAATATTCATACGGTCAAGGAGTGAAAGGGTGTGTCTTGGTGAACTGACTCAGTCCCCTTCCAGCTCTCTCCTCACAACTAAATAAAATGGCTGTATTAGTTGAGCAACGTCTTCGCGAGAGGACCCAGGAGGTAACCGAATGGTAAAGCTAACGTTACCTAGCTAAGTTAGCTTGTTTGTCTGCCTAAAGTAACGTTACTATTGAATACATTCAAATACACAGCAAAACCCAGTCACACAGTAACGTTAGTATATTGAACATGGCTGATTGTAGCGCCCTCATAACTTCACTTGGTCCGGAGAGAATTATCATTTATTAGCTAACATTATTCATAAATGATATAGCTAATATAACTAACGTTAGCGATCTAGGTTACCAGTTCTCTCTGGACCAAACGGGGCTAAACTCACACACAATAGACTGCCTTGCATTACCTAACTTATCGATACATTCCGTCCGAGTTACTGACCAACTGGTTACTGGTTTTGCTAGGGCTACATCAAATGTATTATTGCTATCGTTTATTAGCTAACGTTACGTATTCATAAACGATAGCTCACACAATAGGTTGCCTTCAACCCCACACTAGCTATTACCTATCAGTAATGTCAACCGTTTGCAAAAGCATTTTTGTTGTAGTTTGTACAGATAACTTGCATGTAAACAGAAACAAACTAATGTCCCAACAGGTGTGCTTGTGGCCACTGCTGCTCTAACCTGTCCCCTCCAGAAAACCTATGTTGCCGTGAGGTTACTGAGGTAACGTTATGTCAGCGTAGTTATGAAGCTATTCTTGATTTGTCTAATACTGCTGTGCCGTAGTCGGGCATGCTTGGCCCAACTGTATAATAGTGGCCAATACATGTGCAATTACACAATGTCACAAATACAATGTAATAGGTATATTGTACTTAGCTGTTTTACTTAGCTGATGTAATGATTACAAAATTACATCCATCACTGTTGGGATGGCACCTGGCTTCAGCGACGGAGTTTTATAGAAGCCCATCTCAAAGCCAGTTAAATTGTGGTAGCAGTCCGGTGTGAAGTGCGCGTTGCACACTAGGGCTTTCTTCGGCAAGTCCGCGTGCTCTACACCGATAGCTTGAAGCCACTGGCTAAGTAGCGCTGGGTCTCTCGGCAGACTATGAAAGCTAGCAGAGCCGGTGGCGTTGCACCGAGGAACGATACATCTCTGACTCCTTGGCATAATGCAGGCAAGTTAGCTAAAGATACCAAGTAGTAAGACGTCGTATATGAATAACTGTAGCTCGATATAAGTCGTAATATTAACGTTAGCAATAATACAAAGCAATTCGCATTTGAACTTGAACTAGCTAATTAGCAGTACAAGGGTCTCAATCTCAGAAAAAAAAAAAAATCGTCGTTCTCTGCTTTTATACCACATGCCCAGCCAAGACCCACCCCTAGGACCACCTCAAGTCCACCCATTTTTATGTTAAGGCGTTCGTGACGTCACGAAACCCCGGAAGCCAGCATATTGGTAAGTCTACACAAAAACTCAGATAAAACCATTTTTACTAAACATAAAATTTTCGGACATAAACAGTTGTGTATGATCATAATCTAACTCAAAACATAGGTTGTCAACGGGAAAAGTCGGTTTTTGACTGCAGTATCACTTTAAGGTCTGCCAAAAGGCTAAATGCCAGACAGGCTAGGTGGTCACTTTTCTTTGCCCGGTTTAATTTTTCTTTGTCCTATCGCCCCGGTTCCCGCAATATTAAGGCGGATGCCTTATCCCGTGTGTTTTCCCTTCCCTCCAGTCCTGCTGACCCCGAAACCATTCTTCCAGCGTCCTGTATGGTGGCTGCGGTCTCCTGGAGGATTGAGGAGATCGTGAGGTCCGCCCAGACTTCCCACCCTGACCCCCGTAATAACCCTAACCCCTCCCTGTTTGTTCCCGACTCCGTCCGCTCCCAGGTCCTTGAGTGGGTTCACGCCTCCTGCCTGGCGTGTCACCCAGGTGTTGCCAGGACGACCGCCCTCGTCAGGAGGAGCTTTTGGTGGCCCACCCTCAAGGAGGATACCCGTGCCTTTGTCCTGGCCTGCTCTGTATGCGCCAGGAGCAAGGCTTCCCACCAGCCTCCCTCTGGTCATCTCCTTCCCCTCCCTGTCCCGGGCCGTCCTTGGAGCCACATTGGGGTGGATTTTGTAACCGGTCTGCCGTTGTCAGAGGGCAACTCTGTCATTCTGACAATTGTGGATCGGTTCTCCAAGGCGGTTCACTTCATTCCCCTCCCCAAGCTCCCGTCCGCCCTCGAAACGGCGGAGCTCCTGGTGGTACATGTGGTCAGGCTGCACGGGATCCCTTCCGATATTGTGTCGGATCGTGGGCCCCAATTCTCCTCCCAGGTCTGGAAGGCGTTCTGTGTAGCCCTGGGGGCCTCGGCCAGTCTTTCGTCTGGCTTCCATCCCCAGTCGAACGGCCAGGCAGAGAGGGCGAACCAGGACCCGGGGGCCGCCCTGCGGTGCGTCACGGCTCGCAACCCCGCCTCCTGGAGCCGTTTCCTTCCCTGGGTGGAGTACTCTCACAACTCCCTTAAGAGTACCTCCACCGGGTTATCCCCTTTCGAGTGCTCGTTAGGGTACCAACCCCCTCTCCTGTCGGTCCAGGAGGCCGAGGTAGCAGTCCCCTCTGTCAAGGCCCACATCCTCAAATGCAAGCGCATTTGGAGGCTTGCACGCACCGCACTCCTACGTTCCAATTCCCGGTCACAGCGTCTGGCGGACCTGCACAGGACCGCAGCCCCCAAATACAGGGCCGGTCAGCAGGTCTGGTTGTCCACGTCCAACATTTCCCTTCCCTCCTCCTCTAAAAAGCTTCGGCCCCGGTTCATTGGTCCCTTCCCTGTTGTACGTCTTGTTAACCCTGTTTCCGTCAAGCTCTCCCTCCCTGCCTCCCTCAAAGTTTACCCCGTTTTTCATGTTTCCCAAATCAAGCCTGTCGCCTCCAGCCCCCTCAGTGCCCCTACCCTCCCTCCTCCTCCTGTCCGGGTCATCAACAACGCCCCGGCCTATACGGTGGACCGCATCATCGACATCCGCCGTAAGGGTCGGGGTTTCCAATACCTCGTGGACTGGGAGGGGTATGGTCCTGAGGAGCGGTCATGGCTCCACAAGGGCCTCATCCTGGATCAAACACTAATCCAGGATTTCCACAGTCGCTTCCCATCCAAGACCAGGCCGCCAGGTACGCCAGGTGGCGTACGTTGAGGGGGGGGTACTGTAATGTTCCGCTCCCTTCCTGTCCGTTTTCCGTGTTTTCCTGTTTTCCCTCCGTGTCATGTTGGATCCCTTTGTCCGTGTTTTCCCCGCTGCCGCGGACTAGGCGTGTCCTTCCCTGTCTTGTTCGTCTGGTTGTTTTGTCTTACTTCCGCCTTTCACTCCCTCCCCCTCGTTGCATGCATTTCCTCACCTGGTGTCTTGTAATCACTCCCGGTTTATGTTCACACCTGTATCGTATTTTGTCTCGTTAGTTAGCTCTATATAGTCTTTCGGCTGGCTGCCAGTCGGCGCCAGTTCGTTAACTATCATCACTTGGTGTAGTGCTTGACTCGTTATCTGGTCTCCCTGTTTAAACTATTCGCGTAGTTGTGGAATGTGTTTCCCGTGCAGCGTATAGTTCCTCGCAAAGCTACGGATTGGTAGTTTACCTCCCGCACAATTTCCTGTCATAATTGTGTAGCTAACTTGTTCCCCTTCTCCTCCATCTAACCCTGCACCCCATCTCCCGTGGCAGTGTTCGTGTTCCCCGTGTTTGTTGTGTGTGTTGCGGTACCTCCACCTCCAGCGCGTGTAGGCTCCGGGGTGATTCGCTACCTGGCTACCCTCCAGTTGTTCCTGTCCGACCGAAGAGACCACCCAGTTCTTCGGCGCCGGCTCCTGGAGCTCTGGAGACAGTCAGCTACCTCCGGACCTACCGCAGCTACGCCACACCACTCTGTCCTGCCGTGCTACCGCAAAACCTCCCGACTTCCAAACCCATCACCTCCGTGAGAACCTCCCGGTCTTTCCCGTGCCTACCCTTGCACTAACCCTCCTCTGTTGTTTTGTTTTTCTATACCGGTGCAGTCAGCCCGGTCCAGTCCTGCCCTGCCGTAGTGAGTCGCTCCCCTGCCAGTTCCAGTCCAGTCCTGGCGTGAGTTGTACAAGCGACTCGCTCAAAGTCCAGTTCCGGTTTGGGACATTCCGTTCCAGTACCCGATTCCCGTGTGGACCTCCCGGTCCAGTTCCAGTCCAGTCCAGTTCCGGTTTGGGACATTCCGTTCCAGTACCTGATTCCCGTGTGGACCTCCCGGTCCAGTTCAGTCCAGTCCAGTTCCGGTTTGGGACATCCGTTCCAGTACCTGATTCCCGTGTGGACCACCCGGTCCAGTTCCAGTCCAGTCCAGTTCCGGTTTGGAACAGCCCGTTCCAGAACCTCCAGTCCAGCTCCGGCTTGGAGCAGCCCGCCCCGGGCTTCCAGGCGCAAGACCTTGTATTACTGTGTGTGTTGCCTTTCCTGTACAGTGTTGGGACTACCCCAACACTTAATTTATTAAATACACCCCTTTTGTGAAATCTGTCTCCTGGTCGTTGCACTTGGGTTCGTCCCGTAAACAGATACGTAACAGCCTTGCCCATATTAAAACTTCGGTTTTTCGTATTCCTGCCTGCGTTTGGGTCCTTCCCCCTCCGACACCTAACACAAAAAGGCTATTGGCCTCTTGTTGATGGAAGACAAGTACATGCAAGGAAACAAGTGGAGCCAAACTGGTAACCCTAGTGGGAAATAAAGAAATGTCAGCTTTCCAGTTTCAACCACTTTCCTTGCTTACAGCTGATGTCAATAAGAATACCCAAGTCCTCAGAGGACATTAAAGCTGAGTCTCGACAAATGTGGCTTTGGTTATGTTTACAGTTTGTTTACTTGTTCTAATATAGTGTGAGCCAAACCAGTGGACATCACTGTAACAGCTATATTTTGAAATAGCATGGTTTCACAAACATTGCAACATCCACAGAGTGTCAAACAAGTCAACTTTTTACATGTAGGTATCATGTTATTGTTGTGCTGAGAGAGGGGTAAGATTTACATAACACTATGAAACAAATACAAGGGCCCATTTCTTCTCCATTTCCTATGTAAAGACTCAAGTCAGTGCAAAAAGTGATGAATGCAACAGGGAAATCACTGGATCAGGACTAAAGCCTTGCATTCTTCCCTTTAATGATATGGTGGTATATGAAGGACCTCATTCATCCTGGAGTTTGTGTAACTGTAGCAATGAAAAGGAAGGAAACTGCTGTTGTGCTTCAGCAGGAGGCCAAAAGACCTTTATCACCAGTAGAGCTACTTGTGTACACAACTAGAATCATTTTTGTCACAGTTGTAACACTGTAATCGAGCAGTTGTGTGCTGTGAAACACTGTTCCCCCCCTGATAAACTAGAAAATCATGAATGGAATTTTGCTTGAGCTGGGCATTTGTACAGGGAAATGTGCAGATTCATTTAGATATTTAAAAGGTAATTGTACTCACCATGACATTTGGAGTGGAAATTGAATGTATGAATAACAGCGCACATATTTTTTCCATCTAGAGGTGACTGGATTCAAAGTGAATCAGGCATTGTACCACATGGTATACTTAATGCTTTGCTCTGACATTCAGAATCACAGGTCAAGCAAAGTATATAAAGGATTGACAGCATAATAAATCTGTCAGAGCTTGACATTTTTTGCAAGAAAAATATTTATACAGTCACTGAAGGACCCTAAAGTCGTGGAAACATGAGACAATAGCTTGCCATTTCACCTACGTCACTTCCACGCTGGCTAAGACAAACACTGAATTTAAATGGAAAATGAATGGGCCCCAATGTCAAAGCCCATCACATTTTACACATTGCTCCTATAGCTTATAATAGATAAATAATAGATTATTATTGTTATTTTTAAAATAGATGCATATATACAGTATATACTGTATATATATACTCATCATTTAAAAAATTATATTAATTATATTCACTGCCTTGGTAGAGGGTATGGTGAAACTAATCCTCAACTTGAGAAGTGACCCAGCAAAGTTCTGGTTGTAAGCACAGTTTTTTAGCCACTAAAGTATGTCTTACAGATAATATCTATCTCCTGCCAACCATTTATCTTCATTTTCCATTTTTATTGTTGTTTCTTAAGTTGTCATTATGTCATTAATACATTTCTTCACTTTCCCAATAGATTTGTTATTTAAGTGTATATAGAGTAAAATACAAATGTAAAAGCATTTGCTTAGAATTGAATAATCCCAGTTGTGAGAATTAATTTCACTTTCAAACCAGAAAATGTTGATATGCTGTGCACACCAAAGTTGTATATGCCCCGCATAATAGCTTACAATATACTATCCAATATCATGTGACCTTAAAAGAAAAAAAGAAAAATAACTTTCTGAGGAGTCAGCCTCAGAGATTGTTTTAGCAGTTACACTGGTACTATTTGTCACGAGGTTCCCAAAACAACGGCGTTGTTTTTAAAAGCATGTGGTATTTTACAGAGAAAAGCTTATTTTCAAATGATAATCATTAAAGCTGCTCAGAGAATCCCTTTGCAATCTTCTGAATTTACTAATATATGGATGGCAAAGCGTGCTGGCAGAATTCAGCAGAGAGAAGCAGCAGTCAGGGGGAGGAGGCGAGCCGCGGTGTTTTGCTAACAGCCCTCTGTAGTTTATAAAATACAACAACATAACTGCTGTCTGCTGACCCTTACTAACACTGTGGATTTCATGGGCATGGAGAAGCCCAATGTCAACCTTGCTTCACATATTTTGTAAGTGTGTTGTGTTAAAATTACTGCAGTGGAATATAAATTAATACAGAAACCCCAGTAGACATTACAATGCATTGTATGTGCACATACCAACTCTACTGTACTGTATACATGCAAGGCTTAGGAATAGCATTCTTTAAAAAAAATCATGAATAACAAAGATTTTATATAAATGTAACAAATTGAAATTTGAATATACTATATATAAACATGGCTTTAACATCAGTTAATTGATCTTTGTGAAATTTTCATGGTCAAATTGATTCTGGTAATTTAAACATCCATCACAAAAATCAACAATTATAATTAAATTAGTTATTTTGTTAAGAATCCTGATTCTTTCCTTATCTAAAATGTTGCATCAGTCAAAGGGCTGACCTATTCTGCAACCAATCCAACTTAAGTATTTCCGAAATCAGCCCTGTTTAACTGGTGGACAAGTTCACTGCACTTTGACTGTTTGCAGTTCGTTTTCCTTATTTACCTTATTGTCACCCGACAGTCAAATACACTGACTCTTGTCTTTCAGTTGTAGTAAAAAGATGACAATTTGCTGGTTCAGAACTTGACACAAGGCAATTCAATGCAATGTATCCTTTTAAAAATGACAGTGCATTTAAAAAGGGGTAAACACTTTTTGTTTGTTGCATAAGTAACTTTAAGTATATTTCTGACTCTTACTGTGGGCCATTCTGTTTGGCCATATTAGCATTGACTATATTGTGGAAAATTACTGCTGTTCAACACAACTCAATATATACGTGTATTCATATATAATACCACTTGTTTGAAACCTTGTAAAATACATTAAATGTTTATAAGTTAATAAACAAACAAACAAGTAAATATTTGTCAAAAATTAAGGCCTGCACTGAATTGAAACAGTATATAGTATATAATGTGCTTGTGTGTCTGTTTGTGTGTGTTGTAGTAAATGTGGATATATTTCTCCAGCAAAAATCCTTCTTTGAAACAGGAGACTGGACGATAAAGGAAGAAACTAATAAAAAGCTTGCAGGCCAGAATTATTTTCTCTTCATTGGTTACAGTCTTCTAGTTTATCCATGCTTATATCATGGGTATACTGATGTGGGTTTAAGACAGTGAAGTAAAGAGAAAGTGTGAGTTGTATTCCATTGGGTAATAAAGTCCTTAACTTCGGAATTATGCTTTAATAAGTGCGTAATCTTATTTTGACGTTACACTTGGAAATATGTGTAAAACGATAGCAGACCAGGAAATTAAAAAGTCTGTTTTCTGGTCCTTGCTTGAAACACCTGTTTGACCCCCCCCCCCAAAAAAAAAAAACCTTCACCCACCCCCAAGTAGCTACAAGCAGACTAAACTAAATGTCTTTTTAAAATACTTTTTTTTAACAACACTTTCTAACACCCATCTGGTCTTAATTTAATAACCACACAAAAGTATTCGCTTCAAACATGCTTTCCAGTTCATCATTCAAAAGATATTTTCTGTAGATATTATTCTTTGAACTGAAGACTGTGAAGTGAAAATAAATCACATTAAAACAAGGTTGAAACGGCATGCATCCAAGCATCAGCTCAAATCAGACAACCCAGGTGGTTGATTTTCAATAAAGTTTTAATAAGTCATTTACATTGTTATCTTTTATATTTAGAATATGGTACCTATAGCCTAAATATGTAAAATCCTCAAACTTATATGTAGAAATGGATCAGATTTTAGATTTGTAATTGTAGCATCAGAGCCATTGTTCACAATCCAATATAGCAGTTCAAATGATGACAAATTGGCCAGATAGGTAGATTGCAATCTGGTAGGCTTCCAGTCTGATCATGTTTAATTGATGCCAATAATTCACACAGATGGAGACTGGGTCAATGCAAAGCATGACCTTTATAAAATAAAAGTACTGTAAACGGGGTAACGCTTTGTCAGTGGTCGTCATGACATGGAAATGACAGTGTCATTACCATGACATAACGCCCAGGGCTTGACAAACAGTTGAATTTGCCACTGGCCCGATTTTCAAAGTTACTGGCCCCAATGTTGTATCCACTGGCCCGGAAGATATAGGCAAATTTTGCCAACGCTTAAACAGGACATACATGGCAAGCATTTTATAGAATCATATGGCTGCGGTTTGTCACTGAATGAAGAGTGCTTCTACAACACATTGTTTGATCATCATGCCTCAGAAGAATGACTAAAATAATGTGATACAAGTGAAGTCAATAAGGTTTATTATTTTCAATGAACAAGACCAGGCAAAGCATAGTAGGCGCCAGACCTGAATACAGCCAGTAACGTAGAAAATATAATCCTAAAACATTAAATATTATTTTGATAATTAATAATCTCATTCTGTATTTTTCCCATCTAATTACTTTGGAATTGCACACTTTCATTGCGGCATGAGGGACTCAAACGGAGGGCGGTAGTAACAAAATAACTAGCTAGCTAGCTTGCTATCTTTGGTTAACTTTAACTGGTGATGGTGGGAACATCTAGTCAGCAATTACTAAGAACTAAATCTTCAAAAATATTAGCTAGCTAGCTATTTCACTTAAGATCTGTCTAATATTTTCACTCACTTGTCTGCATACGCTGGCATAGTTCGGCAAAGCTTGCAAAATACTCCTCCCTTTTCATCATCATGCCCAAGCCAAGGCCAACGATCTGGCCAGTGAGGCTGGAAAACTTCTTTATTTTCATACTCCCTATAATTGTCGCAGAGTTCCTCTGGTGAAAGGTGTTTTCTTTTTTTGCTAGCTTTTTTGCCAGGTGTTTGGCCGGCAGCAGGTGCCTTCAGAAACATGCGAAATGCGGCAACAATGTATGCGGCTTGTCTTCACCTCATAACATTTTTTGCGCTGGTGCGTTACCACGGCCAATCAGAGTTGCGAATGTAACCTCGCGAAGGTTTTTTCCCCCCCCGCAAAGCTTACAGCTGATCATTGCGTCTCCCACCGTGATCTCTGCTTGTCTGTGGGATGTGACTGCAGGTGCGGTGCCTGCCTATTTTCCAAAAACGATTCGTAGTCGAGAATCTCTCAAAAATGCGCTTTGTTATGGGAAGACAACTGTAAGCTTCGTATATCTATATATTATAAAAATTATATAACATTTGCACTGGCCCGAGTGGGCCATTGAAAAGAGTCATTCACTGGCCCAGAGGTGTTGAAGATGAAGTGTCATGTCCATTCATAACTATGACATAGTGTTGTTATTACACAATCTGTGATTTGTGTTATGACACAACTGACTTATCAACCTGCAGAGAAGGCTCACTATGACTATCCCTATGTCATAACACTGATTCCCCATGACATTTGAAAATTACTATGTCCATTATTAGTTGAAAGCAATGTCACTTATGTGCCAGTTGCCAAATAGTGATACCTCATACTATAACACATTGTCATGAGTTTATATTCTTACTTGGGATGAGATCATCTTGACAGATAGATTTGCTGTGAAACCTACCTTAACCTCTGGAAGAACCACACATTCTGAAATAAAATAAAATCATACATTTTCTTTTCTTCTCAAAATCATTGTCATCAATGTCATAACATACATAAAATCATGCCATACAATATGACAACAATAAAACTGCAGTAATAAATACTGGAAAATAATGATGTTTCTGTAAAACTGATAAAATAGAATTGTAAAACAGCTACTGTATAGCTTAACAGTTACTATATCATCTGAAAACAATGGATTAAAATCAAGTGGAATAATATAAGGACGATGCCTTTTCATTATAAATAACAGCAAATGCTACAGGTGAATGCTAAGTTACAGAGCCCCAGCCCATGCCACCCTAAGGGCTAGTTTATATTGTGTAAAACACAGCTCATAGCTTACACAGTATAAATGGGGATGTAGTTAGCTAAGTAGCTAGCTAGCTTATCACAAGCCTATTGCATTCTTATGCCATAAGTTATGGTAATCGTTAGCTAACCTTAGCATGTTAGCTAAGTTAGCGAAATTAGCATAACACAATCAAACGGTCGATATACAATAAAACTTCACAAATGTCAGGGAGCCTTGAGAACGTTATATTAATACATTCTAGGGCAGGATAATTATTCATCAAAATAAATAGTAAAATAGATATGTTTATCTCTGAAATTGTGAAATTCTGCTGACATCAACCTAACGTTATTTGCAACAAAAAAAACGATCTTTTGTACGCCAAATACTTATTTACAAGTTTCACTTTTCACTAAAAACTTCACAGGAGTTACCTAGTAATATGAACTGAAGATGTATAAAAATAGGTGTGTACGTGCTTCCTGCTGGTTACTGTCTGGTAGAGGAAGAGCGCCATCATCATCTTCACGACTAATCAAAGTCTCTCTCTGTCTTGTATTTTTTGATCTGTCTATACAGGTTAGTAACGTGAAAAGCATGTAATCCTTTCATACATCTTCAGTTCATATTACTAGGTAACTCCTGTGAAGTTTTTGGTGAAAAGTGAAACTTATAAATAAAACTTGCGATAACGTCACCAAAATACTTATTTCTTATTAGTCACTGGGCTTAGCCTTTTACCTTGACGTTTATGGTGCAGGATAAGTGCCAAAAATAAGAATAGGCCCTACTGTGAGGCCGGTGGAGCATGGCTACATCTCAATATTCTTCACTCCTCTCCTCCGTTCCTCCACTCCCCCACTACCACTCGTCTCCTACCCGGGCGTATGTAAAACTGCCGAAACATTTCAAGTACAAATAGTATACAAGATCAGATCAAAAACGTCTACGACGTAAAAAAAAAAAAAGCCAAGTTACTCACGCATAGCCTACATAGCGCTGTCCATAAGTTTTTAATTCCAACTTGGCCCTGTGTTTTTTCATCTTTGCATGTGAAGAGATTGTGCCTCATGGAACAACATATGATTTCAATTAATGTTTTTAACAGTTGATGAATAATTACAGTCCAGAAAGGATATGATTGTACTTTGTTGGCAAGTTTACTTTAGAAAATGTACAGGTTTTAAAATGTTAACTGCTGCTACAGCATTCTTTACAATTCACAAACAGACATTTATATGAAGAAACATCATGTACAATAGAGAAAGGGGTGATGAATAAATAAATGCAGATAAAAATGAGTAATGTTTTTACCTAGAAAATAGCGTACATAAAGCATTTTTACAAACGTATCCAGACATGTTTGTGGGTCAGATGGTGGCAAATAAGTAATAGTAGCAATTTTCTTAACATAATAGTAGTTATATTTGCAAACAGAATTTTGTGAACACAAGGATATATATGCTCTGTAGGACCACACAGGTTTTGATAAAAATCTAAATAAATAAATAAATACATAATAATTATGATAATGATAATAATAATACATTTCATTCATTCTGTGCTTTTCATAGACCCAAAGCAGTGGATGCAGACAATTGTTCAAACGTGCCCTATAGTGTAGTAATTTTTCTGTTTCATTTCTAAGTGCAACACATCTGAATCAGAGTATTTCCACTATAAATTATTTTCATTTTGCAGTTTGATGTGGCACATACAGTTTCATTGACCACATTCTCTTGAGATGGTAAGATGAAGAAACACAGGGCCAAGTTGCATTAAATAATTTAGGAAAGTTTGGATAGCATTGCTTTGGAATAGAGCTAGTTTATTTAGTGTGAGCTACGATAGGCAATATTGTTAGTTGTAACTTGGCCACATTTTGATATCAAGACTTTTAAAGGCAGGCCTAGTTTTTGCAAGTTGGAATTAAGAACTTATGGACAGCACTATGTAGGCTATGCGTGAGTAACTTGGCTTTTTTACGTCGTAGATGTTTTTGATCTGATATCATTTCTTTTTTATAGCTAACTAATGATGAATAATGCATGAAGATAAACACGGAGAGAGACATGCATTCCAAAGAAATGTATGCAGACATTCGCTTAACCATAACGCCCTCTATTGACAAGAACGAGAACAGTTATCCTATTACAGACAGCACACAATTACATTAAAAGAGTTTGTAGATGAGCAGTATTTAATGTGTAATGAAATACAATGGACAGCACCACCTGAGCTATGGATCATGAAGAAGCATGTAAATTAATGAACCAAGTCTACATGGAGACATACATGCACAATGGCCTAGACGCAAACCTATTCTAGCTGAAAGACATACAGCCTAAATAGCTAGTACAGCCTAAATAGTTTGCATCAGTAAAATATGGAAATACAGTTTTAAAATAGGGCTATTAGTATTCTATGAAATACATTTAAAGTTAGGCTATTCAACACTGGATTGCTGGATGCGTAACTCCAACCTTCCATGTGTGGGCTACGAGCTAGCGAGCGAGCTAGTGAGTTCATAAGCACAGCAGTTAGGCTATTCAACACTGGATTGCTGGATGCGTAAGTCCAACCTTCCATGTGTAGGCTACGAGCTTGCGAGTGAGCTAGTGAATTTCTGCACAGAAGAGTTTTTTTTCCGGTAGTGTAGAACGTTACCTCCGGGAAATGTCTTGGTACCGGACAGCTAGGTTTAGTTTAGTTTTCTGTAGTGCAAGGAATGTAGGCTATAATCCATGTTGATTCGCTTCGTAATAGCCTAGCTTGTTTCTGCTTCCTGACGAGAAGCAGGAAGTAACGTTGGCGAACAAGCTTAATTGGACAACGCATATTTCCCAGGAATCTTAGCCAGAAAGAAAACATTAGATACTACTAAGAACGTACATACCAGAGATTATTCTTCTTCTTTATTATTATTATTATTATTATTATTAAAAGTGTTTGCAGTAAGCTACATTATCAGCAGAGTAGCGTAGACTAGAGCCACATTCGGTGGCTATCTATTTATATATAAGTGACTAACCATGAATCAGATATGTTCTTCTTCTACTTTGGGTTTTCTATGGCGGGTTGCTACCAACTGTCAGGTGCATACCGCCACCTACTGTTACGGAGTGTGGACAAGCGATAACAGGGATTCAGACCCTCCCACCCACCCCAATCGAATAAATAAAATTCAGCACAGCTCTGCGAATCTCATATCCCACTGACCCACCCAGTAGCCCAGCCAATGAATCAAATATGTTTGGGGAATTGGCGGTTTATAACTCCGATTGCAGCTTACAAGAGGCTATCCTCAATTCTTAATGTAGGCTATTATCGTAAATTCTTAATTTCCCTAGTAGTTAATTTTATGGTGACCTTGTGTTATGTGTGAAAAGGATAAAGTGAACAGAGCTGAAGTGAAGGAATTAACAAGGACCAATAATACAATAACGGGGAAAACGTAAGACATGGACTGGAATACACATAGACACAATGATAACAAACGGCCTGGGGTTAGCAGGTAGACAAGTGCACAGCTCGGAGGGGAGGAACATGAAAGTGGACACACGTGCAGAGAATGTGAAATCAGATAGATACAGGGATAGGATAACGAGGAGGGAAATGACAGCTGCAGGTAGAAACTCAAGATTAATTAGTAATTAGTAATGTTAGTAACAAACTCTAAAACCCTAATGTTAGTAGGTTAGCTGGTTAGTATTATATACACGTTAGTTTGTTAGCAGGTTAGTATTAAATCTAATCTAACAATTAGTATGATTAGTACATTAGTATTATATACAAATATTAATAAAGCCAGAAGGAAGAAAACGAGATATGAAATACAGAGGAAACCCGAATGTTCCCAAAATCACCCGAATAGTGCAATGACAAAGACAGGGAGTGGAATCTGAGGAACATGGAACGCGGACTGACAATTGCAAGGGTAATGCGGGAAAATAGGAAAGAAATCAGGAAACATAATAACAGACTAAACAGACAGATTAATTACAGGATCCTAACACCGTGCCCTGGAAACGGATCTTTGTGTTTTAATCTAATGTCGCTGATTACATCTTAATTACGTATTAATGGTTACATATTAATTAATGTATTGACACAAACCGCAATGTCAGGTACATTGTATACTGTACATGTAAATACTTGTACTCGAAACGTTCAGACAGTTTTGCATACTTCCGGGTAGGAGAGGAGTGGTAGTGGGGGAGTGGAGGAAGGGAGGTGGGGAGTGAAGAATATTGGGACGCACCCCAAGTGTTTCCACCTAGCTTGCTAATGTTACCTGTCTACTAGTGCAATCAGAGTGCAATTCACAACTGCTAGCTATCTGGCTAGCTAGATACAGTAGGTAGTCTTGTAGAAATAATGTAATAACATGGTATTCACTATCATATCTCCTAATGACATACTAATGACAAGTTAAAATACTATCACTTTATTTGACATGGTCTAAATAATGTCACGACACTGTCATGCAGTTCTTATGTTCATACCAGCAGAAAACTTAATATTGTGTTTCACTAGCATAGCTCCGAATGACATACTAATGACAAGCTAAAATGCTCTCACTTTAATTGACATGGTCTAAATATTGTCATGACACTTTCATGCAGTTTTTATGTTCATACCAGCAGAAAACTTAATCTTGAGTTTCACTAGCATAGCTCCTAATGACATAATAATGACAAGTTAAAATGCTCTCACTTTATTTGACATGGTCTACATAATGCCATGACACTGTAATGCAGTTCTTATGTTCATACCAGCAGAAAACCTTTCACTAACATAGCTCCTAATGACAAGTTAAAATGCTATCACTTTATTTGACATGGTCTTAACAATGTCATGACACTGGCATGCACCTCACAACCAAACCATAAAATTAGTTAATTTCCAAGAATGGGTATAAGGACAATGCAAATAAAAATTAAAAATAACAAGATTGGCAGTGACATGAAACTGTCTTGATGGGAACAAATCCACCTGTATTTTAAAGGAGTTGTTGCCGGGATGAATTTCAGAAGGTGTGGTTCTTCCAGAGGTTAAGGTAGGTTTCACAGCAAATTAACATTGGTATCTATCTATCAACATGAACTCAACCCAACCAAAAGAATATAAACTCGTAAAAATGTGTTTTAGTATGAGGTATCACTATTTGGCAACTGGTACATAGTGACATTGGTTTCAACTAATAATGGACATCGTAATTTTCAAATG
Organism: Synaphobranchus kaupii; assembly: GCA_029718625.1. Lineage (NCBI taxonomy): Eukaryota > Metazoa > Chordata > Actinopteri > Anguilliformes > Synaphobranchidae > Synaphobranchus > Synaphobranchus kaupii. The sequence goes on along the minus strand of CM056377.1, from coordinate 45,033,724 downwards.
TCATGGGGAATCAGTGTTATGACATAGTGATAGTCATAGTTAGCCTTCTATGCAGGCTGTTATGTCAGTTGTGTCATAACACAAATCGCAGTTTGTGTAATAACACTATGTCATAGTTATGCATGGACATGACACTTCATGACAGGTGTTATGTCATGATAATGACACTCTCATTGCCATGTCATGACGACCACTGTCAAATAAAGTGTTACCAACTGGGGTAAATGTTTCTTAAACTGGAAGGTGAGTGTGGAATAGCCAGTGCAGAAACTGTTCTTATTTGTTCAAATGTACTGTATGTGTATTATCATAAAGTAAATAGTACATGCCAGTGGTCTGTTCCGTTCCAAGCAAAGAAACTTTATTAAAAAAAACATTCCATACAGTCAAAAGAAGGCCTTGTTTAAACTTAACAATGACTTCCTGGGTCAACTCTGTAAAGAATTTGAGAACAGAACATGTTGCTTGTTGGCAACCTGTTTATTTGGAGCAAGATCATTTTCATCCTGAATGTACTTTCTGTGCTATTTAGGTGTATTCATTTTCAGCAGACCTGCAAGCAGCATACCTTGAACCTGTATGTGTGTGACTGGGTGAGACAAAAAAATTGTTTGAAAAGATAACCCAGGAGCCGCAGAGTCTGTGGGGTGTTGCTCTGACTTTCCTCATCAGACAAAGAGGCAAGTGTGGGATTTCCAAGTCACTCTCACTCCCATTGTCACTATGCGAAAAGCTGATAGAAAAAGCAATAATGATACGTTGTTCTCAGCCTTGAAAACAACAGACTGCCTTGTGTGGAATCATATGCTGCTGCAGAAAACCTTTTTCCCAAGGAACTAAATTAATAGCGGTTTTACCAACTTTTTTTAATGCTGCCCAGAAGAGAAGTCGATTGAAGCTTGGCATGAGATTAGGCCTTTGGCAGCCTTGAAATAACTCTTTGCCATCTTGCATTCCCAGGAGGCTCTCCACATAAAGTTACTGTTAGTCCAGGGTCACGCTCTGATGCAATACTCTTGTTGAGTCTCAAAGAGGACAGGGCTACTGCCAACAATGCTGGAATCACCTGATAATATGGCCCGGGCCAGCAAAGGAGAGACAGCGAGACAATGTGTGCGATTTGGGTAGCGGTCTCTCACACATACAGATGTTAATTTCTGAGTCGTTGACCTAACGCCAGTTATTGCTGCTGTTCCAGGTGATGCGCTGTGCGTTCCCAAAGTCATGCACGCACAAAACATGAATGCTATTGATAGCTCACTTGTTTCTGCTGTCTCTCCTCGAGAAAAATGTAAACATTCTAAGATTAAATACAATTTTACTATGTCCTATTTCTCAGGTCTTCTGAGAAACCATGCTCAAATGTGCATTTCATAGACATTTACTATATCTCAGCTGCAAGTTTCAAATTTAAGGAATGTTCACTTAAAATGGTTGGTACACATTATGTACTGGAAGTAGAGACTTGAGATTTGGTTATTTCCAATGTATGAAAATTTAGTAAGGAAAATACACCTATATTGAATATATATATATATATGAACTCATTCATGTTGACATACACAGGGTATAGGCTATGTATTACCATTTGGTAGTGGTATCATTTCACAGTGGTTGAAATGCTGTTGTAGTTTGCACAGATCCCTACACATCCATTCAAGTGTACATTCCTGTTTTTTATTGTCCTACAGTTTGTATTGTTTGCTTACCTCCTTCTTGCTCCAATAACATTTAAGGAGACATCAGAGAGATGGCAGCAAAATATAAACCAAGTCTTATTTCTGAATGATTTTCAGACAATCCAGTTTACAACGCAACAGCCCTCATTTTATATTCTAAGAATGCCAGTTTTTTCATTTGAGATGATCAGAAATTTGTACCGGTCAGGCGTATTTGAGTATTCTTGAGAAATATAAATTGTCATTTTGAGCTGCAAATTCTTCCTCCAAGATTGTAATGAAAGGCACACCTCATATTGACCATTTTAATTAGCAGGGGAAAACAGTGGGCATGAAGACTGGTGAGCGGGGCAATGTTGCAACCCCAATTCGAACTATATAATCTGCTAATTATTACATTCCTTTATACTGAATGCAGAACATTCAGTATGTACCACATGTATATTCTTTTGACACATATTCTCTATTCATTTAGAAACAAATATATCACTGAATCCTAATGGAAGAAGGCCACTTCCTGGAATATGCTCCATGATATCATTCAGATATTTTGCCAGCGTTATCCTGTCCCAGGATCATTTTCCTTACTGAAGTGAAAACCTAAAAATGTAAGTTTGTATCAGAACTAAATAAAACAAATTAAATAAAGACCGGATAATTGCTCCAACACTCTCCAGGTGGCTCTAAGAACCCCAGGTGACCCTAAAGGATCATCCAGAAATGCATGATTCAATCCACTTTAGAGCTGTGCTTGAGATCCAAAGTGTAGTCAGGTTGGAGAGGGGGAGCTGTTGTTCTACAGTGTCAAAAGGGCACAGTAGAAAAGCTGTAGAAAGGGAGACTAGTATTATGGCAGAAGAGAGGAAAGATGCTTTAGCTGACTGAATTGCTTCAGTGATCAAATCAAATCAATATTTATTTATATAGCACATTTCACAACTAGTTGTCACAATATGCTTCACAGAAAAACCCAGCAAGAAAACCCCCCACAAGAGCAATCCAAAGGTAACAGTGGCAAGGAAAAACTCCCTGGTGTAACTTGGAAGAAACCTTGGGGGATCCCATCCTCCTCTGGTCAGCTCAGGGTCTAGGTCTTAATGACCAGCATGGTCAAAACAGCCAATGGCGGCAGGAGCAGCGGGCAGCGGTGGTGAGGAGGGGAGGGGCAAGCGGCGACGGAGAGGAAGCCAGACAGCAGCAGTCAAGATGTGGGGCATAAGCCCCACCGGCAGAATGTAAAAAAAGAGAGAGAAAACAGTTAGGGAAAGTGTAATAGAGCAGCAGGAGCACCAACTGGGGGGGAGGGGGGTTGGACAAGTGCCCCCGCCAGGAGTAATCTATAGCTGCATAGCTATGAAGACAGAGTTTGAGAACCCATCCAGTCATGTGAGGGAAAACAATCCTACCCACCCATCAAGAGCCAGTCCAGGAAGATGGGGTCACAGCTGTTGACAGGTGACAGTAAGGAAAGGATGCCACCCCACATTACTCTATGGCTAAAGGCTTCTCTGGTTCTGTCTCCAGACTACAACTCATTATAAGCCTGATCATAGAGGTGCGTTTTTAATCTAGACTTAAATATTGAGACTGTGTTTGATTCCCTTTACATTTTGGTAGGGTGTTCCACAGTAGTGGCCCTCTGTAGGAGAAAGCTCTACCACCCGTCAAGTTTTTAGATATTCTAGGGACTACTAAGTAGCCTGTGTCTAGGGAACTGTGATCTTTTCGGCTTATATGGTAAAAGCAGATTACATATATACACTGGCACAAGTCCATTTAAAGCTTTAAAGGTCAAAAGCAAAACCTTAAAGTGTATCCTATACTTAATTGGTAGCTAATTAAGCGATGCTAGTACTGGGGTAATATGCTCATATTTCTTAGTTATAGTGAAAATGCGAGCAGCTGCATTCTGCACAAGCTGGAGATTATTTAGCAAGGATTTAGGGCAGCCAGATAGCAGGGCATTACAGTAATGTAGCCTAGACGTAACAAAGGAATGGATCAATTTCTCTGCGTCCCCTTCTACTAGGAAGTGCCTAATTTTAGCTATGTTCCTTAACAGAAAGAAAGCTACTTTGGCTATGTTTTTTATGTGCACGGTAAAGGTTAGATCTGGGTCTATAGTAACAATTTATCCCTTTGTTTTTTTGGACCTAAAACCAGCATTTCAGTCTTCTCTGAGTTTAGGAGCAGGAAGTTAGAAAGCATCCAAGTTTTAATATCTGCATTTAGTTTATTCAGTAATGGAGAGAAGGCCAGTCTCAGTGGAGCCAGATGGAAGGGGGTTGAGAAGGTTATTCTGTGAGTGGTAGTAAAAGAGTTAGGGCAATGACATCTGAAAGGAACTGTGGATGTGGTCTGCAAAGTCATCTGCAGAGAGGGCAGAAGAGGGTGGAGGAGAGGGAGGGTTGAGAAGTGAAGAGAAGGTGAAAAGAAGGTGGCCTGCTTCAACATGGAGCTTTTAATTTTGGATTGAAAAAGGGGGCAGGGAATTCCCAAGACACTAAAATGAGTAAGGGTGAAGTGTGAGGGATAAATAATAGGCAGTGGAAAGATCTACAGGGGTTGCTGTGTTGTCTAGGGTGATCCAGGTTTCAGTGAGGGCAAGGAATTATAGGAAAGCATAGGCTGACAAGGTTACGACATTTAACAGCAATTTAATCCCTGAACTAGAACCGGCCCGACAGCCGGAAGTGGTTTAGTTTATTTGCAGTCATTGCGTTTGTTTAACAGTGAAATTTTCAATCAATTTTGTCACACAATATACTGTTTGAAAGTGTTAAAACTCACGATTTAATCTCTATAAACAATTTTACAATCCCATTGGTATAGCGACCATGGTCGCTTATTTTGTAACATGACACAAAACAGGCTCAATCAAAACGATGACTCCATACGTTGGATATGTTCTGTAAATCCACAGACAACACAAATCACAATAATGTCGGTATCCTTATCCCGGAAATTTTTATCAAATCTTTTAGGTGAGAGAGAAAAAATTCCACTGTGTTTGAACTTCTATTACTTTGTTTCTGTAATACTGAGAGTAATTCTGATTCTTGGAAAACAAACTCCTAAGTGTTACCTTACAGAACAGACCAGGATTATGTCTGTACTCAAAGGGGTTCAAGAACAGTAACCATTTTATTTTTTGGCTTGTGTACCAAAAAGGCGGTGCTTGAGAAAGGGTCAAGAAATTTTTAAATATTTGATGGAAAAAGCTTGTCATTCTGGCGGACAAAATAAATTAAATAAAAGATCAAGGGCCCTATCTTACACCCGGTGCTAACCCAAACGCAAGTGTCTTTGCTATCTTACACCTGGCGCAGGGTTCATTATAACGCCTAGCGCTCACGTCGTTTAAATACCATGTATTCTTGCGCCCATTGCAAGTGAACTGGGCGTGTTGTGTCACGATTCCCAAACTGGAATGTATTTATTGTTTTTCAAATAGCCTAGGGTACAGCGGATTCGCTGTGCATACGGTTTTTTCGATAGCCTATACGGTGAAAAAACTGAGATAAATGTCACCATGTTAACTGAATTTGAACCTTATTCTTCGTCCTTCATATTTTTTTAATTACAGTGACAAGGTTTCCATACTCTGAGCTTATTAAACCCCCGCTGATTTCACCTGTTATTCCATAACTGAACAAAACGATTTTAAAGAGAACTAAGCGTCTAATTAGAAACGAAAACAAATACAGCATGTTACACAATTAATTCACAATTTATTTTAATGCCATTCTCTGCATGTGCGCTTTAACTTCATGCAGGAACAGGTCTGTTTCCCCTGCTGTAAATCACACTTTTCACGGTCTTCCTGGGAAAGTGGATTGTTTTAAAGCTTTACGCTACCAGTAAAACAGGTTGGTCACATTTCCATAGGACATTATAAAACAAGGGATAATATGTGTGAACCTATGGGTTGCCAACCTGACAGCTTTATTGTATTTAGTGTCACCATTAAGGCAAAATAACGGTATTTATGTTATTAATTAATATTAGAATGCAGGTAATGAACTTCGGATGAAGCTTGAACTTCGAGAACTCCATGAGAACATCTTCATGGAATTGATGTTTGACAATGCTTCATTGCATAATCAAACAAAATTTCTTAAACAAGCAGGCTAATTTGGTGTTTTCTAAGGTGAGACAGAAGCCATTGGTAGCTTATTCTCAGCTGTTGCAAGTGCTTTTAACGAAATTTAACGCATATATTTTGTAAAATAACAGCACTGTCGGGAATTACTGTCAGGAACTCATAATGGTTAGTCCGAATAATATTGATCATACTATTGATCCATATAGCCTATTCCTTGATCGCACTAAACACACACGAGCATGTCTGTTTCGCCATCATATAAGCAATCCGCCAAGGTGGAAAAGCAGGCTTTTAAAGGGAATGGGATATGACATTTTGATTGGTTTATTGCATGTCACGCCCAAGACATGCCTATAATTAATGAAGAGACTCAGTTCAGCCCATTTGCACGTCGCGCCGTGCTTAGCGCTCAAAAAACACGCCGTCAAACTAGCAAAAGTGGACTCGCCAAGATAGAGCCCCAAGTTTTAACCATTAAACCTGGCTGCATGCTGATGCTTCATGTTTAGTTAAGAGCTTGTATGTGGCACATGCAGAAGTGAAGTATTACCCCCAAATTTGCTATGAATCTAGACATCTAGAGGGGTGGAATTCTAGGCTGAGAGACATTTTGAGATAAACAGACTGTAGGTTAACCCCAATAGCTCAGGTTTTACCCTGATATAGCCTGGCTACATCAACATGCCTATTAGGCTTGAAAACTTTCACTTTTCAACTACATGTAGCCGGATTTTCACCGTTAATGCCTAGACAGCGTTTAACTGACTTGTCACCACAAAAATGTCCACTGAGATATTCCCAGTGTTGTGTGTCTGTTTCATGTTGAAATTTTCTCTACAATCAAGTGGAACTGTATTGCATGCTTGGAATCATCGTATTTGCTAATGTGAGTACCCAAATTTAATGGTATAGAATGGAAGGACTCAAAGTTGTTTGTTGAAATGTTTTCTAGGTAGGATTCTCTAGTAGGTAATAGGTTTTCTCAGATTTTGTCAGTCGTGTAACCTTGTGCATTTCTAGAATATACTAGGTGGGCCTAGCTATGTAACCTTCCTTCAAGTTGACTAATGTTAATGTTAATGCTATATCTATCTAAAGTATTTTTTTAAATCTCAATTTCTGAAAAAAATAATTTTGGATAGTTTACAGCACCACATAAAATTATAAAATTGTTAGCATTTCCCTGAATACATTTGTCACAGTCCAAATGTACTTAGTTATTAATACTAAATATCTCTTGCCTCTTACAGCCAATGTAGTCCTGCCAATGTCTACCAAGGCTTGAAAAATCATACAAAACTATGTTTGTGGCTACAATTAACAGTGAGATTCCTGCAACTTTAAAAATTATGCAACACTGAAATGGTAATGACTGTCAGTATGATTGCAGAATACCCTGTAAGGTAAATATTTGGTGTATGCATGGTGAACTGTGAGTGGAATATAGCATCTGCTCAACTAATGGTATGATGATTTGGTGATTACATTACATTACAGGTATTTAGCAGACGCTCTTATCCAGAGCGACTTACACTTTTTTTAGCATTTTTAAAAAAAAACATATTATCCATTTATACAGCTGGATACATACTGAAGCGATTCAGGTTAAGTACCTTGCTCAAGGGTACAACGGCAGTGTCCTACCTGGGAATTGAACCTGCAACCTTTCGGTTACAAGGCCAGTTCCTTAACCATTATACTACACTGCCGCCCCATGCCGCCGGTGATCATGTGATTTCCACAGGAATCCCAACCTTCAGACTCTGAGGAGGCAGCAGGTATAGAATGATCCTCCATCCATAGAGATTTAGATATTTTAGTTATACCGTGCGCTCTTTTTTGATATGTTGTAAAAAATGTGATATATTGAGGAGCCAAAGCCTGAAACGCTAACCTTGGCTAGTCTCCCCAGTTGCTCAGGTAGCAATAATCTGATCTGAGCATATAAATCTGAGCTAAGAAATATGCCTATTCTTCTCAGTTCTGAGAATATTGGTGAAATAGATCTCAGAGAACTCATGTGTCATAACGGCATGCGATTGCAGATTCATGACCTAATTACATAGTAAGCCTTTCTAAAGCATTCTGAAGCATAGGCAGCCTTTGCTATGTTCCATTCATTTCACCTGAAATGGGCCTCTCAACTGAAAGGGGCCTCACCTCAATCATAATTTGAAAAAAAACAAAAACGTTTTATTTAAAAAAAATAAAAATCTTCACAGTGAATAAAAGAACCACCGACCCAGTAGTTTCCCCATTCAGCCACTGTAGGTGCTGTTCCTAACTTAAAATTAAGCTATTTCAGTGATGACACTCTTTAAAGGTGCACTATGCAGGATTTTTAGCCTTGCTGTGGTCCTGTGTTTACAATAAAAAAGGTCTCCTCCTCCATTCTAAACCCTGCCTACTCCCCTCTGTTGAGACAGAGATTATATGGAGATTGTATAATAAACATGCTAAACGAAGATAAAATAAAATAAGCCTAGCTCAGCCCGGACGCCTGTATGCAGCCAGTGAAGAACATGTGACAAGGCATGGCGGATATTGTTCTGGAGCATTCAGGTTGGCCTGCTTACCGGGGCAAAGGAGTGCATCTGATTCTCAAATGTGTGTGTGGCAGTATGTGAGCAGGAGTGAGCGAGGAGTGGAAGCCGACGTAATTTAATTAGAGTGATGAGCACTATTAGAACGTTACCACTCCGCAAGCTCCAGTTTGCTCCGGTACCGCTCAGCCTAGAATGTCTTACTTCTGTCAATAGTTCTAATTTCAACAGTGAAAGATGGAGTTTTGGAAATATTTTACAAAAGCCCCAGACAAAGGTTACAAGTGTAACATAAACTAATATAATAATAATTTATAAAAGACAAAAAGAATCAGACGCTGCAGAGTGGGATTCGAACCTTAAACGCCAGAAGTAGCCTAAACGTTTCCAGAGCCACATCTGCAGGGGCGCGGGAAGACGTTCTAAGTAGGGGGTGCTGCCAACGAAATGTAAAAGTGTGATGTCATTATCATTTTTATTTATTAATTAATTTATATATTTTACAGAAAGATGTTTAAAGATGACAGGCAATGAATAGTATTCAAAATTATGAAAGCAACAGTGACAGAAAGTGATGTAGCCTACAGTCGTATGTTTGTTAAATAAAAGATCAAAAGCACGAAACAGTCCACATGCTTTTTTTATAACGTTACTTCAACAAAATACAGTTTGGTTCACACATTAAAAAACTTTCCAGGAGAAAGAAATATTGTGACATGCAGAGCATTGTGTATGCACCTGCACCCACGCACATTACAGTATGCCCAATTCACCATATTTGCAACATTATAGCTGTGAACGATGATAGTATAGACCCATTTCTTGTTTGTAAACAAAAGAGGATGCGCGCGCAACCCTGGGGCAAAAAGTGTTTCACCTTGGCAGGCTATCATACTGCGGTGGACTTGATCATCAACGATTTAACGGACTAAGTGCATCTACTTTTGTTTCTGGTTCTTTTATTTCACTTTCATCTGGGCACAGCGATACAAATTATAGCTAGCGTTAGTCTTATTACAACTTTTCTGTAACTTTTTTTGTTGTAACATTAACTTAAGCTAGCATATTTAGCTATAGCTTATTTACCTTATAAATGAGTGTAAGCTAACCGTCTTTACTGTCAATGTTTGACAGCGACAAGTTAAATAATTTTTTAATGTTAGTCCAATTCAATAACTCGGACATATAGGATACACCACATTCTCAATTTTTAAAAATGAGTCTAACGTTAGTGTGTTTATATAGCCTAGTGTAACTTCTGTTAATGCTGTTATTAACGTGTTTGGCCAGATAGGATGACTAGCCTATACATAGCCTGTCTAGCAGCTACGCTACTTAACACACACAAAGGTGGCGCAGCTGACAACTATTGTGTCAGTAAATTGTCTGTGTGATGATGTGTTGATAACTTAATGTTTATCTATAGCCACAACAGAAAAGGCACCAGTAGGCTACCACCAGCGTTTTCTTCTGGTGAGCTAGCTTGCGTAGCCTACCGAACCCTGTTATCGGGGGAAAAACTTAAACTTTTGTGATCAACAAAGCTACGGCACATAATGTTACTATTGAACATATTATATTTATTAGATTCAAAAAACAATAAGATAACTTTTAAGCCAATAAACATGTAAGTTAGACGTGACCGGTAGGGGAGCCGATTATCGGGTGGCTCTTGCAGTGCATAAAGAAGCTCAAGATTTTTTGTTGTTTTAATAATCAATTATTAGTTTACTTAATCAATAAATATACCTTTTGAATCCCCAATATGTTGGTAAGCTGCCTGGCTAACTGGATTGTTTACATGGCAGTCCATTTGTCCATCTCATTGGATTTATTATTTCACCTCCCGTGCCCTCGAGTGGACATATAAAAAATGGCACTTCTTCATGAATTGATTACAATGAATTTGAATTTAAGAAAACAACAACAACACACATTTTGCTAATATTGTGAATGTGATAACGTTATAGACATAGCTACTGGTTTTCTTTTTTTACCATTGGCAAATCAGCTCTCGAGGAAGTTCAAATATGGTTGAACGCGGGCGTGCCCTATAATGGGCGCTATCTAGCTACGTTTCTTAACGATATCCATCTTACTTCTTTTATCCAAGTGTTCACTGGTGGAAACTTGCTTTTTCGGGAAATACGGTGGATATAAGCCGGTTACTTCTTTAGATTTTACCAAATTAACATTGGCAATCTAGCAGTTAGCAAATGTTAACAAACTAATGTTCCTGAGAGATACAACCAAGACAGTAACATTACAGTGGCTAGCTAACGCTAATCTAGACACAGACAGACTACATGCCCCCGGTTCACAAATCACAGGGTATTCAAAAAAAGAATTAAGGTGACCAAGACCCACCTCAGCTCATCTACGCTGGCAAACAAACATTACGGTTAGTCCACCCAATTAGATAGCACGCTAAAGTAAATAATGCACAGCGCCTGTTGTTAAACCGGGTACAGGTAACTAGCAATAACAGCAGCTCAGTGATAAATATCGACCTGTCTTGACGACATGAACATATAACCATGCATGCAGCAAGACCTTTTACTTTTTATATCTCATGGCCAACTCGCTTAAATGGTAGGTGTCCATTTCTACATTGTTAGCACATTAATTACCAAGCCATTATGCTAGGTTCGCTGTCACTTGCATAACTTAGTATTAAATTCTAACGTCATTTGATATTGGGTCAAAATAGTCTCACGTCATTTGATATTGGGTCAAAATAGTCTCACGTATGTTTTCTGTCATGGTTAGAAACAACGAGGAACAGGTGTGACGAAACGAATGAGAAAACACCATTCAGGTGCGGGGAAGTGGAAACACAAAATGGAGGGAGAGAGGGAAAACACGGAACGAACTGCCAGATAGAACATATACATATAAACATATACATTTAAACTGAAAAATCAGACGTAGACGTAAGACGTGGAGGCACGGGATGTGAGAGTACCCCCTCCCCACCTAGGGGCGACACCTGGCGCCCTACCCTCCTGTAATGGATGCTGGCGCAGGAATTCCTGGATCAGGAAGGGGTCGAGAATGTTCCGCTCTGCTACCCAACTCCGCTCCTCAGGGCCATACCCCTCCCAGTCGACCAGGAATTAGCGTCCTCGCCCTCTGTGCCAGGCGTCCAGGAGACGGTGTACAGTGTACGTCGGGCCGCCCTCGATGAGTTGGGGGAGCGGCGCTAACCCAAACGCAAGTGTCTTTGCTATCTTACACCCGGCGCTAGGTCCATAATAACGCCTAACGCTTACGTCCTTTAACTAGCATGTATTCTTGCGCCATCACAAGTGAACTGGGCATGTTGGTCTTAAGATGAGGAGTGGCCAGGATTCTTTTTGGCGTATTGCTATCTTGAGCCAGCAGAAAGCGCTTGCGCTAGAACCACCACAAACCTGGTCTAAAGTCATGTCGCAGTTGTTTACATGTTATTTTAACGGCGCATAAGTGCGTCTACATAGGCATGTGCACAACGCGCATACCCTCCTGTCTGTTACACACAGGGGCGTGCACAAGCATGACTAAAATATCTAGATCACAATGTGAAATATTATTATTGTGTAGGCTATATCAAAAATGCATAATAATAAAAGGTTCCATAGGTCCACTTTCCCTCAGCGAAGGGAAACGATGCCACATTACATTGCTCTCAGCCCACTCCATCAACATCCAGGCGATGTGCGATGGTACGGGACAATGGCTATCCATTAAAAAGGAGCTGATAACACCTATATCAAGCATAATGCGCGAATTGTCATTTGCACCTAATGCGTGAATTGTCATTCAATGGAAAACTTGCGTACTGCAATAGACGGACATTTGTGTTCTGAAAATGCGCTTCAGATGTCATTACAATACATCTCTGTTTATCTAGGAATACAACCTGTAAGTAAATAGAATGGTTTGTGACAGAAAAAAGTTCAAAACCTTGTCCAGTGAATATTGCTTTTATTGTTTTTCAAATAGCCTAGGCTACAGCGGACTCGCTGTGCATAATGTTTTTTAGATAGACTATGGTTAAAAAACGGAGATAAATGTCATCATGTTAACTGAATTGTAGGCTAACCTTAGCTATTCTTCGTCCTTCATATTTTTTAAATTACAGTGACAAGGTTTCCATACCCTCAGCTTATTAAAACCCTGTAATTCCATAACTTGAACAAAAGATTTTAAAGAGAACTAAGCGTCTAATTAGAAACAAAATTTGCAGCACGTTACACAATTAATTTACAATTAATTTTAATTCCATTATCTGCATGTTCGCTTTACAAGAGCAGGTCTGTTTCCCCTGCTGTACATCGCACTTTTCACGGTCTTCCTGGGAAAGTGAATCATTTTAAAGTATTACGCTACCAGTTAAACAGGTTGGTCACATTTCCATAAGCAGGACATTATAAAACAAGGGAAAATATGCTGAACCTATGGGTTGCCAACCTGACAGATTTGTTGTATTTAGTGTCATCATTAAGGCAAAATAACGTTAGTTATGTTATTAATCAAAATTAGCATGCAGGTAGCCTAATGAACTTCGGATGAAGCTTGAACATGAGTTCATTGCATAATAAAACGAAATTTGTTAAACAAGCAGGCTAATTTGGCGTTTTCTAAGGTGAGAAGGAAGCAATTGTTCACTTATTCTCAGCTGTTGCAGGTGCTTTTAACGAAATTTAACAGCATATATTTCGTAAACAGCACTGTCAGGAATTACCGGGAACTCATAATACTACTACTGCTACTGATCCATATAGCCGATTCCTTTTTCGCACTAAACACGCACGAGCATGTCTGTTTCGCCATCATAAGCAATCCGCCAAGGTGGAAAAGCAGGCTTTCAAAGGGAATGGGATATGACATTTTGATTGGTTTATTGCATGTCACGCCAAAGACACACCTATAATTAATGAAGAGACTAGGTTCAGCCCAGTTGCACCTTGTGCCGTGCTTAGCGCCCAAAAAACACGCCGTTAAAATAGCAAAAGTGGACTTGGACACGCCCTAAATGGACTTAGCGCCATGCGCTTAGACTAAGCCCCAAGATCGCCAAGATAGGGCCCTCTGTCTCCGATGCTATATTTTCTCTCGGCACCGAGAGACGATGAGAAAAGAAGGCGCAGGGGTGCATTTTATTATCCTCCGCATGCTGAGACAGCACAGCTCCCACACCAGTATTCGAGGCGTCCACTTCAACCACAAACTGCCTGCTGGGGTCAGGGAGCGACAAGACAGGAGCAGAAGAGAAATGTTGTTTCAGCTCGAGGAAGGCTGAGTGGGCCTCCTTGGTCCAGCTGAAGGGCATTTTGGTGGACGTGAGAGCTGTCAGCGGGGCCACCACAGAGCTGTAGTTGCGGAACAAATTTGAACAAAACAGTGTAACTAGGTCTACGAATTAAATATATACAGTCAAGCCGGAAAGTCTCCCCACCCCTTTCACCTTCTCCACGTTTTATTACGTTACAGACATATTCTACAATAGATTGAGTTAATTTTTTGTCTCAAAATTCTACACAAAATAGCCCATAATGACAAAGTGAAAACAGGTTTTTAGACATTTGTGCTAATTTATAAAAAATCTAAATGTAAAATATCATATGTACACAAGTGTGCACACCCTTTGATATGACACCCAAAAGTGAGCTGAGGTGCATTTTGTTTCCACTGATACTGCTTGAGATGTTTCTACAACTTAATTGGAGTCCACCTGTGATAAATTCAATTGATTGGACATGATTGGGGATTGCCAACACCTGCCTATATAAGGTCCCACAGTTGACAGTGCATGTCAGAGCAAACTCCAAGCCATGGGGTCAAAGGAATTATCTGCAGACCTCAGAAACAGGATTGTGTCAAGGCATAGATCTGGAGAAGGGTACGGAAAAATCTCTGCAGCTTTACAGGTCCCAAAGAGCACAGTGGCCACCATCATTCGTAAATGGAAGAAGTTTGGAACCACCAAGAATCTTCCTAGACCTGGCCGCCAGGCCAAACTGAGCAATCGGGGAAGACGGGCCTTGGCCAGGGAGGTGAGCAGGAACCCGAGGGTCACTCTGACAGAGCTCCAGCGTATCCTTGTGGAGATGGGAGAACCTTTCAGAAGATCAACCATCCAGGCAGCACTCCACCAATCAGGCCTTTATGGTAGTGGCCAGACGGAAGCCCCTCCTTAGTAAAAGGCACATCACAGCCCGCTTGGAGTTTGCCAAAAGGCACCTAGAGGACTCTCAAACCATGAGAATCAAGATTCTCTGGTCTGATGAAACCAAAATTGAACTTTTTGGCCTGAATACCAAGCGTCACGTCTGGAGGAAACCAGGCACCGCTCATCACCTGGCTAATACCATCCCTACAGTGAAACATGGCGGTGGCAGCATCATGATGTGGGGATGTTTTTCAGCAGCGGGCACGGGGCGACTAGTCCTGATAGAAGGAAAGATGAATGCAACTAAGTACACCGAGATCCTTGAAGAAAACCTGCTCCAGAGCGCTCTGGACCTCAGACTGGGGCGAAGGTTTACCTTCCAACATGACAACGACCCGAAGCACACAGCCAAGAGAACAAAGGAGTGGCTTCGGAGAAAGTCTGTGCATGTCCTTGAGTGGCCCAGCCAGAGCCCAGACTTGAATCCAATTGAACATCTGTGGAAAGAGCTGAAAATGGCTGTGTACCGACGCTCCCCATCCAACCTGACGGAGCTTGCAAGGATATGCCAAGAGGAATGGGCAAAAATGTCCAGAAACAAGTGTGCCAAGCTCGTAGCTTCTTTCCCAAGATGCCTTGAAGCTGTAATCCCTACCAAAGGTGCAGCAACCAAGTATTAGGCTAAGGGTGTGTACAGATATGTAACCCCTAAATAACCTATTTTTGTCAGTAAAATAAAATTGCATATTTTCTAAAAACCTGTTTTCACTTCGTCATTATTGGCTATTGTGTGTAGATGTTTGAGGCAAAAAATTAACTCAATCTATTGTAGTATAAGTCTGTAACGTAATGAAATGTGGAGAAGGTGAAAGGGGTGGGGAGACTTTCCAGCTTGACTGTATATATAGTATATATATATAACGATTTATGATGATAAATAAATAGTTTATGATTTATATAAAGATTGGCATGCTCTTTCTTCCTGTGGAGCAGGAGACTGCCATCACTCTGCTGCCAGATATGCCGTAGATATGGATGGAAGGGTTTCTTCCCCTGACTTATTTTTCCAGAGTTCAATAGGAAAATTTGTGAGGAGAAACAAATCTTAAAGTGATCCATCCATATCTACTGCATATCTGGCAGCAGAGTGATGGTTTGAGGCTCACTTGATACCTCAGACCCTTGATGACTTACAGCCATTTAGCCAACCATGTGTCGTTCCATACTGTTCCAGCGTAATTTACAGCTAAATCTAGTCCCATCAATTCCCATAGAGATCCATTCAAATGCAGAGGGGTTATAGTATCGCTTGTAGGAGTACCAGAAAATAAGATATCAAGAGTCTTTTGATATTGTTGGGTCACAGACATCAGGAAGTCATGGCAAGCAAAGGATATGCGACCAAATATTAAAAATGATTACTTTATTCTACATTATGTTAAACTGTCCAATATTTTTTGATGCCCGAAAATGGGGGGAGGACTATATGTACAAAAGGTTCTATAATTTCTAAACGGTTCATCCGAAATTATGGTGCTCTGCTCACTGTATGACCTGGTTCCTACGTTGAGCTGTATCTTGAGTAGCCTACCGACGTTTCTGAGCCAGTCAAATCATAACATTAAAGCATCGGCACTTTTGAGAAAGATTCACAAAGTTAGGTAAAACACATTGATCCACTATCTCATTTTTTACTTTTACAACTCAAAGGACACGTTGCAACCACATATTTTTAATGATGGCAGTATGATGTCCGGTTTCTACGTTGTCTTGCATTAATTTTTCAATCGTCCTGATAATGTTACCAAATGACAATGCCACTACGCATAGGCGTCATTTACATGGGGGACGCAGGGGATCCCCACCATCCCAACCGTGAAGCACGGGGGTGGCAGCATCGTGTTGTGGGGGTGCTTTGCTGCAGGAGGTGCACTTCATAAAATTGATGGCATCATGAGGAAGGAAAATTATGTGGATATATTGAAGCAACACTTAAGACAGCCAGGAAGTTAAAGCTTGGTCGCAAATGGCTCTTCCAAATGGACAATGAGCCAAGGCATACTTTCAAAGTTGTGGCAAAATGGCTTAAGGACAACAAAGTCAAGGTATTGGAGTGGCCATCACAAAGTCAATCCAATCAAAAATTTGTGGGCAGAACTGAAAAAGCATGTGCGAGCAAGGAGGCCTACAAACCTGACTAAGTTCTGTCAAGAGGAATGGGCCAAAATTCCAGCAACTTATTGTGAGAAGCTTGTGGAAGGCTACCTGAAATGTCTGACCCAAGTTAAACAATTTAACGGCAATGCTACCAATGTAAACTTCTGACCCACTGGAAATGTGATGAAATAAATAAAAGCTGAAATAAATCATTCTCTCTACTATTATTCTGACATTTCACATTCTTAAAATAAAGTTGTGATCATAACTGACCTAAGACAGGGAATGTTTACTAGGATTAAATTTCAGGAATTGTGAAAAACTGAGTTTAAATGGATTTGGCTAAGGTGTATGTAAACTTTCGACTTCAACTGTATAATATGATTATACATTTCATCAATAAGTTTGCGTCAATACAAACTTTGTCGCTACTAATTATACTTGCCCATTGCTTTATCAGTACATCAGGAAAAGCAAACAGCCTAGCAGTACAAACATTTGGCATTTACTAATACAAACATTTCACTCACAATGATTTCAAGTGGCAAGCTTGAATTTTCTGGGCCTTTCCCTGCGGTGATTCACCAGCATAAGATGTAATGCTGTTACTCTCGAGTACATACACTACTCACAAAAAGTTAGGGATATTCGGCTTTCGGGTGAAATTTCAGGATGAACCTAAAATGCACTATAACCTTTACAGGTGAAATAAATTTGACCTTCTCTAAACTTTTGAATGCACATGTCCAACTATTCAATGTTTCAGTACTTTTTGCACAACTTGCTGTTCTCTAACAAGGAGCTGAACGGCAAAATTCACAACAGGTGTTTGATCCATGAATCGACCAATAAATTTCCTGGTTCAATTAGAATTGGTATTTAAACAGTCCTCTTCATCATGCTGTTCACATTTTGACATCATGAGACCAAGACGACACCTAACAATTGATCAACAGTACCTCGCCATTGCGAGGCTTCAAACAGGATGTTCCCAGAGGGAAGTGGCCACTGAGCTTAGAGTGTCACAGAGTGTCATCAGCAGGTTGCAACAGAGATACAGAGAGACTGGAAGAGTCACAGAAAGGCATAGAAGTGGACGTCCTTTGGCCACATCCCACACTGATGACCGCTTCATTGTGAACAGTGCCCTGCGGAACCGGATGATGAATGCCACTCAACTCCAGGCACATTTAAGGGAGGTGAGAGGCACCCAAGTGTCACGTCAGACCATTCGAAACCGTTTACATCAGCGTGGTCTGCGTGCTAGACGACCTGCAAGGGTACCTGACCACACCACCAGGCACAGGCGTCATCGTCTTGCATGGGCCAGGGAGCATTTACGCTGGACGAGGGACCAGTGGGCCTCAGTGCTGTTCTCTGATGAAAGTCGATTCACGTTGAGCAGAAATGATGGCCGCCAACGATGTTGGAGACGTCAAGGAGAGCGCTATGCATCAGCCACTGTTGTCACCAGACGACCCTTTGGTGGTGGCGGTGTTACAGTGTGGGCAGGTGTGTCTAGTCAATACAGAACTGCCCTACACTTTGTGAATGGTACAGTGACAAGCCCATACTACCTGAATAACATCATTAATCCAGTCATTGTGCCCCTGCATGAACAACACAGGCCTAATTTCATCTTCATGGACGACAATGCTCCAGCTCATCGAGGTCGCATCATTAGGGAAAGGCTGCTGGAGACTGGGGTACCTCAAATGGAGTGGCCTGCACTTTCTCCAGACCTGAATCCCATAGAAAACCTATGGGATCAGCTGACTCACCGTGTAGAGGCTCGTAACTCTGTACCACAGAACCTCAATGACCTGAGGGCCGCCCTTCAAGAAGAGTGGGATGCCATGCCTCAGCAGACAATAAGTCGACTTGTGAACAGCATGAGACGTCGTTGTCAAGCTGTAATTGATGCTCAAGGGCACATGACAAGTTATTGAGACATTGACATTTTTGTTGTGGTATACCCACCACTGTTGTTGGCTTTTGTTTCAATAAATTGTTTGAGATGAGGAAATCACCATTGCATGCTTCTACTTAAATGCCCTACTTTCATGATACGTATAATATCACTGTAGCGTGAACTTACATTTTCCATAAATTTCACCCGAAAGCCAAATATCCCTAACTTTTTGTGAGTAGTGTATGTTTGTGCAGCTGAGATGGGCCATTTAAAGAGACTACTTCTGCCTTTTTAAATTCCCTGCTTCCCTTCGAATCCCCATCCATAAGGTGAAAACATCACTCCTTCACTGGGTCACACTTTAAACATATCTACAGTTGTTCATGCATGATTTTATTTCAGTATAGGCCTATAACTGTGTCAAACCCATTTGCAAGCTTGTGATCTCAGGGCCACTTCCTGTTTTAAACCGTGGTAGTGAGAAATTCAGCCGGCTTAGTGCCCTAAATGTCTGGTTGAAAAAATGGTGCGCTTTTTCAGTGTTTGGTATGGGGTGCCAAATGTAAAGTAAAACACAACACGTTTTTCCTGTGTTTTTTTCTCAGATTTAGCATAAATGTGGCATTTTCCTAAGATTTATGCTAAATGTGAGTTTTTTTTCCAAGATTTTACAGACATGCTAAATAAACCTTTTAGTTGAGATTTAATTGATAAATCTCAAATAAGCATTTCCTAAATATATAACTTAAATGTTAAATCTGAGTTTTCAGAAATAAATATTTAAAAAAATTAATATTTATTTATATCTTAAATCTTGCGTTGTAAAATAAATATTTATTTATATCTTAAATCTTGCGTTGTAAAATAAATATTTATTTATATCTTAAATCTTGCGTTGTAAAATAAATATTTATTTATATCTTAAATCTTGCATTGTAAAATAAATATTTATTTATATCTTAAATCTTACGTTGTAAAATAAATATTTATTTATATCTTAAATCTTGCGTTGTAAAATAAATATTTATTTATATCTTAAATCTTGCGTTTTTATAAAACCAAGATTTAACATTTAAATAAATATTTATTTATATCTTAAATCTTGCGTTGTAAAATAAATATTTATTTATATCTTAAATCTTGCGTTTTTATAAAAACCAAGATTTAACATTTAAATAAATATTTATTTATATCTTAAATCTTGCGTTCTAAAATAAATATTTATTTATATCTTAAATCTTGCGTTTTTATAAAAACCAAGATTTAACATTTAAATAAATATTTATTTATATCTTAAATCTTGCGTTCTAAAATAAATATTTAGAAAAAAATAAATATTTATTTATATCTTAAATCTTGCGTTTGTAAATTCAACATTTAGCTAAATCTAAATCTTTAGTTTAAATCTTTTGAAAGATATACTAATTAACCCCGCCCCTTGGTGGCTGGTATCCAATGGAGGGAGGAGGGGAAATAGCTGACTTTACTGATGGGGGTAATTGAGGGTCTTCTAACGAAGTGTGAAACTTGACGTTCATTTCTATATTAATTCCTGTTTGACACACATTATTTACATAACCTACACACAGATAGCATCTGTTATAATCATGTATGATGTCCAGAGAACTAACTAGATAGCATAGGCTACATTTTGGGCATATTGGCGTTTCCTTGACTGATTTCTTATGGTGAAGTTGAATATTGACAGCCAGCCAAGCCAAACAACAAACTCGCAGCTTGATTCAATAGATGGTTAGTGACCTAGCTAACCTGTCTGTCGGTAATGTCATAAAATAGCAGGATTCTTGAAACAAACTCGAAACATTAAAACTACCGTTTGCACTTAGGTCGATAGCTAACGTTACTTGAGATAGGAAGCGAATTGACGTTGACAAACTGCATGGGGGCCAGCAGTCTGACACGACTGGTTAATATAGTCGCGAGTGTCTGGCTAGGAAGGGGTTCGCCTACTAATGTTATTACACATTGATATGGTTACAATTGCCTAGAAATACAGACAATACTTCTGCAAACCTTGCGTCTCCGTCAAGCTAATACGGGACTCGGTTTGTTCCGTATTTTATCTTCTACTGAAGTTTCTCAACAGGGGCACCAGAGGGCACTGGTGGACTTTAAGAGATGCTCATGCTGGGAGACAAAAACGAAAGGTCGAGAGGTGGGCTATCGTGTTATAGAATTCATAGAATTTTTATTTTGAAAAACTGTACAGTCCATGTGTGTCAAATGGTGTAGGCACCGTGTGCCTCAGTAGGTCACTATAGCTGAAATCGCAGAACTTTCATAAACATTCTATTGTCGCGCTACATATACACTGGTCGTTGTCGTTCGCAAAAAGTATAAAGGCATTCCAGCGACAGTTTACACAGGGGACAATGGAGGAAGAAGCAGCTTTAATAGGCTAGCCTACATCTCATTATGACTTCTGCTTTACCCCTTTTTTGTCGGAGGCCTCTGAAATCAAGTTTATAAATATCCATTTCGAGGGCACCGTATATTGTTTGGAATGTCATTCACTGCATCTTTCATACACTTGTAGGATGTGGGTTTTGAACGAGGTAGCAAATAAAACGTTTGTAATTAAACCTCAACATTACATTACAGTCATTCAGCAGACGCTTTTATCCAAAGCGACATGCAATAAGTGCATACAGAAACGTCACTACAGAACAGATAAGACATTTTCCCCCACTCCAAAAGTGACGTGGTTTATGTAAATTTATCTGAAACGCAAAGAAAATGTTGTTATTGTTAAATTTTTTTGGAATACCCAATAAAAGATCATTTTTTCTCCACTAGAAGCACGGCCTGTGGGAGGCGAGGAACATCAAAGTCTACCAAAAAAAACAACAATAGACCTGTGGGGGAAAATGTCTGCTGGCCCCCATGCAGTTTGTCAACGTCAATTCGCTTCCTATCTCAAGTAACGTTAGCTATCGACCTAAGTGCAAACGGTAGTTTTAATGTTTCGAGTTTGTTTCAAGAATCCTGCTATTTTATGACATTACCGACAGACAGGTTAGCTAGGTCACTAACCATCTATTGAATCAAGCTGCGAGTTTGTTGTTTGGCTTGGCTGGCTGTCAATATTCAACTTCACTATAAGAAATCAGTCAAGGAAACGCCAATATGCCCAAAATGTAGCCTATGCTATCTAGTTAGTTCTCTGGACATCATACATGATTATAACAGATGCTATCTGGAATTAATATAGAAATGAACGTCAAGTTTCACACTTCGTTAGAAGACCCTCAATTACCCCCATCAGTAAAGTCAGCTATTTCCCCTCCTCCCTCCATTGGATACCAGTCACCAAGGGGCGGGGTTAATTAGTATATCTTTCAAAAGATTTAAACTA
This sequence comes from Synaphobranchus kaupii, assembly GCA_029718625.1. Classification (NCBI taxonomy): domain Eukaryota; kingdom Metazoa; phylum Chordata; class Actinopteri; order Anguilliformes; family Synaphobranchidae; genus Synaphobranchus; species Synaphobranchus kaupii. The sequence goes on along the minus strand of CM056377.1, from coordinate 45,011,798 downwards.
AAGATTTAGATTTAGCTAAATGTTGAATTTACAAACGCAAGATTTAAGATATAAATAAATATTTATTTTTTTCTAAATATTTATTTTAGAACGCAAGATTTAAGATATAAATAAATATTTATTTAAATGTTAAATCTTGGTTTTTATAAAAACGCAAGATTTAAGATATAAATAAATATTTATTTTACAACGCAAGATTTAAGATATAAATAAATATTTATTTAAATGTTAAATCTTGGTTTTTATAAAAATGCAAGATTTAAGATATAAATAAATATTTATTTTACAACGCAAGATTTAAGATATAAATAAATATTTATTTTACAACGTAAGATTTAAGATATAAATAAATATTTATTTTACAACGCAAGATTTAAGATATAAATAAATATTTATTTTACAACGCAAGATTTAAGATATAAATAAATATTTATTTTACAACGCAAGATTTAAGATATAAATAAATATTTATTTTACAACGCAAGATTTAAGATATAAATAAATATTCATTTTTTTAAATATTTATTTTTGAAAACTCAGATTTAACATTTAAGTTATATATTTAGGAAATGCTTATTTGAGATTTATCAATTAAATCTGAAAATATCAACTAAAAGGTTTATTTAGCATGTCTGTAAAATCTTGGGGAAAAAACTCACATTTAGCATAAATCTTAGGAAAATGCCACATTTATGCTAAATCTGAGAAAAAAACACAGGAAAAACGTGTTGTGTTTTACTTTACATTTGGCACCCCATAGTTTGTCTAATGTTATTCTGAATATTAATTTAGAACTGGGATGTAAGACAGAATCATGGGTGGAATAAGTAGCCTAACATTAGTACACCATATCTTGTCTATCATAGCTAGCTACCGAGCTAACAAAATTAGGTCCCCGGGACATCCCCTGAACGTCTCGAAATGTCATCAGGACATCTCCTTGACGTCTTTTTGTAGGGTTTTCTAAATGTTACGTGGACGTCACAGAGAACGTTCCCAGGATGTTCTAGTAACATCCCCCAGACATTACATGACGTTATATTGTAACCAGTAACAGACGTTGCAGGAACGTCCCCGAATGTCCCATGAATGTTATGAGCACAATGTCATATCATAGCTGGATAGGGGTGTTGCTTGAACGTCCCAGAAAAATTCTAATTAAATGTCATATTGTAACCAAACAGTGACCTTCCTAGGACTTTAATAATGTCTTAGTAATGTTTTTACATTATTACATTATAGGCATTTAGCAGACGCTCTTATCCAGAGCGACTTACACAACTTCTTATTACATTTATCCATTTATACAGCTGGATATATACTGAAGCAATTCAGGTTAAGCACCTTGCTCAAGGGTACAACGGCAGTGTCCTACCTGGGAATCGAACCTGCAACCTTTCGGTTACAAGTCCAGTTCCTTAACCATTATACTACACTGCCGCTTTTAGGACATCCCTAGGGAACGTCACATCATAACTTTGAGAGGACTAAAATGGTATGTCCCTAGGACGTCCACTGTTTGCTGGGTAATACCATTGTAAAGTGAATGACATTTTCGTGAACATATTTGTATACAAATATTATTTATTTTCTAAAATACAACGTAATATTTAATTGTTATATTATTTAGATTCAAAGGGTAGCCTACCCGACTTCAGCCACCTTGTAATCTAACGTAGCTTGCTGCATAGCTTGAGGTAACGTAGCCCAAGTTACTTACATGTTCAACAGAAAACACTGACTCAGTGTCAATTTTCATTCCCTTGCTAAACTTCAGCTGTCGGCATTGAGGGAAAGAAAATCCTAGGTTGACTCAGCTTCTTGAACATGCCCTGCTGGCTTGTTGCTTTGCTGTACCTCCTCTTCTTCACCTATACCATTGCAGTAGCTAGCTGGCAATGGCAACAAAGGCCTGATCCCACACCACAGGCTCTGTAGCCACACCCACCCCTCCCCACACATAAAATCGCGCCACACCCAGAAACGTCCCGAACACATCTTAGAATAAATACCGACAGAAGTGCAAGGTTTCGGCAATTTTTTTTTTGTTAGATTGTTAGTGTATCATAGATATGACTGAGCATGGTTATTTTATAATATTTTAAAGTAAAAAATCCTGCATAGTACACCTTTAACTACTCCTTATTTTTCTACAGTCTATGGATCTGACCCACATCAAAAAACTTGCTGCTAGCTAAGATGTCAGAATCTTCCATACAGTATATGTGACGTTCCGTTCCCATCCAGTCCGTTTTCCCGGTTTTGTCATGTCCCTCCGTGTCTTGTTGGATTCCTTGTCCGTGTTTTCCCCTCTGCTTCAGGTTGGGCGTTTCCCCTCTGTTTGGCTCTCTTTGTGCCCACTTTAGTTTCCGCCTATCGCCTTCCCCTCTCGTTGTTTGCATTCCTCACCTGTCTAATTAGCAAGCACTCCCGGTTACTTTCCGCACCTGTGCCTTGTTGATTCCTATCTCACTCCCTTATTTAACCCACCTGCTGTCTCCCCTTCTTTGTCGGTTCATTACGTGTGTTTCCGTTCAGACCCTGTTACTGTTTGATAACTAACCTCACTCGTTGTTAATGCTTGTCGTTCTTGGTCTTTTATGTTCTGTTCGCTTGGTTGTGGGATTAGATCCCCTTACAGCGTTTAGATCTCTCGAACTACGGATTGGTAGTTAATCTCCCCTGTCGTTTCTGTTTTGCATGCAGCTAACCTGTCTTCCTTTAACCATCAGCTTACCCGACTTCCATTCATCCGTTGCAGTGTTCGTTTCCCCGTGTTTGTGTGTGTGTGTGTTGCGGTACCTCCACCTCCAGCTCGCGTAGGATCCGCGGTGGCATTATATCCTGGCTACCCTCCAGTTGTTCCTGTCCGGCCGTAGCAGCCTCCACGTTCTACGGTTACGGTTCCGGGAGCTCTGGAAATCAGCCAGCTCCAACCGGACCTACCTGAGCCACACCACACCACCCAGCTCTGCCGAGTTTCGCCGGCTACCTACCTGTCTAACTCTGTACCCCTGTGAGAACCTCCCGGTCCTTTCCCTACCTACTCCCAAATTAACCACCCTCTGCTTTCTGCCCAGTACCGGTGTAGTCGACCCGGTCCAGTTCCAGTCCAGCCGTAGTGAGTCGCTCACCTACCTCATTAAAGTCCAGTTCCGGTTTGGAACAGTGCCGTTCCAGGACCCGTTTCCAGAGTGGACCTCCCGGTCCAGTTCCAGTCCAGTCCAGGTGTGAACCTCACCTTCCAGTAAGGGTCCAGTTCCGGTTTGGAACAAGTCCGTTCCAGAACCCGTTTCCCGAGTGGACCTCCCGGTCCAGTTCCAGTCCAGTCCAGGTGTGAGGTTCACCTTTCCAATAAAGTCCAGTTCCGGTTTGGAACAAACCCGTTCCAGAACCCGTTTCCAGAGTGGACCTCCCGGTCCAGTTCCAGTTCAGTCCAGGTGTGAGTCGTGCACCTTCCAGTACAGTCCAGTTCCGGTTTGGAACAATCCGTTCCAGAACCCGATTCCTGAGTGGACCTCCCGGTCCAGTTCCATTCCAGTCCAGGTGTTACCTACACCACCTATCCAGTCCAGTTCCGGCTTGGAACCCGTTCCGGAGTCCCAAGTCCAGCTCCGGCTTGGAGCAGTCCGTTCCGGGCTTCCTGACATTACCCTGTGTAATATTTTGTGCTTGTCTTTCCTGTACAGTTTTGGGACTACCCCAAAACTTAATTTAATAAAACCCCTTTCTTGAATCTGCCTCCCAGTCGTGCATTTAGGTCCTAACCTTCCCCAGGATCGTAACAGTATATCACTTACATAATACCACAGAATGCCTAATGTATTTATATACGTAAAAAAGTGTGTGTGTTTTTACATAACAACAGCCGCGAGTGAGATAGGTAGTGCTGTGGAAATGTTGACTGGACAGAAATTGAATAAGAGAATCTCTTCAGGGTTCTTCAGAAAACAGTTGTAGCATCATAACCAGGTAGGATATTTGGTTCCTTATACTGTTTACATCAGTTTTTTTAGAACAATGATGTGCTTTGTCCCCCTTGATATTCGGCTTGAAATATGCAATTTAAGAATTATGGTAAGACTTTGGATCTCAATACCTCAGCACAGTAAATAATTCATATGGTACGAAGGTCCCCTGTTGGTGGTTTGAACCTGTAATTAGGTTAGGTAATTTGGGGTAAAATGACCTAAAATTATCCATTGCACTTGTTCGTGTGATGTACACGGTTTGCCGTTATAATTTACTTCAGTATATGTTGTGTTGAAGGATATGAGACAATACAGATGTTCAGTTAAACACTTGTGGTTGAAATGGTGTGAGCATGTACAGGATGCAGGATGGTACAATAGTGTTGTAGCCACATGCATGTGAATTGTCTCGCAAGCAATGCCATCTGATAAAATAAAGCAGTTACAGAATAGCTGCACCACATGTATGGATATACTGGAGCGACAAGCATAAAAACCTCAGATAAACTACCTCAGATAAACTTCCACTGTTAATGTCTTTCAACCAAAAAAAAAAGGAATTGTTCTCTTGCTGAAGGTTAACTGTTGGCTATTTGCTGATTAAGAACAGATTATCTGGAGACAGAACTGAACAGAAGTTGCTACTATGTTGATGATGACAGCTATACCTCCCAGAGCAAGCATGTATACTCTTGAAATGTGCTTTCCTCTGTTTTCTATACAGTGATATACACTGCCTGGCCAAAAAAAAAGTCGCACACTCCAATATTTCGTTGGACCGCCTTTAGCTTTGATTACGGCACGCATTCGTCGTGGCATTGTTTCGACAACCTAATGCAACGTCATAACATTTATTTCCGTCCAGAGTTGCATTCATTTTTGGCCGAGATCTTGTATTGATGACAGGAGAGTCTAACCACTCCGTAAAGTCTTCTCCAGCACATCCCAAAGACTTTCAGTGGGGTTAAGGTCAGGACTCTGGTGGCCAATTCATGTGTGAAAATGATTCCTCATGCTCCCTGAACCACTCTCACAATTTGAGCCTGATGAATCTTGGCATTGTCGTCCTGGAATATGCCCATTTATGGGATAACCTGGTCATTCAGTACATTCAGGTACTCAGGTGACTTCATTTTATTGCTGCATAACGTTGCTGAGCCTAGACCTGACCAATTGAAGCAACCCCAGATCATAACACTGCCTCCAGAGGCTTGTACAGTGGGCACTATGCATGACGGGTGCAACGGCGACTTTTTTTTTGGCCAGGCAGTGTAGGTCTGGTACTATCAGTAGTGAATGAAATTTAATTTATGTACTGTACAAGACTAGTACTGTCAATTTCCACACAGTAAAATGCAGGCTGGGCCCTGTAGCTAAGATATCACATATTCCAGCCTTAGCTGTATGTCATCATCCGAATAGCAGTCTGCAGTGGTGGGACAAAATTTGTTTCTTCCTGCCAGGGGCAGTCTGGATTTGCCAGAGTTCCCTGAATTACTGCCATATTCGTTCCTCCCTAAAATGCACAAGGCTACCAGTTATGAGAGATAAACCTCTCCTGTGATAGGTAGTTGCTCTCCTGTAGTAATGTGCCACATGTAAAGTGGAAAATAGTTGTTTGTGGCTGAATGTATCAGAAGGTTGCCGCATTACAACATTCACGCAGCACCACATGCTCTATCTTCAAGGTGATCTTGAGGTGGGTTATATTTTTAAAGCATGTGACCAAAGGGAGTTAAACTTGTGTTACAATTGATTTCCTCACAGGGGCTCCATAGGCACTATATCAGCAAAATCACCTGACTAGTTATACAGCTAGTGGTCAGTTGTGACCCTCATAAAAGCAATTTGTTTTCCTAACACATGGATGGGAAGGAAAGTAAACATAGATGTAATATACAGCCAAAGAAAATTCTGAGCGATTGAGTGCACCAGTATCCACCTGGTACTCCGCTCACAGATGGAATCAGTATATCCTGCACGGCTTGCAGTATATCCCTGCATGCACAAAAAACAACAATTAGTCAACATTTACAAAAGAAAGACTATAAAATGTAAAACTAATAACACAAAACTAATAACACAACCAATGATTGGTGCAAAAGAAATGCCATGTTGGTCATGTTATTGGTTTAAGGTTTTGCACATGATAAAGGTATTAGTAAATCAGGACTAATCAGAATTAGTGTTTTGTAATGCATTTTGTCTGTTGTAGTAATCTTATGAATGCACTACAGCAGCTGGACTTGAATAACAGTACTTTTTTGGTTTTATCAGTATAGTGTATTTGGCTTTGTGGTACAATGGGATAATTTTGAGTTAGCTTTTGTCACAAAGACCTGCTGATAACCACACAGAGATTTATAATTTCTTGTTACCTTCTAGTTTCTAACAATGTCTTGTATAACGTGGTGTAGTTAGTATGTCAGTTTAAATAGCGGTGAGATAGTTAAGTAGCATTATCAGCAGTGGTCGATTTGGAAAAATTGTCTGATAGTAGATGGGTACATTGTAAAAAACCCCAACTACATTTATACTTGATTATGGCAAAGTCTACCCGTGACATACAGTTCATACAAAAACTAAATAAAGATTTTTTTCTTTTATAAAACCTCTGTAATTACATTTAGCTTATTATTTATTATATGGTATCATCATATCTGGATTATAAATAATTTGATTAAGCATTATATTTTGGTACTTTATTTGTCATCACTACACTCATGATATAATGACTAAGAAAGCTGTATTTTTATTAATTTTATTTTATGTTTAGTAACTTTATTTATGCAATTTATTTTACAGGGACAATTCATATTGATCAACATTGAATTTTTCACATTGGTGTAAATATGAGGAGGGCTAATTTACATCTGTAGTCTCAGGGCAGGTTAAAACAGGAACTACTAACTAATGTTACCATGTGCTAGCTAGCTAGCTGTAAAGACGATGAAAAATATGAACTTATGTGAAAAAGAAGTAAATGAAAAGCATTGCCTGCATACTGTATGCCAGTTTACTGCATTTTATCACTTAGCCTCATCCTTAAAAGTGATGAGATGCTGTATGAACCAACATGAGGTGCAGTTACGTATTTGAACTATTTGGACAGTTATCTTCAGTCAGTTATGGCTAGGTATGTTACTATGATGATGACACTGCACTTTCATGGCATGAAGACGAAGGCTTCATCTTCACCATGGACTTTTTTTATTGATTAAAATGTTTTTAAATATGTATTTACTATAATTGTTTGTCCTATAATTGTCAGGTCTACCTTGAACTGCTAATTGTCTGTCAGGATCTGTCACTGCTTAAAGCAAATTGTACACCTGCTGGTAATTGTAATTAACATGGGTCCAAACATGATAATATAAGAGGGGCAGGCCTGACAGGGTGGCCATTTTGTAAGAAGCAGGGTTGTGATTACTACAAATCTAGGATTTCACTTTCACTGTATTTTTAAAAGTACATACCTGTTTTGTAATATTCCATATCTGATGCCTTTAAATAGCTTGGTGAGGAAAAGCAATGGGCAGCTTTGTAACAATCGTGTATTGCGCAAGAGTCTACTTGTGACGCTCTCCTTCCCGTCCCCTTTGTGTCCCGTGTTTTACCTGTTTCCTCACGTGTCGTGTTGTTTTTGTATTCCTGTTTGTTTCCCCTCGTGCTGCAGGCTGGGTGTGGTTTTTCCCTTTCGTGTCACTCTGTTCCCTTGCTCTGTGTCCGCCTATCTCTTTCCTTCTCTCCGCATGCATTCTTCACACTCTCTGCTCCACTCATGCATACATTCGCACGCTGCACATTATTGATAGCTATTAACTCTTGTATTTAGTCTCCCGGTGTTCTTTGTCCTGTGCCAAGTCTCGTTGTAGTAATACTCTGGTCTTGTCTCGTCTGATACTTTGTATCTAGCTCTGTCTTGCCTTGCTTAAATTAACTCTTGCTAAAGGCTGCATTAACTCGCCGCTTATGCAGTCTTGCCTTGCTGTCAATTAACTCTTGTCTGCTTTCCAAGTCTACCAGTCTGCAGCTGTTCGTGCCTATCCTGTCTGTGCTCCAAGTCTACCAATCTGCAGCTGTTTGTGCCCACTCCACGCTGCCCCGTCTCCCGCTCATCGCTCCTCCTCTGCTGCACCTGCCCGGATTCCTGCCACCATCCAGTCCCTGGCCTCTCCCTCTCCCGCTCTCCCGCTGCTGATCCCGGTTCCTGTTTGTCTGTCTAAACTCTCCCTATGCTTCAGGAGTTCTGGTCGAAGCAATAAATTATTGGATTATTGGAATCCCTTGTGTGTGAGTCGTGCATTTGAGTCCAGTCCCTGCTCGGAGTCGTAACACTACTGTGCTAATGATCCAATTCTATCATTGGTCAGTGGTGGCCAGAGTAACAAACGTCACCCTTCCTCATCACCTTTTCTGCTCACACACAGCTCAGCTTCTGTGCTAGCTTAGCAGCAAATTTAGAGGTTGAACGGAATAATGAATTAGCCCTGAATCGATTGGCAAGTGACCGCACAGTTTTAGTTGTCCAACACCTGGTTTTATTTGCCTCAGGCAGGCATTATTGTTGAACCATACTCAATAGTCAATGTGTCGTACCGATACTATGAATAATTTTTTCATGTAGTTTTCCTGGCTTTAAATAGATTACAAGGATTTGTATTGGAAGCAGAGGGCCTTAGAGTGTTCCAGACCAAGCTTCAAATACTGGAGAAAATTGCAATATGCTGTAGTAAGCTTTACAACTGAACCAGCTTGTTCATAACACCATTGCCATAACAATGTTGAAGTACCAGCTGCATTTGTGTATGTGAAGTTTTAGCATGAGCTGTTGTACAAGAAACACTGTTTGAACTTAACCATGGCTCGCTGTGTCAAACAATAGCATAAATGTAATTTTTCACTCTAATCTGCTGCTGGAAAGTAGTTACAAATGACAAGCCAGAGGAAAGGTGGCTAATAATGGAAACACTAAAAACCTTTTCCCCAATTGCTTGTACTCCTAATAGACAATGGTGGCTACAGTTAACTGCTGGTATTTGTGTATGATAATGTCTCTGGGACAAATCTTTTTTTAAATGTTTTTTTTTAACATACATTTTGTACAAAATCCATTATACAATACAATACATCAATGCAATACTGAACCTCATTTAAGTACAGTGTGGAGTAGTGGCAAGTGCAATGTCCCCCAATACTGAGTCTGGGCTTTATTTGCTGTGTAGTTGTGCAGACACAGTGCCTCAGAGTGTTTTATAAGGGAATGTTGACTAGTACAATGCAGGAGGTTGCTTTAGTTATTCAGGCAGGGTCACAATGTTATGATAACGTTACTGAGGCTAAACTTCTGAACTGCTCTAGAAAATGTTTTATCTGAAATTAATCTAGAGCACTGATGCAAATGTAATACTCTATAGTGATAATCAAAAACTGTTTACAAAACAATGTCAGAATGTAATACTGTGCCAATTTATGCAGCCTGAATGCAAACATTTTGTATGCACTCAGTAATTGGGACCATTGTTCCATATGCCAGACCAGTAAGGACCCAGGCATTTTGTTGTTGTCCAAGAAGGGGTTGTCTTGCCATGGCTACAGCCCATTGTAAAGGGAATCTGACACAATGGTAATCAGAACAGCAGTATAATCTCCACAAGACTGAAAATGTTTGATCATATTCCATCTGTGGACAAAGAAAGTTGGTTTGTGCTGGTACAGTTTGATGCACGAATGAGCGCTATGGGAGAGTTTGTGTGAAGGGCTGTTTTCGTGAGTGAATGCAGCTCAGCTTGAATGCAAAGATTTTAAGATGACCCAGAAGAAAGAAAATGAGGTAGTGTCCAGTTGTGTTATAAAACCTGTTGAGTTACCACTGGGGGATTTACATATGTGAAATGAATATAAATGTATTACCCACAATTGCATTTCAGAATAAATTGAAAATCATATTTTTGGAATTGTATGTACTGCTGAAATGGTACATGTCCAGTTTACAGCAGTGTGAATATCTCAAGTATGGTTTTATGGGAACCAAATGTCCTTACTCAGACTTATTGTAAGTGTCCCTACACTAGTGTGACATTAATATGCCTTTGGGTGGAAGGCAGGTATTGTAGTACATGTGATCTACAGCACGTTGTGATGTCTAAGTATAATTTGGGATTCATTTTGATGGCATGTAATTTCTACCAATGACGCAATTCATCTAACACATTGAAATACCCACATGGCAACTGAAGTCAATTATAAATGGGGTTTCTAGGAATGTAAGTATCTTTTATGAAATATTGTGTGTCAAAGTTCACATATGTTCCATCTCTACTTTATTCAAATTAATCTAATTGCTCAGATAAAAGGGAATAGGGACTTCTCTTTCAAATAGTCTTTCAGCTTTAGACAGAGCTGTTTTCCCATAAGACGTGAATTCCCAGGAGTCATGTCAAAATAGTTAACTTTTTTCTTCAAATAGATTTTATGTAATATGTCCATGCCATGTGCTGTAGCTATTAAATCACTGATACTGCATGGAATGTCAAATCGAATTATGAGCAGCCTCCTTACTCCTTATTGATCCGTGCTCATCTATGACACATTTCAGCACGTTCTTCACATTTCATTCAATGCTACCTTTATAGACATGTATTATAAATCTTCAAACTCTAGAAATATTTGTGGCATCCATTTAGATCTTATTTAAAAGTCAAGGAATCCACTTATCAATGTCTCATCCTTGCAAGCTATATTAGTGCAAACTGCTCATAAACATGCATGAGGATATCAAAACAATAGTCTGGGATTGTTAAGAATTTGAAGGGTCGAGAGGGATGTGGAAACTTCCCACATTAGACAGTAGTCTTTTGGTTGCGCTTCAGTGCCTCTACCCTGACACTCGGAAGAAACAACCCCAAATTATTGTTTTTCCTCTGGTATGTTTTATCATCATGACAACATGTTTTATATTGTGTCACTCAATATATAAGCCTGACTGGATAGAAAAATAACCCAAGAACAAAGCCTGAATTGCAATTTCGTACATGCGGGCTCTTTTCGTAATTGTACTAGAAGCTCTGCGTTGATACATTAATTCTATCCATAATTTATTTGTTTATCTTTCCCACAGATTTTCTTAGCTCACTTCCAAAGGAAGCACATTAGAATAGAATAATTGACTAATTGGACAAATTAGTTAATGAAGACATAGATCCTGATTCATTACCTGCTTTATTTTCTCATTCAAAAATCCATTTAGAGGTTTAGCAGAGGTAGATATCTGCTGCTACCTGTACCTTGTCAAAAAAATCATCTCAGCCATTCAGAATCTCAATAAAAAAATATTTGTGTGTTCTATTCAGTTCAGTTTGTTATGTTTATTTCAGTGTCTTCCTTAAGAATGTGTTTATTTATTGTTATATGGGTTGTCATTTCTATTGCAAAATGGTAAAAGGCAAAGGTGGCCACTAATTATAACTTTGATGAGATTCTGGTCATTAATCGAGTCTCCTTATGATAGTTTACCACAGAAAATGGTGAAATGTGATAGATGGACTAGACATGCCCAACTCTATAAAGTAGAAATATAATACGTAAGAGTGCTGAAAGCCAGTTGAATACAATATAAAAAGAATGAAGATGGCAAGAATTTACAACATGTCTGTAGAATACTGCACTATAAATCAAATAAGTTATATTTTTCCGGAATGCTGGCTTCATTCTTTTTATTTCCGACATCAACCACAAGCAGATTTTTCTGTATGCTGACTTTTAACAAAAATGAATAAAAGAAAAACTTAATTATTGTGAATAAGAATAACATTTTCTTCATTTAACTGTGGGCCATCAAAATTATCAGCAAAAAAATATCAAGTAGATGTGATTCCACAGTCACATCCTAACCCACGCTTACACATATGTAATTTAATTGTGGTTTCTAATGAAGAATGAAGACGTGCTCTGTCTGGAGTGTAGGAATGCATGCAACAAGACGATTAAATGTGTGCTCAGAGGGAAGTATGCAAACTTCTGTTCCTGAAAGCTCTTTGGAACTTAAATGTGAATAAGTCACTCTATAAATGTTAACAATCAGTATCTAACTCAGAAGGTGCCAAGGGATTTTTTCTAAAAACCAGCGGTGGAAAATCCAGGTTTTTAAAGTAAAAGTCCTCCCGTTATATTGTTTGAATCACTTGGATTTGCTAATTAGCACAAATCTTCTGCCAGGAGGTACAACTAATTAGTGAATTCAGCTGGCTGAGGTCATGGGTCGAAGAAATGCATGGTGGGACTTTCTGACCCCAGGACTTTCCACCTCTGCTAAAAACCTGTCATGATCATCATAACAAATAGTTAAAACAGTGAATTATGAATGATTTATTCAGTGGCGGATTGGGGGGGGGGGCTGATTGGGCTGAAGCCAGGGGCCCCCAATAGTTAGGGGGCCCCCAAAATTAGTTAAGAGAAAAAACAACTGTTTGTGTGTAAAATAAATTTCATACCTAGATAGACCAGATGAGGAGGGAGGGATACCGACTGTCAGCAATGCGGTGTGTGTGGGATGACTAGACCTTGTACTGAGATTGTTTTTGATGCTACAGTGTGCAAAAGTTTGCCTGAATGCCTGAAAATCGACATGTAGGGAGAACCAGGATGAAAGAAACACTTTTTACATTCATCCGGTTTACTCGAAAGTCAGTAGAGATAGAGAGGCCATATTTTCTGACAAACAACCTGTCAGTGTCCCTCACTAATAGCAACTGGAACTTTGTTTCCAGCATAAACGAGTCGGATATAAATTGGCCGCAAACCTGATGAGTTCACACGGCAGGGACGAAAGATACACTGAATCTGTCATGGTTTATGACCCTTTTTCCCTTGCGGTCGTGTTTCTCGGTCGCCACAAGTGGGCACTGCTTCGTTGGTGGAGTTTTGGCTCCTTTCCTTCTTCTCGCGAAGAAGTTCTCATCAACGTTGCACAGCTGCACATGGTTGCCGGTGAGCTATTTAAGCCCATGTTCCTTTTGTTCTGGGCTTCGATATTGATTGTTTGTTGTTTGTGCTGTATGGCATTATTTGTGCTGTTTTGTGTGCGGTTTATTTTTGCCCTTTTAAAGTTTTAGTCGTATGATTGATCTAGTGTTTTTAAGGAGACCATTTTGCTCTGTTGTGCTTTTATTGGAGTTTTGCGGTACTGGCCTTTGTGCTTTGAGCTTCAGGTTGAATTCCTGTTTTGTGTGCTCATTTCAGTTGCCGCTTTCTGGTCTGTCCTTTGTTTGTCGTTTTTGCCTAGATCATTTGCCATTTTCTGTCTCTTTCTCCTCTCTCTATCTGCTGTCTTTCGTGATAGCAAGAGGAGTTTGTTTATTAAGAGACAGGGTGTTTTATCATACTGACTTTAGGGCTCTATTTATTCTTAGAGGCAGGGCTAGTATTTTCTATTGAGCTTGCGTTAGTCAGATAACCGATAATTTCCGGTGCAGCTGTCCTCTCGCCCCTGTGTGCCTTTATCCGTGTATGGAGTTTGGCGATTTTGTTAGGAACTTTAGTTCTGTTTCGTCTGTCGATGCATGTCTTGTACCTTTATGTAGTGTTTTTAAGGAGACCATTTTGCTCTGTTGTGCTTTTATTGGAGTTTTGCGGTACTGGCCTTTGTGCTTTGAGCTTCAGGTTGAATTCCTGTTTTGTGTGCTCATTTCAGTTGCCGCTTTCTGGTCTGTCCTTTGTTTGTCGTTTTTGCCTAGATCGTTTGCCATTTTCTGTCTCTTTCTCCTCTCTCTATCTGCTGTCTTTCGTGATAGCAAGAGGAGTTTGTTTATTAAGAGACAGGGTGTTTTATCATACTGACTTTAGGGCTCTATTTATTCTTAGAGGCAGGGCTAGTATTTTCTATTGAGCTTGCGTTAGTCAGATAACCGATAATTTCCGGTGCAGCTGTCCTCTCGCCCCTGTGTGCCTTTATCCGTGTATGGAGTTTGGCGATTTTGTTAGGAACTTTAGTTCTGTTTCGTCTGTCGATGCATGTCTTGTACCTTTATCCTTATATGGAGTTTGACGATTCTGTTTGGAACTGTTGTTCTGTTTCGTCTGTCGGTGCATGTCTTCCTGTGGGGACGATTGGGCGATCTTGTGGACATGTTTGCGTGTGACTGCGAGCCTCATTATAGCCTTGGAACTTTAATTATTGGTTCCCTCGCCTCGTTACATTTCCCTTTACTGAGAGGCTAGGGCGTATGTTTTCTATTTAAACTAGTCATTCTGCTAGTAAAGTTATGGGACTGCGGTGCTCCGTCGGCTCTCCTGTAAAATGTTTCTCCCTCCTGGGAGATCGGGAGTTTACCCCTTTATGCATGTGACTGCGAGCTTATGAAACTAGCCACGGAACATTAACTCTGTTCCTTCGCCTTCTCGTTACATTCCTCTTTACCAAGAGGCAGGGCTTTTATTCTCTATACTCGTGTTAGACAGTTAGCCGATAATTCCGGTGCAGCTGTCCTTTCGTCCCTGTGTACCTTTTATCCTGATATGGAGTTTGACGATTTTGTTCGGAACTGTAGTTCTGTTTCGTCTGTCGGTGCATGTCTTCCTGTGGGGAAGATTGGGCGATGTTGTGGACATGTTTGCGTTTGACTACTAGTCTCTGAGAGTAGCCTTGGAACGTTAGATCCCGTTCTTTTCGCCTCCTGGTAATTCTAATTCGCATTAGTTTTCAGTGTTTGTTTGTTGTGTGTTTTGTTTGTGCCATTATGCTACTCGCCTGTTCTTATGCGTCTCGTTACCAAGACAGGGCGTTTGTTATTTCCGGCTCGTTCTCTAGTCACTTAGCTTGTAGAAGTTTGAGAGCCTAGTGCTTTGTTCTATTCGCTTGGCTTGGTTTTCTTAGTGAAAGACCTGGCGTTTGCGCTTCTACTTATTGGTGTGTCACAGTGAGCCGGTTAGTAGCTTTGGTACGTGTTCCCTGTCTTGTCTCCTCCCTTATCTGCGGGGTTTCCCACCTTAGTGGCCTAAGGGCTTAAAGAATCCCCTTGCTGCGTTTGGCTCCTCCTACCTCACACGTCACGCCCCATTACAGAATTGGGACGAAAGAAGCACCTGACGAAAAAGTGTGCTTTAACGGACGGTCTTATCTATGTCTTGTTGTTTTTTATGCTCATTCCTTTCAACAAATGTACTGTCAGCCAAAATGCTATGTTAGTGATGAGTCAACGAATAATGCTATAAGTTTAAAATCCATGAAAATCAACCATGCGTCAAGAGCATAATGTTGCATAATTGATAGAATTTTGCCTCACAATGTTAAATGGTCTATATATCTGTAGACATCAATATATTGTAATGTATATATCATATCTATTGTGTCTATGTATTCTTTATTGTAATTAATTGTTAAACACTGCCATGAATTACTTTTTAATTCAAATCAATAACTGGTTGAAATAGGCTTATAATGGGACATTATTTAGGCTAAATCACTTAAAATAAGAACTGTGTTCCAAATACAAAAAACTGACCCTGGTATTTTGTTAGGGAGGTGTCTCTCTACCATTTATGATATTTGTTGCTATCTATTTATGATAAGCCTAATCCAAAAATGAATGGAGAAAATATTTAGAACCATTGGGTGTGCTTTTTGACGTCAGGGTACTTTAGGACTTAGTCCAAAAAATGTCAGCTGCTTTCAGCATGCTACTTACGGAGACTGCTCTACAAATTACACCAAAAGAATACATTGTAAGCTGCTGCAGGGCAAAATAAATACTGAGCGGGGCGAAAGAAACAAAGTGTTTTTTTCGTCCCGCTCGTCTCTTGGTTGCATTGAACTTGCCTAGCAGCTAGTTCACGCAAGCATGACACTTGAAACCTATGCTGTCCTTTAGTCAACAGTTGAAAAGAATAAAAAATGAAGTTAGAAATTACATGGAAATTATATTATCATGGACATTGGCTGTTTTGACCATGTTGGTCTTTAAGCCCTAGACTCTGAGCCGACCAGAGGAGGATGGGTTCCCCCATTGAGTCTGGTTCCTTCCAAGGTTTCTTCCTAGTTACACCAGGGAGTTTTTCCTTGCCACTGTTGCCTTTGGCTTGCTCTTTTGGGGGGTTTAGGCTGGGTTTTGCTGTGAAGTGCATTGTGACAACTTGTTGTGAAATGCGCTATATAAATAAATATTGATTGATTGATTGATGGGACAACAGAGACTCTGTCTGCTCTCTCATGAGTATTGAAAATTAAATTGTAAACTCACTGAGCTTCACTGACTTGATTGATGACTTTGCCATGAGAAAAGTTACCATGTAAATGTACAATGTAATAATAATAAGTATGTGGTTGAAATTCAATATAATTACAATTCAATTCAATAGAATTTCTTGTTTACTTACACTAGTAATCATTTTGATGGAAGGGCCCCTTTTTGAATTACAGCCATGCAACCTTAATCCGGCTCTGGATTTATTTATATAAGTTGATCTGTTTTAGTCATTGCCGGCTATAGAGGAAGCCTATCACAACGTATAGCATACCTCTGTAGTTTTACTACTGAGTGTAGAGTATTCTGGGGGCAATTGTAACAGGGTCAATTGTAACACAATTTTTTGTTACAATTGCCCCCAACCCTGAACACATGAAACTAGCTAGCTTGCTGGATAGAATCTCAGCTCTAGCAGATTGGTGCAGTTTTATGGTGTTGCAATTGCCCCCTGTTACAATTGCCCCCAGAATACTCTACATGATTCAGACCTATCCGACTCTTCTGACATATTCTTCATATTCATTCGAATAAGTATTGAGCGAAGAAGGGCAGGCATACCTGCATAGGTGTTTAAGACCTGGGTTCAATCAACATTCGGTAAATAAACAATAAAAAGAAAATACATTTATCTGTCAAGTCAGATTGAATTCAGGCCACTGTCTTTCCAACACTGAGTGCATTAAGTAGTGCTCAGAGAGAGTGGCTCACTGAGAGCACTGAGCACAGTTCAACGTGATACAATATAATGTAATGTGTAGTTCAGAATGAGAAATGCACTTTTAATCAGTTACAGTATGCTTCACTTTCAGAAGTGCAGATCACAGTTGAGTCAGTGATCAGTGAACATTGAGCCACCAGGAATTTAGCTAGCCGTAATACATTGGAGCTGAAGGTGAAGGTGAAAGTGAAACTGTGTGTTTTGTGTGTTTCTTTGCCAGCTCAAATCACTATGGATTGGTACCACAGGGCAGTACCACAGGGTGTGTAGAGGAAGTGCAAATCCTGAGAGGTGGACTGGAATTCATTGGCCTGCATTCAATCAACATTTGTCGTTAACTTTGACTTGCAAGTAAATGCACCTTACCTGTTACACCTTACCTTCACAAAGTCAGTTTGGAAAGTTAGTTTTAGTGATTTCTGAACTAGCTGCTTGAACTGTGTTTGTAAAGGCAATGTGAAAGACAAATTAATCCCAACCATCCTCTGGAATATGCCCAAAATGTAGCAAACCTATTAAAATTGGCAGAATTTCTTTGATGTGTGAGCACCACATTGCCAACACAACATTATGGTTTAGTCACATGGGGTTGTTGAGTTATGAGAAGGGGTCTATGCTTAAAACTCAGCCAAAGTGGGATAAACAATGCTTTCCAGCAAAATGAATATATAATTAATATACAGTACAAATACATAATAGAAATAATACATCTAAAATCTGAACTTTAACTGAATAATAATTTAATATAATAATTTACTTTTATGATCAGTCTACACATTCTCACTCCCAACTCGTCAACATATGGACGCTTGGTCAGGACCCCTTGTCGTCACTTTTCAACGCACTGGATAGTCCAATAGACTTTCATGGAAGGTTGATGCTAGATTGGATAGCCCGAAGGGACCTGGGCGGGACCCTGGGACACGATCTTAATAGTTTGGGCATGAGCCCGAGTTACTCCTGTGAGGTTATGTTTAGGGGTTGGGAAAAGGTTGATGCTAGATTAACAACCAATCACAACAGAGCGTCCCTCCCAGGGTCCCGCCCAGGTCTCTCCGGGTTATCCAATCTAGCATCAACCTTTTCCAGGCTTTTCCCTATTTTTATTAAAAGTGGTCACATACTAAATGCTACTGTTATGTTATTGGCTTATGAGGACTTGGAGGCTTGGTACTGCAAGTCTAAGAGCTCTGTGGAGAGAAAACAAAGCAGACAGCAATAGTTTACTTCTATCCTCAATGAGACCCTTCCATTCCCCATTTAACACAAACTATTTGTTTTTATGGTGGCTTTAATGCCATCTGGAGCTCTAGTTATTTTTTAACTTGTTATTTTTTAATACTGAGGGGTGCAAGGGTCAGCACAGTGCAGACTTAGCTGTTCATGGTGTGCCTTTTTATATAATACATTTATTTGTGGCATGAAAAGATAATATGTGTTGCATAAAAATGTTACTAGTCTGGACTGGACTAGTCAGACATTCCATGCACTCCTGCCTTCCAGCAAATTCTTTACTCAGAGAAATATATTTATACTGGTTAACATGATTATAAATCTTACTTATGATTTATAGAAATCGTATCCCTCCAATATAAATAAACAGTCCTCACCTCTCAAATCTAAATCAAAACTTTACATTTTTTCTAGAATGACTGAAAACACAGCAAGGCAGCAAGTCAAATATGAATGTCTTATATTGTTAGATATAGTTTTTCATGTCCGACTTTGCTCGAATGCCAGATAAATCAATTGACCTTTAATCTAATCAATTAATGAGCCACTAAGGCATTGGTAATAATAATAATAATTGCTAGAAATAATTAATTCAGTAGAATGCAGACCTCCAAGGCACGCTAATCTCCCCTGACATGAATGTCCACAGAACATTTTGTGTTTTTGTGCACAACTAACAGGTCAGGAGATAAGGTCATTTAAAATTTGAATATTGAAAATTTGACCTGATGGTGGCGCTAGAGGAAAGGTCAGGGGGACACCAAAATCAATAGGTTTGGCAGTCCAGCCATTGCCTTTCCAGAAATGTCTGTCATGAACAGACAAACGGAAGGACGTCATTACATAACCTTCTTGGCGGAGATGATAATAAAAATAATAATAATATTAATAATAACAATAATTATTATTATATTCATAATTATAATGATTATTGTTATAAGAGATTAACCAGACCTGGATTTATGTTATTTTCATTATTAATCATTTATTTATTGCAGTTACTACTTTATTTGAAAAAGAGACAAATCAAGACATGATGTATGTTGCAAAAGTGCATTTTTTAGGGAGACTACTACAGCATTCTGAATATCCTGGAGAATCTTAACACATTTTAATTGACGAATTGTATAGTATTCATATTTTTTTCTACTGAACTCAATCATTATGTCAACTGTATTGCTAATATTTGTCTTGGCCAATGAGAAATTCTTTGTCACTCCTAAATCCTATGAGTCTTGGGGCGTTACATTATACGTATAACCTGACATTGGCAATGTCCAGAGATCCTTTTGGAGATTCAGGATATAAAAATGGCATCTCCAGAATGTTAAATTTATTGTTCCTCTCCCACAAATACTTTTATATGTACTGCACAATAGCCTCGCCAGACTCCAAAGAACAACAAAAGTTCAGAAGGGAGTCAATAGACTCCAGCCAGAAGACAGCACCTGTTTGTACGGGAACTTTTTTGAGCTAGACCAGTGTGCGTGTGCCAACTTAATAATATTACAGTCTTGCTCAAAATTATGTACACTACCGTTCAAAAGTTTGGAATCACTAAGGAATTTTTATGTTTTTGAAATAAATCTATACTTTTATTCACCAAGATGGCATTAAATTGATCAAAAAGTACAGTCACAACATTAATAATGTTACAAATTACTATTACTATTTGAAATAACTTTTTTAAATTAAATCTTTACACGTGATTTCAAAGCCCCATTTTCAGCGGCCATTACTCCAGTGTACTAACAACACACTGTCTTACCTCATCCTTAAGTAATCATACATAATGTGCTAATTTGGTACTAGAGAAACCATTCCCATTATATTAAGTGCAGCTGGAAAGCTGTCAAAAGGATTCTTTGATGAACAGAAAGTTTGAAGAATAGAACAGTTATTTGAAATAGAAATAGTAGTTTATAACATTATCAATGTCCTGACTGTATTTTTTGATCAATTTAATGCTACCTTGGTGAATAAAAGTATCAATTTCTTTCAAAAACATAAAAATGTCTCAGTGATTCCAAACTTTTGAATGGTAGTGTATATGATGGAAAGATATATGGCAATATATGGCATTCTAAATGTCTGCTGGCTCCAGATAAAAAATTCTAAATAATTTTGAAGATTTGCAATAAAATTAAAAGGGAAGGATTGTTTTCAGGCTCAGTACAAAGTCATATATTAATTGTAAAGTGATTCCAATGACTATGTATAGTTTATTCTGCTTGGTTTATTTTTCATCACATTTACATTTTCACAGATTATAGCCTAATATTTGTGTTTTTATTATGGCTGAATCTATATTCACACTTTGACGCTAACAGAATCTTTCCTGTACTCCTTACAGAAGAGAATCTCTAGTCTCTACTGAAAAAAGACAGTGCTGTATTGTTGCCACAATGAAATGATAAGTAAACTGAAATGTAGCATGGCACGGTGCATAAATATAGCATGGTGCATAAATGCACCAGTAACTGAATGACCCTATATTTCACACTCAGGTACCATCCAGGGTAAATGCACCAGTAACTGAATGACCCTGTACTTCACACTCAGGTACCATCCAGGGTAAATGCACCAGTAACTGAATGACCCTATACTTCACACTCAGGTACCATCCAGTGTAAATGCACCAGTAACTGAATGACCCTATACTTCACACTCAGGTACCATCCAGGGTAAATGCACCAGTAACTGAATGACCCTATACTTCTCACTCAGGTACCATCCAGGGTAAATGCACCAGTAACTGAATGACCCTATACTTCACACTCAGGTACCATCCAGGGTAAATGCACCAGTAACTGAATGACCCTATACTTCACACTCAGGTACCATCCAGGGTAAATGCACCAGTAACTGAATGACCCTATACTTCACACTCAGGTACCATCCAGGGTAAATGCACCAGTAACGGAATGACCCTATACTTCACACTCAGGTACCATCCAGGGTAAATGCACCAGTAACTGAATGACCCTATACTTCACACTCAGGTACCATCCAGGGTAAATGCACCAGTAACTGAATGACCCTATATTTCACACTCAGGTACCATCCAGGGTAAATGCACCAGTAACTGAGTGACCCTATACTTCACACTCAGGTACCATCCAGGGTAAATGCACCAGTAACTGAATGACCCTATACTTCACACTCAGGTACCATCCAGGGTAAATGCACCAGTAACTGAATGACCCTATACTTCACACTCAGGTACCATCCAGGGTAAATGCACCAGTAACTGAATGACCCTATACTTCACACTCAGGTACCATCCAGGGTAAATGCACCAGTAACTGAATGACCCTATACTTCTCACTCAGGTACCATCCCGGGTAAATGCACCAGTAACTGAATGACCCTATACTTCTCACTCAGGTACCATCCAGGGTAAATGCACCAGTAACTGAATGACCCTATACTTCACACTCAGGTACCATCCAGGGTAAACCCCTCTGATTGTCTTTTTTGCCTTTTGGGAATTATTTTTGGGCTGCACTAATTACCTTACAGAAATCCACAGGGGTGTATTTAGACAGGTTTACAAAGGGATTGTTTTCCACTTGAGTCAATTAGCACCCTTTTCATAGGGACTGCACAGGAGCTTGGCAGATTTATTTGCTGAGTGAAGAAAGCTTTAATTACGCTTCACACTTCCATAGGGCTGCTTGCCGCTATCTTGCACAACATTTCCAATGCACCCCAACAACACCAACACCCTTCCCTTTTCTCAATTGTACCCTAGATAGATCTAAAAATTGGCAACATAGTGGTTGCTTTCTTACAGGTAAACTCTACAGCCATTCCTATGAAAAGACAGAGTGTGTGCTCCTGTGTTTGTCTGTGTGTGCATGTGCAAGGAATTCCTGAAAATTTCAGCATCACTTACCTTGAGCTCATGAAGGTTACGATTCATATACAAATAACATGTGTGCATGTTCTGTTCTTATCTCTACATTATCTTACAAATGAAATAATCTGTCTGAGTGGTTCTCACACGGTTTGCAGAACGATGGCTTCACATTCTTGCGAGAGTGTGTGTTTACTCTTGTGCTGAATTCTTTCAGTGGTGTAACACCCTGCCCATGACCTAGATCGTCCCTCTATGAATGTCAGCTGCTGCCCTTACGCTGTTACTGAAGCACAGTCGACATGCAGCTGAGGGCTGGTACAGACACTCTGAGCGTAGCACTGAGGCAGAAGGAACACACTCCTTGTCTCCACAGCTGTTTCCTTTCCCGATCGCCGGTGCCACTGTCATGTTGCTACGGACAGGCAATAAACTCTAAAATGATTCATTTATCCACCACACATAGTAGTGTACAACCCTTTAGCTTTAATGGTGAAGCGAAAAATACTGTAAAATAAATTAGATAGAAAACATAGCCACAAGCACATTTTTTGATTTGTACAACAAAGCAATGCAACATAACGGTATCTGGATCTCCATATATACAGAATAAAAAATAGTCTTTTTTAAGTTTTAAGTCTTAGTCCAAACACTTTCTTCAGTGTCATTTCTTTTGTCTTGAGGAAAGAAAACAAATACAACCACATTTTTTTTCCTTTTTTGACTTTTTTTTCTTCTTTTTTTTGTCTTTTTTCCCATTTTCCTTGATTTTTATACATATTCATATTAAGGAACATCTTGGTAATTTCTGAATTTCTTTCAGTCCATACTGCAAAGCAGACTTTGTATGGAAAATATTCAAATTGCTTAATATTAGACATTGCACAGTGGTACAGTGTTGAATGCAGGAAGCAGAAAACACAACTCTTTACAACAGGAAGAAATGAACGCAGAAGTGTGCCTTAGGGCAGGATAGGTGGCTCCAGTACTCAGTGATAACACAGAAAGAAATTCCTTGTTTGCAATGATAAAATGCCAATATGGGGTATTTCAAAACATTTTAAAAGTTGTTTTTGAAGTATTACTGTTGCACATTCATTTTTAACACACGACTACAATGTTGGTCATAAGTGCTTTTTTTAAACAATGAGCTGCTCTCAAAAAGTATACCAGTACAACAATGCACTTGAATCTGAAAGGGAATGGAATGTGAATGGTCACTTTGTGGTGATGAGGAAAATGTTGTGTTGATGCCTTCACTGATCCCAATATCTTTGTGAAGAAATAAATGTTCTTAACTGAAACAGCCTCACACTGAAAATTGGCAACACTCACACAAACTCTTTGGTGTTGTTTAAAATAAAATAATATATGTATGTATGTGTGTGTGTGTGTGTGTGTGTGTTTATGTGTACTCAAATTAATATTTATCTTCACTTTCCTTTTTTCTATTAATTTTTTCTAATGTGCTCTATAATTTTGTCCTTTCTTAAGTGCAGCTCCCCTTTCTTCCGATACCTGTTTTTAATTGTGACTAGGCTGATTACAACGTTGGTATAGTGCAAATTGTAAACGTTCAGAACGTTTTTTTAGAAAAACAAAAAAACAAGAAACAATATTATAATAATAATAATAATAACAATAATAATAAAAAATAATAACAATAATTAGAATAATTATATAGAGAAGTGTTTGGCTCCAGCAGCTGGTCAAACTTGTTTCTTTCAAGTATCTCTCAACAATAAAAACATGAAACATACTTTCAAAAAAAGTATCAAAAAGTCTTCCTCTTTTTTTGTTTGAATAGGTAAACATTTCAAAACAAAACAAATGAACAAAAAACTTAAAAACCATAATACTTGACACGTTGCATAGTTTTGAGATTTGTCAGGCACCTCATCCACATGGTATCTCTTTATTGCAGTGCTGAGAAGGAGGAACACAACTGCACCTCGGCCACATAAATATTTTCTCTCCTTCTCGCTCCCTCTACTTTTGTAACAAAAATATATTATATATTCTTTTTTTCTGAAAGTGCCACAGAGACTGCTCAGAGTTACATACACCCACTGGATTTGCTAATGACTGAAAACAAATCTGCGTCACGTCATTCAGTCCCCGAAAACAAGATGAACAGAAAAAAAACAACCTTTGCGAGTCTCTTTCAAGGGACGGGGATTGCGAAATTCCTCTCTCGTTCTCCCTCATTCTCCTTTGTTTTCTTCATTGTTTAAAATGTACTGGTTCTCAGGGCGATTGTCCGCACACTGAGCTCCTTACGAGCACCCGCACTCCTCCACCACCATGTTCTGGATGTCCTTTTTGACAATCTTGTGCTCCTCGTTGTAGTAGAGCATGGACATGGCCCGCAGCCGCGTGGGCACGCAGCAGGACTTGATGTTTGTGAAGGGGCTGTAGCCCCGCATGCGGTAATGGTTGATAACGGTGGAGTGGAAGGAAAGGGAGGAGCCAGTGATGCTGGCCACATGGCTCGGGCAGTCGCCCTCACAGTAGTTGGCGTGGTACCCCGATGGCGCTATGATCCAGTCGCTCCAGCCGATGTCCTTGAAATTGACGTGGAACTGCTTCTTGCAGCAGATGCGGATCTTGCCGTCGCATTCCAGGCCGCGCTTGCGCCGCTGGTGAGGGTGTTCTGCCGTCTGCCGCACCACCACCATGAGGAAGGGCCGGTGCGACTGAGACTGCGGCTGCGTCTGCCGCTCCGGCGCTTGCACCAGGATGGGCGTGGCCCCACTGTCGGCACACTGGATGCAGGACATCCGCAGGCTCAGCAGGCTGTCGCCTCGCTCAAGCAGCTCCTGCACGCTCCTGGACACAGGCAGCGTGTGCCAGCCGCTGCGCCGCGTGTCCACTGCCTTCTCGGACACGGACACCTCCTGGACCTGCCCGTCCAGGCCCTGCTGTTGCTGCAGCAGGCGAATGGTGACTTTAGCCCGGCTGCGATTTGTCTTGGCCAGCTTGAGGAACAGCCACACGTTTGCCTGTTCCACCAGGGACAGGTCGCTGCCTTCCCTGGAGATCTGGAAATTCACAGCATCCGGCATGTCTCCTGGAAGGAGGGAAAGCCACAGCAAAAATTATTATAATCTGACTAAATTAAGCAAAATCTGTAGCACTATAGGGCTCTCTAGCAGACTCTTTGATGGACTGTTGTGTTAGAACAATGGAGATACATGCCACAGTATATGCATGGAGGTAGTGTAGCACAGAGGTTAAGGAACTCTAAAGGAGTTATAAGTTTAGAATTTTGAATGCCAGGTGGGACATTGCTGTTGTAACCTCAAGCAAGGTCCTTAACCTGAATTCCTTCAGCAAACATCCAGCCATCTAAGTTATGCAAACCTCCCTTGATAAGGGCTTCTCACCAAGCGAATAAATATTGTATTAATATGTCTGTGCTGAATCTCAAAAAAAGCTTTCATGCACAAATAAACAAAGAGAAACAGATATTTCCATAGGCTTGCTCATGCAGTGCCTTCCATGTACTGTGCCGTCCCTTGAAAAGTCATACTTAAGATAACCATTGTAAACAACTCTATGCTTATCCTTCTGTGGTGCATATGTGAATACGGCATGATGACGCTTGACTTAACAATAACTTTTTTTTTACGTCCTTTCTCACCATAAACCTACTTCAGTTGGATATACAGTAAGTGAGGGCTTGAGAACAACCTGTACCGTAACCTTCAGCCTAACCTGTAATATGAAAGAACCAGCATATACATTCCCATGAGCAAGAAAGCCCAGGGAAGGACTGGAGGAGAACCAGGTTGAGGTGAGTTTCTCAACAGATATTCGGTAGTGCTGCTTATAGCCTTAATGGGTATGTCTTTAAAGGACCTTTAGGGTAAACCTACCTTGAACCCTTTTAAAATTGATATAAGTGTCACTTAAATTAAATCATGCCTGTTATTATACGAGTTCTGAAACTGTGGAATTAATGTATAAGTTGTATTTCAGCAGGTTCACCAGTTGTGACACCTCAAAATGCACATCTTTCTAGTTTGATGAAGACAATCATTTATTTTGCTCAATTTGTAACTTCAAGATGTTTGCTTGAAAGATTTAATGTGCCATTATACCTTACTACATTTAATGTATTGTTTATTGAATGAGAAACATCCAGAGACATCTTGTCTTTTTTGGTTAAGTGAATATGAAAATGTTAAAAAGACTTTCTCTACATTTATGCCATGTTATGAGGATGACAAAGGCATTAAGTTGACCTGTTTGTCATCAGCAATGGCAAATCTGTTCAAATGCAGCAGCTGAATGACAAGTAAAGTACAGCCAACAATAATTGGTTTCTAACCATCATGCAGTCATTGTCTCCCTTTCTCTCGAGTCAGTCTGGGAATGAACTCTGAACTCATGTTACTGTTACGTAAGCTATACAAATCCAGCCCTCATCAAAGGACCCCACACCAAAGACATCCTCACAAGAAGAGTGCTTGAGTGCTCTGTTGCTCTACATGATTCCTGAATGTGCTGTAAAAAGGCTAAAGAGATGTGCAGTAATCCCTCAACAATAAACACCAGTTTAGCAGCGAGAGCACAGTTTGCACAGCTGTCCCCAGCACCGTGATTGAAAATAACATTTACACATTCCTCCCGTCTTCTAGGGCCTGAGGGATAGAACTACCTGACAGCTTACTAAACCATCAGTGGGGTTCCTCTCCTGTTCAAATACTGCCCCTCTTAATGTGTTCAATAATCCTGCTCTTTATCCAGTTTAACATGACGGATAATTGTCTTTGATCACTCCCCAGGGGCTCTTTCATTCTGTGTGGCATGGAATGTTCTCCCATAAAACTGAGAAACGATGTGTTGGACTTCTCAAAAAGGTTTACATTTTGATTTCATCCAGCATGATAACTACAGGTAAATCTGCGCCTGTTTCTGAAGGGATCGTTCTCCTAATCTGTAGCATTATGTCGACTAAAACCAAAATGTTCCATCTAAAATAATAAATGTAAAGGGTCAGGAACAGTCTCAATAATCTATTGGACTTGGTTATTCATGGTTATAACAACTTTACCTAATGTAGCAGTTGGCCTATAAATAAATACCCTTTTTTTAGCTGCTACTTCCCAGCCCCAGTTGCTCTTGCACAAGAATTAGCTGGTCTCACTTTATATTTCTTGTTGAAAAGTTAATTATGGCAGACTTTGGGGTTGTTGAATTTGGACATTTGGCAGGTTCTGACTCACCATGTATCATCTGAAAAATTGCTGTTGGGATGTCCTGCTGTCTTGTTTTCTCAAGCAATTAACAGAACTTGATTATTTGAAGATAACAACTGACCTCTGTACTTCACAATATCAGATACCTGAATCCAAACTCAATGACCCGATAATGCTAGGTTGAGCTTAAAATGAGCAAACTTTGAGCCACCCATTAAGGAAACATCACAAAATCAGGTGCACAAAGAGCAGGCGTTTTCCTTGTGCTTTTAGTCCTACCCAAAAAAGTCAAGCCATTATTTCAGAAGGTTTAGTAAATTGTAATTAGAAGGATCAGATTACATTTTTAATCTGTCCAGAGGTCTCCAGCCCTTGGAGAATGATGAGAGGGGGCAGGGAGTTCATCAGAGGGGAAGAGTGTTCTCATGATTGCAAATGCATTCTTCCGGTGGGGCATGCATTGGGAGACTGATATTTCAAGATTCATGAGTGCCCTGCTCTTGAAGGAGAGCACTTACTGTAGACGCCCTGGGGCTCTCTGCGGAGGATCATCAGTGGCACGTGCAAGCCAAAGGTCAACTGCGTCCTTGGTCACATAACCCCACTTAACTTAAAAACTGCATCTCTTTCCCTCTTTCTAAGTGGCCCTTGCCCACTCACAGGACACATTCTGGCCTGTTGCTGGTGAGAGATTAATCATGAGCAGGCCTAGTGTATCACCTAGCAAAAAGGCTGAGACTCCCTCAAAGCAGAGAAATGGCAGCTGCATTGAAGGAATAGAAGGCTGACTTATGGCACAGAATTTAGATAGTGAAAGACAAGTAGTAATTTCCTTTACTGGTTGTAACACAACTTGCCCCTCGCATCTGGCGACGCCAGCCACACACCATGCTAGACATAGGGAACTATATGACCTGTTTGAGAAACTTGCGCTGTTTTTGGGTTGTTGTAACCCATTTGAGGGGTAGCTGAATGTTTTCATTTGGAATGGTTAGTTAGCAAGCTATCATAGCGTTCAATGTTAAAAATGTCACATTAGACTTAATTTTACCTGTTATTGACCTACAAGGCAGTTATTCTGGTGATTTTTTTACTTCTACATGACTAAGTAGGCTCAAAAAATATGTGCTCAAATCAAAGCTAGGTAGGCTTAATGAGCTCCGTTTTTACTTTTCAACACACTTAGCTTGATAGAAATCTACATGGAAAGTCAATAAAAGCTAAGTTCAAATGTGGAGGAAGTCAGTCAAGTTTGAAATAGATGAGCTATTTGGATTACTTTCTTAATTGTAGGACTTTTCTTCTTGTTGGCAAACCACACCAACCAGGTGAATTATAAGTATACTTCCATTAGTCATTGATTATAGTTCAAAATAGGAACAGTCAAGCAAATGGATACCTTTTATCTCTTTCTGTTTTTTAGGGACCACCCTAATGAAGTTCCTACCCTGACTGATAATGCAAAGAGAAGAAACACATACAATGCTAATCACTTATTTGCTATGCAGTATGCACCATGACTCTGAAGCATGCCACCACAGTACCCAATATAAGCATCGTATCCACTGACTGTGTGGGGGCCTTGAGTTTTCTTTAAAAGCCATCCAGGTATTAATGTTTCTTCAAGTGTGCAGCACCAATCTCCCACTAAGTACTGAACTTACAACCCTCCCTATGCTCCCACAGCTCCTTACTGGAACAATCTCAACATTTGTGTCTGATCTCACATAAAAAATCAGGCTCTTTTATTTAGAAAATAAAAATCTGTGGGATTTTTTTGTTTTGGCCATGGACTGTGAATGTTGGATATGGTGCTGCTGAGTAAATACCTCATGGCAGCACAGGGATTTGTCCAGTTGAGGTACTGCTGTTATTGCTGGCATTAGCTGGAAATTCGTAACCTAATTTCTCTGTCAAATAGACTGTTTTGGATTCTAGTCTCCTGAGCAATGGCTTTTTGGTTTAGGTCTGAGATATATCGGGACATTGTATGGTAATAAAAGTCCCTTGAGATAAGACAACTACAACAGCACAAGCAAGTTAAATTATGTCAAAATGTGCTGCAATATCATAGCAAACATGATCACCCACTGTATGCATTACTTATGTGTATGTTTGATGAAGTGCCATAGACTCCCTGCAATAAATTAGGATTAAGGTTTGCAAAGGGATGAGTACTCTACTGATGCACACAGCACCCCACAGGAAAATGTGTAATTTTTTGTACTGGGTCAAACTGAACCAGCCTAAAATACCCACAAACATATCCCAGTCTTCCCTTTTAATCACAAATCCTGGGAACTTGAGTGCCCTCCTATCCAGCTCAGCAAGACATGCAGCTCCAGACACCAGTTCCCAAGACATCCAAGGGTTTATTTTTAATTTAACAGCCTAAGATATGGGAAAATATATATAAAGGTCTGCCTTTGTCAAGATTTCCCCCCTTCTTTTCCCTTAATGCTCTGAAATGGAGCCTCCGCAGTTTGTTTCTCTTCGACCGAAGTCTGATAAAGGAACTATAATAACCTGTCGCCAACGTTTCATGTGCTCCTATTCTTCTACGACTTACATTTTAGGCTTTGCCCATGATGAGTTCAATTCAATATGTTGGGAAAAGCACTAGAGTTGCTCATTTAGGATACTGTGAAGGGCATTGGTTAAACATGCCAAATATGCTTCAATATTTATGTATTTGGCTGGAGCACATTACTGATAGTCTCAAAAATAGCAAATTCCTTAAATGTCTCTGGTGGCAGATTACTTTCAGTTATCTATAATTTGCAATGAGCAATGCTTTTTTGAGGAACTAGCAATGACTAGCGACTATTTTGGTCAGCTGGCGGTGACCATGTTACCTTTTGCCTCAGGGCTACAGATACTGAGAGCAGGCAAAATGGAATGTCGTTCACGTTCCTGTATGCTGCAGTGTATGTTAAGTTCAGACATTTACAATCAGTTATACTCAATGTAAAGTACTTCCAGTTTTGTGGAAGCTTAAAATTTGCTTTATAAAAACGTGCACTTAAATGTGAGAATCAATAATCACTTGAAATATCTTTAGGTATGACTTCAAAGATCACATTTATATTGTATAGACATAAAAACCATTGGGAAATTGTTATGAATAGCTATGCGAGTCTTAGGCATACCAGCCAAATAAAACTGATCTGTCGTCTCATAGAAGTTAGTGCAAACATTTTGTCAATGTTTGACTTCATTCCTGTTTCAATGCCAACTTGTAAACATTTTCAAAAGTGATTTACTGGATATTCTGACGGCTTATTTGGTCTCCCATTACATTTAATCTAAAACAACAATGTAGGCCTATACAGTGGGATTTAAGTTATAAAGAGTAAAGTTCATCACTTCACTTCATCTGATGATGAAAGGTTTGTAGCAGAAAAAAGAAATAGTGGTATATAGGCCTACCATAAAAACAGCTACAGTATATGCAGTATATTCTTTTCTACTATTCTATGTACAATACATGTAACCATTGTATTTGAACCTATATTCTAACTTTAGAGAGAGAGAGAGAAATAGGCTGCATCTCTTTTTTTGCAATGTCAGAAACTGCTGAAAGAGCCTGGAAATCACTGCATCCCTTATGAATGGACACATGCATGAATGAAGGCCTGTGCACAAAGCCATTCCAGGTAACTTGTGCCTCTAGCTATGTGAAAACTGTATTAGTATCCTAAAAGTACAGCAAAAAAAAATCAAAGGTTGAGGACGCTGCAACAGGAAGATCAATGTGGACTGGACATTGGAATTTCACTAATTATATTGTGTTTAATTAATTGCTCCATTCAAAGGAGCAGATCACAGTGAAATTGGCACTACTAGTGCTCAGTACTCTCCCCAATAAGCACAGCCCTTTCAACAAGTCCAACCCCACAGCCCGAAACAATTATTGGGGCCCATATTTCAATGAATGAAGCAATTATATGGGGTAAATAGTCCTGCAGGATCACTGGACTCGGACCCGACATCCCAGGCGCATCGTTAACGCCCCTGATTTGCAAAGTCTTTGATTATGAAAGCCCCCAGGCGGAAGTGTGCGAGAGGCCTTTTTTCTTTTAATCTAAGGTTCATTCAAAGGCTATTTATAGAATGAAGCTATTATGGGTATTTATGTAAGTAAACAAGATTAGGGAACGTGCTGTCATGTGCTCTTTCTGTGGTGGAACCTCATGATGTGAGTACTTTGAACACAGATTGGAGGTATTCATTATCAGACACCAAATCCAAAGTATGACATTGCCATTTAACATGTAAATTGCAGCAATGCTGAGTGTAAATAAAAAATATATTGTATTTAATTAATTTTTTCCAGCTCGTATTCAGTTTATTGCCAAAAATGACCATTTCAGCAGGCCTACCAAGACCTAAAAAATATATAATCATTTCATGTAGCCTATGTAAGAGTATACATAGCTCTAAACATGGGTGGTTAACAGGTGGTCGACATACATGTTGACCACTTTTTAATTAAATTTGTTCAAAGTAATCATTTGAATGAGACAAAAATGAATGACAGGAGGGAAAATGGGAATTATTAAATCAGGCAGACTTGGAGAACAGGTGTAGTTCACCCATTGTTTGTTTATTGTGCGCAATGATAAACAGATACTTTCTATTATTTGCAAACGGTATTTGAAATTGTACCCTCTTGTGGTGTGCATGAGAAAAAGCATGCAAATACGTCTAGTTCTTTACCAGCGCAGAAATATATTTCTTTCGAGAAGTAGAATCGCCAAAATAGCCCAATGGGTCACGTTTACTAGGAATGAACTTGATTCGAATCGAGGCACGGTAAGCACGATGTGTTTGATTTGATTTCCCCAGCGATTTCTGTCATAATTTATACTGTCAGTCCGGTTGACAAACAATGTGAATTATTTGCTGTGCCCATTTAGTTGGAATATTAGACGTACGGATGTTCACGGTAACAAGAAAGTGCTTTATCTCGCTTGCTCACTGGAGCCAGATGTTTGCTGAACAGGGGATCTTAATGCGACATTTGCACTAGATGTTTTAAGTTTTAAGCCATAATAAAAATTGATATTACATACATATGCAGGGTTACACGGCATTTGTGCAGTATGGAACCAGATGGAAAGGAGATAATAGCGTCAATATAGCTGAAATCAGAGTTTGGCAAACGTGTCCGTTGGAGTAGGCTATGGAATTTATGTAGCCTGGTTTCGTAGAGTCAAGTAATGTAAGAGTTAAAATATTTAACGTATATTAAAGTATTATCTATTAATATCGAACTTGCCTACTGTATTGCATTGCACTGCGTAATGCAATCTTTGACAGGTTTACACCGTTCATATGCTAACAATATGTTGGTTCGCTGCTAGTAGCCTACGTTTTGAGAACAATTCTGTCCGTTGTACCGTTGCCAGCATCACGCTGCTGTGCTCTCGGCTTCTGCACTCCTGAATTGTATTTATGCGATTACTGCTGCGTAGTCTACTCAATCATTTCACCGATTTGCTTAATGCTAATGCACAAACCTTTACCGTCGAAATAATGTGACGGCCGCTGAAATGTGTTAGCCATGGTGTGGTAGGCTGCAAGGCATTAGTATATATTTACCAGGCCCTACGAATAAAATAATAATTAAAGAACATGCATTATTTAGTTGAATGCACCGAAGCGCATTCCATGCGTCCCGCTTTCATCGGGGCATTGCGGAGTGGCACGTCGCTTGCTGTGGCGCCAGTAATGTATACTAGCATGAACATAGTTCGCTTGAATTAAAAGTGGGGTAAGCGGGTTTGTTTCTGCTTAGATGAATATTGGAGCAAGCTGTTCTTTCAGTTGTGGCTATACTATCATTATGAAAGCCAGCGAGGAGATTCCAGACAGTAGCCTAGTCATTATCTCCAGCTAGTGACCCGCATGATAGTAATACTGGAAAGCAGCGGGACGGGAGAGAATTGGTCTTGAGACTCTCCCGCCTGTTGCACTGCTTCATGCAAAAAAGAAGGAAAGCATTATTCTGCCGAATATAATTGAGGTAAAAAGCAATATAGTGTTTCCTATCTTGCAATACAGCCTACTACGCACGATAATATTACTACTCAATTCTGATTCAGCGTAAAGCAAGACGTTTCAGAGACCGTTGATTTAGGGTACCGGTACTCAATAGTCGAGATTGATTGGTTCAGATAGGTTTTTATAGCCGTATCTTTAAATGCATGCATTTTAAGAAGCCTATTAATGACACCAGTGAGTCTCAACATGGTACACCGTGTGAGCCTGTTAAAGCACACCTTTCAGAAGAGTAACCTGGCACATGTTAGAATGGGGTTAATTAAAATGCTGAAACTAAAAAATAAGCTCCCAAAGCTGCAGCCTTCTATCTTGTGCAATATGCCCTGAGAAACTTGACATCAGATCAGAGGATGAAAATCTTTTAATCAAAATCTAATATTCAGGTGGAAATTTTGTATAAGTGCAGCACTTCAGGGGATTTTTGCTAATTTTGCTAATCAGCAGGGTCCTCTCTACTTTGTGAAGGGCACTTTAACTAAGAACAAGTGTCTCTCTGCCATGCAATGCACGTTTTTGGCACTTTTCTTCAATATGCTCTCTCTCTCTCTCTCTCTCTCTCTCTCTCTCTCTCACTCTCTCTCTATCACTCCCTCTCTCCTTACCCAGGCACCACAAGCTCCAGTTTGCTGCCTCATAAATTCTGCTCATTTAAAGGCTTTAAAAACTTCCTTGCAAAGTGAGTTTAGGTTTCATGTGACATCATACTGTATAATACCATTGATTTTGTAGAGAATCGTGTTAATATATCTTTTTATAGCAAAACAAGTTGCGCATCAATTTGGTTGTGAGTGGAAAAAAGGTTATCACTTTTGTGCCAACTTTGTGCTACCTCTTGTGCACTTTTGCAAACAGTTTTTTTATATTTTTTATTTCTCTGACACATACCCAATTCATACAGAATTCACAGTAGAAATAACATCCCTGTACACATCAAAGTTACTGCCAGCAGTTTTGAGTGCTCAACTTTGCTGACAATCAATGCTCTTTAAACTTCCCCAGGAAATAGAAAGAAACTGAATGAGTTCTCTTTTTTGAGCCTGAAGAGTTCTCTGTCAAAAGAAGTTTTTTTTTTTTTGCTGCTACTGTTGCTTCAGAGCATTGCAGGCTACTCCAAACTGCCTCACAGCGCTTAGAAAACCCGCGCTCCAGCGCCAAGACCCTGAGGGTCTCACAGATAATGACTGATTCTTTAAAGCAGCAGGAGGTAGCCGGGAGTCACGGAAAGAGAGAAAAGATCGCAGCTTTGCCTGTACTGCTCTGCTTTTTTTCTCTCACTCTAAGTCAACAGGTCTTAAGTTCTGCAGGTGGAAATAAGCTCAATGCCCCTTGAGAGTTTGTCCTTTGAAAGAATAAGGTTTAAAAAACCTGTCTGACTGGGTTAGTGTCCACACCTTGCTAATACTGTATAGCGGTCCCTTTGGAAACACACACACACACAAACGTACCACACAACACCTGAGCCACCCACCTGCCTCGGCGAAGGTGATGATCTCGGAGGTTTGCTCGGCGAGCTCATTCAGCTCGGCTCGGCTCTGGCCCTCGTCTTCAATCTCCACGCTGCCATCATCTCCCACTCGGCCCACGTGTAGCTTCTTGATGGCGTTGAGGAGGGCGGCACGGGGCACCGGGTGGGTGATGTTGGGCCGATCCTGAAGGTGGAGCATGGTGAGGATGTGCCTCTTCACCGCCTCCACCATGTCCGTTTGACCGTCTGCGCCCGGCGCATTCTTCTCTAGCTGGGCCAACGCGCAGGACGGACAGTCTGTCGCCGAGAGGGGAGGCTGTGCCTGCTCGCTCCCCCCGGCCGCCGGTGGAGGGCCCGTAGGGGCTGGAGTGCAGCCCCCGGCCGAAATCCCAAAGAAGAGCAACAAAATTCCACTCAGTAGGGGCAGAAGAGACATCCTGAACGAGGGCTGCGCTGGAGCCAGCAAGGAGCAGCAACTGACAGCAAGAGGAACTCGCACAAACACGTGCACACACTCAAAAGCACCAGCTCTCCCACCCCTCGAAAAAACACTAACAATATATATTTGCAGTTGAGTACAAATATATAAACGCGGATGTGTACGTGTATGCCGAAAAAAGTAGGAGCTAAACTAGTCAAGAAGTTAAGAAGAGCAGTATAATCCCTTTTTAAAGGAGAAGTTGTGAGAAACAGTTGTGTGAAGGGAAGGTCTGCTGGTCTGGTCTGGTCTTGCTGTGCTGGATCAGGTCTCTTGTCTGGTCCTTGGGAAGTTTGTATGAGAAGGGCAGTCAGCTGCAGAGGTGCCCCAGGGATGTGCAGAGCTCTGGAGAGGTCTCACAGTGCTCACTGTGCAGGAGTTGAATGGTTTTGTGGAAGTGGGCAGGGTTAGTTTTTCTCTCTCTCTCTCTCTCTGTCTGAACTTCTCCCTCTCTCTGTCTCCCACTGTAATTATACCTCCCTCCTCCCTCCCTCCCTCTCTCCCTCCCTCCCAATCCCTCTATTACTATATCACTATTTCTGACTCATTTGTGTTACACCAACTTTTCCTTTTATTTTTTCTATGAGTGAATGATATTAACTTTTGCTCCACTGAGTGGACAGACAGCGTTTATCATTAAACAATCATGCAAAAGAGTTAATAGTATTCTTTTCTTTCCTCCTTGCCTCAACTGATGTTTTTACTAATTTATTTTAGTCTTTTTCAATAATTTGACTTGGTATAGTAAAGTAATTATAACTCACCTGAAGCCATGCACAGAGGGAAGGAGAAAGATATAATAATGGTCAATGGACAATTAAAAAATATCCCCGGCTCTTTTTCTGTCTCTTTGAATGTTAACCTCACTTCTATGGCAAGTAGGTACTGCTGTTAAAGACACACTATACATAAGAGTGATAACCATAGGGGTTTACCAGTAAGAACGCAAAAAAAGGTTTTCAGAGACATATCAGTCTTTTGTCACTATGTTTAGAATTTTTTTTTCTTCTTTGTGACACGACAGTTGAGTGGAGAGGAATGTCGCACATAATTCAGGAGGCGTAGATGCGTTCAGTCTGTGTTTGTGTAGCTTCATCTGTGATTCATTCATGCCAAACTGGGGTCCACCAGGAAGTGCCGGGCTGAGCGATTTCCTTTTTGATCAGCTGAGGGAAGGCTTCTGAGACTGTCGATGACATGCACGCAAGCCACAACCTGACATCACAGACAAAGCTGGAGGTCTGTGGGGGGGGGGGGGGGGGGGGGGGAGGGGGGTCATCTGTCTCCCAAAAATTAATATTACAAGTTGAAGTGATTTCTTTTTAATCCAAGAGTCAAAAGCGACATTATTTCACGTTAAATCACCCCGGGGGCTTTATCAAAGGGACATTGTACTTTGGCTAACTTGGCACTTGTCTGCTCCAGAGGTTTATTGACAGTCACATACTGGACTGTACTTTGATTTGTTTTGAGGGTCCTTTCTGGAACAATGTTTAAGGGCACCTTGATCTTAGTTTCTACATATTTTTTAAATGCATCTTCTCTATAGTCCTACTTCTTCTCTCTTTCATATGAAGCCCAACTTGTGTATGTCTGTTCTTTCATAAAAGAGTGAGACGATGTACACTCGTAGTTTTTCCATGGAATAAAATAATTTATCTATTTTTAACCAAAGTCCTTTAAAAAATGGGCACAACACGGATTAATTTGCTTCCATTTGCTTTTGTTGCCAGTTACTGTCTGTACAGAATTACTTTTGTATAGAATGAAAATACTCCCTTAATTATATTATCTTGGGTGTAATTCAGTCCCTGCTCAGGACCTGTTGGTAGCAGTGTGTGATATCATGGCAGAACAGTTAAGGACACTTAACTCAACTGCTCCCTCATGTGGTACTAAACTGTACGGTTTCCATCCAGCAGCCACAGAACCCACCGCTTTTTGCTCATTTCTTTTTTACTTCTCATCTTTCTCTCATTTAAAGTCTCTTATCTCTGCTGGCTCATACAGCTCTCTTTTAACTTGTGCTCCAGACTCAAATGGCTTTAAACTGCTGTGGCCCCTGGGTCTTGGAACTTCATGAAACACACAATAGGTGAGTCCAGGACATCATCTGTTCTGCACAAGTGTACTACCATGAAAGCCACAGGAGGGTGTCAATAATCATTCTTCCTTATTTCTGAGAGATATTATCTATTAGTGGAGTAGTGCAATGTGATGCAGATTCCCAGCTACCCAGGTGAAAAAAGATTATACTTGAAATATACTTAATAGTTTTTGTATTAATTATGTACTTTGTGCTAAATTGGCAGCGCTTTAAGTGCACAAAATTTGTTCAGAAGTAGAACTTAAGTTGTACTTAAGTGTACTTCAAGTGCAGTGTGTTTGTTGAAATGGGACTATTTTTAGTATACTAAGTATATTTAAGTACACTAACAAAAAGTATGTTTTGTTGGTATCTTAAATACACTTGCAGCACAATTTCATTATATCCCCAGTGCATTTGAAACAAACTTTAAAAGTATTACGGTGTTTTGAGACTATACCTGAAGTACACTTTTTAAAAGTACATCATAAACATACTTCAAATTAAGTACAAAAAGGATATACTTAAATTATATTTTTATAAAACTAAAGTATACTACTTTTTCACCTGGGTAGCGCAAATGTTTTAAAAATACTTGGGGAAATTCTGGTTCGAATCCCAGTTGGTTTTTGGTTGTGAGATAATGTTAGGTGATGTGCATGTTTCCCCAAACAGGCTTTGGACATATTTATTGTTCCAAACAAGTTCTGTCAAAGTCAGAGAAAAATGTGCCAGGCATATCGCGTACAAACTCATTGGCAACATTCCTTGATTGTTATCATTTAGTCATGAAAAAACATCACAAAGGTGTCAGATGCATTTCAGAATATTCCAAAGAAAAATATTAAAGTGGTGGATCTGTTTAACATGGCTAACATTTCTGACAAAATGAACATTAATGACCATTCACAATCTGAGGTTCTTTTTCAACTTGAATAATAAAACTGAATAACATTCTATTCCTGGAATGTCTCCTGTGAGTTTAAGGTAACGTTGGAGGAACAGCCGGGAAACTGGACAAATGTATTTGCCAAACGTTCCTGGAACATTCTGAGAACTAAACATTGTCAGCTGGGTTGTAGATGGGATCTTTCCCTGCAAGTGTATGCAGCTGTGAAGTCCTGCCTTCAAATGGATGCATTAAAGGAAGCAAGTGGCTGGAGGATTTTCATAGGGGGTGCGAAGGATTACGCAGGTGTGGGGCCTATGTCTGAAGGGTTACTGGACTGTGTCTGGACTCTGTGTGTTTAAATGTGAGGTGGAGGACTGTACTTTTAAACCAAGTGCTTTACGTAAATCGTAACAGTGGAATTCCACCTCCGTCAGTGGGCAATTTGAAGAGCAGAGGGCATAAGAACATCTGTCATGGGTCTATCTGAAGAGTACTCGTGATGCTAATTCGCTGGCTCTAGCACAGAAAGGCAGACATAAATGGGTTTTATGCCGTTGTTACAGCGAATCCAGCCTTATTACTGAAGAATGAGTTCACAGTCATCAGAGACATTTCCTCCTCAGGTCTTTTAGCTCAGTGTTTCCCACTTGTTTGGGTGCATGTGGGGAATTCGGGGACACTGGCTGCTGTGGGAAGCGCCAAACTGTAGGCTCCAGCCCAGGACTGTATCCCCAGGTCCGGGTGAGGAGACCAGGAACACTGCACCGCAACCGTTCTCAGTTTGGGGCTAATGCACACCGGCGGGGTCTTTCACGGAAAGGGTTGGTCTTGCAGGTATGCAGCCGCTTTGCAATTTCCCATATACCACAGTCATCCCATGACCATGACTGTGGTATATCTCCCAGACTGCACTGCTATCATTTGTAGTGTTATGTTGGTGTTAAGTTTCACAAGGTCTGGTCAACTCCAGCTCCCCAAGAAAGGCTGGCCCAAAGATGAGCTATCCAGCACTGCTAAAGTTATCCGCTGTCAGCCTATGAATGTTTGTTGTCAGGAGTTACATTTTGCCATTGTCTGCTTTATGTACTGTAATAATAATGTGGCATTAATTATTTAGATTTTCAAAAATGCATTATATACTGCAATATTTCATTATAATTACAGCCACCCTGCTAATGTTTCATGAAGTAATGAATGAGCTTGTACTCACGTTTAACTGCTAACTCAAATGGTTTATCTGTGTTTGTTTTTAAATTAAATTTATCCAAAAGGAACATCAGGTACGTCATGAAGCCTTACTCATAGTTTTTGAATTTTATAAAGTTTAGGAAGTTAATGAGAACCATAATTACAGATTAATCACTGATCAACCCTCCCACCATTCCACCATTATAAACAAGGAACTATTTTTGAACCACTGCGATAACTCCAAACACTCCACAGATTAATGGTTCATGCAGTTCTCCTTTATTTTTAGCAAAGGCACACATTTGCAAGGGCTGTGTGTGTCATGAATATGCGATGTTGGATCAGCACCTGAAAACAAAGTGTTGAAGTCATTACCCTGCATTCCAGTGAGTTGCACTGATGAGCACGACTGAAATCAGTTTGCATTCCCTCTTGCAAGACGACACCAAAAGCACATTGTCGGGTTTAAATGAATGGGGCAGGACAAGGTGTTTTAGATATTGCGCAATGGCTTGGGGTTGCGGTTAAATGTTGTTGTTGCCATGGAAAGGATCATGTAAGCAGTAATTGTGCTAGCAGGCCCACAGATTGCTGCAGATATCCCCAGACATTGATGTGTATACAATCTGAATACACATCTGAGTGGATGCAACAGAGGTAGGGCTGCTGCAGGTTTTGAATCGTAGCCCTCGTGAAACATCCAGGTATACAATTAGCTCAGTGAGCTAAAGACCCAGCTCTCTTACGCTACATGGCTCTGCTACGTATAGGCCTAAATGCAGATTACAGCACTGGATACAAGATTACACTTTGAGAGAATGGGTGCAAGGTTAGCAAGCCTGATTCACATATTCCTCCAGCGTGGCACCTTCCAAACATCTGCAGAGGCACAGATGATGCCTTTCACTTTCAGGCGAGGAACGTCGGCAGCAGAGACTGCAATCCGATACGGCGCAGAGCATGCTGTTCACAGTCCGGGTGATACCGGGTCAACAGAACGCTTTTAAATGACTCTGGCCCTTTAAAAATCACTCACGCTCACATCCATTCCCTTTTTCACCCCTTAACCTCAATAACCTGGGGTCTGAGTGACGGCTCGGAGTCCAGACAGTACAGAGCGTTACTCTCCCTAAGGGAGGCGTGATTCAGGGCTGGAGAGCGGAAGGGTAGAGAGTGAAGGGTTCATCCCTGAGTAAGGGGGCGGGGGGGATGACCAATCTGTCTGCTCAAAGCCCGCAAGCGATGAGACG
Source organism: Synaphobranchus kaupii (assembly GCA_029718625.1). NCBI lineage: Eukaryota > Metazoa > Chordata > Actinopteri > Anguilliformes > Synaphobranchidae > Synaphobranchus > Synaphobranchus kaupii. The sequence continues at coordinate 44,971,146 of CM056377.1, read as the reverse complement.
GCCATGTCACTTTTTTAATCATTTTGTCTAGGCATCCTGACCATCATGACTCCTGGCATACTCATATTTCCCCTCCTGTAATGTTTTCTGATTAATTCTAAGCTGCAAGAGGTCAACAGCTCTGGGTAGTGATGTTGACATGTTACCTGGAGTGAAAAATGTAATGTTTCCATTCATTGAAGGAATTTGCCTAGAAGTGAGATTTTCTTAAGTTACAAGATCTTTTTAAAGATTCAGGTTAATTGCCATTTTTTCCACATAAAATTAAATGCAAATTCCAGTGATTTCTTTTTCTCAACTTGGTGTCAATGTTCCCATTTTCAATGACTTCTCTGTTTATTGTGAGTTCTAGAGCTTCACCAGATCAAACCTGCTTCAGAATCACAACTGAACAAAGCATCTTCTTTTTCAGGGTGGTACTCTATTTCACACATATGAAACAAGAAAAATTGTAATTTATTTGCATTTTCAATTAACAGTTAAGTACATTTAGGGTAATATTTTTAGGTTATATTTTAAAATATCTGACAAGGAAATGTGAAAATCCAGGGTAAAATTTACAAGAAAAAATACAAACCCCTTTTAAGCTGATACACCTTCTGCAAATTGTAGATACATTTGGCATTTACAATTTTACCTACACTACATTACATTAAATTACAATCACTTAGTAGACACTCTTATCCAGAGCAATGCACAGAAGTGAAGAACATGAATATGTATGATTAGTTTTGATGGATACCATTAAATAGTTATGTAACAGAGGTCATTGTTGCCCAGCGCCATAAATTGTTGGAAAAATCACAAGAATGTGGACACTGGTGACCAATGTATACACACGCACACACATACACACACATTGTCATATAATACAGTATTTGCCATGATGTGCTTTTCAATGATGAGAGATGTGTCTTACCTGAACCCACATATTATTTTCGGGGGCCAATTTGACCCAATACAGTGTTTAATGTCTCTTAAAAACCAGTTAACCTTGGTTTTTCATGTTGACACTTTAACTTTTCCTAATTTGTTGGGATTAAATAGTAAACATGTAATAAGCATAATGCTATGTTTTGAAAGGTCCTGTACCACCTTCGTATACAAAGGTGTTGTGTGGGGTCATTTGCGGGGCAGCTATATAAACTGTAAGAAAATATACAACCTTTTTTATTTTTTATCTCACATTTTTTTGTGGGTGATTCTGGTGGCACTTTCCCATACAGGTTTTAAGCTTCACAAACTTTCACTTACCTCATGCTCTAAAATCAGATTTTTCACCACAGATTTTTAATATTTAGGGGTAAAAGCCAAGTCAATTGGGAGACACACAAAAGGTCAAACAGAAAGTGAAAGTTAAGAAGGTTTATTGATTTTGAAGTGGAATGTTATACTAAGGTCAGAGACGATACTTTTTTTCGTCAACAAGCTGAGAGAGTTAATTCCTCCTTGTTGCCTTCCCTCATATTCTTACTTCTCGAACATTTTAATTCATTAACACATGGCGAGTTAATTCATACTGTGATGGAAAAGGGAGCATCCTGAAAATAAAATGTTCGAGAAGTAAGAATGTGAGGGAAGGCAACAAGGAGGAAGCTCAACTAAACAAACTGGCGAGAGGAGTCAGGCTAAACACCACACGATAACATCCCCAAAAAAGTTTTGCCGTGCCTCATTGATCCTCGTGTGTGATTTGCTCTGTGTCCGTGGGCAGTGCCGTGTTCAGGCTGGGGAGGGAGGAAGGGAGATGGAGAGAGGGGGGGAGGTGGGTGATGAACAGATTCTCCATGCTCACAGCTTGGGCTCCGCTCGTGAATCAGCCAGCGGGGCTCACGCGAAGGCTGACGGAGAGTGACGCTCGAGCGGAATCCCTCGCTCTCTGCCTCTCCCACCGCAGGGCCGCAAATGTCCTCCCTCCTCCTCTCCGATGACTCACCTTTGCGTCTGTCCCAGCCTCTCACCTGCATCTCTGTCAGTCTAACCCACGGCGACTCCCTCCTGTGTAACTGTCTGTCTTCATCTCTCCTCCAGCTCGTCCAAGCACGTATGACAGAAGGTAGACAGAAGAGGAAATAGGAAATATAATTTAAAAAGGTGATTTGATGAGAGCAGCCACTGTTTGATGCATGGCGGTTGCAGAAAGCTTGTGTTTGCTGTTAAATTATTGGTTTTTTAAACTCTACCCAAAGCTGATTCATACATTTTCATGCATCAGTGATCCTCCTTTGAGGTGGGTTTTTTTTGGCAATCTGTCTTAATTTGCTTTTGAGCGCTGGAGTGGTTTATATAACACTAATGTGCTGGCACCATGACACACTGCAATGATCTAATAAAGCATCGCACTATGAGCATCCATGGGGGCCCTTCTCTTCTCTTTGCCTCTGGCCAAGAATGAAACTTTTCCCCACCTGTCAAACTCAAAGTGATGCCCTCTACTTCAAGGGCTTTTTTTAGGGATATCAAAGGGACTGCTGTGGAGAAACAGATGCCGTCTTTCGGTTTGGGCCTTTGTCATTTTGGTGAAGCAGAGGTTCAAAGTCGAGGCGTCGGTCAAGAGGGACGTCATGGATTCTGTGCTTTTATGAGGTTGCCAGGTCTGACCTCATCACAGCTTGCTCCGTCACACTCCATTGCAGCCGGCTGTAATTACTCTGCTGTGGGTGTCCCCTCGCACAGCTGTGTTTTATTGGGGAAGTTCAGGTGAAGCGCCATGTGTAGCAGTTTGAGCAGAGTTTCTCAGCTGGGCTCCACCCTCAAAACCTTCTGATCATGAGTATGAGTGTCTCTTACAATATTATGTACTTCCACTGCTTTAAATATTCCTACTAGTTGCTAAAGAAAGATTCTGCGAGCTATATACCGATATATACACTGCCTGGCCAAAAAAAAAGTCGGACACACTCTAATATTTCATTGGACCGCCTTTAGCTTTGATTACGGCGCGCATTCGTCGTGGCATTGTTTCGACAACCTTATGCAACGTCACAACATTTATTTCCGTCCAGAGTTGCATTCATTTTTGGTCGAGATCTTGTATTGACGACGGGAGAGTCGAACCACTCCGTGAAGTCTTCTCCAGCACATCCCAAAGACTTTCAATGGGGTTAAGGTCAGGACTCTGGTGGCCAATTCATGTGTGAAAATGATTCCTCATGCTCCCTGAACCACTCTTTCACAATTTGAGCCCGATTAATCTTGGCATTGTCGTCCTGGAATATGCCCATTGATGGGATAACCTGGTCATTCAGTACATTCAGGCACTCAGCTGACTTCATTTTATTGCTGCATAACATTGCTGAGCCTAGACCTGACCAATTGAAGCAACCCCAGATCATAACACTGCCTCCAGAGGCTTGTACAGTGGGCACTATGCATGACGGGTGCAACAGCGACTTTTTTTTTGGCCAGGCAGTGTATTATACCTTAATGTGACTAATGACCTACTACATAACGCAGACTCAGGTGAATGCTCTATTCTGATACGTTTAGATCTAAATGCTGCAATTGACACCATTGATCACTTAATTTTAATTGATAGACTTGAACTGGGTTGGGATCTCTGGGACTGTGCTGGATTGGTTCATTTCTTATCTCTCTAATAGACACCGATTATGTGTGATGTTCCCCAAGGCTCAATTCTTGGGCCTATCTTGTGCTCGATTTACATGTTACCCTTGGGTCAACTAATTAGTCAACTCCCTGATTGTTTTTTTTCAAACATAAACTCTACATCCAGATATTAACGGTCCCATATCATACAATTTTTTTGTCAATTTTATATTATTCTACAACGTCAACCAAACATGTTGGTAAAGTCTTTTTAACTCCTTCGCGACGGCCCTATTAAAAATGGTTCGAATTCGAACCATAGCGTCATTTGTCTCTCTGCTATTGGTTAACTGTGGATTCGCGGTTGTTTTCATATATGAAAATGTTTTGGATAGTCAGGCAATGATTGCACAGATATTCTTGGTTGTGTGACGTGGTTAATTTACGCTGCACTGTTGACGCGCAATATGTTTCACTTTCACTTTCTTCTCCACTTTCCATTCCTCCATGTTCAGAATCAAAGTCACTGTCATTATCATCGTTGCGCATAGTGCATATTTCAGCAACTTCGTCTGCAGTAAACCGGCGTTTACCACTGGCCGAAGCCATTTCGGAAGGCTTGTAAAGACGTATTGCGCGTCAACAGTGCAGCGTAAATGAACCACGTCACACAGCCAAGAATATCTGTGCAATCATTGGCTGACTATCCAAAACATTTTCATATGAAAACAACCGCGAATCCACGGTTAACCAATAGCAGAGAGACAAATGACGCTATGGTTTGAATTCGAACCATTTTTAATAGGGCCGTTCTAGTCGCGAAGGAGTTAAGGGAAAACATATTGAATTTAAAAAAAAAAATATATAAATCCAGTGAGTTAATACAGTGAGTTTTTACACCTTTTTAAACCACTAAAGCTGAACAGCTGATTTAGCTGGAAAGTCTTGCAAGGTCTGAAAACCCTGCTCACCTGGAATCACAAAAGCACCCCTCCCATCCTCCTCCCATCCTATTTTCTGCCTACAGAGGAGCAGAGCGCTTTGCCTACAGTACTCTCGCTCCGAAAAGCGAACAATAAACATTACATTTAGATAGAGACCTTTATTTAACCAGGGATATGCCAATTAAGAGCAAAGCTTTCTTTTACAATGGCCGCCTGGGAATACATCAATGCAATGAGAAAACACAACAGATTCTTATCTCTCTAATAGAAAGGTCTCTGTCTATTGGTGATCATGTGTCCTCCTCTACACCAATTATGCGTGATGTTCCCCAAGGTTCAATTCTTGGGCCAATCCAGATTATATACAGTTTCTATATAATGAAAAACTTCATTATATTGGACATCCCCCCTTTGCACGCTATTGTTTTTAAGCATGTCTGAATCCGTGGGGTAAAATAGCCTACAGCCACACTTTTGACAGTTTTGCTTTTGGAATTTTGTCTGAGTTTAACGTTAGCTAGCTTGCTTTACATGTGGTCACGGACTGAGCTTTCAGCTGCTCATGCATTGTATTTTAAAGTGGCACCGAAATCTGCGTTGTCTTCTCTAAGGTAGGTGGCCTATTGATCGTATGGAAACTGGTGCCATTGTGATATGTTACTGGGTTCAGTACCCAACCAGGCAGCTTGGCTGGAAAGATTAAAAGTGCCCTGACTCAGTTAAGCACTCGGCTAGCCAGTTAGCTAATTTGGCTCACTGCTGAACGGGCTAACATTATAGCCTGCAGTATCAGCCATTCCTATAACCTTTAAGAGTCTGTGTCCTTCTGTTTTTTGTTCCTTTGCAACTACAGCGTCTTTGTGACAGTTCTCTGTAAAAAGCGCTATACAAATAAAAGTGATTTGATTAAACTTGTGAATTTAACCACCTTAACTTCCTGTGCAATTTCCTAATGCAGCGATATTAACGCGCGCACCACTTGCTCTGAATGTAACCAGGGCAGTCACTAGTACCAGGGCAGCGCAAGCGGGATTTGCATATAGGTTGGTATATTAAAATGAGCTCCCTTTCGACATCGAAAAGGCAAAGAATTCTGAACAGCTTGTAAAAGAGGTTGGGGTATTTGGGGTATTTTCACAGTTCTGTCTCATTTATTCCTGAGTGCACAAACATGAAAACAGCAGGGAAACAATATGGGATCTTTAAGGAGTAATTTTCGATTAAGGAGTAAACCTCAAATAAGCTAGTCCAGTCTTGCAATAGCTCCAAAATATTACAGAAATAAGATCTGCCTTATCTTTTGAAGACACTGAGAAAGTTGCACATGCTTTTATTTTTTCTAGATTTCATTATTGTAATGCATTGTATAGACCTCTGTAGTCCCGCCCACGTTGGTGACGAACGGCTGGTGCCACTTTTCGGAGAAAATACTATGCGAGTCGATGGACTGAATTTTTTTTAAAATATATTCAGGCAGCTATACATTCAAAACACCCAAGAGAGGGGTTGTCACATTTTTAAATCATTTATAAAATTGGTATATAAATGATTAAATTCTTCTCCTGACTTATTTTTCCATAGAGTTCAATAGGAAAATTTGTCAGGAGAAACAACCCTTAAAGTGATCCATCCATATCTACTGCATATCTGGCAGCAGAGTGATGGTTTGAAGCTCATTTGATACGTCAGACCCTTGATGACTTACAGCCATTTTACCAACCATGTATTCCATACTGTTCCAGCATAATGTACAGCTAAATCTAGTCCCACCCCCCAATTCCCATAGAGATCCATTCAAATGCAGAGACGTTATAGTATTGCTTGTAAGAGTACCAGAAAATAAGATATCAAGAGTCTTTTGATGTTGTTGGATCACAGACATCAGAAAGTCATGTCATGCAAAGGATATGTGACCAAATATTAAAAATGATTACTTTATTCTACATTATGTTAAACTGTCCAATATTTTTTGATGCCCAAAAATGGGGGGGGGGGGTCTACGTACAAAAGGTTCTATATTTTCTAAATGGTTCATCCGATATGGATGAAAAAAACCTGAAATTAAAGCTGACAGTCTGCAATTTTCCCTACATGTATGCTCTTTTTTCATATCAAAATAGTTTTATCTCTGTAAAGCTATTTGTACTGTATTGGCTATGCTTGAAAAGTGCTATACAAATAAAGATATTATTATTATATCTGGACATATTAGCTTGTAGTAATTAGGCAGTCGACTGCTGTTCCTGGGTTATGTTGACTAGTCAGTGTACGTTTATTTACAGGCTAAAATAGATGGCCTTTCCGGAATATATGTTCTTAGGAAAATATGGTTAACATGGAAAATTATATGAGAACATTTATTTAATTTTCCAATACATTTTGAACTGATCTAGAAAAGCATGCCTCATGTCTAGACAGCTGCTTAAAAACTTTATTTATTTCCTTTAATTCAAGCCACTTTCCCTGGAAATGAGCAAGATCTATTTTCCACTTTCGTGGAGTTGTTTCATTTTCCAAGCTCCTGGAAATTATTTAGAAGCATTTATAATTATACTCTTCTACAAGCTAATTATGCTCTTAAATTCTGCATGACTTTATTCTCCATTTTGTATTAGCCTTTTTGACCATAGGAATGTTTTTACAAATAATGTCAGCAAAGGTACATTATGTAAGAACCGTTTTTCACAGCCTTTGCCAAAATTAATTCAACAGCAGTGTACATCATCATTAACTTCAAACGTTACATTTAACCAGCTTGAACAGTTCAATGCGTTTGTGTTGTAGGTGACAACCTACCTGTGTTGTTAACTATTCAACATCAAGGACTGACTAGCGGTTAGATGGCAGCTGGGTATTATTTCTGTGAGATCTTCTTCACTTGTGATATAAAGCAACCTGGTCAAGTGTGTCAATGAAATCTCACTGGGAAAAAAAACATTGCATGCACACGCACACGCACACACACACACATACACATTAGTGAGGTCTGTCAAGAAACATCAATAGAATGAGAATGTTGCCATTCAGAAGAACATTGTTTTGTCATTTATGTGAGTCTGTGGGTGTTTAACAAAGCTTGAGGCCATCCCGCTAATCCAACATTTTCACCTTAATGTTTCTCCCAGAGCTCACACTTGGAGAGAGTCAGTCTTGGAAAAGTGGCAGGCTTTGCTCATCCCTTGTCAGGTTACAGTCCTTTCCACAGATGGGTCTGTGTGCTTCCACCACCTCTACTGCTGAAGTCCAGCAAGGAGACCTGGTGGACTTAAAGGGGGCCATACTATCTGACATGGAACATACAGGGAATTAATTTCTCACTTCTAAAAACATTTTCAGAAACGCTGGTATGTTTTGGTATGAACTGTAATATATGTAATATATAACCAGTATATGCGCTATATTTTGGAGATAACCCAGCAATACCACAGTGCCTTAAGAGCGGTTATTAAGGGTATTACAGTTTTATTTTTTACAATTGGTTAGATGAGTTTCTCAATACAGAGTTCACTTTTTCAAAACTCTTCATATACACTGCCTGGCCAAAAAAAAAGTCGCCGTTCCACCCGTCATGCATAGTGCCCACTGTACAGGCCTCTGGAGGCGGTGTTATGATCTGGGGTTTCTTCAATTGGTCAGGTCTAGGCTCAGCAACGTTCTGCAGCAATAAAATTAAGTAAGCTGAGTACCTGAATGTACTGAATGAACAGGTTATCCCATAAATGGGCATATTCCAGAACGACAATGCCAAGATTCATCGGGCTCAAATTGTGAAAGAGTGGTTCAGGGTGCATGAGGAATCATTTTCACACATGAATTGGCCACCAGAGTCCTGACCTTAACCCCATTTAAAGTCTTGTGCTGGAGAAGACATTTTACGGTGTGGTTCAACTCTCCCGTCGTCAATACAAGATCTTGACCAAAAATTAATGCAACTCTGGACGGAAATAAATGTTGTGACATTGCATAAGGCTGTCGAAACAATGCCACAACGAATGCACAGCGTAATGAAAGCTAAAGGCGGTCCTACGAAATATTAGAGTGTGCGACTTTTTTTTTGGCCAGGTAGTGTAGTTCCTTGCACCAACATGCAGCTTGGCACAACAGTTCAACAATTTCACACTGAAAATTCACCAAGGCACCAAAACAACCATAACATTGCTTGCATGTCTCAAAACCAAATCATTTTACCAAAAAGCCAGCACTATTTTATCCCAACAAGAACACTTTTTCACTCATAACAAAATGACCTAAAAAACTTTATCAACAGGTAGCAAGACAGTAGATACATCATTTAATGTCAGTCTTTGAAGTCATAAATCATTTTGTGCTCCTTAGTTTTTCCTTTGTTATTGTTGGTAGTATAATAAATGTATAGATTATGTCTTTTTTAAATGTTTTTTTTAAAACTCCATTACAAAAAAATAATGGCACCTCTTTTTAGAATGTACTGTATATGCTACAGGAATGAGTCAGAGAAATGCTGCAGTAAAGGCTTAAATGTGCTTTATTTTTGCCAGGGTTTTTGTACCATAAAGTAATCCCAAAATACAAAAAAGGAAATTTATGCTAATAAATTCCAAAACTGTAATACAGTAAAATTGATGTACAGTGGAAAATAATCTCCAAAAAACTAAAGCGTATAGATGGTAATGAAATTAAAAACAACTCTCCATCAGCTGTGGGAATCAGTGGTTGGTCTGATATACATAAGATCAGTTTTTCACCATTTGTCTCCATAACCATTATGTCATTATACTTCTTTTTACGATTTTGAATATTTGAATATTTCATCAAGGTATGTATTTGTGATACAGCAAATTGCTGTCTACTTGAAGTTTGTATGATAGGTTTTGAACTTAAATTTAACAGTTTAGAAAAGAGTATGTAAACATTTGCAAAATGGGTTGTGGATATACAATTTTGCTGGTGGTTGAGTTTGAGAGAGAAAATAATTGAATTTTGAAAGTTGTGGTCATTGAATGCATTTTGTGACAAAGCAATAAAAAATCACTCACAATTTGGATCACACAGACTGATGTTGTGCCAACTGTGAAAAATTTTGAAAAAGCGAACAATTGAAAAATGCTTGTAACCAATTGTAAAACAAACTAATATTTTTCTTTAGGGGTTTTTGATGTTACTTCTAGCATGCAAACTTATTAATGCGTTATATGTGAAATAGTTCTGTAATTAAACTGAAATGCTGAAAGGTTTTTAATTGCAAATACTTTCACATGTTATAATGGGCAATACTATTTAAGTCTTGTGTGTCCTTCATTATCCTTTACACTTCTCAGTTGTTTGCATAACCTATGAACAAATGAGAAGTTATCACTTTAATTATGTTTTGTTTAGAATATCAATATGTCTGCAAAGATATATTCTTATTGTAAACATTTGAAATAGGTCTACTAAAATACTTTAAGGGCGAGGTAGGATTAGGGTGTGTGTGTGTGCATGTGCAGAATGTGTATCAGTACTGAAAACGTCATACTTTGTTCTCAAGGGTACTCTTCCCTGTCAAGATTATTTCAATAGATGAAAGACAGGCCTTGCAACTGACTGTTTTCTGATGTTTCCCTCCAAAGCACCTAAGGCATGACTCAAGCCAGCATTTGAAACACCCTAAGGGACAATTATACTGAGATGATGGACAGACACACAAAAATATTATTCTGTTATAAATACAGCCTCATTCTACACAAATTAATTTGCCTGCTCACCCCCATCTAAGCTTTGCTCTCCTGTCTTCATATATATATACAGTATATACTGTATATATATATATATACACAGTATATATATCATTTGTCATCCTGTATGTGATAGACACATTGCACCAAACTAGTTTGGCCCACCATCTACTGTAACCCACCTTTAACCTCAAGCCACTTTTTCTCTTTCTCATTAACAGCACAGAGGACACGGGTCAAAAGTACAGCTCTATGGATAGTTGGATACTCATAAATGAATTGTGGGAACAGAGAAGCACCATCAGAAATATGACTGTAGAAGGCTGTATATACAGAGATGGAGCACATTCGTAATAAGATGAATTATTCATAGATAACTGACTTCATAAGACATTTTTGAATAGACCCGCACATTGCTATTTAACCTTCTGTTTTGGGTCTCTTAACATGTGTCAAAAGTGTGTTCTAAAATTCAGCGACATTCCTGAGTGATGAACTGATATTCTTAATAATCTAGGACACAACTAGGGTTATATTCCCAGGAAATTAACAGGAGTTTACAGGCATTGATAGGAATTGATAAAGGGAATTGATAGGAATTAATGTAAATGAAAGGTTTTGCACACTGTTTGTTTTTTATCCCTCTAATCCTAGTAGTTTCTTTGTCATAAATTGAAATGTACTCTTCAAGACAAATTAAAAACAGACTTAACATTTTTTCATAACTTGAATGTTACATAAAATAAATTGTTAACATTGGTTGAACATTTCTTTTTACATTCTTTCATTTGTTTTATATCCTTTTACCTGTTTTGTCTTTGTTAATAGGTAAAATATTTTGTAATGTAATGTCTAAGATCAAATGCAGGTTAAAAAAGTTCAATGTCTTGGCAGCCACACCTTATTGACAGTCCTTGTTCCAAGATTATGTACTCTCTTGACTCTCTGACTCTGATGAAATCACCATTTCCCCCTGTGTGTCACTGTCTAGCTGTGGGGTGGATATCACCATATCATATATAGACTATTTTACACATGATGTGTTAGCACATGTGCCATCAACAATTTACCTTGCCCATGAGAGTACCTCAGAGTTGAATGGCGGTCGCAGGTAGATAGCTGGAAGTTTTCTTTTTTGTGAGATGAAAGCATGAGCTGGGAAATGATGCTCGGTTGCTGTTGAGGGGTACCGAATTGCTCATTTGAGATTTCAGAAGTCAAGACACGATTGTTCATCAAACTCTATGAGATACGTAAAACAAAAGATTGAGCGATAGGAAATTGTTTAATGATTAGGGATCACCCAGTATTAGTCATTCCAAAGATGGACCGAGACAAGCTGAGAATACAGTGAGCTCGCATGGGCCAAAGCATTTCCAAAGTTGTTGAGACGAAACCTAAAACTTTATCAGAACCCCCCCACCCCACCCCACCCCACCCCCAAAACACATTTAAATGCCAGAAAACCTCAATTCACACATCTGCCCCACAATAAAACATCTGGCTCTTGCTGAATGATAGGGAATATAGAGTGGGTATTGCCCTATATATATACAGTATATAGTGTATAAAGAGTATAAGGGAAGCCAGTTCAAGATGGGTAGATTATTCAGGGGATTTAATCAGTCCCTTGCTCGTACAAAAGCCAGTAGGCACAAACAACCCTTCAGGACCATGATGAAGAGGCACGGACTGAAGGAATTTTGTCAATTTTAACATCGTCTTGGCAACAACCCTTTATCAACTGATGGCGCACATACTCTTGCCCTCAACACTGATGAAAGCTTACATCCAAGGAAGGCAGTGAATAACTGCACTGCTCAGAACTTCACTTTCAAGCCCTTAGATTTGTAAAATCTCACACCATAAACACTCTCTGTGCAGCAGATGGTCCTTAACATGAAATAATGACATCATTGTTAGTGGAAGTCTCTCCCCTTTTTATGAGCCCGACATAGGTTTAGTCAGCAAAACAAAGGTTGCCCCAGTGTTTCTCTCATTTCTTAAAACAGGACATTTACTCAGTACCTGGCATGAAGCACCATTCTCACCTCCTCCATCACAGCATTCTCTGAAGTGCTAGTTTCCACGATAAACATTATTTTGGGGCATTACATGTGCCTTTGATTCATTGGCCACTCACACCCTCTTTAATTTAGGTTTTATTTATAAAGTAGATGCTGCCACCTTGGAATATACACACAGCATACATGCACACACACACACACACACACACGCACTGACACAGACACACACACATACACACAGCAGCTGCAGTCTTCAGCCCAAGATACAGTGTGAAGTCAGCACTCCACCCACCCAGCAGCTTCTGCGTGGGAAGCGGAACCACGCAAAGCAGGGGTTTATGGGTACAGAGTGAGGCATGGCAGAAGGTGTTTGATCAGATACACAGATACATTTATTTTAGTCCTTCAGTGCTACACATGTTCCTCCGGTACAAGAACATGCAAAGACGTATTGAGTTCGTTTTGACGTATTGAGACGTATTGTGTCAGCATACGTCACATTTATTTCATAGTTGCAATCTAATTGGAATAATGGTTTAAATTCTACGAGCATAAAGTTATCATGTCCTATATGTTTTTGTAAGGAATGTTTGGAAAGGTGGGGTAAATGTTCCCAGGTTGTTCTTTGAATGTTACTGGAAGTCACAAGGAGACCATGCAAGAATAGCCTTAGTAAGTTTGGTTTCATTACTGAAGTTAGAAAAACAATTAAATCATGGATGGTCATTAATGCAAATTGTATCAGTGATGTTAGCAATGGTAAACAAACCTGCCATTTCAGTATTCTCATTTGGAAATGTATTTGACACATTGCTCCATGATTTTGTCATGATAACAATCTGGGTATGTTGCAAGCAAGTATGTGACATGCTTGGAACTGACTTTGACAGAACTTGTTTGGAACTTGTTTTTCCCTCACAACCAAAGGACAGTCTAACAAGAATATTCCCCAATGTTTATTTTTTATTTTTTGGGAAACACTCAGTGAAGGAATGATGATAAATTCTAGAAGGTGGTTGCATATATTATTATTATGATCATCCTTATTATTGAACACAGTTCTTGTTAGTATATTATTGTCCCCAGGGGGTATTCCACAAAGCAGGATTACTGAGTTAGCTGGATAACTGCACTGAGTAAAATCCGGAACAGCTCCTTTTACATCAGTCCATGTTGCAGATTTGGGAGTTCCGGGTTTTACCCCCCTGGACTCAAATAGGAAATCATCTCTGCAGTCTGTAACACACACACACACAATTATAATTATGAATATGAATATAATTATGATGATGATTATTATTGGTGAATGACTACTTTTCAAGTTCCCGGTAATGATCTTCCATGTGTATGTGTATGTTGGTGTGGTCGTTCAAATATAGCCGTCTCTGTTTTAGGACAACTGAAGGAAAGCTGAACTGAAGTGAGGTTTTCAAGTTAGATTGAATGGTAGCTATACTGCCATCTAGTGGAAACTGAAGTTCAAACTTATTTCTCTGCAGTTTCAAGTTCAGCAGTGTCCAAGAGTTGAGCCAAATGTCCAAGGAAGCAGCGATTCATTCAACTGTGCCTTACACAATTAAAACTTCATGCGCTGAGAGATCAAGTACCTTGTTGGAATCATGAATGAACTGGATGTAAATTGGAGTGGGAAATTTGTGTCAAATATAACTAAATTATGTCAAATGCAGAATTATGCCATATTTCTAAGTGACTTAGATCACATTGCATTGACAGACTATTCTGACCTATTCTATTCAAAGATTTTTTAAATACATGAAAGATACATATATTGCAGAAAAGTGCATGTCCGCCTATGAATACATAAATGCAGTCTGTTCAGACCAACATCACACGTGAGTGTTTGGGGAATTGAACCTTCAAACTATCTTTATGTCAGACGTCTGAGCTAAGAACCATACTATGTGCAATGGCAGTACTCTAAGAGCACGTAGACATCAACAGCTAAAGCACGTAGACATCAACAGCTAAACTTCGATGGCCTGCAATGACCCTGGTTTCATTGCACACAATAAAGTGTCTTTTGTCTGCACACAAAGGCTAAGTACCCTGTGTTTTGTTCTCTGGAATCATACTGAATAAAAGTGGTCGATGCTCTTAAGGGATTTTTTCCGACCTTATACAGGACAGTTTTCTAAGAGGGATTGACTTTCTTAAATGCCTCATGCATATCTGTGGCTTTTAATTACATACCATGACATAATTCAGGAACTTTCAGGGTTTGTCTGTAGGTCATTAAAACACGTTCTTCAGGGGATTATGCATTATGCATGAGTTTTTTTTTTAAAGCACAGACTGCAGTTACAACACTTTTTGTCGAAATTCCAGTTTCTGCTAATCAACAAAAAGCTATTCCACCAAAGTTATTCCACCAGATACTTTTACACAAGTCTGTGAAAAGCCAGAAAAACCATGCAAATTCACTTTGCCCTATAATTCAAAAACTGTTAAACCATTCTCATTGTTGTAATAATACCAAATCTACAAGGGTGAAACAACTCTTAAAGTGATCCATCCATATCTATCAGAGATGGTTTGAGGCTCGTTTGATACCGCAGACCCTTGATGACTTACAGCCATTTAGCCAACTATGGGTTCCATACTATTCATGTGTAATTTACAGCTTAATCTAGTCCCACGCCCCAATTCCCGTAACGATCCATTCAAATACAGAGAGGTTATAGTATAGCTTGTAATAGTACCTGAAAATAAAATAGAGTCTTTTGATATCATTTTATGCACAGTCATGATAGCATCACCTGTTTACCTGTGAAATGTTCCAAACAGGTGTTTTTTTAACTTCCAGTCTTTATTTTGCCCCTGTCCCAACTTTTTTGGAACGTGTTTCAGCCATCAAATTTGGAATTAGCGAATATTTACAAAAATCAATAAAGTTGATAAGGTAAAACATTAAATATCTTTTCTTTGTACTGTTTTCAATTAAATATATGTAAAACAAAATTTACAAATCACTGCTTTCTGCTTTTATGTGTATTTTACATACTGTCCCAACTTTTTAGGAATTAAGGTATTCCATTCTTGCTGGTATACAGATGTACAGATATTTAAATTCAGAATAATATACATAATACGTAAATGGTGAAATGACAAATGTAGCAAGGTATGTTAATGCCATGCACTGTACAAGTAAATTAGTGTGAGCCATATCAGTCTTTCTGTGTAATCAATGCCTTCATTCAGTGCTATAAAAGTGTTACTTTACAGATCAATTGTGTTTTCAGATGCTTTTCTCAGGTCGTGTTCTACTTTCACTTTTCATTTTATACATATATATATATATACATACATATATATATATATATATATATATATATATATATATATATATATATATATATATATATATATGTATACACTCAGTCCACTTCTGTTATTCTGAATGCCAGAATTAATTGATCTTTTGCCAGAAGACAACCAACTTTATGATTGCATCTGTTCGATCTATTCCTGGCTGAGAAAGATTTACAAGCATATCTTTGAGCCAGTAGAGTTTGCCCCTATAAAACTCATCTGTGTAGGCATATGGCCAGACTAGGAATGTTTATACAGGTAGATAAATCCTATTTAATATAGGACATGTTGTTACACTCTCAGTTTCCTCTCAGTCCCCATCCCTGTTTGTGCTCCGTGTTTTCCCCTTTTTCCTCACGTCTCTTGTCTTGTTTTTATGTTTCCCTGTCTGTCTTCCGTGTCGTGCAGGCTAGGCGTGGTTTTCCTTCTTGTTTCACCCATTTCACCCTCACTATTGCTCTGCCTATCACATTCCTTTCCCCGTTTGCATTCCTCACGCCTTTGTCTCCGCTCAATCACTCTCGCATACATTCTCACGCTGCAATAGCTCATTGACTTCACTATATATTCTCCCGTTGTTATTTGTCTGGTGCCAGTTTGTTAAGTCTTCTTCATTGTTACTCTGGTCTCTTCTAGTTTTGGAACTAAGTCACAGTCTTGTTTTGTCTTGCTGAACTAACGCTTCTCAGTCTCGTTTTGTCTTGCTGAAATTAACGCCGTCTGATATTCTGCTTATACCCGCCGGCCTGCAGCTTCCTGCCTGCTCCACGCTACGCCTCCCTGTCTCCCGCATCCCGCTCTCCCTCTGCTACGCCAACCCAGGATTCAGCCACTGTCCACCCCCTTGCTGTCATGGTTTTTGACGTTTTCTTCCCTTGCGGTCGTTTTCCTCGGTCGCCACGCGAGGGCGCTGCTCTTTTAGTGGAGTTTTGCTCCGCCTCGTCTCTTTCACTGAGTTCTCCCATCAGCGTCCACACCTGTGCGTGGTTGCCTGAGAGCTACATAAGCCTCCGTTTCCTTCTTCCAGGGCTTCTGTATTGTTTTGTATTATTTTTGCCTTTGTTTGCTTAGCCGGTATGGTTAGGTCTAGGCTCTGTAGGAGACCTCTTTGCTCCAATGGGTTTTATTGGAGTAATGCGGGGCTTGCCTTTGTGCATGTAGCTATTAGGACTCTTCTTCCTTGGCTCTTTTCTGTCGCCGCTTCCTGGTTTTTCCTTTTCTTTCTTTGCCTATACCTGTTGCCTTTTCTGTCTCTCGGTCCTCTCTCTGTCTGCTTTCTTCCTTGAAAGCGAGAGGAGTCTTTGTTTGTTTGTGGTTATTTTTATATAGTCATATTTCTTACTGAGAGGTAGGGCGTTTATCCATACTGAGAGGCAGGGCATGTATTTTTTACAAGGCTTGCGTTAGTCATTGAGCCGGCAAATGTCCAGAACAGCTGTTCTGTTCGCCTTCTGGTACGTTTCTCCTTACAGTGAGACCAGGCAATTTCGTTGACATGTTTGCGTGTGACTGCGAGCCTATGAAAGTAGCCATGGAACATTAGATCTCTGTTCCTTTCGCCTTGTCATACGTTCCCCCTTATTGAGATGTAGGGCCTTTATTTTTCGCATGTCTTGCGTTTGGCACACTGCTGGTAGAGGTCAGGACACAGAGACTGCTTCCCTTCTATTCCTGCAGCAAGCAGTACGCTCCGATTAGAGCTAGGGAGTTATTTTTTCGCTTGTCGCCTTCTCCCTTTGCTTAGCTCTAATTTTTGTTCCTTTGTGTTACCTCCGAGGCAGCTCCTTCTCTCATTTCACGTTAGCATCTCGTTGTTAGCTCATTGTGTTTACCGAGCTCAAGATTCTTTGCTCTCGTGTGACGTTTGCCTGGTTATATGGGTCGATTTCTGTTACGTCCCCTTTTTCCTAGTTCCCTTATTATTTCCCTCCAGTCGAGAGTGGGAACTAGGTTGAGTTGTCGTTTAAATTCCCTCAAATACGGGGTCTCTCCGTCTCCGTGGCTCGGAGAGCTTATAGAATCCCTCCACTGCGTGTGGCCCCTGCGAACCTCACACGTCACGCCCCCTTACACTTGCCTGCTCCCCGCTCCCGCTCTGCCCTCCGTTCTCGCCCAACCCAGGATTCAGCCCCCTTCCCTATCTCCCTATACTTCCAGAGTTTTTGGCAAAGTTATAAACGCTCCTAGCAAGCATTATTGTATTTCTGTCTCTGAGTCGTGCATTTGAGTCCAGTCCCTATCCAGAACCTTAACACGTGATCCTATGTATGACCAAACTGCTGTGGTTAATCTTTGATGTTAGACAATGAAAATGTTACCATACAGCAAGCTGGCTAAGAAAATGATGTGCATAGTAATCTGTCTAAAAAATCTTCCTCAACAGATTGCTTGATGGCTCATCCTGGTAATGCACTGTTCTAGTGCATGGGTATGCTGCACAATCCATGATCTGCTTCCCTGTCCTGACCATGCCAGTGTCATAGCCAGCAGCCCTACAGGGCCATGAACAATTAGCTCTAGTATTACCCAGGGAAGGGAGGGTTTTAGTTGTAAGGATAACAGTTCTCATTATGCATCGTGCATCTGTAAGTTAAATGTGCATGTGTAGCTATGTAGACATGACCACTCCTGCCAGGAAGGGCTCCCACTGTCTTAGTACAGTACCACAGGGATCCATTTTCAGCCCCCTCCTACTTTCCTTACACACCAAATCTCTTGGCTCAAAAATATCTTCACAAGATATTTTCTCCTACCACTGCCATGCTGACAACACACCGCTATTTAGGTATTTTACACTGACAGAGGAACATATTGCCTGTATTTTCAGCATGTCTCAATGATAGCTGGAGTTGGATGATCAGTCAGCATCTTACATTCAGTCTTGCCAAAACTGTGGTACTCTACCTACGATACATCCTCCCCCATCTGTCCATCACCCTTGGTAACACAATGGTGCCTGCATCCTTGGCTGCCAAACATTTTGGTGTAGTCTTGGATAACAGATTGTCTTTCACTGAGAATATCACAACAGTAGCACAGAGCTGCCGATTTCTTCTCTACAACATCCTTTTCTCACTATGGACGCTACCAGCTCATTATTGAGGTCCAGCTGCTGTCCCGACTGGATTGCTGAAATTCTCTCCGAAAAAATTTACCCTTTTCTTCCTTTATCTCTTTGATGGTGGCACTGATTGTACCTATACCTATACCGTTCAAAAGTTTGGGTTACTTAGAAATTTCCTTGTTTTTGAAAGAAATTGATACTTTTATTCACCAAGGTAGCATTAAATTGATCAAGAAATACAGTCCAGACATTGATAATGTTATAAACTACTATTTCTATTTCATTCTATTTCTACTTTAGCAATTGTAGCCCTTACATAGTCCCCCCATTTTAGGGCACCAAAAGTAGTTAACATAAATTTAAATAAAGTAATTATATTTAATATTTGGTTGCATATCCTTTGCATGCCATGACTTCCTGATTCCTGATGTCTATGACCCAACAACATCACAAGACTATTGATATCTTATTTCCAGGTACTCTTACAAGCGATACTACAACCTCTCTGCATTTGAATTGATCTCTATGGGAATTGGGGGGTGGGACTAGATTAACCTTTAAATTACATGGGAATAGTATGGGACACATGGTTGGCTAAATGGTTGTAAGTCATCAAGGGTCTGTGGTATCAAAGGAGCCTCAAACTATCACTCTGCTGCCTGACTTATTTTTCCATAGAGTTCAATAGGAAAATGAGTCAGTAGAAACAACCCTTAAAGTGATCCATCCATATCTACTGCATATCTGCATATACTATTAGTTGTGTCCCTCATGACTTAGTATTAGCACTGTTCTTGCCTAAACATGTATGTATACACTTATGCAAGTCGCTCTGGACAAGAGCATCTGCTAAATGCCTAAATGTAAATCTAAATGTGTAGTACATACACATTAGTACGTGAACATCCACTACAGAATGTGAGGTCAACCCTTGAGAAGCAATGAGTATGATTAATTCCCTTAGCTGGGGACCAGGACCACTAGTCTTTATGTTGGAGATCAGCTATTATTAAGCTATTCATTTATATAGAGAGCAGTGATGAGTATAGGATGCTGTCATTATATCAACTCAGGTGAGACCGACTGAGAGCTCAGCAGCCACCCAGTTTCTTGGAGTTGAAACCTCCAGGCACAGAAGCTGAACCATTTCAACCTTCAGGCAACTTTCTGCCACACACACTTCCATCTGTCTAGACAAGGTATTATGGTATGTTTACAATGGGCCTCATTCATGAAACGCGAGCAGAACGAATTTGCACGTAACTAAATTGTTCGTATTACCAGTTTTGCCCGTATTTTGGCATTCATTAACGTTTTCGTATCTGATATTTGATCGGACGTAGGCTACTAACAAATTTTACACATGGTCAAGACCACGCGTACCGCGTTCGTAAATGCAGAATGCCGCTAAATGTAGCTTCTGAGTGATAATTAGAATATGAATTTTTTATTTTCTGTTAAATTCACATGACAAAATGTAGCCTCTGAAATACACAATGCAAACGTAGCTAATAAATTACGATTGCAAAAAGCAAACACATTAGATGATGCCTATTAGGATAATCAATTGTAGGTTATGAACTTGTTTAATTAGTCTCATAAGCGCAACGAATGCTCCCAGTACTATTTTTCTAAATTGGTAAAATTTAAATGCTAACTGATATGATGTTAAAAATGCTATTTAAAACACACATTTGACCAGTGAACGAAATGTGCTTTAAAATTACCTACAGGTCTGTAGCCAGCGTTGCAGTGGCTGACCGCGGTTGGAGGAGTTGGCTGCTTAGGAGAGAAACGAACGCATTTTTAAAATTGCTATTTGTTGGCTGAGAGTGATATGGCTGGTTAGTCGTTTTCGGGTTTTTATGAAATTGACAACCTGCAATGTTATTGGTGCCGTAACTGTAGGTCTACTGCACAAACGTAGCCTCAAGGATCCATCCGACGATACGTTTGCAAAATATGAATAGAAAAGTCTGTCACATCTGTGCAGCTCATGTCATGCTAAACGTATTTCTCAACGTCCTGGCTGGATTGCCTGGTGTGGTGGGACCATACAGTTCTGTGGGTGGGACCCACAACAGCTTCTGGCTTTAGTGGCTTAGTGTAGCTACGTAAAATTGCTAGGCCTACGTCAAATTGACTGTGTCAGACAGTAAGTAGGCCTACCTCTTTCCATCATTAGGGGATCTGGAATTCAAACCACCTCTCGCACTCACAGAACACCAACAAAATGACGAAATTAATACATTAATTATTTTATTTCCAGGCCGCGAGAAAGACCGCTGCCTATAGTGCTTGGCATAGAGGAATGCGCTTGTCCGATGCAGATAGGCTTGCACTTTAACAGCTCGTGTAATGGGAGATTCTGCATTTCCTGCATGTTATATCCTCTTTTTACTTTACCATGTAGGCTACTTTACTATTTACTTATGACACCGGAACGGACAATATTAAACAATGTATTTTCTTTGATTGAACATCTGCTAATAAAACTTCGATTTCAGTGTCGGAATAATTATTTCTTTAGCTTTTTCTGGGCCATTTTCACTTGTATGGAGCTCTAAATGGAAGTGACAACCTCCATATAAGGCAATTAATGGGCGTGGATTTGCTAATCACAAAATAACGTGGACGCGCTTCGTACGTGAACACGAAAAAATCTGCCTTTTCCACACGGTTTGATGAATCAACTCGTTTCGTACATAAATGTACGCGTATATTTAGGAACGCTTCACGAATGAGGCCCATTGTGCGTAGGTGTAGAATGACTGAAAGAGATGAAAAATATGTTATTTCCAATCACATCCCCATGTTAAAAAATAATTCAAAGTCTTTCCTTTAGCATTACTTGAGCATTTTGCAACAAACACAATGTAGTCGTGCCAGTTGAATTCCACAAACATGAATCATTCTATGCAAAATTGTTTATTGTGAGGACATGGCTCAACCAAGTTAATGAGTGCTTTACAGAAAATCATGAATATAATTTTTCAGTGACCATGTCTTGCAGTTATGTACCAGTGCACCTTCATAATACGCAACTAGTGTTGCACAAGATACAGTATGAACATCTTGTATGGATACTACTTATTTTAAAATCGTCCATCTGCAAAGTTGGGTGAAGAGTTTATAGACACAAATCTGAAATTTGAGAGAGAAATGTTGCAGTTCTCTTGTACGTAAGTCCCTGAGCCCCTAAATCACTCAAGCAAGATAATAAACCTTCCATACTGAAGTCTTTCCTGTAAAACTGTTCAGGCCCTATGTGCTGGACGGCCAGCAACGAGTGGGACCCAGGAGCCCTCTGATTATCTCCAGTTCCGTTTCCCCCCTTCCCTTTTGCCCTAATCATTCCCCCAGAGTCCCATTGGTGGTCCCTGAATATGAACCCGAGAGCCCCTGCGCTAGCAGGTCGGCCTGGGGTGAAGTCGACGGCCCTCCTCCTGGGGAACATCAGTCATCTCCGACAGGAACGTCCCCGGACGTCGCTCTGCAGGCCTTCCTTCCCTTCCACCCCCACCCATGGTCACCTCCAAAGAGTCTCCTCTCGGCTTACAGGGCGTCTGTCATAGAAGCCTTCCAAAAACCTGCTCTGCGGCGGCCCAGGGTGACAACTGCGAGCAACGACCAGACTTCCTCAAAAAAACAAGTCTGATATTGCATGGACAAGCCAAAGCTAACACCCTCATGAGGTGCTAGGCCATGTGCGCTAAATGTTTAAACGTATAAAGGTTTCCACATCAACACACGCGCATGTTGTATTTTCATCAGCAGATGCAGGAAGCATGCGGGTCTGGGTCTGTGTGTAGGAGGTAGGAATGCCGAGTTCCACACTGCCAGATTCCATATGCTGTTCTGTTATAGAGGATGACACTCACGGTTAAGTAAAAGAGGCAAAATTTCATTCATTTCACTTTTTATTTTTCAATTATGGATCCAGCATGTTTCCAAAATGAGCATGAGATGTTCTCCCATATCAAGCATTTTTTTTTTTACGTATAATTATCTCTTTGCAACTTGTTACAGCTAATATAGTTGATCATTCCACTGCCAGATGATGCATTTGTGTGCTATATTTGATTTCACTCCAAGAGAAGCCCATTGCCAAATGCTAGAGAGCAGTTCCACTATTTTCCTCTGTCAAAACAGTAAAATGTCCAGTGTTAATTCAGCACTTACAGACTACATATGAGTCCAATAGGGACCATATCTACTCTGTAAGAGTTGATTTAACACTGAACATTTTACAGTGCAGACAGTTCATTCCCTATCTTTATATAACACTATTGGCTGATTTACATGGCTGCCATTTTTCTAACAGGTCTATTTATTCAGCTGGATATTTACAGGAGTAAGTATTTTACTCAAGGGTACAACGGCAGTATCCCCGCTGAGACACGGATGCGCAGACCTTCCGGTTACAAGCCCAGTTCCATAATCACTGCTCCACACTGCCGCCTCTCTTGTTATTCTACCCCTCTGCAACAGGGTCTCCAGTACTGGAAGCAACAGCAGACTGACACCCGCACGCCACCTTCCTTGGGGGATGGCGCATTCATCAGCGGTGGTGACAGGCTTAACGGTCATCCGTCACTGGGGGAACAACAGCGTGGAGAAGTTGCCATGGCTCTCAGCATGTAACGAGTGGGCTGAGGGTTCAAATCCCAAAACACCCTCTCGGAGATGGGACCTTTTCCCAGATTTTCCTAAAGCAGTATTCATACTTTTTTTTCATGCACGGATAAACGATTCACTCCAAAAAAACTTTCTCAGATTATTTTTATGTGTGTCGTCTGCAATTTCGGTATACGGTCCTTGCGAGCTTGTCACTTCCTGGACGTTCTGGCTCAGTGCAGTTTTTACAGATGTGCGCATTTAGAAACCAATTCAAAAAGTGTGAAAACGATAAATCAAGATGCCTCGACCTGTGAGAAAATAGTCTAATCTCTGCTTAGGTCAATCATACTATCCGACAAACTACGTAAGTGGAAAGTCCTCCAACTCATAAGAGAAATAAGAAATGATAATGGCAAGACCAGGCCACACAGCCCACTGCGGCTTATTGCTTGTCTGCAGTGTGGAGTCAATCTATCATTCTGTGTCATCTCAACCCCAGTCGTAAGTGGTTAAATTACCCTGAATAAAAACATATCGCACCTTCTTACTTTGGAAAAAGGCTGTGACCATAGAAAAGCATATCACAGTGTGGGAGTGCTCCTCTGACATGGCGTCTGTTGGTGGGGGGCAGTAAGAGCCTGTTGGTGGCCTCGTGTGCTCTGCCATAAAACCGTACCAGTCCATTACGGCAGGCAGTTTTGCTGAAACACGGATGATTCAAGCAACCAGGGACCGGCTGTCCTGCTTTTACCTCTGGCTTTCATTTATTGAATGTCACTCTCGCTCCAGATCATCAGGGACCCTGGCCCAGGTCACTGTGTTCATACCCCATGCAAAATTGAGCAGGAGGCCCTCTCAGTGGCGTCATGCGGTGAACACTTATCATGTTTACCCAAGCGCCAGTGGAAATACCACCCATTTGGTTTGATGAAGCGTTTGAAAGGGTGCCGGGTGAACCGTAGCTGTGAAAGATGGTCTCGCTGAAAGGAAAGTTATGAGATAAGAGATAGTAACTTCCCAGATGAAGGAAGCTTCTCCAATAAGAGGTGCTTGATTTCTGACGTTCTAAATGGTGGCCGCTCAAGTGAGAAAATGCAATTCTGCCATATCAAAGGTAGATGAGGTAGATTTCCTTTCTAGTTTAGAAAGGAAAGGGCAGTTGAACAAACCCAGAATCCAAAGGGAAATAATAATTTCTGTTGTTTGGACCATTCATAAATCAGCCAAATTTGTAACCATTCTTCCCCAACCAGACCTTCTTAAATTCAGACCAAGGTTTCAGTCTTCATGAACAACAGAGATTCCCACTTTCCGTGTGTTCTAGGGCTCATCCCTGTCCATTTCTAAAGTAGGCGATCAACTATTATGTTTGCAGAAAAGATTATAGGGAAAGCAGTTGCAAGGAGCAGGGTTCCCACTGTGGTCTGTTATTATCTCGAGAACAGGTTAACCAACAAACAGAGTGTGAACAATGCCCCTGTTTTTGAAAGATGAAGCCTGAGTGTTGGTAGTATTTTAATGGGGCGTGTAGTGTTGTTTTTGATTTTCCTTTTCTTTTTTTCCTTCAAAGCCACATTAACATCACATTTCTGTGACCACCCAAGTTTCTGTGCAGGGTTATCCAGGAGCGTAGCCTCTCAGGCAGTCAGATGTGGAGGAGGCACTGGTGTGATGTAATGGAAGTATCTTAATGGAAGTGGCCATGGCCATAGATGGTCCGGGTCATGAGTTTAAATTCCTTGCATTCCTTAATACCCTTTTTGCCCTGCAGTGCCAGTGCATTTGTGAATTTAAACATCTGTTACATGAATGTAGCATACATGTATAAAGCTCCTGATGGCAAAAGCTACAAATATGACACAAGCACTGATTCTTTAGTCAATCTTTACAAACAATTAGTTTCCTGTGGCCACATTACTGTAGCCATCCAATTAGCATAATTATTGCCACAGTTAGCATTCCCATTTATACTGCTGCAAGGATTCCCAGTTTGAATTAGAGAGATAGCAAAGGGATATGTGTCTCTGACCTTTTAAGTTATCCTACTTTAGCTTTTACTTCTAGATGTCGTCAACTCATCTAGAAGCTTAACCTCCAATCCAGCATTCTGTAGTCAGGGAAGCCTTGCACAATCATATCCACACCATTTGCACTGATTACACTGTTACACATCAGTAGATAGAGGTAATATAACCTTATGGGTCTGATTCATCTCCCTGGATGTTTTCCCTACTGAAGGGCTATTATTCTACACAGTCAGACAGTAAAAGGTCAGCCAAACAGGTGAGATATGCAAAACACGTGTGGTTTCCCTGAACAATATGAGAAACATAGTGATGATCAGATAGAACGAGGGCAGATCTGTGGATAGATTGTTTTAGCTGCACAGGGGATGTCTTTGAAAACCACTCAAAACCATATGCTCCTACCTCTGTCCATGGTCAGCCATCTCCACCGCCTGTTCATGATTCATACAGTCAGCACAAGCCCAGCCCTGCCTTTCAAAGAACCGCGGTGGGAGGTATGGAATATCGACCTGCTGAGGTATGCAGTTTTCCCCCAGTCATCCCCACTAGCATCATCAGTCATCCCTGATGCCATGAAAACTTGAGTTCATATCGCCACATGAAGAGCCATATCAAATTGCACACAGGGCCGTTCTCCAAAAGCATATTAGTCCTTTACCTCATGTAAATCTTTTGGGATCTTACAATTTATTTAATGTTTTACAGGAAAGGCCAGTAAGTGATTGAATGGGAATTCTGGGGAAAGTGAGAACAAAAGATCCACAAGCTCTTCAAAGTTAATGTCCAGTTCCAAGGGTTCGCATTTCTCATGGAATGTCATAGTGTCTTTTTGAATCATAAAAATAAAGTAGAACCCTAATAGTGTCAGTGGGACCACATCAAATCTCTATTTTACATTTTCCTCCGAGGTTAGCTGGATTTTTACCACCATAACAACAAGAGATATAAGAGTGTGCAGACTGAGAACCCTGTCACCATGGTGTCTAACTGCACTGAAGGCTCCGGCCGCAGTATCCCCTATAGAATTCCACAGCACAGCTCTCTGCCGCACATGTGGCCCTCCCCAGCTTCCTTCCTGTTGTTGTTCATTACAGTAGCCAGCACTGTTCTGTCCGGGGAGCCACCAATCACAGATGTCACATTGCACAAGCACTTTCAGATTAGACATATTGAAGAGGATGAAGCAGCTCACATGCACGCTCTCTTAAAAATGTTTCAACAATTTCCTGTTGGCCCAATAATTTATGTATTTAATGTCGTAGGTACTGCACGGTATACAGGGTGGAAATAATACTCATGAAGCGAAATAATTGAAAATCTATTTTCTTGTTAGTCCTAGTTTTCTCTACCGAGACTGTAATGCATTTTGAAGTGTGGTTCCATGTTAGCAGCACAAAGTCTGTGAAATAAAAACAAGTTTATTTACAGTATCTTCCTTCAGAAGCAGAACACATTATTTATTAAAATTTTTTACATAAGTGTTTTTCCATGCTGAAAATAGCATGAAAAAAAAACACTGAAATACATTTTTACATAACCTGTTAAATGGACATTTAACTTATGGCTTTTCCCTGCAGTTCCAGGATCTACAGAACGTCTTAGTTGCCCCAAATAGCTCTTTTTCTGACTTAAGTCACCAAGCTGTTATAATTACAGTACCATTTTACCATCAGTTCACAAAAACTGCCCTTCACTGATTGAATCCCATACCACTCTCAAAGTAGGGCAAATAATTCACATTGACTTTGTTTGAAGCCATTGCCATTAGAAGTTGTTATACAAACTCATAAGAATGTCTGTGCACACGCAGTACATAGCTGACATACTGGCTTTCTTGATAAAAATTGAGACTAGTGATTATCTATTTTTGAAAGCTCTTTAAGCGAACAGCGTTGTCTACCCAGGAAGCAATGATCCTTACTGCCTTGACCATGACCAAGCCAATGACAAGTGAACCTGTCCATGACCATAATTGTGGCCACAGCAATGACCACAATGAGAATTATCTGCAAACCACAGATTTTCGGTTGTTTCCTCACAGTAATGATGAATCAATTATACTTTATTTATTTATTACACGTTTATTTATTGATTGTACTGTTCCTTAAATGTGAGCATAACTAATTTCTGTCAAATCACTGACATTCCTTCTAAAGAGCTCCACTACATATACTTCCATATACTCCAGCAGGTAATTTACAGTAATGGGCTTTAACAAAGTCAGTCACATCATGAAGTTCACAACCAAACCACCATGAGCCATTCAAAATTCAGGAGGAATCATTATGGTGCTATGGTACTGAATCCTTTCTTTAATACATTTTTCTCGAAGAAATACTGTATGTCCAGATTACCTTCTGGTCCAAATAGACACATGAATGTACCGTATCACAGATAGAGGGAAGTAATTTGATGTGCCCTTGTAAAATGCACGCAGCTGTGTCGGCATCTGCTTTTACTTTTGGTATACTGTGCCCTCTACTGGAGAACAATGGAATTTCATAACCCCTCTTCGATGGTTTGAGCATTTCCAACCCCATTAATTATGTTGGGCAACCAACATATACATTGGGTTTCTAATGTTCTGCAATTCATATTGATGCTTATTCATTGGTGCAGTGTACCTACTTTCACTAGGTACTGAAGTGTTTCCTGAGGGGTATAGTGCAAGTCACTATTTATACCTGGTGCATTATACCTAGTTGTAGAGGCATCCTGAATGTCCTTTTCAGAGGTTTAAACACAGGCTGGGAGATTGGAAGTTTTATGAGGCCTTAAAATGTATTTGGCTCTCATAAAAGCTTTGGTATGTAAAATGGAAAACTTTATGCTGTTTTCAACTCACTTGCTCAAGTCATTTGTTCAATTTGTTTCTATGACCCTATTTTTGGAACAAAATTTAAAAGTAACATTTAATGAAAGTTTTACTAATGGTAACTCATACCCAAGAATTCCTGCCTCAGCCGCTGATAAATCAAACTTTGTTTTGCCAAGACGACATAAATTTCTTCAACCATGTCTATGAAACTGTTATAATAAAAAAAAAAAAAAAAAATGGGTCTTGAATGACCAGATGCTAACATTACGGACAAAGAGCCATCTGGCTTTAAATCACCCACTGGCTTAACCAGAGCCGAGTTGGAGCAGTTGAAGCTGCTGTGGTGGATTGCACACAGCCCGTTGCCTGAAATTGAAGGTGCAAATCCTGAGTGGAGTGAAACTGCTGTTGCACCCTAAGAGAAGACATCATTTACTGAAATGCTAGACGTGAAAAGGAATAATGTGTACAAAAAATTGGGTAAATCTACAGAAGGAGCCCTGGATAAGAGTGCCTTGAGAGGAAATAATGTAATGTGCCCGTGATCCTTTGTCCACCACCCCAACCCACCCACCGCCACAGTGGAGAGTCCTGCTATAAATGTACACAGGCAAATCACAGCACATTAGACATTGGATATTCCTGGGAAGGAAAAGGCAAAAAGCATCTACTGTATTGATTCTGACTGCGCAAGTTTCAGTGAAACTACATTTATTATGACACAACCTTGAGTGAACAACTAAGAAATGCATGTAAGAAAGACAGAATACTTAATGGCACAGCAATGAAACTCAAGCCAAAAACAAAAAAGAGAAAAGAGAAAAATAAACAAGACAGACATCTAGGACTGTTCCCTGTCCACTGACAGAAGGAAACACACAAGGCAGTTTCACTTAGTTCCTCCACAACAGTTAGCTACCGATTACTTAATGTACTTTTCTTTGGTCTGGAGTACCAATGTTACTGTGTATGAAAGGCACAGATTTTGTCTTTACAAGCCATGGGTAAACCTGGACACTACAACAGTCCATGATTTGTAGAAGAAAAAACAGGACATTACAGTTGGTTTTGAGTAACCATTGTTCTCCATGTGCTGACTTTAGCTTTATCTGGTATCACTCAACATTTCAAAGCATAACAATTACCAAGAGTATAATTTTCATAAATGTATTTTAATTTGTCTAAATAAGCAAATGTTTGAAGTGGTGAAAAAACATTGCTTGTCCAAAACATTTTTAATTCCTGTAAAATTCTTTGCATTGTTAGTCAACAAAAGTTTATAAAAAGTAGAAAATAATTAATCTTGAATCAGAAATTCATCATCTTACGGTTACCATCTTTACAAACATATTTTAATTAGACACTTTTTACAGAAAGAAGAGAATTCACAAGGTTTCGCCATGAAGATCAAAAACAGTGGGCCTCATTCATGAAACGTTCCTAAATATGCGCGTACATTTACGTACGAAACAAGATAGTATGAAAAATTTACGCCGGATTCATCAAACCATGCGGGAAAGGCAGATTTGTTCGTATTCCGTGCGTATGTTCATACATTCCGATTAATTCAAAATGGCCCAGAAAAAGCAAAAGAAATAATTATTCCGACACTGAAATCAAAGTTTTATTAGCAGATGTTCAATCAAGGAAAAAAAAAATTAGTTGCCCTTTCCAGTGTTATAAAGTATAGTAAAGTAGCCTACATGGTAAAGTAAAAAGACCTGGCAGGACATGCAGGAAATGCAGAATCTCCCATCACACAAACTGTTATAAAGATCAAGTCTTTCTGCATCAGATGAGCGCATTGCCTCCATCTGCCAAGCACTAGGCTCCGGTCTTTCTCCCAGCCTGAAAATAAATTCAATAATTAATTTATTAATTTTGTCATTTTGTTGGTGTTCTGTGTGTGTGAGAGGTGGTTTGAAATCCCCGATCCCATAGTGATGGAAAGAGGTAGTTAGAAATCTATAAACTACATCACTCTCAGCCAACAAATAGCCTATGCACGATCCTAAAGATGAGTTCTCTCTATAAGGAGCCAACTCCTCCAACAACACAAGATCAGCCAGTGCAACGCTGGCCATTTTATATTTTTTTATTTTATATATTTTGCATTTTATAGCAAATTTCGTTAAATGGTTA
Organism: Synaphobranchus kaupii; assembly: GCA_029718625.1. Taxonomy (NCBI): domain Eukaryota; kingdom Metazoa; phylum Chordata; class Actinopteri; order Anguilliformes; family Synaphobranchidae; genus Synaphobranchus; species Synaphobranchus kaupii. The sequence goes on along the minus strand of CM056377.1, from coordinate 44,940,932 downwards.
AATATTAAATGTGACAAAAATGTGCATATTTAACGTCATATAGCATAAAATTTTAATTTAATTCAGAAAAATAGTAGCCTACTGGGAGTTACAGATGTTTATCAGGACTGAAATGATCATAACTATGCTTACTAACACTAAGCCTACTCGCGCCGTGTCACATAAAATCACATTTCCATTTGCTCATGGGTTTTATTTTTCTAAAGTTTTGATTTGCTTGTTATTCACTGTTTGTTATATTAGACGTTGTATTGCTTGTTTGAATCAAATACTAGTTACTCTTGTATGTAATACCATTTGCTTCATGATTCAAAAAATATTCTTACTGTTCATGATGTAGCCTATGTAGCTAGGCTATCCATGAATTCTCTTCTTGTGTACCTGTAGAATGGGAGTGTTAGCCCTATTTCACTATTATGTCAATCCGTAAACAACGCAGTGCACTCTGGGATCGATATGGGGGTAATTTCAGACTGTCAGCCTAGCTACTCTACAGGTTGCCCCACTAAGACACACTTCAGGAAGGCATACTTCAGCTTATTGTAAGCTACACTCGGCTTATAGTACACTCCATGTAGCTTTAGTAAATCGACCACCAAGTCTTGTGAATTTTACAGAAATGTTTTTTTATAATTCATTCACAGTACGTGTGGCACTGAGCAGGTGTAAATTTTGTTTGTTTAAACAAATCTGATACGAAAACTTTGATGAATGCCAAAATACGAACAAAATTGCTAATACGAACGATTTACGTGCAATTTCATTCTGCTCACGTTTCAATAATGAGGCCCAGTGAAAATATGTAATGGGGGTTCCAAAAGTTTCTGCTAAAACTTTACGGCAGAAACTTTGTCTGCCAAATATGGAGTTGGTCAGCTATAAATTACAGTATCTGATATATTTTTATTGGCCATTACTGATTTTAAGTCAGTAAATACGCAGATCTTTTCTGTGTTTATCCACAGTAGTTTTCAGAATTTTATTATTTACCTAATGAGCATCTGGGCCATTGTAATATCACAATCTCCATTTGTCAAAAAACATACTTGATTGATCTTCGTTAACCACTATCCAGTTTTTATGGAAGTAATCCATTACATTACATTATAGGCATTTAGCAGACGCTCTTATCCAGAGCGACTTACACAACTTCTTATTAAATTTATCCATTCATACAGCTGGATATACAGTGCATCCGGAAAGTATTCACAGCGCTTCACTTTTTCCACATTTTGTTCTGTTACAGCCTTATTCCAAAATTGATTAAATTCATTTTTTCCCTCAAAATTCTACACACAACACCCCATAATGACAATGTGAAAAAACGTTTTTTGAGATTTTTGCAACAAAAAAAAAAACTTTTTTCCCCATAGAGTTCTATAGGAAAATGAGTCAGGAGAAATAACCCTTGCAGTGATCCATCCACATCTACTCCATATCTGGCAACAGAGTGATGGTTTGGGGCTCGTTTGATAGCTCAGACCCTTGATAACTTACAGCCATTTAGCCAGCCATGTGTTCCATACTGTACCAGTGTAATTTACAGCTGAATCTAGTCTCACCCCCCAATTTCCATAGAGATCCATTCAAATGCAGAGAGGTTATAGTATCGCTTGTAACAGTACCTGAAAATAAGACAGTTTTTTGATGTTGATGGTCACAGACTTCAGGAAGTAACAGCATGCAAAGGATATGCGACCAAATATGAAATATGATACTTTAAAAATACGTTAAAGCAAAGGGTATGAATACTTATGTAAATGAGAAATTTTAGTTTTTTATTTTTAATAAATTTGCAAAAATCTCAAAAAAACTTTTTTCACATTGTCATTATGGGGTGTTGTGTGTAGAATTTTGAGGGAAAAAATGAATTTAATCAATTTTGGAATAAGGCTGTAACAGAACAAAATGTGGAAAAAGTGAAGCGCTGTGAATACTTTCCGGATGCACTGTATACTGAAGCAATTCAGGTTAAGTACCTTGCTCAAGGGTACAACGGCAGTGTCCTACCTGGGAATCGAACCTGCTACCTTTCAGTTACAAGTCCAGTTCCTTAACCATTATACTGCACTGCCCCCCCACATTCTCTTATTTCAAGGTTACGCAACAAGGTATTCTGAATGACCTCTGGTAGTTGTAGAGTGGCGTGTGGAGCGCATAAAAGTGGATGTCAGCTTTGTATTAATGGACTTTTAAAAATAAGTCTGCAGCACTTCATAGCAATTTCCCTCTAGGTTAGTACTACGGACTGGTAAAGTACATGCGTCTGAGCTGCATAGTCTAACGGACGGGGGAGGGTGTTGAATTCTCCGGGCATCAGCTCCTAGGGCTGGGCCTGGTCTCACAGTCTGGCTTTGGCCTGGAAGAAGCTCATGATGGCGTTCATGCACTCATCGGACAGCCAGCGCTCCACCAGCTGCTCCACCTCCTGGTTGTTGACCGCGTGGAGCCGTTCTTTGTCTACCCCGCGCATAAGCTGCTTGGACAGCGCCAGAGACTGTGGGGAGAGGGGAGCAATGGCACAGAGAAGTGACAATACCTGGATGAGTAATTACAGAAAAAAATATACTTGCTCATTCTTTTTATTGGATATTTCAACTTGGTATAGACAGATATGATTCTGTTTTAGACAGCGGTTTGCTCTCTTTACTCATTCAGGACTGAAGGTAACTGCAGTTAGCCAAAAACCTTCCAGACTTACAGAGGTCAACATATACTGGTTGGCAGCCAAAAAGGTCATAGTCAGGGGCAATTCTAGACCCCAATGAGGGGGGCTTCAGCATCCCCCCTGAAAATGTTTAGTCATTCTTTTTTCAATCTAAAATCCATTTAAGCCCCTAGAAGTTTGTGATCTCTCCTCCAAAGTGTGAGGGCTGGTAGATTAGATTGTTTCTTGCTGCCGCTGTTGGCAGTCAATCAGTACACTCTCCTATCATCTTTAATATCCAATCAGCAATGTCCTGGCTCTCCATCCCAGTCGTTCATTTTGTGATTGCTTGCTCTGAACGATCAATACAGAATTCAAGTTGTGTGCACGGTGTAGATCTAAACCCGGATGTCGACTTGGATGTTACACAAGTAAGCTAACACAGATTAGCGCTCACCCAGCCGGCTGAAGCGACATCAGTGTAATGTTAATGTTAGATAACATTATCTAGCAGCTAGAATGAACGAGCAAGTGTCAGAATTGTGTCTCGTTAGCTAATGTTAGGCAACTCTTTATTAAAACTGGACAACGCAAGTTCATGAGACCTTATCTTTAACATTTCTGCCCTACAACAAACATTTTGTCAGGTAGCTGTGCTGTAACTTAGCTTACCTACTTCCAGTGTTGAGTATTTAATTGACATAAAAAAGCAGTTTGTGTGCTTATTATCTTGTTATTTTCAACAGAATACAGGAAACAAAGTGCCTGAAACTCTTTTCTGATGGAGGAGCCCCAGACCCCCTGCCTTTCTTTCAAAAATCTCCCCATTTCTGAGGTCCCAAGGTTCCCAAGTATAATCTAGCCAGCTAGTCAATATATCAGCTTTGCGTTAGGTGGCTAGCTAGGTACTTTGCATCATTTCGGCTAGACAGATGTGTATCTTATATGGCTGCATTTGATTTTATTCCTCCCTACAAACATTGATTTATTTTTTACTTCCTCCCTACAAACAGTGCCAACGAGTTAGGCCCTTCCACAAATTCAGATGACCCTTAGTTTCTGATGTTGACGTTACATCCATCGTAGAGCCTACTGAAATGTCAGCTAATTAATGTTAGCCAGCATGTCAGTCTCTCATTAATGTTAATTTTAAGTGGCCAAAAGTAAGCATGCATAGCCTAAAGAAATGTTGCACCCTTACATATTAAAAAATATATTTTCTAGCAATAATCTTATCAATGGATATTGAGAAAAAAAAATCAACCATGAGTGACACCCTTTTCCATTTAAAAATGTTAATTTCTAGTTAAATAGAATTGTTTGTGATTGTCAGTAGAGAAAGAGAGAGAGAGAGAGAGAGAGAGAGAGAGAGAGAGAGAGAGAGGTGGGAGTGGCCGCAGGTGAAGTGAGAGAGAGCGGGATGGAGAGGCCACATATGGAGAGAGAGAGATAGCAGGAACCAGGTGAGAAAGTGAACAGGTAGTCAAGACAAGATGGCTGCAAGAGGAAGCTTGCAAGTTGTAGTCTGATAGGTGTCTCACAGACAGCACCTGTATTGCCCGCATTTATTGCAATGCACCCCAAATTATTTTCCCCGTTCTAACGTCTGCGAATAATTATACTTTATTCACTCCCACTTTCTTCAAACCTATTTTAGGTTTTCAGTTTTTTTCTATGGTGGTTGTATGCAGTGGCGATTTCTGGAGGGGCAGTTTTGTATGACGTCACCATAAAAAATAAACAAAATAGCCAATTAGTCTAAGGTAGGCATATGCTATGGACTGTGCTGTAGGCCTAAGTGCCAGGGAGCAGAAAGATTTCAAAACTGAATACAATGTATCGTTTCAGTACAACACAGAACCCTACATTGAGGTTGCCTATACTGCAACAAAGTAATAGGATGAGACAGACACGGCCACAGAAATCGAGAGAATATCAGAGAGAGGGAGAAAGAAAATGTGATTGCAGCGATTAAATAAATTATGTTGGAAAAACGTTTTAAAAAATGTGTTAACTAGGTTTCCTGTATCATAACCTCATATGCCCGTATACCTTCGAAAAGTTGGAAAAACATATTTTATATGGGCATTGACACCCATGACAAAATAAAAACAAACAAATGGAAAACTTCAGCTGGCTTGCATTAGCTTTGTTTATGTTTATTTCCTGGTCACGTCAGCCCACGTTAACGACGTTAACTTAACGTTTATAATTTTTTCGCCACCTGTTACTAGGTGTAGAGGCAAAAACATTTCTGCCCCTCCGGCCAATATAATTTGCGGCAGGTTTTCCCTGCTTACGCAGATCACGCTCACGTTGTTTCCCTAGCAACGGCGGGGCAGAGTGCTCCGCTGCCCCACAGCAGAGACATAGGACAGGAAGCGCAGTCCGCAGCGTGAGCACACACACACAAAGAAAACTACTCAAAAACAGCACCATAAGGAGTGTGTGTCAAGTTCATAATATTTATACACGCCAATTTCACGATTGAGTCACTGTTTTGTATTAAATATAAAATACATTTTGCCACAACGTTCAGATGTTACGAGTAGCTATCTTGCACAACAGCGCCAAGTCTGGTGGGGCACTGCCCCACCAGCCCCTAATGTAAAAACACCACTGGTTGTATGCCTTTTAGGAAATTGGTTGTTCACTCTCTTTAGTTGGCACCTTCATGGAAACATTTTAAAACCCCTTAAGACCCCTTTTCCGTGGCATTCTGAGAGTCAGTTTTTATTGGTTAGTACGTCAGTTTAAGGCCACCATTACCGTGTTTTTGTTTTGGGAAATGGAACAGTAGTTAATTCATTATTTCGGCATTAATTCACAATTTTCGGCTTGCGCTTTGCATGTGTACATCTCACATTCTCATTGAGGGCAGAGCCCTCCTAAGGGCCAAATCATAGAACCGCCCCCGGTCATAGTTCCAGAATTTCATGGCGGTTAATGTGTTTAATACAGTGGGGAGACCAATTAACTGGGCAAACGCTTTTACATGCCACTGGACATTGTGGCATGTAAAATCATATATTTATTGCGAATAACTTACTGAACGGTATTCAGACCAGTCTGTAATGTTCGCAGTAAGAGAAGGAAACGCTTACGTTCCGTGGCAGCTGGGCGTAGGCCTTGAGTCTGGTCCATACTTCAGTCTGAAAGCTGCTGTCAGGGAAGACCTCTGTGACCAGGCCACGCTGACATGCCTCTGTGGCTGTCAACTTCTTATTGAAGAGCAGCATCTCACTGGCCTGGGGAACAAAGGATCTCTGGCTCAGACAATGATGGTTTATCTTAATTAGACAATGGATTGTTAAACTGGGCAGGAGAATCTACAACAGTAAGGCACTTTAATTTTACTGAATATGAAAGGAATTATAAAACTTGATTTGAAGAAAAAACATAACTGAAAACAATATATAAAATGCAAAAATCAGATGCCAAAGCTGTAGTTATGACTTGCACTGTACGGCTGAACATGTGCAGGTTGGTCTAACCGACTCTTGAGACTTTAGAATTAATACCCATCATTAAATTTTTGTGTGCGTCTGTCCATATGTTGACTTCTGTGCTTTAGAGGGTAGCTGGTAGGACAGAGAATAAGGTGATGCTGTGCTCACCTTGGCCGCGCCCATCATTTTAGGGAAGGTGTAGGAAGAGCAGCCCTCAGGGCTTTGTCCCAGTTGGCTGAAGGGGGTGTGGAACGTCGCCTGTCAAACAGAGGTATTGAAATGCATAAGTCTAAAACCCTCCTGCAGAACTGCGTAGATTAAAGATCATCCACTACAGTGTCCTTCCAGGTTGTTTGCTATTGCTGACCTAACCAGTCTGTTCTTATTTCCTAACAAATTACCAAACAGTTGACATGCCCAATGATTTAGCCATGCCTCTGATTGATTTATTCTGATCTTTCACCCCATGATGGCCTGTTTTTCTGGCATTGACATTTCTTTAGTCCTCATGTTGAGAGACAACAGCAATAGACTCCAAATGCAAATGTCACACCAAAAAAGAAGAAGAGCAGCCAACTGCCAATTCCATTTGTTCCCCCAAAATTGGGAGACTTTGTATAAAAACAAGGGCAGACATTCCTACAGGGTTCACCCTATATGTGTAAATTAAAGCTGACAGTCTGTATTTAACCTCATATATATTTACATTTCAAATCCAATGTGCCTGGAGTAACAACATTCAAAACAACTAAAATTGTGTCACTGTCCAAATACTTACATACATACCCCTTATGGAAATGTAATATACTGCAGTATATTTAAAATATATTGTGAAGATAATTTTGGTATATTTACAATATACTGCAGTATATTCTTTTTACATAAGGGACTGCAATGAATATTTACTTATTTATTACACGGTGAATAATGCACACCAGTTTAGTTAAGGAAACCGATGGTTACAGTAAATGGCCATTACTCCATTACATTACCACATTATCGCATTATATCCAGTTAAATGGGATGTCAGCAGACAGCCCAACAAACCCCACTGGAAAATACATGCTATGACATGGCAAAAATGACATATGACACCTTACCCGTTCTGTTGCATAGACCACTTCAAAGAGGCCAAGGAGCGTGACTGACACCCCGACGGCTGGACCATTGATCACACCAATCAGAGGTTTAGGGAAGTCAATGAAGGCTTTTACAAACCCCCTATGCAGAGACAGATGACATGATGAAGACTTTGGTTGAACAAACACAAACACACAAAGTGCTTTTGGATAGTTCTGGTTGAACATGTATACACACGTACGGTATATACAGATCCTTTCCAAAAAATTAGAATATCATGGAAAAGTTTTTTTTTTTTTTTTCCATAATTCCATTCAAAAAGTGAAACTTTCATAGATTATAGATTCATTACACACAAAGTGAAATATTTCTAGCCTTTATTTGTTTCATTTTTCATAATTTTGGCTTACAGCTCCAGAAAACCCCCAAAACAGTATTTCAAGAAATTAGAATAGTGTGTCGAAAATCAGCATTTACTTCAGTTATTTCAGAGAATGAGTGGAGTGGCTTGACTCGAGGAATCCGACAGTTGTAGCCCATGTCCCGGATACGTCTGTATGTGGTGGTGACTCCAGCCTCAGTCCACTCCCTCTGCATCTCCGCCAAATTTTGGAATCGTCTTTGCTTGACAATCCGCTGAAGCCTACGGTCATCTCTTTTGCTTGTGCACCTTCTCCTGCCACATTTTTCCCTTCCACTAAACTTTCTATTGATATGCTTGGACACTGCACTCTGTGAACAGCCAGCCTCCTTAGCGATGACCTTTTGTGGCGTACCCATCTTCTGGACGGTGTCAATGATGGTCTTCTGGCCAATTGTCAAGTCTGCAGTCTTCCCCATACTGAACCAAACTGAGATAAACTTTGCAGGTGTTTTGAGTAAATTAGATGATAGTGTGACACTCAGTCTAAAACATTCATTCTCTGAAATAACTGAAGTAAATGCTGATTTTCGACACACTATTCTAATTTCTTGAAATACTGTTTTGGGGGTTTTCTGGAGCTGTAAGCCAAAATTATGAAAAATGAAACAAATAAAGGCTAGAAATATTTCACTTTGTGTGTAATGAATCTATAATCTATGAAAGTTTCACTTTTTGAATGGAATTATGGAAAAAAAAACAACTTTTCCATGATATTCTAATTTTTTGGAAAGGATCTGTACATATACATTTTCTTGGATTTGGGTTGATTGCCTACCTAAGCAACTCTCCAGAGTCTCTGGCCAGCTTTTCAATTCCACCTTCTGGAATTTTTGTGAAGTTGTTCAAATCGTTGCCACTGCAGTAAAAATCTCCACTACCTTGAGAATAGTCAAGCAGGTACAGTCAAATAAGGATAATGATTATGATGCTTGCAGCACTTTTTAAATATGTTACATAACATCAAGACATCCAGATTCCAGGTAGGCACAAGTCTGTTAACCGAGACTGGAAAAAGCTGATAGATTTGGAGAAGTTCTAATATTCAATACTAGGAATTTGTTTGAAGACCATAGTATTTGACCAGCCAAGTGTCCTTTTTTGTGGGATACTTTGTAATTCTTGGGCCATTCATTAGATAGTCATAAAAGCCATAAATTATATTAATTACTCTTGTAAGTGCACAAATTTTGATTGGGATTCAGTGAGGTGGAGATATGACATGATTTCTCACTTTCACAGATAGTGAGAAGGCAAAATGAGCTGGTTTACCTGTGAGTACGGTGTTACCAGTGAGTACGGTGTTACCTGTGAGTACGGTGATGACAGAATCATCGTTTCCTGCGAGCTCCAGAGCCTTGATAATCTCATTGTACATCTGGAGGAAATGGAGACAAAGCCTCCAAGGTTTTCATTGTTCCATTTAATTATACATTTAATGAGTCACTTATAATTTTGCAATATTCTTTTAGGGTAAATATTACTAGACTTTTTCCATCTCAAGGCCCTTGTTTAACCCAGGGGCCTGATTAAAATTATTCAGTGAGTTATTATACTTCTCAGTCGTTACTGAAGGTGAACCATTCTTGCTCATCAGGACAGAGATGCTTAGCACCATGTTAAGAGTTTGGCAACCTTTTTGCAACTACCTGGGAAGTACTTGATTTGGAATTGAATCTTACAAATCTATAGCGTTGAACATATTTAGTATTTCTGTACATTTATTATATTCTTCTCATCACACTTCAAGACAGTAAAGTATAAATATAATACAGTAATTGTTACTCAGTCTGTAGCATAAACACTGCAGTCAGAGCCACGATATGGAGCTCCAGGCAGGATGACCTCACCTCTACTGTGATGGCATTTTTTTTTGTTGGCCGGTTGAGGCGGATGGTGGTGATGTTGTCTTCCGTAGTTACCAGCAGTGTCTCAAAGGCAGCAGAACTCCCAGTAGGCTTTGCTACGACCTGAGCAGGCCCCTCAGCCGCCACCAGGGAAGAGATCAGATTGACGTAGTCCTGTTTGGCCTCGTCCTAAGAGAGCAAAACAAGACAGCTGTAGCTCTCACCAGACCTGGGACACACACATTTGACATTTGAACTCTTTAAATACCATCAAAAATGTTATACTCTACCAAGTAATGTACAAAATGCACTACACTTGTTGCTATCTACTAAATTTGCATTCTTGCCATTTTAGAAGGAGCTGGAGAGTAATGTACATTTCAAATTAGATGACATGAAAATCCTGTTAAACAATTTGTTTATATGTACATTACTCCCCCCTTCCTTCTAAAATGGAAAGAATGCAAATTAAGTAGATGGCATTGTAAATAGTAACATTCAATACGCAGTAAAGAATAAATTGCATGTGTATTATTCAGTCGATTACTAATTGATATGATCACTAGAACACACAACCCATGTGAGCAATGTGCACATACTTCAGATGTGCTTCATAACTGACCATGTGCATGCATTGTGTTTGACCTCTCATTTGTGTTACATAATAAATCTACCTGGTCATGTCTGTTGATTTATTTATTTATTTATTTATTTATTTATTTATTTATTTAAACAATGCAATCACCTGCAGTCCTTTGGGAGACAAAACAATGTAAATATTCACAGAAGCTTCTAGTGTTCACTACCAATTAGGATTTCTGCAGCCAATACATTCTGGCGTAGTATTGTTGCTTACCTGTGACACGTTGCCTATGGACTTCCATGCATCCCATTTGGCCTTGTTGACGAAGTCCAGCATGCCTGGCTTGGGGGGTGTTACAAGCACCCTGAGTAGCCTGGCCACAAATGCAGGAACACAGGAGAGGGGGAAAATGCAGGAGGAAAAGGAAGAAAAGGAAAGTAAAAGAGAAACAGGAAATGGAAGAGCTTAAGAATAATACATAGCTTAGCACATTTTCAATTTTGTTTTTGCCTTTGACAACCATGTGAATTTTAGACACTGGACCAACCTTGAGCCAAACTCATACCCCGTTTCAAGACACGATTACTTGTATGGCCCAAGATACAGCAGGATGGTCTCACCTGTTTGAAGAGGGCATATATCTTCAGCTTGACTTCATTTCCTGGGTCCTTCTTCAGGGTACCAAGCTGGGCCTTGGCATGGTTGAAGTCTTCCATAGTCACCCCCATCACTGACCCAGTCGTGTGCAGCTGGAGAACAGGGATCCTTAACCCTTGCATCAGTCTATTCACAGAAAAAAAATAAATGAATCAGTATGTCATCTGAATGTACTGTAATGAATGTAACAATATGAAAGCATGTGATCAGAGACAAATACAGCCATTCTTATATTCCTTGAAATGCAGGGCAAATTAGATTGCAGAGCACACCAGAAGCAAAGGTGTACGTGTTATGGTTTTTGTTTGTTTTTCTGTTAATACAAAATTCTTCCAAGGAAATTCACACACATAATATTACACTTATATAATTTAATTATTATTAAATAATCTAAAATAGAAACTTGAGTTTATCTGCTGGCTTAAATAAAGGCATACAAACATTAACAATAAAAATTATATTTTATTCAACTATTAAAATGATAATGTTTTATGGAATAAGGTGGTTATAAACGCCCCATGTCTTTAATGTCAATCTAGTTGCGGAAAAAATGAGTACGGTACCACCGTTTTAAGTGTTTGCAACGAATGACATACAAGTTAGCCTTGAAGTCTAATTATGCCAAAGGTCATATCGTTGCACACAGAAAAGAGGCAAAGCCTTTCACCAGGTTTGTAGCTAGGTAGCTAGCTACCAAGCGAACTACAAGGCAGCTGAAAGTACAAAGCTACAACTGATTTAATGATCATTCAGCTAGTTACAGTAAAATTAACAGCACAGATTACGCTAGTTAATTATGGATCAAATTAGCACCGGCTGAACTGAATGCAGAAACATTACTAGCGAGTATATCTCTCAAGCTAACTGGTTGCTACAGTAACTGAACAATCCACTCTGTCAGGTAACGTAGCAAGGAAGCGCTATATCACCTAGTAAAATAGATTATTATTTATATATGCATTCCAAATATGACTGTAAATGTCACCTGGCAGATCTGACAAATCGCCACGGAGAAACCAGGGAAAACGGAACAGCCATGACAATCGGGTCAGTGGCATAAAGTTCACACGCCGGTTTTTGAGGTAGCAAGGAGGACATTCGCTGTATACATAGATAGGCTAAAACCATAATCCCGCCCTCTCTGAGATATATTATCTTCGATTGGGCAGAAAGAAACCCATGGTTGTATTAGAGGTCGGCGATAGGCCCAGCCGCGTCTTAATACTTCCTCTAATAACCTTCCACAAAATTGTACAGTCGTTACTGAAGTCTAAATGTGCAGCGCCAACTATTGGGCGGACGATACATTTATGTTAGAGTCGAATGTATGGATCAGCTTCGACCGTTTCAAGATAAATAAAGAAAGTATCGAATAATGAACCGAAGCGTCAGATACATAAAGTGAACTATAACGTAGGCTAACTAAATAATAAATCATAAGCATTTGTCATGTGGTTGTCTAACAACTGCTAGAAAAATCTGCCATTTGTGTGAAAATACATTTAACGAGGTTCCAATTGCTGAATCGATGATTTTCTCAGAATTTCTCTGATATGGATAAAAACATTGAATAAGAGAAAATCAACACTGGTCTGAACGTGTGTCGATCATAAACCTAGCCCTCATGAAGGGTTTAATGTTTGAAATTATAATAATTCTAGATGTGGATTATTGGATGTTATTCCGTGAAATAATATAGGCTATTGTTGAGGATATGCTTCTGAAACTATACCGACTTAGTTTGCAAGAGCGGTTTGTATCCTATTGTATAACCAATCATACACTACTGAACATTTGTGCCCAACAATCTAGAGTATTAAAAAACATAACTAAAAATAATTTTATTCAATTTCTTGTCAGTACAAGTTGCTTGTAGCACCAATTAACACACATGCCACCAGCAACCAAATAATTGAGCCTTAACGTCAAATTACAAAAATAACATTTAATATATTCAAATGGCTTGGAATTTGCATGGCAAGATAAGGCACACTACAGTATGGGAGTATTTTGAGATTATTGAGCCAAAGGTCATAAACAGGAATTTTGACTACAATGTCGAGGCTCCCAGGTTAGTCTACAATATTTGTGGAAGTCTACCTCTGCTAATTCCACCACAGGAGCTCAACTGTGGGCAAGGTTGCATTAATGTAGACTACAAAAAAATAAATAAAAAGTGATACAAAGCATTCAGGCACATATTATTATTATCATCATCATCATCATCCTTAATACTTCTGATTGTTAATACTTAACATTTGCATATTAGGCTATTTCAGATAAAGTAACCTACAGTATGTACATACAGCTAAGCTATAGGTAGGCTAACACCTAACATACAGTATATGCACTTAATTCAAATTAAGTTTTAGGTTTTTTCAATGACTGATTTGGCCAAATTTTATTGCTCAATAAAATGCTTTATTTGAGCAATATTAAGCATATGGAATATAATTAATATGATTCATATCATATTAAGCACATGAAATGCAGAAAACAAGGCACCTGCACCACACCATAACATTTATTGTTAAATTTCCTTTTATTGTGAGTCAGACCTTCTTGGAAGTTATTCCAAATCAATTTAATAGATTAATCCTTTCAGCAAGTCCTAATGAATAAAGCTTGAAATAAATTCTCACCATGGATTTACCAGTAGGCTAGATGGCAAGTGTTTGGGTGTTTTGAACAGGTAATTTTTAAGGTGCCAAGCACTGAAGGTAGAAGGCACCCTCTTATTATTATTCTTCCATAGTGGGTGTCTATAGCAGCACCCCTTTTGACACTGTCACATTTTTTTAACATACTGATAGACGGCCAAGCCATTATCCTTTCCCCAAATGTTGGATACATCAACCATTAGGGGGCACTATTGAAAATTCAGGTTTTCAAAGGGTTTATACTTGGCTGTGGTTCATATAATTTACATCAATAGATCTTACTCCTTCCTTCAGTTGAACAACTTTGCCTCAAGAACCGACATCGGAAAACATTTTGATTTTCCACCATTTAGAATTTTTGACAAAACCTACTTTCGTGAACTAGTCCTAGGCCATTAGGCCAAGCATCACAAAATTAGGCTTGAAAGAATCTGTGGAGTCTGTACCTGAATAGTTATTCAAAAAATTATGAACTTTCAAAATAGTATGGCAGCCCCATGCCAATCAATTGTTGTGGGTGTAGCCATTCTTACTAAAACAGCTGTAACTTGTGAATGCTTTGTCCGATCATCATGCAACTTTGTATATACATGCAATATTGGTATATACATTTCAATATTTCACAAGGCAGCAAGATACATTTGGAAGATGTTGCATTGGACAATAGGTGGTGCTATAAGAGATGGAAATAAATAAAAATTCCTCTAACTCCCATGTCTTTGTGCATGGCTCCCATTGGATGTACAATGATAAAGTCACACCTGAAAAATATATGGCCGCCTTCAGCCAATCAGTTGTGGGAAGGCATGTGCCAGGCTTAGAAATGGCTGATCAACATGCTGTATGTCGACCTCTGAGCTAGCTGTCAAATTTTGGGACAGAGACTGAAATTTTATTTTTACCATTCATGCAAGATGTCCTTACAACTTAAAAATTTATAAGTGGCACATCCTGCTTGGATACTGTTCATTACCGCCATATTTAATGCATAATTTCACAGTGTCTTTTCTAATATTAAATATTTATCTTTCTTTTTCCTCTCAAATAGTTCAAAATCTACTTCTGGCTACTACCAGAGTGTTATTGGATGGTACATAACACTGCTAAAAGGCATCCCTCTTTTGCAACTTCCTGTCCAAAAAAGGAATAAGCAGATCCCCTTAACACTTTGTATGATTGTTATGATGTGTTAGGGATCAAACACAGAGCATCTCAGCATGCTTTATCAGGCCCTTGCATTAGCACCAACGTGTGGCCACATTTAAAAACGTGTACCGCTCAAGCCTTTTCCTCTAAACCTGCGGAAACTTTGGTCACTGCCGCTTCAATTACCTATTCCAAATAGTATTTAAAAATGACAAATTGTATCCCGTTTGGCAATTACTAACTGAATGTATTTGCAAATACTTCAAATATGTATTGTACAAGTATTTGAAAAGCAGTATTTTCAATTATTTGTATTTTAATTCATGGATTGTATTTAGAAATTCAACCTCATTAAACAACCTCAGTACATCACAATGCATATCATTGACATACTTATTCATCCAGGAATCTTGTTAACCAAATGTCCATATTTATAATCTGGGGTGGAGCTAATCAGTCAGTTGATTGAGCTCATATGCACCTGTATATGGGCCATTCTACAGAAGTCGTACAAATTGAGGGTTGGAGAAAAGTGTAAATTTGTATTCTTTTTGCTAAATTCTTTTATAATATATGTGTTACAATTTATATGAGATACATAAATATACTAGATGCACAGTGCAATCACATGTAATTTTTTCAGAATAATTAATTTACTGACTGCTCCTAAATATGTCACAACCGAAACATGGTGTAAACCCTGCTTTTGAAATAAAATGACACACCCAATTGATAAGTTTAATTCACCCCTTTGAAAATGACATTTTTGAAAAAAAAATATTGACTACTGTTGAATTTGAATCAATTACCCTGAATTTTTAAATCAAATAAAACATTGGATTAATTAGATTTAGTGAAAACTCCTTACAAATGTTCTCTATAAAATGGACAGATTTGATCACATGAATTTGATATTCTTATTTATGAGATTATATATACCCTCACCAGCACAATATCTTGGATATTTGATTGATTATTCAAATTTTTTACAAAACAGCAGGTGTTTCGGTTGTGACCACATTGTTGCGGTTGTGACATCTCTTACTGAAACCTGAATTCCAAAAAAGTTGGGATAGTACGTAAAATGCAAATAAAAGCAGAAAGCAGTGATTTGTAAATTTTCTTGTCTATATATTTAATTGAAAGCGATATTTAATGTTTTACCTTAGCAACTTCATTGATTTTTGTAAATATACGCCAATTCAGAATTTGATGCCTGCAACACGTTCCAACAAAGTTGGGACAGGGGTATAAAAAAGACTGGGAATGTTGTGGAATGTTCAAAAAACACCTGTTTGGAACATTCCACAGGTAAATAGATGAATAGGTGACAGGTCATGCTATCATGACTGGGTATAAAAGGAGCATCCACGACGGCTCTGGCATTTACGAGCAAGGATGGGTTCGCCACTTTGCGAAAAACTGCATGAGCGAATAGTCCAACAGTTTAAGAACGTTTCTCAACACACGATTGCAAGGAATTTAGGGATTTCACCATCTACGTCCATAATATTAGTAAAAGATTCAGAGAATCTGGAGAAAACGGGCAAGGCCGTAAACCAATATTGAATGTCCTTGACCTTCGATCCTTCAGACAGCACTACATTAAAAACGGCATGCTTCTGTAATGAATATAACCACATGGGCTCGGGAATACTTCAGAAAACCATTGTCAGTAAACACAATTCGTCACTGCATCTACAAATGCAAGTTAAGACTCTACTACCCAAAGCGTAAGCCATATATCAACAACATCCAGTAACGCCGCCGACTTCTCTGGGCTCATCTGAGATGGACTGACGCAAAGTGGAAACGTGTGCTGTGGTCTGACGAGTCCACCTTTCAAATAGTTTTTGGAAATAATGGACGTCGTGTTCTTCCGGCCAAAGAGGAAAAGGACCATCTCGATTGTTACCAACACAAGGTTCAAAAGCCAGCGTCTGTCATGGTATGGGGGTGTGTTAGTGCCCATGGCATGGGTAACTTGCACATCTGTGAAAGCACCATTAACGCTGAAGGGTACATATACATTTTGGAGCAACATTTGCTGCGATCAAGACAATCTCTTTTTCAGGGACATCCCTGCTTATTTCAGCAAGACAATGCCAAGCCACATTCTGCACGTGTTACAACAGCATGGCTTCATTGTCAGAGTGCGGGTGCTAGACTGGCCTGCCTGCAGTCCAGACCTGTCTCCCATTGAAAACGTGTGGCGCATTATGAAGCCCAAAATATGACAATGGAGACCCCGGACTGTTGAGCAGCTGAAGACTCATATTAAGCAAGAATGGGAAACAATTCTGCTTTCAAAACTACAACAATTAGTGTTGTAGTTCCCAAAAGATTACGGTGTTGTTAAACGGAAAGGTGATGTAACACAGAGGTAAACACACCCCTGTCCCAAATTATTTGGGAGGTGTTGCAGGAATCAAATGTAGAATGTATATTTGTATATTTACAAAAAACAATAAAGTTGATTAGTTAAAACATGTCATCTTGTCTTTGTACTGTTTTCAACTGAATACAAAAAGGACTCACAAATCATTGCTTTCTGTTTTTAATTTACATTTTATACACTGTCCCAACTTTTTTGGAATTGAGGTTTGTGCATTGATTGTCTCACTATTTATTGTCTTTAATAAGAATTTACGGACAAGTGTCACCAACCGAAACAGGCCTGTCAAAACAATACCATTTGTTTCAGTAGTGACTGTTTCGGTTGTGACAATTTTGGCCACAAAACAAAAGATTTAGCAAGCACATGGTTAGCAACCACTTCTCTGTGCAGATGCACCTTCATTTTAATCAAATCTACAGTTATGAAATCAACTTTTTTTCTCTAATATGAAAACTTGGGTGTTTTAGTGTGACATCTCTTAAAAGCACAGACTAATTTTCATACTTTGAAGGACAATTATATCAAAACACTAAAACCTAGCTACTGGTTAAAAAATGGGGTGTGGCTACAAGCAGGTTCACTGCACAGACTGAAACAGTTTACGTTTCGATTGTGACGAAAAAATTGGGGACAGCATTTTTTCGATAGGTTTTTTGAATGGTAAAATTTATTACAAAATAGATTGCATAATTTTAATTTATATTTGATAAAACTTTACATGCTTTATTGAATGAGATAAGTCAAAAAATTGGCAAAAATATTTTGGGTATTATTTTTTAATGCACCAGTTTAAGGGTTGATAGTGGGGACAGCCATCTCCCAATAGGAATTTATACTCTATAAGTGTTGATTTTGGATAAATGTAACTATTATTACTACAATTTATATCTTGGATTATATTAAAACATAACATGATCTAATTAATTATATAGCATTGAAAGATTTTATTGGTCAATTTCTTACTTTTATCAGAGAGGGACAGCAATTTGCATGACTTTTGTAGAATGGCCCATATCGCTATAAATGACTGTCTGAATAGTCTTTTTAAACATGATGGAGCCTATTGTGTTTTTGTATCGTTATTGCCAACTTGAAAATTTAAGCAATTTGCTCATTTTAACGTGCCTTAGCAGTGCCATCCCTTTTTGAGTGACACCTGCAGTCTTTTGGTGGTGCCAAATAAATATTCAATGTCTTAACTTTAGGATTCATTCACAAATACTTTTATTAGTATTCTGTATAAGCCATTGAAAAAAGCACCTAGCTCTCTGTGGTTGTCGCAACTGATCTGAAGGCCTTATGGATATAGTATGTATATAGGGTTCAGAGATGGGGTAGTGGTGTAAAATTTATTTAAATTCGTATAACTTGGGTAAAATGGAGGCAATGCATCATTATGTTAAGGAAGGTTTAGGTGTAGGCTACTGTAACAAAGGGGTTGAAAGCCTATACAAATCTATTTTACGTTTCAATTTTTATGTTGAAGGTGTCTTTAATGTTGTTGTGCTGAGTTCAGATTATTGTGATGTACAAACAAGGTTGAATTTACAAATGCAACCCATAAATTTAAAGGCTACAAATAACTGGAAAATACAGTTTCAAATGGCTTACTAGCAAAAATATATATTTGAAGTATTTTCAAATACATGACAATACTTTTCAAAAGTGTTTTCAAATACATTGACAGTAATTCTCAAACCGGATAAAATTTGTAATTCTTAAAATACAATTTTGAAATATTAGGCCTATTTAAAGTAATTGACCCAGGTCTGATTCATATTTATTCAATAAATTAACAAAATGTAGCCTACAGGCTATAAAATTGACTCAACTGACAATGAAATCACATTTTAAACTGTATAAAATAAGAAAACTAGAAAAACAACCCACATTTCCTTACATAAAATTAGCTTGGATACAACAAGGAACACACTTGTGACAACCTACAGGTTATGCGCATTCGCCCAAGATTCGACCTAGAACTGCGCGCAAATCGTCGACTTTAATCAGATGAGGTCGCTCTATGCGAAGAGGATAGTTACCAATTCTGTGTTTCTCCGGGAAAACAGACGCCGTACTACCCAGTAGTTGTCCGTCACGACAAACAGCCCATTGTTAGTAAAGTTGCGAAAGATTTCTTTCTTTCACATGCCTGCTCCCCGCCCCTTCTTTCCGATGGCTTCATCCTTTGGTGTCCAATTGTAGTGCTACTGCGATTTAGAACTGCGACCTCTCACTCCAATACTTGTGTGGGGAAAAGGTATCCTATTGAGTAAACGAATTGTTCACTAAATTTGAAAACTGCTCTCGGATTAATCTGTCGATTAGCCTAAATCGGCTATGGAGTATGCTAAAACCCTGGTACCGTTGTCTGTGATGAGGTGAGTTGCCTGAAGGTAGTCGGGAATGTGATTATTTTTCTTTTTTAAAGAACTTTGGTGACCATTGACGTGTTGCATATATGAAACTGGTGGCAAGTGATAGGCTACCGCTGCGTGCGATGAGGCTGTCGGCTATTGGTTTAAATGAGCGTGTCTTTTTTAATAAAAATTTTATAATCACTAATTTTCTGACAATTAAAATGACTTTGCAGGCACGTAGCCTGCGCCGATTAGAAAACTGTAAGCTATCATATAGTGCAGTAGGCTAGGCTAGGCTAGGCTATCATTTTGAGTGGTCCGTTTTGCTCGTTAGAGACGTTGCATGCATTGCTTCTTTAAACCTCTATCGCTAGATCGTAAAATATGTTCAACATGCGTCCCTCTAACATTATCAAATTACATTACAGATAGTCTTGACACTTTTGTGACATCTGCCTGTGGAAAATTCCAGCTAAGACTAGCTGGGATTCTAAAATGGTTTTAGCTGGTCTGTGGCTGGTGGAGCAAGCATGGTGGCCAAACTGGTGGACTAGCTGACTATTGGCTGGTGAGCTGGTGAACAGCTGGTCAACCAGCTGAAAGTGTCTTAAACACATCTTAAACCAGCTTGACCATTTTAGGCTGATTTAAAATGGAATTTTCAGCAAGGCTATCAGCCAGCAGCCATACCACTATGCAATCTGCGCCTGCTGAATGGCTGAAGCTAAGCAGGTTGTGGGCTTGGTTAGTACTTGGATGGGAGACCTCTGGGGAATACTAAGTTGCTGCTGGAAGTGGTGTTGGTGGGCCAGTAGGGGGCAGTCTTCCCTCTGGTCAAATAAACCCCAATGCCCCAGTGCAGTGATGGGGACACTGTGCTGTAGGAGATGCCGTCTTTCGGATGAGACGTTAAACCGAGGTCCTGACTCACTGTGGTCATTAAAGATCCCATGACACTTATCGTAAAGAGTAGGGGTTTCCCCGGTGTCCTGGCTAAACTCCCAACCCAGGCTCATTCAATCTGTCACCTAATCATCCCCCAGTTTAATTGGCAAAAAAAAATATTCTCTCCCTCTCCACCTCAGCTGATGTGTGGTGAGCATACTGGCGCAAAATGGCTGCCGTTGCATCACCCAGGTGGGTGCTCCACATTGGTGGTGGTAGAGGCGAGTTTCCCCCTCATCATTGTAAAGCGCTTTGAGTATCTAGAAAGGCGCTATATAAATGCCATGCATTATTATTATTATTATCAGAGCCATCCGTCACCCAGGTGGGAGTCAGCTGCAGCAGTTGCTGCTGGAACAGTTCCTTGTTCAATCCCTCTCCAAATCAGTCCCTGAATTCACTGAGTATGTGACATTTTATCACAGCATGCAACGTTATACTTGTCTAAGTGGAATGTGCATTACTGGGACTGGCATAGGGTAGCCTTTAAGCATAATATTTTATGTATGCACATATGTTCGCGAGCAGTTGTTTCATCACGGATGGATGTTTGCCAATATCGTTTTTTCCCCCCCTGAAGGTCAGTATCCTCAGTTGGGATGTCGCTCAAACGGAAACTACTACCGGCACGTCAGCCCCGGCCAGTGAGAGTCTGCACCCATACGCGCTGCCGGAGGAGAGCTGTGATGGCCACCTCGCTGGATGAGCTTCTTGAAAAGGTAGGGGCCCAGCCTGAACTTTTTAAATCTGCTTGATCGGAATGTGAATATTGTGGCTATATTTCCTGATTGCAGTGTTGCTATGGAATCAAACTGCACAAAGCATCATAAAATATCTTCAGGTTGCAAAATAAGGCATTTAGGGGTAAATGGTGGCACACAGGGGACACAGCTGTTGTGCCCTTGAGGGAGGAATGTGTGGGCTGTAACATTTCTCAATTATACAGCCCACAGGCATTTGTTCAAATAAATGCCTACAGAGTCAAACCACCATGAGGGTGGTGGGCCTATTGTTCAGAACCAGTTAATTTTTGGTGTACACATTCTTCAACCACCCATATGAAAGAAAATGAAGTTTGAGCCTTGAATTCTTAATAGTTTATTAAATATAAATATTCAATGAAGGTCCAGAATGATCATATTTTATTGACATACCATTTTCAGATAGCATTAACTCTTTAAATAATAGAGATATCAATCTGATTTTTTTTGAATGATTGCTAAAGTAACCACTACAAACATGGTTAGTAAAAATGTAAGCAAAGCATGTATAGAACCCGTTATACAAATGTTTTGTGGTATATCTTCAATGTTAGAAAGTCACATGTGGGCATATTTGTTCAGCCTTGTAACTTTCACATTTTACAGATGTCTGTATACATTTAATGTGCAGAATGTATCATTACCCTTATGAAATTCCTTTATGGTTAATTAAAGATATATATGGGACCTTGACCTTCAACAACCTATAGAAGATCTGATTTTCAAGTCACAATGAGGAGGCTAACAGAACCAGAAGGCTGAGACCAACCTTTTGAACTTTGAACATGGGGAAGTTGGTATAAGCTTCCTCTGAAGCTGGCAAGGTCGGCAAAATCAAGGCCAGGTCAAGTGAAGGCTATTTTCAAGGTCATTGCCACACTATTATTTTAATGAAATATTTCCATAAAACAGGTCACTGTTTTAGTCACTATTGAAATGGAGCTTAGAAAATGAAAAATGACGAGGAATGGAATGGAAATTCTGCACAACCCAGTCCTCCAAGACTGTGAGTAGCCCTGCTTTGGCTCTGTTTACACCTGTTGTTTAAAATTGTCCAACAGAGTTTCAGATCATCATGACTGAACTAAAAACTTGACCTGAGTGATGACTGTAGACATTGATGGGTTCTGAGTTTTGTCCTATAAGAGTAAGTGTGTGTGTGTGTGTGTGTGTGTGTGTGTGTGTGTGTGTGTGTGTGTGTGTGTGTGTGTGTGTGTGTGTGTGTGTGTGTGTGTGTGTGTGTGTGTGTGTGTGTGTGTGTGTGTGTGTGTGTGTGTGTGTGTGTGTGTGTGTTGATCAATGATTTGGTGTAGCAGGTGAGGGCTGATCTTTGGACAGGCCTCTGCCCTCCCTGACCAGACATCTAGGTGCCATAAGTTATCGTGCACAACTAATGGCATGGGTTGTGGATGAACAAAAGCATGTTATTTGGGAACATTTGGAAGATATGCTCTCACAGATAATGTAAACATTTGCGTCAAACTCAAGGCCTCCGAGGGTATATAAGCTTGGCTAGATGACCAGTTGCTGTGTCTTGGTGATCTTCCCGCTGGCCAGTGTGATTTTCAATAAATTTTTACTTACTCTAGTAAAGTGTTTGTTGTATTGAGTGAGTTCCTGCCTTGTCCTGACTTGGATTATTTGGAAAGAAACCGGTTTCTAACAACATGATTGCTTGAGTGTGTGTTCGTCTCGTCCAATGAGATAATTTAGAGCCATTATTTCTGGCTATTAAGGCGACCCACAAAAACTTAATTTGGACAGCTTTAAAGTCACATCTCAGTTATGAAATTCAATAAAGAGGAAGACAAGGAGAAATGGTGATTCAATGTATGGTAACTGTGAAACATGCTGCTGCACACTAATCATACCCAGTTATTTAGGGACATTTATTAGTCATTCTTCCTCATTGAATCTGATGACTGATATCCAAACTAGTGTTAAACAACAGGATGTAAATTGGGGCCATTGTGTCTTTGCAGATAATTATTAAGTCAATTGCCACCTAGTGTCTAATATGTGTAGTACATCACACTGGCCTAATGTGGGAGTTATGATTGAACAATTATTTTCACTATGAAGGAATTTCATAAGGATGATGGCTTTCTGTACACATTAGCTACATGTCATAATGCTTAAATTGTGAAAGTTTCAAGATTCTACTAATATGCCCACATGTAACTTTTTATCCTTGAAGACAAACCAACAAAATCTTTTTAGATGCCCTGTATAAATGGCAGCATTAATATTTTGATAGTTCTGTGAAATTATCCCTCCAAAAATCAGATTTTTATTTCCTTTATTGCCTGAAATACACTCACATAAACGGTTCCAACCCCCGTGATGGCAGCCATTTTTTGGCCTATTTGGACCCCTCTATCTCTACAACTATGCAGAATATCATGACCAAAAGTTCAGCTTTATTCATTTGGATGGACAAGGATTGTGTGAAAATAATATGAGAACAATTTGAGACCTAGGCATGCAAAATCAGCAAATCCTCATTGAAATAGCTTGGTCTGACCCTACAGCATTTATTGTGTGGATCATTCTGGGCTTTTTCTCTGAATTAAGTTGTCATTATTTATATGTTCCTGGTGTAGAAGGGACCTCAGGACTTTTCCTGAAGAACCACATTCTGTTGAGTTTCATTTTCATGTTAAAAACTAATTTGAATCTATTAATTAACACTCAGAAAATGAGGTGAGGGGAGTTAAATGTAAGTAACTGCCTTAATGAATAAAACCGTGTCAAATCGCATTGGAGGCCCATATCTTTGGTCAGTGATACATTCTCTGACAGTGCCCTTCCTCTCCTCTTCAGGCTGCGAACAGCTTGCTGGTGCTGTGCCAGTTCCTGACACTGGTGCTTGAGGAGGATGGCACAGTGGTGGACACAGAGGCCTTCTTCCAGTCCCTTCCTGCTAACACTCAGCTCATGGTGCTGGAGAAAGGGCAAATATGGACACAAAGCAAGGTAGTGGAACACCCAAAAATATAACCCATAGTGTACCCATAGACTGTATAAAAATATGGACAAAGCCACTGTGACATCACCCAATGCCTTTCCACGGCCTCATAAAAACTGAATTGAAGCTCGGAAGTCTTTTTCGCCGCCCGTTTGTACAAACTTCGCCTGGAGCCGAAGAGGACTCAACCTGTCCCTCTGATTGGTCCTGGCAGTGAGAACCATATAGAACCTATCTATG
Source organism: Synaphobranchus kaupii (assembly GCA_029718625.1). Classification (NCBI taxonomy): domain Eukaryota; kingdom Metazoa; phylum Chordata; class Actinopteri; order Anguilliformes; family Synaphobranchidae; genus Synaphobranchus; species Synaphobranchus kaupii. Next base: position 44,916,770 of record CM056377.1, on the reverse strand, counting down.
CCAGTGATCCCAGGACTCAACCTGTCCCTCTGATTGGTCCTGAACAAATGTTAATACCCTGTCCAAACAACACAATATTTTAAAAAATCAGCACATGCACAGGCATTAGATGAAGGAAAGGCACCTATTGCAATTACATTTTTTTGTGTAAAAAATTTATTGACTGAGTATTTTGACCACATTGCTGCCATTGACTTACATGGGGAAAGACCTATACTGGAGCCAACCGCAGTGGTGCTAGTGAGCAACAGCACCAGGAAGTGAGCTTCAAAACGAAAGCCCAGTCTTGGCCCCTTGAGTGTACCTCACCGTTAATTGTGCCTCTCTTCAAATGACAGATCAACTGATCAGTTTTCCTTTTCCTTCTGTACCATGCAACAAAGTTAAAGAGCAAACTTTTTCAGATGATCAGCACTACTCTGTGTGACTGGTAATGGGTGCTAACCTCTTAATTGACTGTTAAAGTGAAAAGTGTTATAGTAAAGTGACTGGCTGGTATTTGTGTTCTGTTTCTACTTTCATTACCTCATCAACAGGAGAAAAAAACCGTGCCATGTCATTCCTAATCCCACCACAAGAGGGCAAAAACTAACATGTCTACCTGTTGTTTAGTCTGTATCGCAGCAACCATTGTCTTTCAGAGCCAGCAAAGCTTACTTTGTCATATTTACACCCTGTTTACTTCAATTTTGCCCCAGAGCATTGGTTTCTACAAAGTGTGAAGTTCATGCATTTTGGATACTAACCCCATTCCCCAAACCACAGGGACTCTCAAATTTCAGACAGCCCGAAAGAAGTGGAATTGCCAAGCTGAGCTTTGACCTGTACAAACTGAACCTGAGGGATTTCATCGGTTGTCTGACCATTCGAGCTACGTTTTATGAGATCTACACACTGTCATATGATATAAAGTGCATGGGGGCTATTCACATTCTGAAGTGAGTAGTTGGCTAATCGCAGCATTTAACAGACTGTTAGGTCACGCCGTAATTTATTATAACAAGTTCAACAAGCATATGTTCAGTAAGTTTTTCTACTGATTGAATCCTGTCCAGACAGTTCTCTTGACCTCATGTTATGATTAGAATGCAAACTCACAAACTTTTAACTTTTGTAGAACCGGTGCTGACAAAAGACTCGGCTGAGACTATCCTGTTGATCCATTTGTTTATTGCCGTTATCTTTGCCTTCTTTTAATAAGTGGTAGTAAACTAATAAGTGGCGATAATTTTCAAATAGTACTGCTATGGCGTATTATACAGTTTCATGGCTGTCTCTGTTCCAGGTGCTTATTGCGATGCTGGACACAAGTGGCACGTGTGGTAGGCCATGCACTTCTGTGTGGCTCTTCCTACACGCTACAGTACATTGGTGAAGATGAGTACTAGCGTGGCCTAGCACTATGACTACCGGCTCAAACCAACCTGCTCATCTGACGACCTAAGCACAATGGACTACCTAAAGCAATTCTCTCGGACCCTGGCTGCCAACTAACATTGTGTACTCCCTAAGTAAGAAATTTTAATTTGAAGTATAAAACCTTGAACATAAACCTCAAACAGCCATTTTCACTTTGACATCTTGTTGTAATGAATGGAGTATTGCAGCCCCAGCTGACAGTCTGTTGTTTCTCTGTTGTTTCTTTTTTAAACGTGCGTCCCGTTGAACAGAGTTACACGATTGTACTGTATGTGTCAGTGTTGTGATGGTGTGACTATAAAGTGTCATGTTAGTGTTGTGAACGTGGCCTTTTTAAGTGCTATTTTAAACTGTTGTTATATCCATTCCCAACTGAGGACTGGTGCACTTCGTTTTACTGTAGATAAAGACATTTGACTAGATTTTATGCTATTCCATCATGAGTTATTGTCCAATTATGTCATATTTAAAAAATAATAATGGTTGTTGGGGGTAAACTGGTATAAAGCTGGAATTGTCTGGGAAGGATGTTCGCACAGTCTAATTGCACAGTTGTATTTGATGTTTTTACAGAACCCTTAGGAAAAATTCAGCATTTAAGCATAAAAGTGTTTGATAGTAGGTCGCATAAGGCCTCTAAACCCTCTTAAGGGTGAAGCTGGATTGAGAACAATTTGAATGTTTCTGCGCCTGCATTTACTTTGTAATGTTATTAACATCACAATGGAATGCACTTTCTGTTCCCGGTACTAAACACAAACACACCCTGTAGTGTGCTGAGCCATAAATATGAATAAAGTTTGTTAACCAAACAGGTCTTTCCCTCTTGTGACCTTGTACTGGATTGCTTCCCAGATTTGATACCTTTTTTTTTGGCCCTCGGCAGACGATATTGCACCCGCCATTAAAATGGAACAGTAAAATCTTAGTGTCTCTAGAATCCCAAAACTCATAATTGTGTTGGGCTGCTGATCGCTGTAATCTCCTAATCATAGTGACAGGCAGTAGGTGGCCAGCCACAAAAATCCCCCCGAAGATCTGGCCTGAATACACAAAGCAATAGGGAACGGTGGCTGCGTACAGCTTTGTTATTCCCAGTGACGCTGTGGATGAAGCAGACTGCACCATGGCCTGATGTGACATAAAAATCAATCCATAAATTGATAGTCTGATATATGGGATGGTATTGTATTCCCAGGAAGGGTGACTGAAGTTCAGTTATTCTGCCCCAAATGTATTTTAGCTTTGTGTTTGTGCCTGGGAGAAGGTGAGATTTGACATTGCAGGTTATGACTTTTGGTCATTACACTGTCTTAGTAACCTGCACACCACAATCACCACTATCCCAAAGTGAATCAACATTATACAAAATTACTCAAAGCAGTATTTTAAGAATTGCCATTTTATAATTACCAAAAAGACAAAAGATGTTGCTAACATTGATACACAGTAGACATTAATCATGTCGGCTGCCACAATGTTCCACCATTTCTACAGAGGCAAGTAGTCACCTGAAGGCAGATGTAATGCATGCTTTTTTTGCAAAGTGAAAATTGTTACATTTCATAATTTAGCATTCATAATTAACCGAGCTGTGAAATGGTACACAAGAGCCAAGGTTATGTTCAAAAGCTCTGGTATTCCTCAACTGGCCTACTCTCCTTCCCCCATCAAGGGTCTGGATTTCTTGTCAAAGGTTTCTCACCTTTCTTTAACCCTCACAAATGTGTTCTTTGCTACTATTAATTTGTAGTGATATAAACTATTCTTCTTTAGATAAGCCATGCCCCGTAGGAAATATGAATCTGATTAATAAAAATCGATTTTTCCGACACAGGCTGTAGCCTACATACATATGCAAACATTACGGTACTCGATCAAACAGAATCAACGTCTATTCATCCTCTCTCTTTATTCCTATCGCATGCAGAAACTGAAATTTAGAAATATTCCAGGGGCAGACATAGCGGTAGACTTATGGCAGCTGATTCGTGATTGCACAGGAGACTTGTCAATCATTTGCAGGATCGGCCCTCTCACTCGGGGTGTGGACTCTCAGTTGAACCGGGAGCGCAAGAATTAAGCGGTCCTGCTATCTCATTTAGTCGGGCACATTTCACGAATTTACAAGTTTTTTTCCAGTTGTATTTTTGGACTTGGACAACAACACACACAAAGGAAGATGAGGGAAATAGTTCACATACAAGCGGGGCAATGTGGCAACCAAATCGGAACAAAGGCAAGTTTTCTTTACTTAACTTTATTTGATTGTTTCGTTGTTAGCATATTTTTCATTATATGCGGACCATTTTTGTATTACTAGGGTAAATGTAAACTGAATGTGGAATATAGACAACAGAGTTACTGTTGTCATTAAATTATTAGCTTTAGCTCATAATTGTTTAAAATGATGTAGGTTATTCATATTTGTAGCATATAGCCTACGTTTAAATAACTTTCGTTAGTTAAGTAAGTAGGCTAATATCAACTTTGCTAATAATAAATTCAATGATTTATAATAATTTACTTCATAAAATGTTAATATTATGAGTGACAACAATCCAAAACCTACCATAGCCAATTAATTTATCGTAAGGCTGTGTAAAGGTTCTCTGATTTTCTTTAGGGAGTGGCAAAAACTGCATGCAGCTTAGTATGAGTAGCCTATCCAAAGAATTTTTAGCAGCTGGACGTTTCGCCCGTCTATTCTTAGGGGGCAGCCGATGAATCATTAATTCCCAAAAATCTTTAGCATAGGCTACTTTTAACAGTGGTCCAAATTCACGTAGAAAACTGTTACGATCTCACATGTCATTCTTATTTTGTTCTCCTTAAGTTTTGGGAAGTTATCACCGATGAGCACGGCATTGATCCTGCAGGAAATTATGTCGGTGACTCAGCCCTTCAGCTCGAGAGAATTAATGTATATTTCAACGAGGCATCCTGTAAGTTGGTGTGTCAGTGTATGAATCAACTTCCTTGTAACCTCCTTCTCTCCTTCCCTATTTGCATTATGACCTCTTCTTTGATGAAAAGAAACTTATCGTGCATTTCCTCTATACTGTAGCTATACAAAAGTTTAATGGGTTGGAATATACTTGTCTAATGTTGTCGTTGCAGTCTTTTTCTGTACTTTGTATTGTCCTAATGTTCTGGGTAAATGAATAATGATGTGTTTATTGTTGTTGTTTGTGTGTGTGTGTGTGTGTGTGTGTGTGTGTGTGTGTGTCCTAGCCCAAAAGTATGTTCCTCGGGCAGTTCTGGTGGATCTGGAGCCTGGTACCATGGATAGTGTCCGCTCTGGTCCATTTGGCCAGCTCTTCAGACCTGACAACTTTATCTTTGGTAAGCGTAGTCCATTATAACATCAGCCTTGCATTCCTACAGTAATTTTCGGCTTTACTGTAAGGTATGTGCTTCACTTAAGTCTTAACTTAAACCTGACTGAGTACTTGAAGGGTTGCATTATTTACTAATGCCATCTAATGATACATGCAGATGGTGATATTGAACATTGCATAGCTCACTTAAATCTTTAATGAAGTGAATCATTTTCTGTTTTTACAATACAGATTTAGCAAGATGACCAAAGCAGATGAATGAGTATAAGTGGCAGCAAAATGTAAAATGTTTGACCCAGGGAGGATATAAAACCAGAGATTTGTAGATAGTCTTACTGCAAGAAAAATGCTTAAATTAGCAGGCAGACAAATCTAATACGCCTTATCTTACACACAATATGAAAGTGGTTTTCCATAGTGCACCCTTGCATAGTTCATAAAAGAAATTAATCGAAAATGCACTAGAAGGAAAGGGTATGGCACTCAGCCGCACACGTAAGCGACAATGCATACTGAATCAATTCATCAACGTGAATATGTATGAGGTCCTTGTTTCAGAAATAATTCTAATGCACAAAATTAAGTTACATGTGTTAAACTGACTTGACATATTGAAAAACATTAAGAGAGCTGAGATTTCCTTGCTGAAATTAATTTTCCTACTGAGGGCTTAAGCTCACAACTATTACATGTCCTTACTTCAACACCAGACTGCAGCTGGACATGATAAATGGCCTCCAATTGCTGTGGGTGGGGTGGGGTGGGGTGGGGTGGTGCTGAGGGTGTGGGAGGTGAGATATTAAGTTTCCTCTCCTTTCTGTTTTGATGCTTCGCAGGGCAGACAGGTGCGGGGAACAACTGGGCCAAAGGCCACTATACAGAGGGAGCAGAGCTGGTGGACTCTGTGCTGGACGTGGTGAGGAAAGAGTGCGAACACTGTGACTGCCTGCAGGGCTTCCAGCTCACCCACTCCCTGGGCGGCGGCACAGGCTCCGGCATGGGCACCCTTCTCATCAGCAAAATCCGCGAGGAGTACCCCGACCGTATCATGAACACCTTCAGTGTCATGCCCTCCCCAAAGGTGTCGGACACCGTGGTGGAGCCCTACAACGCCACGCTCTCCGTCCACCAGCTTGTCGAGAACACGGACGAGACGTACTGCATCGACAACGAGGCGCTCTACGACATCTGCTTCCGCACCCTCAAGCTCACCACGCCCACCTACGGGGACCTCAACCACCTGGTGTCGTGCACCATGAGCGGGGTGACCACCTCCCTGCGCTTCCCCGGCCAGCTGAACGCCGACCTGCGCAAGCTGGCCGTCAACATGGTGCCCTTCCCCCGCCTGCACTTCTTCATGCCCGGCTTCGCCCCCCTGACCGCCCGCGGGAGCCAGCAGTACCGCGCCCTCACGGTACCCGAGCTCACCCAGCAGATGTTTGACGCCAAGAACATGATGGCCGCCTGCGACCCGCGACGCGGCCGCTACCTGACGGTGGCCACCGTGTTCCGCGGGCCCATGTCCATGAAGGAGGTGGACGAGCAGATGCTGGCCATCCAGAACAAGAACAGCAGCTACTTTGTGGAGTGGATCCCCAACAATGTGAAGGTGGCCGTGTGCGACATCCCGCCGCGCGGCCTCAAGATGGCCTCCACCTTCATCGGCAACAGCACGGCCATCCAGGAGCTGTTCAAGCGCATCTCTGAGCAGTTCGCCGCCATGTTCCGACGCAAGGCCTTCCTGCACTGGTTCACCGGGGAGGGCATGGACGAGATGGAGTTCACGGAGGCCGAGAGCAACATGAACGACCTTGTGTCGGAGTACCAGCAGTACCAGGAGGCCACAGCCAATGACGGGGAAGAGACATTTGACGATGACGAGGAGGAAGTAAATGAGTGTAGCTAAAAAGGGCCATGATTTTTTCATTTTCTTAAAAGGCATTTTTTTCCCCATGAGAAAGCAGATTTTGTTTTTGTGATGTGCGTGTTAAAGCTGTGAACGTTTTTTTTTTTTTTAAGTTTAGAATGTCTAATGACTGCTTAATGCAGCGTCATGAACAGTTACACAAAATAAAACCACTGCAAAGGCAGGCAAACTTGCCCTGTGATCTGAGGCTTTTTCCTACCAGAACAATATTAACAAAGTGCAAAAATATGCCAAATTAAGCAGATCTAATTTCCGTAACCTGAAAACGTATGAAATTCCGCCGTGCACAAGAGAAACCTAAGACTCAAGGTGTATATTCTTGAGAAAGTAGTGAAAATAATAATCAAAATAACAATGGATTTTACTTATAAAGCACTCTTCAGTACATAACTCCTCACAGTAAAGGGGGATACTTACCTCAAAATAAATTAATGTGTAACACCCACCCCGGTGATGCACGGCAACATCACTTGAACACACATCAGCTGAGGTCGGTGGAGGAATACAAGAACTGGAAATTATTTTGCAGAGTGAATTAGACCCACAAAACAGGCAAACCAAATCTGGTTATAGAAAACCATGCTGCTCAAACACTGACTTGCTTCATGCCTTGAAGAACCACATATGGTACCAGTATTAATAGCGGAGACAGTTCAATTCACTCCGTATTTTCAATCAAATGACACTGAAATACTGAACAGGCAATTATGTGTGTGGTGAGGTGTATAAGATATCACATTTACTTGCATAATGTTTGTTGTGTTCATCCAGTGGTTACAGCCATGTACATGTAATTGCACTGCTACTGCTTTCTGTTGCTGAACAGCCTTACACACACTTTACCACTACAATTACAATTGAAACAATAGGGAGATGCCTTAAGATAACAGATCTACCAACTTATTTCTGACTAGGGCTGAAGTTGTATTTTAATTATGAGTGTAACGGCATAAGATTCGACCAAATTCACAATTATCAATATGATAGCTTTTATATTGCTTAATTTTTTTATTAATGAACAAAAAATAATCCCTATTTTAAACCACCATATAAAACAGGTGTGGTCATGCATCTGAATAAAATATAAAATTATCTATGGCAGGTCGCCATCTTAATGAACAAAAACAAATATAGTATAAAAATAAAAATATTTGATATATATATATAAATTAGTCAAAGGCAAGGCATCATTGTTTGAGGCAACCTGTCAGGTACATCTGCGCAATAGCTACCCTTCAAGAGCTGTCAAAATCACTGTAGTGAACCAATGTAGTGCTCCACTTGCTTCAATAGCTACCCTTCAATAGCTGTCAAAATCACTGTAGTGAACCAATGTAGTGCTCCACTTGCTTCAATAGCTACCCTTCAATAGCTGTCAAAATCACTGTAGTGAACCAATGTAGTGCTCCACTTGCTTCAATAGCTACCCTTCAATAGCTGTCAAAATCACTGTAGTGAACCAATGTAGTGCTCCACTTGCTTCAATAGCAACCCTTCAATAGCTGTCAAAATCACTGTAGTGAACCAATGTAGTGCTCCACTTGCTTCATTGTCTTGCGTAGTTTTATTACAGGTGATATACTATTTTGGAGACTAAAAACTCTTAAATTGTTTGTGTGATGTCATATCATGGCATATCAGTGTACCATTTCACTCCTTATTTGAGTGTGCAAAGTAATAGTTCCACTTTCAAGGCGGAGTGCTTTTTCCACATCTGTTTGGTCCTCTGCCCATGAGAACCAATAGTCAGGACAAAATCCCCCCATCATTCCCTAGAGCTGCTGAGCAAGGGTTTATGCGCTTAGTGCTGTTCAATTAACAATGCGGAAAATGCCACTCTGTGAACATATTCCCGCTAACAATGGTTATATTGTGCTGAATGGTGAAATGGATAGAAAATAACATGAGGAACACTGCTAATGCTCATTCAAAAGTTTTTAAATTATTATTCCCCCCAATATATATATTTATTTTTTACAAAGCTTCAACAACATTTACACAATAGAACAAAAATACATTTACACATTATTTCACTGAACCAATATTGAAGAATGCTGGCGAAACATGGAAAATCTGACCTGTTGATTTTTATTCCCCCAACAAATACCAAGAGCACTGATCCAAATCTGTACATCACTTCAGTGACCAGTGGTGTAATTAGTGCATCTATTAACTTTGGCATTAAAACAATACGCAGACTTCCTATAACAGTTGAGGCTCATACTCCTCCCTTCAAGAGCCAGAGAACACTGAGGATGTAGTGCAAATTTAAATGACTGACAGCTGATATGTCTTCAGTTGGGAGCTGAGTCTGTACAGCTTGGCAACGTGCAAGAATTAGGGCAGCATTAGCATGTCACAACGTATGGGGCAGGCCAATGAGAATAACATAGTGCTAGGCTGAAATGTCACACTTGTTGTGTGTTTGCGTGAATATACTTGAGAAGGTTGTGTGTGTGTGTATGGGGGGGGGGGGGTGAATTTAAATTAAGGTGTTGTCTAACAATCACAATTGTTTAGAGCACTTCAAGCTTTTCGTTGTAGTTTCGTTTTGACACAGCTTAAAATTATTCTTAAGCAAAATAACAGTGGCAGGACCATTTTATAATTATCTACACAATCATGTATCATTATAATCACTGAGCCCACTTCACAGAAGCAGATTAAATGAGTACATTTCAAAGAGATTTTTTTTCTTCATGTCACAATTTTCCACAGAGCCAAACATTTTAAATACTTTCTCTGTACTCCACTTAGCGCAAGTAAACATCAACACTTAAAACCTTCTTGTCAGGTGATGATGTACCCTGAGTCTGGGCTTCCAGTAAGAAGATGAGACCATCCTCTCTCCCACGGCCCTCTGGGCCAGGGAGTTCAGAAGGGCATCCCGCCGGTGATCTGTCGAGCGATCTGCTCCTCTGTGGTCTCCTCCTTCGCCTTTTCACGTTCCTTGTTCCAGTCCTTCAAACCCTCGGGCAGGCTGGTATCCTCCTCCATACCCCCCGTGCCCTCCACAAACTCCTCATACGTTGACTTCTCTGAAAATGGACGCTGCCCAAGAAGCTCCACCATGTCGTTTTTGTCCAGAACCTCTTTCTCCAAAAGGCGCAAGGCCACCTAGGGGATAGGGGGGTCACATAACTGACCTTACAAAGAAATATATAGCTTTCTGTCTATATAGGACTTCCTGTCTAAACTGCAGGTGTTTGGTTGACTATCTGAGGACACATTCTGAGCAATTGCACTGTAACTTGATCACTTTATCTTAGTAATAATTTTTATAATATCTTGACACTTTTATATTTCATAGGTTACATTTAATTTTTTATAGTATTCATTTTATAATTATACTAGATGCACTCTGGGATCCATTCCATTATGTAGCTCCTGCTGCAGCTGAAAAGTATGTATCTGGTCTGACCCCTGGCTTTCTGAACCTTGAGCCCTTTAAGAGAACACAAAATGTAATTTCTGAAGTTTTCATTTTTTAACAACTTGCTTGTACAAACAAATCTTCTTACCTTCTCCACCTCAGCCTTCTTCTGGGAGAGCAAGTCCCGGGTGCGCTCATAGGCAGTGTTGATGAGGTGGCGCACCTCTGTGTCGATGAGACGTGCAGTTGCCTCGCTGTAGGGCTTCTCCAGCACAATCTCGCCCTGCCGTGGGATGTCGAAAGACACCTGGCCCACCTTCTCATTCATCCCAAACTGGACAATCTGAGGACAGGCACACAAACGAGTCAGACTGTACTGTAGCTACAACTGACAACAGTATTGGGAATCATCAACCCTATAAGAGAAAGGTTATCCTTTTTCTTGCGCCATCCTCCTTTAAATAACCACTTTTAACAGCCGTTGTATGATAAAGCATTTGTTTTCTGGGTGTTAGCTCACAATTTTTCCTTGTTGTAAAAAGGCTTAAAGAATGGATAACAAACTCTTTGGGACAAACCACATCATCCAATCTGAGGTCCGTACCAGTGCCTGGTTTTGGAAAAACTCTACATGTCTGTACTATTGGTGCCCGCATACGAGTGCTCTTTCTATAAGAATTTTTAGTGCCCTTACCTGAGCGTAGGCGCTCTGTGTGACCTTCCTCAGGTCATCCTGTGCACCAGTGGTGATTCTGCCAAAGAAGATTTCCTCAGCGACGCGCCCGCCCAATGTCATGCACATGCGGTCCAGCAGCTGCTCCCTTGTGTACAGGTACTGTTCCTTTGGCAGATACTGGGCATAGCCCAGCCCCTTCCCCCGTGGAATGATAGACACCTGGTGGACCCAATCGCAAATAAGGTCAGTGGAAGCACTTTTTGTATCGGCCATCAACTAGTGAGATTCAATCTGCCTGTCAATACAGTGAAAAATGGGGAGGCAATTCCTGTCTGTTGGAGCTTGAAATGAAAAGATGAAATGAGTCACATTTGCCATTTAATTTTGGGCACTAAACCATTTTATTTGGATATACTACCATAATATTTAGGTCCAAATCTGGCAACGTATGAGAAGTAGCTCTAAAAGCCATTGAAACCTGCCGCACCAGACTGAGCTAGACCGGCCTTCTCACTGACATTCCTAAATTTCACATAAATGTACAGCATTTACATATAAGGTATCGGCTATTGTAAATATTTGAACTGCTGCTATTGGAAACATATTCTGTTGACAGACTGTTCCTCCATACTGTTTGGTTTGTTTTGTTTGAAGTACTAGCTGTGAGATGTTTATACTGTGAAGGACTCACTCATGAAGCTTAAGCAGAGCAGAGTAGCAGAGCGTGCCTTTGGAGAGAAAACTAAACCGCATGAGAAAGACCAGAAACCCAGGCTTTCAATCTTTATATTAACATCAGATAAACTGAGGTTGAGTAAGACGGGAGTGTGTTCAAGAACCGTCTACCATTCCACCTCAATGAGATTCTCAGAGTTATCAGAGCCAAACTGAGGCCACAATGCACTTTACCCAACTTCTTCCAGAAAATGAGACACAATGCATACATTAACTTACAATCACTTAGTTAGCAGACGCTCTTATTCAGAGTAACAAATAGTATCGGAGAACATTAGCGTTACTCCCATTTATAATCAATACGTGTAATGTCACCTTAATAAACAATCTGTATTGTCACAGAATAAGGTACCACTACACTTTAGTCTACCTTTACACAGCTATATCCCTACAACTTAGCATGTATAATAATAATAATCAGATGAATTCAGACTCAAAGAGGGAATCGTTTCACTTTAATTGGTCGACGTTTCCAAATTTACTATATAATTTTCATCCGTCAACCTTGATTACATGGGGCCCTTGATTATATTATGGGTCTACCAGTAGGAAAACACAAAAATATTTGGGGGATAGATGCACGGACTCTCCCACCTTCAGTAGGGGGTCTGCATGCTCTAGGTACCAGCCTGCGACCGCGTGCCCGGCCTCGTGGTACGCCACAGTCTTCTTCTCCTCGGGCTGGAGTACTTGAGTCTTCTTCTCGAGACCTGCACATTCATAATGCAGATGACTGTCTGAACTTGAAATGTGCACCCATTTGGACAGGTCATACCAACTGACATTATGTTATTCATATTAAGGATTAAATGCCAGATTGTTGAGAATTGTTCAGAAGTAATGTACTCCAGTAATGTCAACTCCAGGAATGGAAACAGCACTCCCTACGCATGGCAGTTTAAGCTTCTCCAGTTCCTACATGAAGTCTGCCTGTTGATTGTTTCCACTCGGTACACTTACCTCCTGGAATGGCTCAAACAGCTATGCACTGGGAACGCCATTTCCATCCCTGTAACTCTTAATGTATCCTCTACTGTGGAGAATTCAGATGACAGTTCTCCATCTTAACATTACAGCTGAATACAATGAGATCTGGTGCACAGGGCCGATTAATGCGTTTACCTCCTATCACGCGCTCGATGGCCTGCTCAAAGTGTTTCTGGCCGATGGCATCCGAGAGGTGTCTCGCAGCGATCAGCGCGGCCTCGTTACAGACATTAGCAATGTCGGCACCTTGTAAAGTTAAAAGGGGAAAAGGGGAAGAAAAATCTGTAACAAAAATGACCCTTAATCACACTACAGAACAAAAGACAACGGCGGAGTCACAGTGCTACTTGTCTAAGGATAAGGCCTGCAGCTGAGATGTCAGTTACTGTGCTTTGTAAAACTACGCGTGTAAACTTAACGCAGATCAGGGCCGGCCGGATTCAAGCTAACTGCAATGCGCCGTTAGACCGAAATCTAGTAAATCAAATGAAATAACAGAAAATACACAGGAGCTGAACTGTGAGAAAAGATAATGAAGCTAAGGAATCAGAAACTACTAAGAGTGGAAACTAAGTAGAAGCTGAAACTGTCCGTCGCACTGCCCACCGGAGAAGCCTGGGGTCAAGGCGGCCATCTTTCTGGCCAGCGAATCCTTGTCCATGTCTGGGTCCAACTTCAAGGGCCGAAGATGCACTTTGAATATGGAGGCCCGACCCTTGATGTCAGGGGGTCCTGCAAAAGATCGAAAGCAGACGTGAGGGGAGAGAAGGAACAGGGACAGCTTACAATGACAATAATCGCTTCACTGTAAAGGGCTTTGAGATCATGAAAGGCCCCAAACAAACAGAATCCATTATATTAATACAAGAACAATACAACACGGACACAGCAGAAATGTGAAATAACGACAAGTGTACCAATGTATATTTGCCTGTCGAAGCGTCCGGGCCGCATAAGCGCCGGGTCCAGAATGTCAGGCCGATTAGTCCCTGCCAGCACCACAACATTTGTAGTTGTGTTGAACCCTGGAAGGGGAGAAAAGATTGGTCCAAAATGAAACATACATGGCCAACATTTATGGTTTCTTCCTGCATATGTACGTACACATATTATGATGTGATCCTATGATTTCCTTACCATTTAGTTTCATTCAGGTTGTAATCACATATTCAACATGTACAAAAATCACAGAGCTGTCGTCTGCTTAAATCTAGGTTTGCAAGCGATATTTCATAGTATTATAGTTTAAGCCTAAACCTAGGAGGGGGAACAACCTACAACAAAGAGCTTACATTATATTACTGCCGTTTATCCAGAGCGACTTACAATGAGAAGCCAAGTGCATACATCGGAGTTAAGAGCAACAGTAACCCTTGAGTTACGGGGTAAATAAAAATTCAAAAACTACTTAAGCCTGTTAGGGAAAATAAATGTGAATTACACAATAACAAGTAGTACAATTTAGCAAAATAAAAAGATTGCAATGCAAAAAATATCAATAACAAACAATGTAAAGGGCTATATTTTAGGCTGCTAAGAGGTGAGTAGCAATGGTGAAAAAGAGAGAATAAGAGAATGGGAAACAGAGCCAGAGAGATGGATATAGAGAGATTTAGATTAGACAACAGTAGTGATGATCAGAGGTTTCTGAGAAAGAGAGAGGGGTCAGCAGAATCCCGGACTGCGCTGGACACACGCAGAGGTGGAGCTTCATTGTTTAGAGTGGAATGCTGTCCTTGTATTAATGTCAGAGCTGAACACTAAAGCATCGCTGAGCTATTCGCCCCCGCAACTCCTCTCTCTCACCGTCCATCTCCACGAGCAGCTGGTTGAGGGTGTTCTCTTGCTCGCTCTGGCCCCCAAAGTTCCCCCGTCCCCGTTTGCGCCCCACCGCGTCGATCTCGTCGATGAACAGGATGCAGGGGGCATTCTTCCTGGCCATCACAAACAAGTCCCGCACCTGGGCACCAAGGAAAGGCGGGTTTAATCAGTTGGGAGGGCTGATTCCTGCTTCATCAAATTATTAGTTTCCATAAAATCTATTTTATTACTGTTTTTTTTTCATTGAACAGTTAACATGTTTTAATCCATATAATTATTATTGCTACTACAAGTTAGATAATGATGTATTCTGTCCTATTCAACATTTTCCAACCGATAAGGGCCGGCTGAGCAATCGTGTGAGCAGTGTCACAATATCACAGGCCGTGGCCTATCCTCGACTCCTCCAGGCCTTGAGCAAAAATAGCCAAAAGGGAGTATGCAGCTGAAAGTTTAACTTCTCTATCTAATGAGGGGGCTGTACTTGATGCTGGCACAAACACGACTGTACAATCCCCCTTAGAAGGTGTAAAGGATCGCTGTAAATAATGCTTTTTTAGTACGGTGTTCACTCTGTCAGCGGGTGTACTCTTTCTGCAGATATAAAGACCCTTATAATTGGATCAAGTGTGAAGTGTTTTTTCCTGACTGGATTGCCTCTTTATTACAAGACCAGGGTTGATTTTTCCTCCTCAATCCAACACCATAAAAGCATTCGACACAAAAAAACTCCATTCCAGGGCCTTGACCTTGACAAAGTCCAGCATATGAATTGTTACGCTAATAGGTCCCAGCTTCAAATGTCTATCAGTTAATACAGCTTAACCCCTTGGCGCAGATGGCAAATTCTACCTATTTAGGGGGTGCTCTGTTTAAGGCTTTATAACTCCAGGTGTGAGCATCACATAAACAAGACAGGTGTACCATTTACAATACAAACTTAGATTTGTTTGTTTTCATAATTTAAGTCAAAATAAGTTTGCTGAGAGCTACATAAGTGAAATCGGTAATATATATACATTTCCTGGATCATAAACTCCATGTCCACAAGTTTAGCAAAATCTAAGGATGATATGCAGAACTACTAAAGGTCTATAATGCAAAATATAACAGTGTACCCTGTTGTCCATTAGTGTCTCCAAATGGATAAATTGTGCACTGCTGTAAATAAAAAAAATGATGATATATTTAACTAGAAATCAACAGTTTTGGCTCATAAAACTCAGTTTTGCATAAATCCCAAGTGGGAATTACACATTTTCATCAGTATAGGGGGGTAGATATCTATGGGTCCAAAACCTCTATGCAAAACATGTCATATAAAATTAGTTTTGTCCATTATAACACATATACATTTGCTCCTTCTGACGGCTTAAGATAAAAAACATTGATATCACAGTGTTACATACACCTAAATATGTTCCCTAATCATTCACTCTTGTACCTCAATAAAACATCACTTGTCCCTGTACTCTACAGTATGTATACTTTTGTCCTGGGATTGCATTTTTCTGTAGTTCTTTTTAATTTTCCTATTCATAATGACTCAAAGGAAATTTTTACCTTAATCTACCACATATCAGCACACAGTAAATTGGAATGAGCATTTGTCATGCCCTAAGAGACAAGTATATACACCATAGCCTATATTATGTACGAAAACATGAACATAAAATAGTATTCCACCATCTGCAAAATGCTGCCAAATGTTCTATCTTCAATGAACATCGGTAGCCTACATCAAAAATACATTTAACGATTGCACTACAGTATGTGAACTGCACTCAAAATGCGAAAATAACAATAGGCCTATCAAACATATTGGAAAGACAGTGCTCGAGTGGAAACACGAACGTACACATGTAGCCAGCGAAACCAACGGCATTGTAGACACAAAAATACTTACATATCGGAAAAGGGAAACTCCCCTCCCCAAAGCGTATTCTATAGAGCTTGCGTAATACTAGACAGTTAAAACGAAAACTGCCGTTACGCTGGGCTGTAGTAAATTGCTCAAAGCACCCAAAAAGACATGGCATATGCCGTTGCTAAGGTTATAATGTACTCTATTGGATAAAAAAGCCGACAATTAAACCAGAATGAACTGTAATGAATGAGATGAATTACGCTGCGACGTTTCAGATAGTGTAATAGCGGTATAAAGTGTTGTATATTTCTCAAACCGATTGTACCAGACAATAAATGACCACTGAATTTTGAAAGGAACATCTCGATGTGTAAAACCAATGGTAGGATTGTATATTTATTTCATATTTAGTAGCATATATTGCTAGTAGAATACATGGTAGAACAGTACTTTCAGTTTATTTTGCATTTGAGTGAGCAGGGCTTTTCACGGCTTTTCTGGCATAGGATCAGGCTATTGTTGGGTTTATCTCGTTGCTATGACGTTATTCTAATTTTATATGATGAATAAATATATTTATGAACTCAAACATAGATGCTATTGTTCACTATGTCACGCATGGGTAGGTATAGACTAGGTGGGGGGTTGCTCGTTAAATGGACTTGCTACGGGGAAATTGTGACACTTAGAAACACCGTATTCGGCAGAAATCGTCACGAACCGTCTACCAATAAATTTAAAACACAGAGTTTGTGATTTCCAATAATAGTTTGGCTGCAGTAGCAACGAATGTCTCAGTTGAGCAAAAAGGTTCCGCCGGCGTCACCTTCTACGCAAAGGAGTTAAATAATCTACACCTATGTAAACCATACTTGTAAATTGTATACATTTCTCTTAATGGTGAAGCTGAAAAAAAAAACGTGCCATATGTTTGCGACTTTCAGCACTGAGGATAAATTATGCTGTCATATGGTACCTCACCCTGGCTGGCCCCACGCCCACAAACATCTCCAGGAATTCAGAGCCATTAACGGTGATAAAGGGGACATTGGCCTCTCCGGCAGTGGCCTTGGCTAGCAGAGTCTTCCCAGTGCCAGGAGGTCCTGTCAAAATGGCTCCCTAATGAGGAGAGGGGAGACAGGAGGTGAGAGGGAGAAGTCTATGCAAGAGGAAACATCATTCAATAAACAGGAGTATGATGACAGAGACAGGAAACAGGTCCTTAATATAACGGGTTGAGCAACTCGAAAACTTGTTAGTTCCGTTTCACTTGTACGTGTGGAGTGTGGTTTAGACTACCCGGTCTGTACTTTATATGAACTGTAAGCACACATACATCTCCTCTTGTCCTACAGACTGCGTGTGTGTACCTGTGAGTGTGTTTGCGTGTGCCTGCGTCCGTCTAGGTCTCTCACCTTGGGGATTTTAGCTCCCAGGTCTTGGTACTGCTTGGGATTCTTCAGGAAGTTGACAAATTCCATGATCTCCAGCTTCGCCTCCTCGCAGCCCGCCACGTCTTTGAACTTGATGTCGATCTCGTCGCGCAGCATCTTGGCGGTGGTCTCGCCCACGCTGAAGAGCCCGCCCATGCCCCGGCCCGGGCGCCCGCCCCCCGCGGGGCCCCGCCTCAGAGTGTACAGCAGGAACCCAATGATCAGCACCGTGGGGAGCATGTTCAGTAGAAAGGACCTGCGAGAACGGGTCAGAGCACCCAACTACATTACAAAGTGGATGGAACAAGCATGAGAATCAGAGGCTGCGTCAGTTTGAACGGATACGACCAACGACACAACTGAGCATGTCTGTGGTGTTGAGCGCAACAAATTACACGTCAAGGCAATGGATTTGGAAAATGACATTAATTCTCCGATCCGCTCTACAAGTGCTTATGGTGTGGATTGTCCTGACAGCAACAAGTAGCATCAGTGCTACACTAAATTTAGGCGTCAAGGTCTAGCTTCTAAAAAAGAGAAGAAGAGAAAAAAGCAGCCACACTGTTTCTCTGCCCCCGCAGATCTAAAGCAGACGTGCACTCCCTATCCAGCTGTGACAATGACGGACGTTAAAACATCTGGGCGGGACGGGTGGGCCTCGATACACGCATTGCAGCGCAAAGCTCAGAGCTCAGACTCTCAAGGCGAAGAGCTTAGCCAGGGTCGCGGTACGTTTTCCGGCCTGCCGCATTCCTCGTCTGCCGGGCCGAGCGGCCGAAATGCGCCAGGGAGACATTCCCAGAATGCCTCCGCCGTCTGATCACTTCTTCGAACCAAATCTCTCTTTATCCTTCCTGTTTTTCCACACAGGAACACTACTCTCTTCTGTGCTCGCATTGCGGAAGAGTTTCAGCCTTACATCTGCTCAGTTAGGCGCAAGTGAGCAGGCTCTGTCATAGCTAAACAGCTCATTGGAGCTGTAAGACTGTACAAAGCAGCTATAATGCATCACGGCGCTGTAGTTATAATTAGGGTTAGTGCTAGTTCACATTTGGTCAAGGCCCTTGAAAGCAAGATAAACATTCAGAGAAATACATGAGAGAAATAGGTCTGGTGGAAATAAATAAACCGCCGATAGTAAGAAACTGCACTCGCTGCAAAAAACAAACGTCCCACTATCTGCGGAGTGGACCTGCTACCTATTATGGGATTTTAGAGAACGTGACTGTGTGCTGAATCCCCGACTGAGGTTATGAAAATATTGCCTTGTAAGGGAGACGTTGACCCACTAAATGTGATGAATGGAAACTGCGCACTAGGGTAGCAATTAATTTCACACAGACACTACGCCCTCTAGAGTACAAATGGGAAACTCTCACGTTCTGCTCTTCTAGAATTTCCAGATACAGAAAATGATCTCTTTGATAAAAATGAATACAACGGGTTATCAAAAACAATCAAGCGACATACTGAACTGTCTTCCTACCTTTGCCCATTCAACCAAAGAATTTATGGACACAAGCTGAAATGGCCATTCACTACAAGCATTGCTCATTTGAACAGAAATGTAGATTCTCAGGTTAAAAAAGCCAGATTACTGGCCCTATAAACCCAGACGGTACATCCTTTCACTAAGTGAAGTTCATAAAGAATAATGGAGGGCACGGTGCCACATGCTACACTCTGCTCTTAGCGAATGGATGCAATATAGTCACATGATCAAGTTATGATAGAGCCTGTGCCACTTTGCACCACACAGCACAGAAACCCGCGACACAGCGCCAATGTCAGTCTGGTCTTACCCATCACTCTCTGTGGAGTAGACCACAGGCAACCTGTTTTCCCCCTCGATGCCCATCTCCGCCTGTGCAGTCTCCAGGTTGCGCTCAAACGTGTCCACACTGCCGATGTTGAACCACACGTATTGCTGAACAAGGAGAAGTTAGAGGGCCTGGGTTAATTTTTAGGCTCGCTACGATATCAACGGCTGAGGTGACTTTCAACTTCCTTAACCCTAACCCATCTTCAAACAGGACAATTAATTTTGACTTAACTTAACTTTGGGCCTTAATTAAATTTAATTTACATGACCGTAGTTTGTTTCCTCGTCACTGAATGAAATGGCAGCTCAGTATTTGAATATGTTACATGATGCATTATATGCAGGCCCTACAAAAATATTCCCACCAGAGGTACTACTAATAATACTACTACTACTAATTATCTTTTAATGATGATATATGATGACGGAAACATTTTCAAAGAATAAAATAAGGAACTCACTCCATCAATTGGCATCTTTCCAGGAGGGAAGATTACTCTGACATAGCGTTTGTTAATCACCTCCAGTCTGTCCACCTGAGCAAAGATGGATTGCCTGAGTCTTAGCAATACAACAGCAGGTGTCACTCCTGTCCTGGTTAAACTATCAGAAACAATAAGCCAATAATTTGCTGTGGGTGGATTCAAAGTAAAACAAATGCACAGGGTAACAAGAATTGAGCTCACTTACAATGGCCTTATGAACGAAAGTAGAGATGTTAAACTCAGGGCTGAGATTCAACACTTACAACTCCTTTGGAGAGATAATTATTGACAAAGTCCTTCCACGTGACCTCACTGCCAGCATTTCGGAAGAGGAAGTAGTAGGTGACCACTGCCCAGAAGGCTGCCCCGCTGAGAAAGTAGAACCGGAAATCCTTATCGTCCCACGGCACATCCCCCTAAATGGAGGATTAATCATATTCAAGTGCTCTTGTGTGGCTATCCTACATAACTACATAACTCATTCATTTGGCAGTACTGTGGTTCGCTTCATTGCTAACCTTTAGCAATCTACTCCACCAGGTAGAGTCCTCCTTCCTTCCTCCTCTCTTTCCTCCGCCTCCTGAAGCTCCTCCACCTCCTCCTTTAGCCGATCTCCCATTTCCACTCTGTCCATTTGTCTGCGTGGCCTCTGAAAAAAAACAAAAAAAACACACAAACAACCAATTGGATCTTTGACAACAAGCTGTAGTAAGTACACGTTATATTTCGGAGGAAACTGTCCCTCTGAATAGCTATTTTAAAGTAACCAAGACTCCCTCGATATGTACAATGAATTAGGAAGAATGGTACAGCGTGCCAAAACAAAACTAAAGACTGCGTCCAAGTATGTGTACAGCTGGCAGGTTTATGATGGGACTGAGGATAAGAAGAACGGCTTTGGGAAACGGTAAGGGTTTATGATGTTCGGAAATTATGTAGAATGAAAATACCAGACACAAGACTAGCAAACACTTTGGACATAAGGGGACTTAGACCAGAACCTCCAGATAAGCCGTCCAACTACAGCTCCATTAATGCACCTTTGTAAGCGATGTTTGAAGCGGCACGGCCAGGAGGTCACCAGGCCGGCTCTAAGATAAGTCCAGTTCGAATCTGTGCTTGGCAGTCGTGTAAACATTTCAATGCGCTATCCTTTCGTAAACCCACACCAGCAGCTTGTATCCAGTCCGTACTAACAATTAAGTGAGGTTCCTGCACTCACGACAGTGGCATGTTCATCTCGTGCCAAAAAATGGCTCACCACAATGTTTATTCATCCGTTCTGTTCCAAAATACAAAAAACGATTTAAAGAGGTAACTGTGAGGCACAAACAGGACTCTATTCTTGAAGCTTCCATTTGCTTTGTGGAGTCACACGGAAGTGGTAAAGTCATGTCTGTTCTTATCGCTTTCTCTGGGTGGCTTATAAAAGCCGTCTTGGTCATGTTGTTGTTTATTTCATAGCCAAGCAAACACCAAAGATTGTCTGGAAGTGGTTGCCTCAAAGGAAGAGGGCAGTGTGGAGTATATGAATACCTTCAGCCGCTGGTTTGGGCTCACTGCTCTTGGGGCCATTTTTTCCACTGGGGAAGTACTTCTCGAATCCTGGTTAAATTAACAAAATGAGGAACTCAACCAGTACACTACATACTTCTTGTATGACAAATAAAAATCATTAGTGCCTTGTACAACAGACATTCATCTAACCAGCTTCCTACAAAAATCCACCCATTTAATTATCCTGTTCACACTCAAACAAGCAGACGGACAAACAAACTACAGTCTCTGTTCCACCTACAGGGGGACACAAGTAATAAGTTGGTTTAGCTCCTGGTTAAGAGCCAATGGCGTTCCACAAATCATGACCCTTACCAATCATTTACACTGCTATGGTTACCTCCAGGATTGAGGAGTCACATGGAAGAGCATATACCGCATAGGCCGGCTTCGATGAACCCGAACAGCACCATGCCCCATTTCTATTTATCAGTTTATTTCAAATATAATTTGTTCACCTTGGTGAAAGTATTGAAAAATGTGTCAAATATATGAAAAGACTCTTGAGTAAAACGGAACTGAAACTATTAATTTGGCAGGGAAAGACTTTTTTACCTACACAACAAGCATTATTTTCATCTTCTCGCTATTGCTTTTCCAGCATTGAAAAGATACTGTATTTCACTTGCAGGTACTCCATGATTTAAATCTTTTACATTTTGGTTCAACAAGTTGAGTTAGTTACAGTTTCAGTGCCTATTCTGGGTGTCCCTTGTGTTTTGACAGGGCGTCCAGAAGCTGGGTCGAAGCTTGAACACGAGACAGCTGAGATCCATGACTTTGAGATTGAAAAGAAACCTTTCTAGGAGTACAAGAGTGCATGGCACAAGGGATCTGTTTCTGACAAAGCAGTATCAATTACGGTGCCTTGGCTTGCAATCAAGAAGATAATTTCTGGAAAGGAATAGATGTTTTTGGAATGATCAAACGGAAAGAAATCTTTCAAATGAAATGTTCTGGTTTGTTTCTGCAGTAGCCTTTTTCCCATTGTTGCAAACTTGCATAACACAAACATCTTAAGTTCATGTCTATGCAAACTTTTCTTCAAAACTGGCTTGGTTAAAAACATTTTAACTTCCCTTAAATATACTTTAAATTACTGTTTATTAAACTTAACTGGACTAGGACTACTGGGTATTCTACATTTCAGTATTAGCCTATATTGCATCTTGGCTAAGTTCCAATGGCAATATTTTCTAAATGAGCAACTTTTGCTACCGTTTCCTCCAGTATATTTACTTTTTTTATGTTTGCAGAGTCCTTGCAGAACATACCATTTTCTGTACACTGTGTCATTCTTTTGCAAATGGCAGGTTGCAAATTGTTCATCACAAGCACTGATATGAAAATCAAAGTATTATGAAAGAGATCACAAAAAAATAATGACCCTCATGGATGGGCTTCAGGTTCTTATAGTTGCGATTGGAAACAGGATACGTCATGTGTCTATACCTTTAGGAGGCTTTGAGCAAAATCCTCTTTGGGCACCTAAGACATTGGCAATCAACCCTCCCCTGTTCACAGCAACCAGACTGTCAGCATGTCCCGGGACCTTACAAAAACACAAAAGCATGTTTCCACATCACAAGGTTTCGTAGAAAAAAATTGTCAACCAGAAAATTAAGAGGACCTATGTTAGCACAAAGCCATAAAGAGTCAGAATGGTTTGGCTGTTTCGGAACTAAATTGATTTGACCTGTGGAAACATTGCTGAATTTTTTTCTCAGATTCCATGTCCTGCTGTTAAGTCTCTGGAATAAGGAGCTCAAGCTGGCCGCATTCCATTCATACACCCCGTACTTCATGGTTTCTTCAGGGAATGTTAATAGGGGTCCCGATAATCACATAACATATTGCCAGGACTAATAAGGATGCAGTGTCAAAATGTTAATCATTTCAATTCATATTCTTATAAATTAGATATCAAGTATATTGTTACCATTATTACTTCAATAATAACAATCAAAAATGAGATTGATATGGCTAAAACCGATAACAAGCACTGTTGTACTGTTGCATTAGGCTACATTTCAGAAATAGCAGGTCATCAAGAGTAAGAAAGCTCCTCTCAATTTAGGACCCAACCAAGTTTGTCACTACACTCATGGATAAAATAAGGTGACAATGACTTTTTATCACCAATAACCTTTAACTTTGCTATCCAGTGTGGCTATGATTTAAAAAATGAATACCATCTTACATCTTAGATGCACAAATTGGGTCATTTTAAAATTAAATATATATATATACAGATCCTTTCCAAAAAAATAGAATATCATGGAAAAGTTTTTTTTTTCCATAATTCCATTCAAAAAGTGAAACTTTCATAAATGATAGATTTCATTTTCCATAATTTTGGCTTACAGCTCCAGAAAACCCCCAAAACAGTATTTCAAGAAATTAGAATAGTGTGTCGAAAATCAGCATTTACTTCAGTTATTTCAGAGAATGAATGTTTTAGACTGAGTGTCACACTCTAATCATCTAATTTACTCAAAACACCTGCAAAGTTTTTCTACAGATGTGTCGTTAAATTGGACAGGTATCTCAGTTTGGTTCAGTATGGGGAAGACTGCAGACTTGACAATTGGCCAGAAGACCATCATGGACACCCTCCAGAAGATGGGTAAACCACAAAAGGTCATCGCTAAGGAGGCTGGCTGTTCACAGAGTGCAGTGTCCAAGCATATCAATAGAAAGTTTAGTGGAAGGGAAAAATGTGACAGGAGAAGGTGCACAAGCAAAAGAGATGACCGTAGGCTTCAGCGGATTGTCAAGCAAAGACGATTCCAAAATTTGGCGGAGATGCAGAGGGAGTGGACTGAGGCTGGAGTCAGTGCTTCAAAAACCACCACGTACAGAGTGTGACACTCAGTCTAAAACATTCATTCTCTGAAATAACTGAAGTAAATGCTGATTTTCGACACACTATTCTAATTTCTTGAAATACTGTTTTGGGGGTTTTCTGGAGCTGTAAGCCAAAATTATGAAAAATGAAACAAATAAAGGCTAGAAATATTTCACTTTGTGTGTAATGAATCTATAATCTATGAAAGTTTCACTTTTTGAATGGAATTATGGAAAAAAAAAACTTTTCCATGATATTCTAATTTTTTGGAAAGGATCTGTATATCTTTCTGTAGCCTATGGTCAAATGCAAAACATAAATGACTGGGATAAAGATGCAATATATTTTATAGAAAGGCATCTACTGAAAGACCCGTTCAAATAGCTGTGCATCTAAAGCCCATCAGGTAATTCCCGACACTGTTGTGGCAAAAATGGAACAGCGAGATCAACTAGAAAAGGTTCGATTAGCTACCTTGTTAGAAAGCCAATTTAAAATAATTTTGGATTAAAAAACATATGGATTCATTTAAACCCGGATCCAAAATTAATTAATAACTGATGGAAAAATAGGCTACTGGTCAAGAAAGATTTAACTTGCTAGCTAAATTGGACTTAAGATGTTTTACGTTATCATTGATAGCCTATTCTGGTTGAAAGGTATTTATACCATAAGCCTTATAACGTTAGCCAAGTAGCTCAAACAAAGCCGGGAAACATTTTACACAGACATGTTGTGCACAGGCCTGTCCTTGTCTGCGTTCACTGTCTGGCTAGCTAACTAGCTATGCACCCCACAATTGCATTGGCATTTATACAAGCAATCTGTAGCCTACACAGGCAGACAACGCACACAGATAATACAACACTCATAACTTTAACACCTTAAAATGTCATAACATAAGTAAATCGTTTAAAACAACATCAGTTGATCTACATAGTTATCCAAATAACTATCAGGATAAGTAAACTTGCTCGCTAAATTAGGAAAAACTGCACTTGCTTGCACTGAACTTACCACCAGCCGCGCATCGTTTAATCTGACGCTGTTTGGTGATGATATGCTTTTGAACAAATTCCGACAGCCCCTCGATAGGAACAGATAACGGTGGGCCATGCTTACACTATACGGTGGTGTTTATCTCACATTAAACTTTATTAAATCTACATCTAAAGCGTCCGTCTGTTCTATTATTGTAGTAATGTTATTAAAGCTGCGTCTACCTCTCTCAGCCATGTTGTTCGCAAACACGTCATTACGTCATTACGTCGGTCCTAACCTGATACACGTTGTGAAGACAAATCTCCGCCCCCTCTCTCACGGCAACTTTGTGCGTGCCAATTTTTGGGTAGAGTGGGTTGCAGTGGCTCGGAAAAATAATCGGCGGAAGATATGTCATTCTTACAATAAAATTACTGTACTCCGTCCGAGTGAAAGTACCCTTTAAACGTCATCAAGCGAGAAGCCTAGATTGCCAATTTAACGATGGAAGTTTTAAACATTGGTCTCATATTGTTAAGCTGTCATCTAATTTAAATGCAAATGTCGCTGATTTAGCCTACATATACTGAAATATAGAATATTGTTTCGGACGGACAATCATATTTAACTATGATATTTACCTTTTGTTTAATTATACACCTATAGATAGCCTACCGCTAGATGGCAATATTGAGATATAATTTACAATGAGCCGCGGTCAGACTTTCCACTAGTTCGAAATGTCATTTTATAAAATAGGCTACTACTCGCTGTTCAGTTTGGTTTATATTGACGTTCTATGTGATTGCATTTGCCACATTCAAGTGTATTTTAATTATATACACATGAATGTCCATACTGAATCGTAGTAGCATAATCACTAGCCTTTGTAAAATAGCTATAGCCAGTACCAAAATAATATGAATGCTATAGCGTTTGAAAAAAGAAAGAATATCTCTAGGCCTCTCTATATATATAACATGTTATTACACAGAACATTAACTGAACGTCCATGTTTTTGCAGTGTTATCATTTTGTTCTTAAATAAATTATTTTGCATGGTTAGTTGGGGGTGGGGAAGGGCATTTTAAATTTATGTTAATTCAGCAATTAGAGGTGTAAAATCATTAACACCTCCAGAATCACTGATGAGGTGCTATTGTTAATTAGACTGAAGAGCTGAATGTTTCATTCATTCTCTCACAAGTCCAAAATGCAATGGGACTACTTAATTGGCAATTAAGGTTAGGACAGAGAGCTAAAAAATGTATAATATTCACGTCATTTGGCAAGTCTCTGGTTTCTTCTTTGAAAAAAAATGTTTGAATTCTAATCAGTGGTTTATCATTCACACGAACAGTACCTTCCTTGGTCTTCAGTACCTCCTTCTTCTAATTCTTTTAAGGCCTGAACAAAAATGTACAGGGATTGGCTCCTTTTATCTTTTCATTCATCATTTTTATAAGTGTTTCTTTATCAGTTCAGCCAGAGTGTTACTTTAGCAGCAAAAGTGATGATGGTTTGTGACTATGAATCTAATTCTTTCATATAAAGGTGTGAAAATGTCTTGACCATTACATCATTTCTATTTTGCAAATGAAATTATGTCAACAGGCTCAGTTACAGGACAGTCTTCTTACTATTATGTCCTTCACTGAAGACATATAAACAGAGAAAATTAACATTGCCAAGCACACAGGGCTGATAGTGTTCCGAAGTACCCGCTGCCTTGGAAACTAAACGAAAAGGGGCAGTCCAGGCAACCTAAAAGAAAGAAGGAGAGGGAGGCCGAACAACTTGGTGTGTGTGTGTGTGTGTGTGTGTGTGTGTGTGTGTGTGTGCATGCATTTGTGTGTGTATGTGTGTGACAGAGAGAGAGAGCGAGGGGAGAAAGAGGGAGAAAGAGAGAGAGAGAGGGAGAGAGAAAACGAGGGGAGAGACTACTTTTTAAAACATGCGTTTCTCCAGCTCACTGGGCTGAGTACTCGGAGTGTGGCTGAAGCACACCCAGGGAACCGCATCCGTTCAGGAGAAGGGGAAGGAGCACAGGGAGAGAGGAGGAGTTGAAGGGGTGGGAGTGGACGACACTGTGTGTGTGTGCCTGCGCGTCTGTGTGTGCGTGTGTGTGTGTGTGTGTGTGTGTGTGTGTGTGTGTGTGTGTGTGTGCGCGCAGGCAAGTGCGAGCAGGCATGAGAAGCGGGCAGGGAGAGAGAAGAGAGAGCCTGCTCTATGAGCAGAAAGCCACTGCACCTCAACTCCAGGAGGCTGGATGGCAACTTCTCATAAAGACACCAGCACTGGCTGCAGAAGGGCCAGTGCCGTCTCGCTCCTGAGTAGCCAGGGCAGCTGCGGGGGCAGGGGTGGGAGCGGAGCCAGGGGCGGTCGTCCCAGAGGGCAATGTGGCCACCCAGACGGGGCTGCATCCTCAGGTGGCTGGGTCTGAGGGTCTGCCGGAGGACCACGCTCCTCTTTGCCCTCTTCTGGTTCGGGTTCTGGGTGTTTCTCAACGGCCTGGTCTTCGTGCACAGGACCATTTTCTCCGATTTCTGCACCAACGACAAGAGCAAACGGGTCCTCCAGAGAGTGGTAGGGGCTTTCAGTTATTATTTTTTTATTATGCTTCTTAAAAAAATACAAACACAAATATGTATGTGTGTGTGTATGTGTGTGTTTGTTTATGTGTGTATGTAGACTGCATGCACACGCACATAAACGCGCCTCTACACAAATTCACAATATGCACTAAAAACAATCATACACACAGTGGAACTGAAATCCTATTCAAGGTGTCAAAAGCAGTTGCAAGTGAGAAAACTGAGTTGTTCTTAAATTCACATCATTCTTTCCTGCACTGCTTGATAAAATTTTACTCCAGATGGATTTCAGGAGACCGTTAAAGATTGAAGGCAAGAAGGAATCTTTGTATTTATACAAAAACTTCAACTGTTCCTTTTAAATGTTGAAAACATACATACAGAATGAAAACTGAGCTGGGAGAAACAGACTACTGGTTCTTGCCTGTGTGCCTGTGTGAGATTTATGTCTTTAATCAAGTTGCTTCAAAATCCAGGAGATACAAGACGCTCATGTGGTGTTTACTAAGGCGACTCGTTTTTATCTTCTCCTACAGCCTTCTAATTATGCATGCATTAGATTTAACAACAGCATCTTTATGTGCCTGTCAAGCAGGTTAATGGACAGTAAATTTAGGAGAGAAAAGGGTGCACTGGAACCAGAAATAATGCAATATGATTTTAATAATATCAACACAGTGTTCAGATGGATATCCCTTGGATTAGCTAAAGGATGGTGTCTAGAGAAAGATTCATGGTGAACTGATATTGGAATTCCAACTTATTTCCTTGTCAGGAATTCCACCTTATAGCACATAATATTGAAATGATTGATGATTACCCCACAGCTCAATGCATAATGACAATGTTAGGTGTTTTGATTAGTGCACTGACATTTTTAACATCTGTTCTTACATTACCAAGAAAGGTTTCTTGCAGAAACAGACCAATGGCTCTGTTGCACACCGCAGTTTACAAGTGGAGGGCTCCCTGCTATTTGCAATCCCAAACATGCCAACAGAATTTTAAGAGGGGGGAACAAAAATGTCTTTCCACTAAAAGCCACGGAGAATCTGAAAATGACAGAGAAAGCAAAGAAGATAAAGAGAAAGAGAGCACGGTTGTATACTGGGTAATTCCTAACACTGTAGTCAGTCCAGACTGCGAGCACAATATCGTGACAACAAATAGAAAATAGGCAGAGGGAACCAATTCATGAACCAGGAACGTGCAGTTCCTTATATTTAAGATTCAAAGCTTGCAAAACCTAGCCCTTGGGGATTACATTTCTGTAATGCAGGTGCAAAACTGATTGGAGAAAAAAGAATTAAGTGGAAAAAAAAAGAGGAGTGACCAGCTGAACCGAAGCAGCAGAAATCAGCAAACAAAACTGAGAATTAATGTTCTTATCACTCTTGATACAAATCACTCAAATTGAGTATATGTACACAGTAAAATGTCCAGTGTTAATTCAACTCTAACAGTGTGCATATGAGCCTGATTTGGCCAGAGTAGGCTCATATGTGCACTGCTAGAGTTGAATCAACACTGTTAGAGTTGAATTAACACTGGACATTTTGCTGTGAATTTACTGTGTACACATGTTAACTGATCTGAAACTACTGCCCACCACATTTGCAGGGCAATCATACCGTAATGTGCTCTGATGACAAATTTGCATGGAAACGACAAATAGGTCAAACTGCAAACCGAGATTCGGGCTTCTGTGACTCCTTTTGGCTCAATGCCTAGAGCTACAGAGCTGCAGTCAAGCTGGCCTTCCCACACATAACCTCTGGCTTGGAGATGTCAGACAACACTGTCAAGCTCAAACCACTGTCAAATCTCCTCAGTGTATGTCAACCAGCTAGGAATTTACTGCATGGGAATGTTGTAATTTCTACTGTGGCGAGACGTAACTAAATCTAGGGTTGTTTTTCTTTCATAATCTGTGCGCTTATTCCAGGATATAAACTGGTGGTGTGATGCTGACAGTGGTAAAAGTATGTTTGCGTGAAACTAACACAATATAAATGCTGGCTTCATGTGTGTTTTTGTTGGTCTTGTAGGCAAATGTGGGGGCAGTAACAGTAAAATGATACCACAGCTTCTGACTTACGAAGGCTGCATTTGGCTTCATTTTTAACTTTGTGTAGCGAATTTGGGCAAGATTTGTCATCACAAATGTCAAGTAATCACTTTATGTGTTACCATTTAGCTGTATACATTACTTACTGTATATATAACTTTATACAGTAATGTTTTTTTCCCGTCTGCTCGGCATGCATTCCTATCCTAAGTGATTCACAGTGGCCGTATTTTCTCACCTTCTGAAACACATTCAGCCAGCTGTGACTCTACTGAAGCAAGATTAAGTGGCTTTCCCAAGCGTACAGTATTTTCCCTCGTATTGCATTCTAGATTGTATGAAAGAATAAAAATGTACCACTTTCTGAAAATAAGGGTAGTGAAGTTGCCAAATGTATCAGTTCATGTTCATATCAACACTTAATACATGGAGATATGGTCAGGTTGCAGTGCATTCGCTTTTAATTTCATAATTCTAATGACTCCATATACTGTACATTGCTTGTCACAGATCCTTTACAGACAGCATTTGTGTAGGATACCTTTTAAAAATATGTATCTCACCTTAATATATGTTTTTGAAATCCCTAAAACCCCCCTTTTGATTCCCATGCATTGTGCCAAAAGACAAATCCAAACAACAGCTGGTAAAAACGAGAGAGAGAGAGAGAGAGAGAGAGAGAGAGAGAGAGAGAGAGAGAGAGAGAGAGCAAACAGCTGCATTCTGTCATAGCTGGATGAAGAAAAAGTAATGTGATTCAGTTTGGCCCTATTCACATTTCCATGGTTTCTTGAGTTTTAAGTAAGCATATCTTCAGATAACGGGAACTTGCTGGGGGAAATGGAAATACCTTTTTTGTACTGTTCAGCTGCCAAGGATACACTTTCAAATCTGTGGTCCCAGTACGGCAGTAAAGTATACATAAAGTAGTCTTGCATTGAATCACTGATGATATAAAGTTCAACACCATATCACACAACAGCCAAAAAATAATGGTATGGTTGGTACAGACTGTTAAATGCTGAGTGTTAGAATATAATTTAATTAATGAACTAACTAATTTAACTTCATTTAAAAAAAATCTAATAAAAAATTAGGCCACTGCATCGGAAGCTAGGTTTCCAATGTTGTGGGTTGATTTTATAATTACAATAGAGTTTTGTACAACGCACACCTGTCTTCTTCACGTTATCAGATTTTTCTTTTCCGACCCATACATACTATTTAATGTATTATGTACTTCCGTTTAAGTGTTTTCTTTTCATGTTGTAACTGCCATTTCGCCCCTTTTGTGAAGCGTAACAAAAAGCTCTCAGAACGCTTCTCGTCCTGAGCCTGTTTTAACCCACACACAAAGAAGAGCCTCAGGCTACCTTTAGACAACACTTACAAAGATACACACGGGAGCCAGGGAGTGGGTGAGGACACCAGCTCAGTATATTACCTTCATTAGACTGTGATCCAGTGAAACTGGGAGAAAGCCACCCTTGTAGTCGAGCGGTGCCCACACGTCGTTTCAAAGTATATTTATAGCCTGTTTGGAGTTCTGTACAGAGTACAATCAATGTCCTAATTTTGAAATGATGGAGCTAAGAGGCAGCCTGGTCCTGTTTTAATGATCCCGCCATCTGCCGTGCGCACACCCAGCTTTTCTCTTAGGTCTCAGCCACCGTTCTCTCCCCTTGAGTTATGGATAGCACAGAGCTTTGTCCTGGGCACCAATGTGTGTCTGCTGTAAGGGCTACTGTAATTATTTACTTACCACCCAGGGTAATAACAGTACATGGATGGATGCCATTTAAGTTAGATTCAACAGGCTCTTTTTTCTTTTGAAGTTAAGACCTCGTTGTTCCTTCTTTGGTTACTCACAACGTAGGCATTGGCATTCCCAAAAGTGTCTGGGAACAATGTGATCGAGTTGAATAGAATGTTATTAATCTGGGTATTATTACGGTATATTTCAGCTGTAATTTAAATGTATTATGTTTTGAAGAGGTAAAGTGTAGCCACACAGGCAGATATCATCTGTTTATACTGGAATTCCTCACTCTATTTGTGACAGGTCTGCTAAATGCAGTAATGGTGGGCGAGGCTGCCAAACCACAGGGAGTCTGTGGAAATCATTTGGTGAAAAAATACAGTCCTTCCCCTGTCAGAATCCGTTAGTTGTCAGGACATTGACCCAACCTAACTGGTATGTTAATATTTATGACTTGGCAACGAATAGTTCATCAATCTCCTCAGATATCGGTAGTGGCCAGGGTGTGCAAATTCAAATACATAGACGGATACAATGTGAAACATGCAGTACATGTTTGTGTGTGTGTGTGTGTATACAGTGTGTATACATTATATACATATATACTGTATGTGTGTGTGTGTGTGTGTGCGTCTGTGTTTCAGAAAGCCATCTTGTAAAACTGTCTAGATTTAAAACTGATACTTTTAAATACAACCTACGTATGAGTATACTCTTTGTTGTTATTATTTCCTCCCATGCAAACTCAATCAGAGACCAGGACCTCCGTAATTTTACTGTATATAATAGGCTTATTGACTTATTTAAAAACTGGCACTGAGGGAACACACTTCTGTGAATAGTGAAAATGTTCATTGTAGATTATATGATCTAAATTACATAATTTCTCAGTCAGACTCCATCATTCATGAAGTTAGTCATGGGGGGAAATTATCTTGTCAGACTTTGAGTCTGTGATTCTTTAATCTGTCAAAGACTTGTCCACTTTAGACCTTGAAAGAAATGCAAGGTTGGACTTTCCTTTTTCAATATACTATCTCAAGAGCATCATGTTCGGAATAAGATGCTCCCCAGACCCTGCAATAGCCTGACAAATTATTTTTTATGTCTAGAGTCCAGTTTTGTGGAGCACATACATGCATTTCTGACTGCAGGTATGTTTTAAATGGTTCAATCAGTTCTGTAAAGTTATAATAATCAACCTCTGAAGTATGAAAGATGGTTAAATGCTCTTCCCTGAAGCAACCAATCAGTAGTGATGAATTTAACAGGTTGTGCGATCATTCTCTGACCCGCAGTGTGATGTTTGAAAGGCCACAGTGGAAATGGACTTCTGTGTAATTAAGCAGAGATGTAAACTGCATTTGATGCAGGTAAACAGACAGGATCGTTCCCTACACAGCTCCACAAAGATATGTCCAGAAAAAATAAAGATAAAGAGGAACCTTGAGAAAGTGATAAGACCATGGTTTGCACAGCCTGGGAATTCGATTTCACAAAGGGAGTCTGAGGAAACATTAGTTCAACACAATTTTGCATATGGTAGAAAAGTGTGGTAGAAGAGGATCACATTATTAACTGAAAATTGTAATGGAAACTGTTTGATGTTAATAAATAAACAAAGGATATGCTACCCAAAGCATTGGTAGATAACTTCTTAAATGATGAATTCATCTTTATTGCATATTTGAGAAATGAATGTTCCAGTAAATATATGGCTCATAAAGTGAATGTACTGTAGATTGTGAAAAGTGCTGAAATATACAACCAGAAAACCCTCAACGACCCACATCCGACCCTTCTTAAGAGATAAGCCTCAGTATTTTCTTCCTGCACTATATGAGTACCCTTTTGTAGTGTTTGAGTGTTGAGGGTCCCAGACCTTGATAATTTGTCCCTTTGGAAAGCTGTTTCTCATTAAGATTATATTTGGTATGTTTCCATGCTACAATTTACAGTATACATGGAAAGTATCATTGGGGGATTTCTGACTTTCCTCCAAGTTACAGCCTTGAACCATTATAAAGCAGGCTACCCAAAATTCTCTGTTTTGTCAGCTTAGGGATGAATGCATTTAATTGTAATTTTTTCCACCCAAAATGCCGCTCCACAGTTGCATTCCACACAATTAAAGAGCATCTCAGAAGCAGTCCTCTATCGCGGTAACTTTCACTGGTGTTTGGAGATTGAAAATAATTCCTGGATTGTTCATTTTTTTGCAAGTACAATGATATGGTGACAATAGTATTATACGTATGCATGTGTGTAGGCCTATATGTTTTTATGCTAATGGTCACAATGTTGTCTGACACAAAGGGTCTATTCTTAGTTTTGCATTTCAACACTCACTCATTTTATCCAGAACTGTATGAGAAATTTAAGACCCTGGAACACCATTTCAGGACATTCCTTGCATGCCAACACTGACCAGCTCTTGGGCAGCCCTTTACTTATTCAATAAGTAGCAGTCACAGGCTTTCTTCTGTTAAAGCGAAAATGCTGTATATGTAAGAAAGAAAGTCACAACAAAGAAAAAACATAATCTTTTAAGAATCTTTTAAGCATCCAGGATGTCATTTTTCAAGTCCCCATATATCAAAGAGGTCCTTCTTGATATATTACTCATATGAG
Organism: Synaphobranchus kaupii; assembly: GCA_029718625.1. NCBI lineage: Eukaryota > Metazoa > Chordata > Actinopteri > Anguilliformes > Synaphobranchidae > Synaphobranchus > Synaphobranchus kaupii. The sequence goes on along the minus strand of CM056377.1, from coordinate 44,882,446 downwards.
TAATATATACAGTATATGGATACTACATCTTTCTCTGAGAAGATTAAGGGAGAGCGGAAAAATGATTGCAGGTTCATTTATTAATCCAAACGGAATTGCACTGCAACGAGACTTGACACTTTGAGCCCCAGTGCAAGAGTTGTTACTCTAAACCGTAATTGCCCTCAAGATCAGAAACCCATACATAATGTGCTTTGCTTGATTTCAGCAAATGTCAACTGAAATTCCATAATTACATTGAGTGTGAAGAAGTATTTCTTGTTCTCTGTAAGCTGAATTTATATGAGCTGAAAGAATATGGAATGTGTCTGTCTCTGATTCAATGCCTGGGCCTGTCCAACAAAGACCTCCTTTGATTCAGACTGACCGCAAGTAGATTACTGCATCTGATAAGAAAGACTAACTTTGTCTTCCATATGGCCTTTCAGGGAATTACTTACAACAAGCACAAAACTAAATGATTTTTAAATGTCAGCTCTGAAATTCTTTACAGCGGTGCGATGGCTATGTTGCTTCTCTGGTCATACTCAAGAATACAATAATACAATTCCTGTGAAACTCCAAACTTTGAAATAGTTTCACTTGAACCAGCCATGAAAGTAATTTGTTTGAATGTTGCACTAATGATTTACCATAAAAATAAACCAGAATAAACAAGGAATGAGTGGAGGCTATTAAAATAATTTTAACTTTATAGCCTTTTTTTTGGAAGAGGTATCATTCCCACCCTGTATTGTAGCCAAACAGTGCAGTGCTCCACAGGAATAGTTAACTTCACAGTCTTATCTAAGGTCTTATAGATGGCTCACATTCATTCTGTAACTCACACATTTGTAAAATATACAAAATTGATATAATAAAAGCGGGTTGCTTGTAAATATAATTAAAATGGTCTTTTGGATGGGAAAAAAATGTATTAAAAGTTCACATAGAAACAGAAGCGAGAGACAGCTGTCAAATAAGGTGGCCAGGAAATCCAGGGAGTTAAAGCAGATATGTGGAATTTGACAGATGAGCAAATAGCCAAAAACAGATTACATATGGGCAGAGGCCCGGATCATTCAATTTAAACACGGACATAAAAAAGCATAAAGGAAAACAAGACACACGGGGAACTTTGACAATTTAAAGTGTAGATCAGGATTATGCAAACTATATGAATCCACTTCATCCACTTGACGAAAGATGAATGTTAAATAGGCTTAGTGTAGCCCAAGTTAATTCAGCAATATCTTGACCTGAAAATGGAGCATAACAATAAATAAAATCAGGAACACAGGAATTAGGAAGGAAGATAACCACAATATTTTTTGTCTTTGGTTTGTGTTATCTTGGATTATTGTGGTTTTAGGTCTGGTGTATCCACCCTGCTGTGTGCTTATGTAACCTAACATGTGGAAGGCGAAGAAAAGAATGGGAACAAAATAAAGGAGCTCTGCTAATAAAACATCATGATGTATGATGCCAAGGAAAACACGCATTTTGTTAGCGTGCTAATGCTACATAGTTAAAGCCATTAGCCAGCCTTCTGGACTCAAGGAGACAGCTGTTTACATTACAATGTGGCTGAAAATGGTTTTAATGTAATCCTCCTTAAACATGAATCATTTCCAGGTCTCTTTCCCTCCCTTCCTATATCTAACTCCCTTTAACATCTTCACTGAAGTGTGTTTCCATGAGGTATAAAGGAAGGCTAGATTACTCACAGGAGTCAGCCAAAGATTATTGGCGATTGCTGCCATAGTTGAAGTCTTGGAGAACTTAAAATTAAAAGAAGCAGATGCTTCCATTTTCCATTGCAACATTGACATGAAGAGGAAGTTCTACAATAGGATATGAGAAAAAAAGTGATTCAAAAGGCAAACTCATACCCAAGGGCAATTGAAGAGTGTTCAGTCCACTTTTACCAATTTTGAGAAAATCAACATTTTTGTTTATTTTAAAATTGATTTTTTTTTTAATCCCCAAGAATAATAGTGTAAAAGTAAAACTGCAAATATCTAACCATTTATCAGAAAAATTATACCCACCTTGAAAAATATGGTTAATCAAAACTGATAACCAGATCCTAAAGCAATTCTGGAATTGATGGGATCATCAAAGCTGCTAAGGAGATCATCACAAAACTACTGTTTCAGACTAGCCTCTAGCCTCTTCTGAAGCAGTGGCCACAAAGATGTAAGTAGCAAAGAACAGCCAAACTGCATCTTATTGACTTTCCCTACCATGTTCTGTGGTCAAGTGAACACAAACTGAGCCCTGTGGACATGTTCATTAATGGTAACAAAATGGCACGGATAATTTGGAACTAAAAAGGAAAAGGTAATTTTGATATGAATATTGTCTCATAAATGAAAGCAGATCTGTTGCTTTGGGGTTGATTTATTGTACAGCAAATGGCCCCTGTGCGGTTGTCAGAGTCCAGGACCAGATGGATTTAAACACCTTAGAAACAAGCTCTACAAACAAGCTCAAGATTTTGTTGAAGAAAGAACTTCCTAGCATAATAAAGATCAAAACCATGCAACAAATTCTAAAACGAACTAATTGAAGACATTAAAACAATGTTGTGGTTCAAACTCAAGAAAACAATTGTACTCCAATTGTACTCAAATACTAGGAATGAGTTTATCAAATCTGGGAATAAAATATTTTCAATAAGATTACCAGGTAGAATCTCCTCAGTGTCAACCATGAATCATAAAATACTGACCCTGGGGTAGGGTTTGAATAAATTAAACTGTGGTTTAATTTTGACAATGCAAAAATTGACAGCATTTGTATGTTAAATAGTAAATTGTTTTAATATAAAGCAGGCTGTAATGTTATATGATACAAGTATTAATAAAATCCAGGACTTACATGCTTCTCACCTGTGTTCACTGTCTCTCTTGCAGTGCGAGGAGTACAAACAGGGCATCCTAACAGGAGACCTCTGTGAGGACCTGTGTGTGACCAGGCAGCTGGAGTACAAGCGCTGTTTGTATTTCGAGAATGGCAAGAAGGTGATCGAGGCCGAGTGGCGGGGCGTGCCCGTCGTGCTGAAGTCAAAGCTGGAGAACTTCTCCTCCTATGAGAGCTTCAGTCTGCTGGAGTACCAGGATGCCCCCGACCTCTCGCCCATGGACATTGTCTTCTACGCCATGCTGGAGATCAAGAACTCCCTGGGGCTGGAGGTGCGCAACGCCACGGTGCCCCTGCTGTGGAGCCAGCGCCTGCGGGAGCGCGGCCGGCCTTACTCCCGGGCCGAGCTGGCCTCCCTCTGGTCCCTGCTCCAGCAGGAAGAGTACACCTTCTTCAAAGTGCTGCAGGACCTCAGCCGGCATGTAGTGAAGGTGCTGGGGTCCTGCGGGCACTTCTACGCCGTGGAGTACCTCATCGCTGGCCACGCCTGGAACCAGAACCTCTTCTCTCTGGAGGAGATTTCAGGCCTGTCTGGGTCAGCGGGCGATGGCTCCTCTTCCTCTTCCTTCTCCGGCTCCTTCTCTTCAGGTCATGGGGTTTGGATGGAGAGGGACATGGTGCACCAGATCGCCCTCAGCTTCCTTGAGATGGTCCGGCATTTTGAGAATGACTTCTCTCACCGCCTCCACCTCTGTGACATCAAGCCAGAGAACTTCGCCATCAGGAAGGATCTCACGGTGAGAGCTGGACCAAGTGCTACTCCATTTCCTACCAATTCACCGCCATCAGTTACTCATAAGTATTAGCTTTTATAATACCATAAGCTTTCATCACATACAGGGCCATCACAGGTATTACTCACGTTGTTCATTCAAAAGAAGACTTTTTTCATTGCCAAAATTAAAATACAATTGCAAGTCCGCATAGTACAACAGCTAAAAATTTCTTCATTATGTCCACACTCACACAAAAACACCTACAGACTTGCATTTGGTGATAGATGATTTTCTTGTTCTGGTAATACACTGACCGTCCAAAAAAAAAAGTTGCACACTCTAATATTTCGTTGGACCGCCTTTAGCTTTGATTACGGCATGCATTCATCATGGCATTGTTTCAACAACCTTATGCAACGTCACAACATTTATTTCCGTCCAGAGTTGCATTCATTTTTGGCCGAGATCTTGTATTTACGACGGGAGAGTCGAACCACTCTGCAAAGTCTTTTCCAGCACATCACAAAGACTTTCAACGGGGTTAGGGTCAGGACTCTGCTGGCCAATTCATGTTTGAAAATGATTCCTCGTGCTCCCTGAACCACTCTTTCACAATTTGAGCCTGATGAATCTTGGCATTGTCGTCCTGGAATATGCCCATTGATGGGATAACCTGGTCATTCAGTACATTCAGGTACTCAGCTGATTTCATTTTATTGCTGCATAATGTTGCTGAGCCTAGACCTGACCAATTGAAGCAACCCCAGATCATAACACTGCCTCCAGAGGCTTGTACAGTGGGCACTATGCATGACGGGTGCAACGGCGACTTTTTTTTTGGGCGGGCAGTGTATGTATTCAGAGTAAATGAACATGTTAAATACTTTTTTTGAATGTACAGGCACAGCATATGGTGTCATTGTTCCCAATCATTAATTATTTACGCTGAAAGTTAACTCAAACAATACTTAGGCACTATTTCAAAATTAATACCTGGAGGGCCCCATAAATACAAGCCCGAAACCCTGGGATTTCAATGTGAGACTCTCAATCTCATTGTGTGCTATGTAATTACAGTAAAATATGTTTGCATCCATATTTTATGACTCTTTTCCATTTCCCTCCATGTTTGTTGACATCTGTGTGGTACTTTGCGGTAATGTGGCGATAACATTTACTCTTTTACCTTGCGTTTAGTTCTCAGGCATAGATTCCCACCTGGTGTATCTGAGGGTCGTTATGTAGAGAGGTTTAGCTGCAGGCACATAGAAAATAATGGCCTGATTTATGTTCAAGCATTAATACATTTTTTATAGTATCGCATTTAGAAATACAGTATGTTAGAAAGATACTGTGTCACGCATTGGCTTATTTTTCATACTACACATCAAAGATGCATGTATCCCTTCATTATATGTACTGAGCAAGTGCTGAACATTAGCCCAAGTGTGACGCCTCTGTGCTCTTTGGGTTTCAGTATTGTTGTCATTTGCATTTACCTTTGGCCATGGCTTGACCTTACAGGTTTTTCTATTTATTCCCTTTTGTCTTTGCACTTGGGCAGGTTGTGGCCATTGATGTAGACATGGCTTTCTTTGAGCCCAAAATGCAGGACATACTAGAGCAGAACTGCACCAGCGACGATGACTGCAACTTTTTCGACTGCATCTCAAAATGCGACGTGCACAAAAACAAGTGCGGCTCAAAGCGAATAAACAGCAATCTACAGGTAGGCAATGAAGGCAGTGAATGAGTGTAAATGAAATAATGTTTGTCTGAAAATGTCAAATACATATAATTGAGAATCAAACCTCCCTGAATCTCTTGCTTAATTCTCTTACCACGTGTGGTGTTTTTGAACCCCCTGTTGTTTGTTTTGTTTACGATAATTATGATCATTGTAAAGTCAGATGGGTCTACAGATATATTTCATCAAACACAAAGTCTGGCTTCAGTGAAAAACAACAAAACAATGGAGCCCATGTGTGCATTTAAAGTAATCTATGAAACTGTGACACAAATCATCATTATGCTCAGCCTTATTATACTTTTTAAACAACAATTAGACTTCAGTAAAGTTTTCTTTGTTTACAACAATAATGATCTTCGGGGGTCTGTGTCACAACGCAGGATTACCGAGTTGGATAACTGCAGTGAGTAAACCCCAGAACAACTCTTTTTACTTCAGTCCATGTTACATATTTGGGAGGGTTCCAGGTTTTACTATGTGTAGTTGTCCAGCGAACTCAGCAATCCTGCTTTGTGATACTGGCCCCTGGGGGGTATACTACGAAGGAAGCTTAACATGCCCACGATTTCTTTGCGTTAGCTGGCTTGACGAAACCTAACCACCGCAATCTGGCTTAACCAGTACCACAAAGGTGGTTATGAACTTGTTAAGTGAACATGGGCTTTGATAGGCTGAATACCAAACTGAGCCCTCATGGACTCATGTATTGTGGACTTGCAAACTTTAAATGCGCAGACTTTTAAGGGCAGGTAAGTCTGCATTAATGCGGACTTGCAAAAAGTGCAGGTAGAGGGTGTGAAAAGTCCTCATAAGAGCACTTGCCAAAAATTATGTTTTCACAGCCCTAAGTACTCATGGATTTAATGAGAACGCGCCTTTCAGTCCACGAGTCTGCAAATTCCAAGAATTTGATATGGCACGTTTTGCAATCAAACCAAAGGTTATCCACAAACTCAAGAATTATGGGACTCAGGCCTATCACATATCCCATAATTAAGGGGTAAGTCGATATGGACACGTAGGGTTCAAGAAGCTTGCATGTACTATATGTCCTCTGTTCAGAATCTATATGTTTCGTATAGCGTATCCTCTGGGAAAAACAGTGGATTTGGTTGGACTCTAAAGCCCCTTTTCCAACTGAGGAACCTTTTCCAGAACTCAGGAACTTTTTGCGGAACTCAATAATCTCGCCCTGCAAAGAGACCCCTCACTATCCGCACATATACGTATCTATGGGGTCCTAGAGGAATGGAGACGGTCAAAGGGCGGTGCTTTTATATGCCTCAATCCGTAAGCTTGAACATAACATGCCAATGTTTCAACTGAATTAGATAGGTACTAATGAATGCATTTAAAGCATATACTGCACATTTTACCCTTTTCTAATACAGCCATAGAGAAATGTAGTCACAGACCCATCACTATTTGACAAGAATCTTGGAGCCATTCACTTCAGTTATGGCACTACTCACAAGAATTTGATTGAGTATTAGCGTAATTAAAATGGAAAGATTTCCCACCAATCATACCCTTAATTGAGTATTAACGTGATTAAATTTGAAAGGTTTCACCCCAGATAACTTTCAAACACTGATACCTGATTTACAGTGTGGAACTCTGCATTTTTCCATTAGTTTTCATTAGAATAATCTACTTCTCAGGGCAGCAGTGCACAGACTCTTCCCTTTGCTTCATTCTGTGCTATTTTCCAAAAGCCCAGAGGGGCAAAACTAATTGTGAGGCACATCTTGACAAGGCACATTTATACACCACAGGTATGTGGAATTGAAGCACTCATCACAACTCTCAGCATGCCCTGTTTATTTGTCTTCAACCAGGAGAATGGGAAACCATGAGTCAGATTCTCAACAGTGTATAATCACAGTCTAGCTGATGGCACCAATAAGGAATCATTTACATTGAAAGCACAAGAATATTGCATGTCGGCAGAAAAGTTGGCAGAAAATACATTATAAAGTACAGACAAGTGACTTTGAATTACATTGAAGTAACGTTTATTAGACTTCAAGGGCTGACACCACAGATTTAGAGCAGAATAGTGCTTGAAAAGCAAGATATGCAATGGGAGAAAATGCAGTGTTGGGAGAGTGGGGCTGAAAAATCAATGGAGCTACTGTACCCTGTGCTATTCATACTGTCTTGCAATAACCAGTTAACCTTTTTTTCATCTTGACAATATATGATTTTTCCAAATACTTTGGGATTAAATAGTAAATATTTAACGATAAACATAATGATATGTTTTCAAAAGTCCTGTACCAACTTTTGTTTACAAAGGTGTTGTGTAGGGTCATTTGTTTAATCTCTGATGAAATCTATGTATTTTGAATATTTAGGAATAGAAGGCTAGTCAATTGGGAGACACACAAAAGGTGATACAGAAATTGTAAAAATTTTTATATTACAATAGTTTTGTGTCAGTTTAAACTTTTGGGGTCAATTTGACCCCAAACATAAAAGTCATCATAAAATTATAATATAATTATATATAATTATAATAATAACAACATAATATGAGCAGACTTTGCATAACTCTACAGCAAAAAAAGTAGCGTTCCTCTCTGACACCACGTTAACTCTTCCAATTTTGGTTTTATGAGGCCATCCCCACATAACAGCATAAATACCTCACTTTTCAGACAGGCATTGTAATACATTAGCATTCCTCACTTCGCTCACTCTTCTCTCCTCCAATCCCCAGGTGATCTGTGATAAGATCTTCAGACACTGGTTCTCGCCCACGCTGCTCGGTGCCAGAGCAGGGTTCCCCCTGCAGGTAGCGCTGCAGCGGGCGGTGCAGAACTGCGCCGAGACAGCGGGGGGCGAGGAGGCGGAGCTAAGCCAGGCAATCCAGCAGCGCCTGCTCGCCCTCCTCAAACAGCTCCTCCAGGATGGCCTGAGACAGAGAGAGGGACAGGGGGTTGCCGAGGGACACTCCCACACAGCACTAAACTTCTAACAGACTAACCAGCCACCCAGTGACTGCGGGGATGACGTACGTCCTCACACGCGTCTGCCAAGACAGAAGAAGGATGGGACATTTTGACCTCATGACATATTTTGATGCATCATTGGGAGTTTGTCTGTTGTTAAAGAAAACAGGACAGTGATGGAGATATGCAGTAATGCATCATACCACTGGCCATAGGTACTGCATGGGTTCAATAACTGATGTAGGCTGAAAGCATTTTATATGTTGAAAAATGGAGAGGTTCAGAAATGAGCATAAAATAGTTAAGCAATATTTTGTACTGCCATTGATAACATTCTCACCACAGCTAGTATTTGTGACAAATAAAATGTATTTTGGTGATCATCAGGGTTCCTGCATATCTTGCTGTTGGTCCCATTTTATTGGACATGCCATATGCAGTAATTTACCCATTTCGTTATGCTGACTTTTAAACCACGGTACAGTCCATTAGTTTACCCTCATGTGTGTAGCTACATATAACCACAGGCCCTTGCAGTCAGATCACCTTTTCTTTGACACAGTGTCTCAACACACTGCAAGGGGGGATGGACAGGAAATTCAAAGATTAGCATCTGTGTTGCATTCTTCACAGCTGGGCTCCTTAAACCAAAGCGGTCATGTCGATTCTCTCTTCTCCTTCATTTCGCAGGTTCAGGAAAGTGGGCGAAATTTGCCCGTCCGTAAAGATCCGGTTCCAACTGCCCTGCGGCTGATTTCCCAGACAGGGGAAGGGGTCGGGGGGGGGGGGGGGGGGGGGGGGTCGGGGTGGGGGGTAGACTAAGCACATCACTCCTCTTAGGGAACAGGGGAAGACTAAACACGTTACACGGGCAATGAGACAAGGGACAGTGACACTTCACCTGTCGATGAACTCCAGCCTTTTACTTATGATTTACGCCCTTTTGTCTCCGTTTCTTCACAATTCTTGGAGGTCTCTGTTAACAGAGTCTCCGTGGCAATGATGAGGCCTGCTTCTGATCTGCCCTGAGGGGGATGGGGCTTGGTGGTGTGGGCGGCGGGTTCCTCTCAACGGGAGTGCATACCGGTGCACGGAGGTCATTGGCTAGGTCACTGTCATGCATGGAAGATGAGAGCACAGGCCTACCTACCCTGGATTCAAAGTACTGTAGGCTTCACTGCCTACTTTATACTGCCTCCTCTTGTAAATGGGAGATGAAGCACGGCCAGGCCATCACAGTCTAATCCCCTGCCTTCATCTTACAATATGTTCCCTTCAGAATAACCCAGAAAAGACTATCTCAATAACATAAGCAGCCAGAATTGCATACGTTTGCATAAATTGCATAATTGCTTAAAAAGGCTTAAATGAAGATGTCCATATAAAGGAGCCAATATCTTTTTTCCTCTGGATAGGGGCTAGCACTAATCACTAATTACATTTTAGATATTTCCAAGAAAGACAGGATATTAATACAAATCTAAAAATAAAATTGATCCTACAACTGAATATTAAATTTGATTATACAATGGCTTGGCTGAGTACTCAGTTCTGATTGACTGGAAGGTGTGCATTATTTTTCCATAAACACCCGGCTATGAAGTAGCACCAGCAAAAGTTTAATCAATGTTCTAAATTAAAGTGTATCAATGGTCTGACTCGATAAAGCAAGTCAACTTTTACAATATCATACTTAGTATGTGGTCTAGCTATAGCTTAACTATGTTTATAGTTTAGCCTCGGTTTTGAATATAATTTGATAGTTGGCTAACTAGTTATCTGTGATAACACACTTGCTGTGAGACCATTTTGGCCTAAAACCAAACAGAATTTTAATATTATGTACATGAGTGATGGTCAACCTAGCATGAAGCTGGCTCGCTATGCATTTAACAGTTGAGAGAGGGCCTAGAAAGTGGTATAGGGTTTGGGATATTTGCTGGAATATTTTCTGGAATACTTAAGTAACATTTCCATTGCAATAGAATTGCATATTTTGAAATGAATGTGTTGATTACAATTATGCTTTTAGTTGGTAGGCAGTTATATAATCAGGATAATGACCTTGGGCCTGGCAATACGCAGTTTGAAAGCCCTTCACGGGGAGAAATTTACTACCTCCACGTCAGAGATTAAAACTGCGTAATGTCAAGCCCCTTGGTCATTATCCCTTACTTATACATACTACACAAAACACGGTATGGAACAGGGTGAAAACAAAAGAAAAAGAAACAAACAAATTGTATTGAGGGACATGGATTTTATTGCTTATGAAGGAAACTTAAGTCAGCATGTTAACACTGTTGTAGCACTGGTAAGTAACACTCAAAAGGTGCATTACGGGTCAATCATATCATGTGAAATTATCATTGCGTGTTTGTTTTTTTTTGTGCAGCATATTTATGCGGTACAATAGTAATGACAATTTCCTCCAATGCAGGTGTAAGAAGAATAAAACTGTTTCTCTAAAAAGAAAACAGATTTAAGGTAAATAAGTAAATCATCATAGTAATGTGTTTACACTGTCTGTTTGGGGTACTAGAAGCACAGAGTAGCAATTATTCTGGACCCTTGGCCCAAAGGTTAAACGTTCAGAACATTTGTGGCATAATGTTACCATAGCCTGAAGCAAAGTTATTTTCTCAAGCGGATGGTTGTTACTGAAACCTGACAGGACATGTGAGTTGCACAGTTCTTTACAAATTATAATTCTTTCTCCACATTTACATTTCAGATTTAGGCATTTAGCCAATGGGAGATGAGAACAAGTCAGTAAAATGTTGTTTGAAGAATTGATACAATTTATGAATTATAAATACCATCCGGAGGCCTATGTCAAAATAGAAATATGACTGGCCATATGGTTTATACACAGTCCATCATTTCTGCAGGGATCATTTTATGTTCAATTGGAGAAGAGCCAAGAATATTTATTAATTTTTTATTTTTTTTAAATTTTTTTTTATCATGCTACAAATTCTTTGCACGCATGAGAGAAGTTCAAAATGTTCCGTGTACGATTTTGTGTACGATATTTGTATATGAAAATAAGGTTCTTCACTACTGTTTCAGTATTCGACACCAAAGCAGTTATGAATGGACAATCATGGATATAATCATGTTTACCACCAGACCTATCAGATATCAATACGCTTTTCTCTTTTTGGCACTGCAGCTAAAGGTCACTTGTCTGGTGACAGCTAAATCATCAAAATGACAGAAAAAAATAATTAATCTGAAAGGTTTCATCAAGTACTGCACTCAGAAAGCTAAGCCTCGCTTCTCACAAAGGAAAACAAATCCCTGATGAGCTGAACAAGCTGTCTTGGTGAAAGACAAATTTGTCTGGTCTTGCATATAATTTACCTCCAGGGATGAATAGAATTTTTTAATGAGATAAGGTCTCCAGCTAATTCATTAATCCCCATATATTTAAAACCATACTAGACTGGAAAGTCTAAAAAAGTGGAGAGCTAAAATGAATGCAAACATATAGGTCAGTTTTTAATTCAGTCAATGAGTAAAAATACTTGACTATTTCCATGTGGTCATTGTGTGTTATTACCTTCAGAACTCTATTACCACAGTCTTTAATTAATATTTTTAAATGAAATCAGACAGGAAAATGCTGGAAACATGAAGCAGTCTATACAGAGCATCTAGAACACTGAAATAGAACTCTTAACCGCTTAGGAAAAAAGAAAGCCCCATGATTAAAACTGTGGAGAGCAGGATTGACCCTTTATGTTGCATGTATTTAACAGTCAACCTGGATGTATTTACCTGGATTCCAAAACACAAATGTTAATTAAATTCCCAGTCGGTCCACATAGTTGTGTACTAGGTAGCTTTTCATGACTAGAATGAACACATAACAATTCTAAACAACTGACAGTGAAAACAGTGAAATTAGCAGAAACATTGCATTAAGGGAACTTGTTTTTCCAGTGAACACTAAAATAAGGAAGCTAGTTTTACTCTAGTAAAACTCATATGACCTATTTTCCTATTGAACTCGAACTATAGTATCACTTGTAAGAGCACGAGAGAATAAGATATCAAGAGTCTTTTGATGTTGTTGAGTCACAGCCATCAGGAAGTCATGACAGGCAAAGGATATGTGACCAAATAATAATAATTATTACTTTATTCTACATTATGTTAAACTGTCCAATATATTTTTATGCCCTACGCATAAAAGGTTTTTAACCTACGCGGGGGGCCCAGCTGTTAACGCGATGACATCATAGCTAACCCGTCATAGGCTTAAATAGTATCTATTATATAACTAATGCTGTATTCAAGTGGCCAACTCGGGAGGATTGTGCATGATGTTTGCTGTGACGATGGTCCCGTTCGTTATGGTAAAGGTGTTCAAATGGTCAGCTGCAAAAAACATGGACGCCCGCAGAAATCTGATGCTTGTTTAGCTGGCCTCTGATCAGCATTTGCAGTTCCAAATGTTTTAAATAGCGTATGCAAAAACTATTGAAGATGAAAAGACTACATACACCATGCAATGGGTCTCTCTAGCTCCAGATCTCTCTCATGTTTACAGATGCTCAGCTGTTTACCTTTGACCTTTGACGCATTTTTTCGTCACCTCGGTCATCTCGGGGACCTCAGTAGTCAGGAGGTGCCCGAGTTGAATGTCGGATTTCCTAGATTGTTGTCATTAACTCGTCACTATCTCTTCACTGGGGTGTCACGTTCAAATCCTTTTTTCTTCCGACTTCCGAGATCATTTGAATACACCATAAGCCTATAGCTACTTCCCACATAATGTCAACTTTCCAAAACACCATTTAGGCTAACCATTGTATTTCTGTGTGTCTGGGTGTGCTTCACAAAGATATAGGCTATTTTAAGTAAATATTATTTTATAAAAAAATAAGAAAAAATAAATGGTTGTTATTTAAATTAATTTCCCCTCTCACTGCGGGGCCCTGTGAAGGGCAGGGCCTGGGGCGGTCGCACCGGTTGCCCCCCCACAAAAGATGGCCCTGTAGGCTTATATACACATTCTGAATGTATTTTTGTCATGGTTATTTGCAGCCTTTGTTTTCTACGTTTTTGGTTTCCTTTTTGGCGTCGTCAGGAACGCTCTATCGGATTTTTTCCACCTCCGTTCCGGTATTTGTGTCTTGCCCGACAATTATTCCCTTCACCTGTTTTGCGTTTCCTGCCGGCTATAAATACCTCGGGACTTCCGCATTTCCGCACTTCGAGATTGTCTTTGCTATGTTGACATACGAAGTCGGTAAGGTATAGGAATTTCGGTCGCTGCATTTCTGGTTTGTACGTATAGGAAACGCAGCAAGTCCGTTAATAAGATTTAGGATTAGACTGGTTTTCTCTTTCCTTTCCAATCTTTCTTTATCCTTTATTCTTTTTTCCTGTTGCCAGTTGTGTTCAGCTCTTTTGCCCCAAGAGCTTTGGCTAACAGGTCTTTTCTATTCTTTTCCTTCACTCGTTTTTTCGAGTTTTGTTTTGTGTCATCACCTCTTGTTACGCCTAATTATTTAGTGCGTGAGGTTCTTTTGTTAGTTATTCTCGCTGTTTATCGAGATCGCCTCAGTTTTTGGAGGTTGCTTTGTTTTGCCTTGTGCTAGGGAAGTTTTGCTCCCTGTGTTATCCAGTCCTGGTGCGGCTTCTTCCGCGTTTTGTGGCGTAACTCTCTCTAGATACGCTTTTAGAAATCCTTATCGGTCACGTTTGGTTCTCCGAACCTTACACTCCCCTTCACAGAATCTCGAAGTCAGTATGGAAGAACCAGCGAATTCTACCGATTTTTACAAAACGCTGCCTAGCCAGGGCGCTACAGGGGGTCCTGTTAAGGAGGCTATTTTCTCCCTGCAAATTCAACAAGACCAGTTGGTAGAACAACTGCACAACCTCCCATTCCCATGCCCCGTACCCTTAAAGAGCCTAAACTCCAACTACCGCCTCGTTATGGTGGGGAACCGGGAAAATCCAGAAAATTTCTGACACAATGTATTATTTTTTTGCAAGCAAAACCCTCCCGCTTCACTAGATCACAATCCCGTGTAGCATTTATTTTGTCACTTCTGTCTGATCAAGCTCTCGCTTGGGCTGACCCCCTAATTCTGGCCAACGCGCCTGTTATTCATGATTCAATCCAGCTCATGAATGAGATGCAGCTGGTTTTTGATCACAAGGTCTCAGGTGAAGAGGCAGCCAGGAGATTGACCAGTTTGCGCCAGGGAACTGATACAGTAACGGCCTTTGCCATAGCATTTTTAGCATTGGAGACAGGTTGGCCAGACGGCCCGCTAAAATCCTTATTTTTAAAAGCATTGTCCAACCCCATTAAGGACGTGTTAGCTATGCTTGAGCCACCCGCTACGTTCAATGACCTGGTCATCACGGCTATACGCCTTGATAACTGGATCAGAAAGCGTGAACATGAGCATAGCAATCACTCGGTCCGTTTTAAATCCGCCTTGCCTAGAGGTATTCCGCCCAGTTTCCCCACCTATCCCTCTGCTGATCAGGAGGAGCCTATGCAGGTGGATGGGTCGTCTCTCCACCAACCTAGGAGAGTGAAACCGTGGGCATACTGGTGCCAATACTGCAAGCGTAGGGGCCATACAAAGGATCACTGTCCTAAGTTGACGGGAAACGAGGGGGGTCTAACGGGGGAAACCGAGGTCTCCGGTGAGACAAAATAGCACTCCCTCTCAGACCACAATTCACCGCTATATTCTGGCGCTCTTTTTGTACTCTGTTGGGGGCATCCGTCAGTCTTTCGTCTGGGTTTCATCCCGAAACTAACGGACAGACGGAACGCACTAACCAGAGTATGGAGAGCACTCTTCGGTGCCTGGCCGCGGCCAATCCCAAATCTTGGAGTCGCTACCTCGCCTGGGCCGAATACGCCCATAATACGTTGCGTAACGCTTCCACTGGCCTCTCTCCTTTTGAGGCTCAGGTATGATATTTACCCCCATTGTTCCCTGAGCTGGAGAGAGATGCGGAGATTCCTTCCGCCGCTTCTTTCGTTCGCAGATGTCGAGTGGCCTGGAGGCGCGTGCGCTCCTCTCTTTTACGCGCTTCGGCTAAACAAAAGGCTCTGGCCAACATTGTCGGCCTGCCTCTTCTTACTGGGTGGGGTGTGGCTTTCTACACGGGACCTACCTCTGCGAGTTGAGTCTCGTAAACTCGTGCCTCGGTTTGTAGGCCCTTTTAAAATCATCCGGAAACTGAACCCGGTCACTGTGCGCCTTTAGTTGCCATCATCCATGCACATCCACCCCACCTTCCATGTCTCCCACTTGAAACCAGTGCTCGTTAGCACTCTCGCTCCGGCTTTGCTTTGTTTTGCCTTGTGCTAGGGAAGTTTTGCTCCCAATCCTTTGTTATCCAGTCCTGGTGCGGTTTCTTCCACGTTTTGTGGCGTATCTCTCTCTAGATACACTTTTAGAAATCCTTATCGGTCGCGTTTGGTTCTCCGACCTTACACTCCCCTTCACAATTTTACAATACATTTTGAATTCTATTTGGAAATATATCTTTATAAATGCATTTTTCATATGTTTCAAATACATTTGAAATACATTTCTGAAATATATGAAACACCAATTTTTATATATTTTGCCATGCATTAGAAATACATATTAAAATACATTTTTTAAATGTATGTGCAAATTATTTTTTTCTGTATGGCTAAATATATATTGCGCATGTGTGTATTTGTGAATCAAACAAGTCAGTGTGTCAATATGATGCTCATATCTTTTAAACGTTATTTTAAAAAACAGTGCACACAGCCATTCATTGTCTCCAGCCATTTATCTCCCATTGCTCATTGTAAAGTCTTTGGGCTCTATTTTCTGGACGTTGGCGAGCCGTCGCACAGGCAAAGTGACAATTTTGTCATGTATTTTCATGTGTCTGAGCTAGTTCTGTATTTTGGTGACTTGCTGTGTGCCGAAGAGGGAGGAGAGCCACTGTTTGGGGGTGTGTCAGTTCAGATTGAGCAGTGCAGTATAATTTTGGTGGAGCTGACTGCAATTTTGGGGTCAGACTAGCCTGCAATTTATGCCTGCATCGCTCACCTGCTCAGACCAGATTTATGGCGCATGTTGCAGCCTAGCATATGGCGGGTTGCAAATTTTCAAAAACCACATTGATCATACATGTATGCTGTCCAAATATAAATCCCCCAAGCAGGAGAAATACATAGGCTACTTTGTATTTATTGTTCATTGTCTTCATCTCTGATTGTAGGTAACCGACTGAGTTCGTCCGTGACTGATTCCCCATTGTTGAAAAGGAATTGTTGCAAATTTTGCGGTAAAAAGGTGAACGAGTGGTGAAAAGGTCTTGTGCAAAATTCCAATTTTGCAGTAAAAAGGTGAACGAGTGGTGAAAAGGTCTTGCGCAAAATTCTAATTTTGTGGTAAAAAGTTGAAAACCCAATGTGCAAAAGTCAAATTTCAAGTAATTACGGTAACAAGTTTGCTGTCATCCCTTAGCTGTGATATAGCTGATCACAATAATCTATAGGCCTACTGCGGCCTGTCATGAGTTATTGCTTAAATATTCAGCTACTGCATCATTATAGAATTTATGGCAACAATAACATTGTGGCGCATTATAATCGTATTGGATCAGAAATAAATCTGGCCACCACAGTTGTCCAGACTAGGCTAACTAACATAGAAGCATAGCCTATGTTTATGATATTTTTCCAACTTTGTAAATTCCCATCATAACTGATTCCACCCTTCCCAGCAAAAAAATAAAAAATAAAAATAAAAAATGTACGTGCCCCTGCTTCCTCCCATCCCGGTGTGTCAAAAGCCGTGCTACTTGAACGCAGAGCGGGATATTCATTCATATTGGTTTTCCAGCTAGCCTCTATGAATACGAAATAGCCTACGCAGAGGCAAGAAACTCCACCAGACGCGAAGCTATAGCCAATGTTAGATAGCCATCTAAACCGTAGCAAAGGAGTTAATAGCCTAGATGATTTTGAAGACCATGATATGATCACTAGGCTATAGTTAAAAATGAATTAATTTGGGTTTTGTCTGTTTGTCTTAATAGTTTTATCCATTCCCAATACCGCTGCATCCAGAAAATTTGATTTGTTATGCCACCTAGTGGTAGCATAGCTAAACCAGTGGATCACTGCTCTAATAAGGAAATGATAACATAACATAACGTGATATTAGCCTATCCGTAGGCCTAAATATGCCTCACCTGATACATATGACTTTACTGTGTCATTATTTGTTATAATTTTGAATTAGCCAAAAGAAAAAAAAGAAGGATAAATAGGCCTAAAGAAAAAAAGAAGAGAATCCTTAGCTTGTTTAGTAGCCTAGTCGTAGGCATCGTAGTCCCAGGGTTTCCGTTCTGTCCACAATGACCGACAAGGTTTCAGTTTGCCGGACAAATGGGAGAAATTGTCAAATATTATCTGGTGTTTATTATGCTTTAAAACAATTGATATGCAGGCTTTGTAAAGAATTACATCATCAGGGGAATAGTATTTATAATAGTTATTTATAATATTGCTTTCGAAAATACAGTAGGCTATAGCATGAATATAAATTAAATCCCATTAAATAGACACGTGTTTAACGTCATAAAAAATAAAAATAAAAGATGATATAGGCTATAGCCTATTGGTGTTCTGCGTAGCTAGCTACTTGCATGCTAGATAGTACGTTCTTCCAAGTAGGCCTATAGCTACCAGCTAGAACGTAGGCTACTTCATAGTATGCAAGATCGCAAGTAGCCTACGCTTCAATTTTAGAACACACATGATGATAGTGTCAGAATACCTTTGATCTTACAGGGAAAAAATAGAATCACCTCAGTGAAATTACCTTACTCGATAGCTATAAGGTATGCATTATTAAGTATTTGAAATTAACTGTTATGGTAGGCTACAGTGCATGACATTATTAACAGTAAATACTATTTTGCCAAATTGTCGTTTTCATTGTTTAGACATTACTGACATGGTGACAGAGCCGGATTAAGGTTGCATGGGGCCCCTGGTTGTAATTCAAACAGGGGCCCTTCCATCAAAATGATTACTGTAAACAAGAAATTCTATTGAATTGAATTGTAATTATATTGAATTTCATCCACATACTTATTATTATTACATCGTACGTTTACAAACTTTTCTCATGGCAAAGTCATCAATCAAGTCAGTGAAGCTCAGTGAACTTACAATTTCATTTTCAATAAGAAAAGAGCGCAGACTGCATAAGAGAGAGCAGACTGAGTCTCTGTTGTCCCATGCAACTTCTAACTTCATTTTTTATTCTTTTCAACTTTAGCCATAGGCTTATCATAAATAGATAGCAACAAGTATCATAAATGGTAGAGAGACACCACCCTAACAAAATACCAGGGTCACACAAATACCAGGGTAACTGTTACGGTTCAGAGTATGAACTGGACCCAAATGCACGACTCAACACACAAGGAATTCCAATTACTCAAATAATTTATTGCTTCGACAAGAATTCCTCCTGAAGCATAGGGAGAGAAACAGACAAGACAGAAACCAGGTATGGATTAGCAGGGGATTAGCAGGGGATCAGCAGGAGCGGGTGAGGCCAGGGACTGGATAGTGGCAGGAATCCGGGCTGGTTGAGCAGAGGAGGAGCGGGGGAGCGGGAGACCGGGCAGAGTGAAGTTTAACAGCTGCAGGTTAGCAGAGCTGGAGCACCGGCTGGATGCACACACAGCAGCAGGTTGGCAGAACCGCAGCACAGGCAGGATGCGTACACAGCTGTAGATGGGCAGAACTGCAGCACAGGCTGGATGCACACACAGCTGCAGGCTGGTAGACTTGGAGCAGACAAAGTTAGTAACAGCGAGGCAGGACAGAATGAACAGCGTGTTAAAGCCGTTCCTGGCGAGAGCTAATTAAAGCTGGACAAGACTGGAAAATTGCGAGTAACGCTGATTCAGAACGAAAGTTTTTCAGCAGGCAAGACAGGACTAGATACAAAGTATCCACGAGACAAGACCAGGGTATTACTACAAAGAGACTTAATGAATTGGCACAGGACAAAGAACACCGGGTGACTAAATACAACAGTTAACAAGTATCAATTAAGTGCCGCGTGCAAATGTATGCGTGAGTGATTAACGGAGCATAGAGTGTGCAGAATGCATGCAGAGAGAAGGAAAGGGATAGGTGGATAAAGAGTAGTGGAACAGAGTGACACGAAAGGGAAAACCACGCACAACCTGCAGCACGAGGGAAACAAACAGGGATACAAACAACACGATACGAGAGGAAACAGGTAAAACACGAGACACAAAAGGACGGGAGTGAAAGCATAACAGTAACACAAATACAATTAAGTGATTTAGCATCAATAATGTCCCATTATAAGCCTATTTCAACCAGTTATAACCCACAATTAAAAAGTAATTCATGGCAGTGTTTAACAATTCATTAAAATAAGGAATAAATAGACACAATAGATATGATATATACAGTATATTACAATACATCGATGTCTACAGATATATAGACCGTTTATCGTTGTGAGACAAAATTCTATTAATTATGCAACATTATGCTCTTGACGCATGGTTGATTTTCATGGATTTTAAACTTATAGCATTATTCATTGACTCGTCACTAACATGGCATTTTGGCTGACAGTACATTTGTTGAAAGGAATGAGCATAAAAAAAAACAAGACATAGCTAAAGCACACTTTTTTGTCAGGTGCTTCTTTCGTCCCGATTCAGTGTATCTTTCGTCCCACACGGCAGGGACGAAAGATACATTGCACTCATCCGGTTTGCGGCCAATTTACGTATATCCGACTCGTTTATGCTGGAAACAAAATTCCAGTTGCTGTTAGTGAGGGACACAGACACGTTGTTTGTCAGAAAATATGGCCTCTCTATCTCTATTGACTTTCGAGTAAACCAGATGAATGTAAAAATTGTTTCTTTCGTCCCGGTTCTCCCTACATGTCGATTTTCAGGTATTCAGGCAAACATTTTCACACTGTAGCATCAAATAAGATCTCAGTGTTATCCCACACACACCGCATTGCTGACAGTCGACATCCCTCCCTTCTCATCTGGTCTATCTAGGTATGAAATTCATTTTACACAGAAAGAATTGTTTTTTCTGTTAACTAATTTTGGGGGCCCCCTAAATATTGGGGGCCCCTGGCTTCAGCCCAGTCAGCCCCCACCTTAATCCGCCACTGCATGGTGAAGCTAGCTATTTATAACTTACTGTGTGAACCATCAATTGAGGAAATCGTTACTTAAGGTCTGTTAGTTACTGACAGCATGACCTGAGCAGTAGGCCTAGCAGAATCAGGCCAGATCATCTCATGCAACCAAATCCGGGATTTGGCTACAATCGGGCGAATGCACACATTTCCTTGCTCATGCATGAGGCTTACTTCCAGAAGTAGTATTTCTGTTTTTGTTTATAGCTGTTCTTATAGGCTACTGCACTCTTGGTCCTGGAGGTACTGTATTCCATTCTTTTCACATGACAAAATGTAGACTACTCACAGTAGGCTACAAAATTGTAAATAGTAGGCTAGGCCTAATTATGATTATCAATATTCTCCAGTTCAATTGTGTGTATCGTTGTAGCAATTGATGGAGTTTATGAATAAACACCTTTTGTTTTTGGTTTATTCACACATGACTTCCAAATGCACGATTGCTTAATTGTGGTTGTTTAATTGGTCATTTAAGTATACAAATAAGCTAGTTTTACTTTGTTTTATTATAATATCGTAGGCTACCACACAAAGGCACACAGTTTTCTATATAGCCTAACGCCGGGTTCACACCATCTACTCCCGACAGTGACAAAGTGACAACATTCCATTAAAAATGTCTGTGGATAACGGTGGCAAACAGCAGGGGAGGTGGAGTCAGAACACAGCAACAAATAACCTGTCTGTTTCTCTCTCTGAAACATTGGCTGTGTTCCATTATGTATACTTGCACTCTAGTTAGTGCGCATAGCGCCATTTTGTTTATTATGTATATTCTAAAAAAAAAAGTATATTCTAAAATCCGTACTTGACAAGACCCAGAATTTCAAGTTTGCATCGATGCACACTTGAATGGGTTTTTCGTTTTCATTCGTGGAGATGATTCTATTGTTTTTCCTGTAAGGTCAAAGGTAGGCTATTCTGCTGACTACATCATGAAGTGTGTTCCAAAATTGAAGCATACTTGTACTCTTGCATACTATCAAGTGCATTCTAGTTAGTGTAATTGGAAGAATGTACGTAGAACGTACGTAGAACACAAGTATGCATAATGGAACACAGCCAATGATTGACTAGCAGTGAATTTTGTCGCAATGCCAACCAATCAGAAACGACGCCACTCTACATGTTTAACATAACATAACATACGTAAAAAAAAGTGTCCAACGAGCTCACATTCTTTTCTGTCTTTCTGAAAAGCAGCTGATTGTAGCGGCCTCAAACCACCCAATTCTATACGATAACAGTCTGTACGACTATAGGGATGTTAGAACGTTTGCGCCTTGGAACAGAATTGCAGAGGCTTGTCTGGCTTGTCTGGCGAGTGTATTTTACCTTGCAATCAACTGTTTACAATCGGTAAGTCATTGGTGTCACACCAAATGCGCTACAACGCCCCCTTGTCGCTGCATGTGACCATGTAGGCCGACAGCGATTTTGTCGCTGTCACAAGTAGATTGTGTGAACCTGGCATAAGTTTAGTGACAACTTGTAGGATTTATTGATTTACACAATCTGATGGCTATCGATCACTACACTTAAATAGGCTATGCTATTATAAACAATAGGGCTAAAATATGAAGGATTAAGGAAGGACATTTCCTTCTGAATCAAATGCATTATTACATTGATACATACATTTTATGCGTAGTATGAATTTTTTTTTGCGATATCAATGCAAAATAGATATATCGTCTTCCACTACAGTGCTTTCGGGCTTTCGTTTTGAAGCTCACTTACTGGTTGGGCTGGGAGCAGCCATAGTGCCGTTGCTCACTAGCGCCACTGTGGTTGGCTCCTCAGTAGCACCACTGCGGTTGGCTCCAGTATAGGTCTTTCACCATGTAAGTCAGTGGCCGCAATGTGGTAAAAATACTAAGTCAATACATTTTTCCCACAAGAAAATGTAGTCACAATAGGTGCTTTTCCTTCGTCTAATGCCTCTCCATGTGCCGATTTTTGAAATTCCACCGAATGTTGTTTTATTTCATCTGAAAAAAGTGTCCCCACCACTTTTCAAAACAAAGTGACGCCCTTGATCTCAGAGCAAGCAGCTCCTGAAATCTGAAGTTGATTTCTCCATACCTGTATAGCCTTATCAATTTAGATAGTATTTTAGCTATTCCACTCCCTCCCGTCCGTGATCGCCCTACTTCCCCTGCCATGAACGTTACCAGCAAGCTAACAATAACTTATGGCAAGCCGTTTTAATTTAACAGTTATTCGACTTCCTTAAAGTCCTCCTAACTAGCTGGCCAATGGCCTAGCTGGCTGGCCATATTGTAAGGGGGAGTGTAAGATTCTGAGAACCAAATGTGACCGATAAGGATTTCTAAAAGCGTATCTAGAGAGATACGCCACAAATGCGGAAGTAGCCGCACCAGGACTGAGATAACACAGGATTGGGGCAAAACTTCCCTACCACAAGGCAAAACAAATCAACCTCCAAAAACTGAGGCGATCTCGATAAACAGCAAGAATAACTAACAAAAGAACCTCACACACTAAATAATTAGGCGTAACAAGAGGTGGTGAAACTAAACAAAACTCGATAAAATGAGTGAAGGAAAAGAATAGAAAAGACCTGTTAGCCAAAGCTCTTGTGGCAAAAGAGCTGAACACAACTGGTAACAGGTGAAAATAATAAAGGATAAAGAAAGATTGGAAAGGAAAGAGAAAACCAATCTAATTCTAAATTTTATAACCGGACTTGCTGCGTTTCCTATTTGTTCGAACCAGAAATTCTGTACTCGTGTTTATTATTATTTAGTGTAGTTACTCTCGTGTTTGTTTACGCTATTAGTTACATTCCATATTCCAGTTTATGTTCATGTTGTTGCTTTTATGTCACTCCCCAGTCTTCGTCTCACTTTTCAGGAGCCTTCGGTTGTTTTCGGTCCTCTCTGTATTTCCTCTGACTAAACTATTTGTTCCACTTATTGTTTATATTACTAATTAACATTAACAACGACTAACAGCTTAGTTTAGGTCTTTTACTAACCCACTAATTACTAACGCTTCCTTTCTTTAGCTGTCACTTGTTTCCAGCAATTCTATCTTTCAATTATCTACTTTATGTTTCCTCTTTACTAGCTGATATCTTACTTCTGCTATCTACTGACTCTCTTAATGTGTGCACGTGTCTTTAACACTCCTGGTCATGTCTTGTCTATTCGTTTGCAGGCTTAGTCCAGTCCGAGTCTTCCTTGTTCCCTCATTATTCTATCATGGTCCCTCTCATTGTATCATTGTCTGCACCTGTGAGTCTTCCCTGTTACTCCTCCCACTCGCACCTGCTTTCCCTTGAGTTCAGTGTTCCCTACCCTTCAGTTTCACTTGTTCCTTGTCAGAACGTTGATTGATATTCCCAGTGCCTACGCCTTTCTAAGCCTGTGTTTATTCGTGATTTCCGAGACACCCTTCCGTTTGATTCTGAGTTTTTTCCTGCCGATTTTGTTTTATTTGCCTTTCTGCTTTTCTGGATTATTTGACCTTTGCTTTTGTTTTTTTACTACGCCTCTGCCTACTCCCTTTGTACCGTCGCCTATCTGATTTCCTGGTTTTGATCTTTTGGACTGTTTTTGATTATTCTTTTGGATTTTGATTTTGTCTCGTTTGGAATCTGATTACCTGGCTTTGTGACCTTGGACTGGAATAAACGTTTTTGCCTAATCCTGGTCTGCGCTTGGGTCTCTGAGTCTGGGGCGTAACAGCCGACACAATCCGTTTTGCCATAAAGTTACATATTTGGTAGACAACAAGTCAGATAAACACAAACATGTTACAGAATAACACAGCATATACAAGCAAGCACACTGGCTACCAATTTGCAGGAAATGTTTGACCACTTCCATGACTTCCCAATCGTGGCAACTAGCTAAATTGAATAGATAGATCACGCATGCAATCATTTATTAGTTACCTGCTCGTCAGTTTTCGGTGCATGAAGAAAAACAGGTGATGGCGCAGCAGTCTCCTTCAGTAGAGGGTGTCCCGACTGTCCTTTTTTGATTTTCACATAGTCATCCCCCGTGAAATGGTCACCACACACTTAACTTTTTTAGAGTCTCAATTGGTGACATCTGTGCGAGCAGCACGAAGCCACAGCTGTTTTCTTTGTTGATCTTCCACTGGAAATCGGTAAAATCTTTGTGGTGCCCATTTTTTTTTTGCATGATTTGAACAACCTTGAAATACACACCGAAATACCATCTTACCTGAACGTTAGCTAACAACAATACTACGTGTCTGATTCTTTCACACGCACGATATTGTTTTTGGCCGGCAGAACTATAGGCTACTTTACGTTACCTACTAAACTAACGCCGTACTTCCACGGAGAATTTAGTTGAGCACATAGTAAAGGATTCAAGGATAGTTTGACTTGAAAAATGATGGTATAATCACTGAAAATAACCCCGATAGACTGTCGTATTTTATTTGCTTTGGGTGCACTGTGGAGTGTTTAAGTGCATTTGGTAGTGGATGCTAACTCGATACCTCAGAGTTGCGCTAGCATTAGCAATGTGTGTATGTCCAAAAGAAGGGACAGCATGGAATTATCTGAAAATGGTTTCCATCAATCAACTACATCATGGGTAAGTCGTAATTGAGACATTATGTCCAAAATTCCGAACTATCCCTTTAAACCCTTTCTGCATCGGACAAGCGCATTGCCTCGATCTGCCAAGCACTATACTGTCTTTCTCCCAGCCTGGAAAGGTTATTAATTTCACCATTTTGTTGGTGTTTTGTGTGTTCTACTAAATCTATATACTTTGACACATTAAACGGCAATTTGACAAATATATTCTTACCAATAATCCGGCCTCTCACATCTGCATTCTCCAAAGAAGTGCCAACTGAAGTGCCCCTCAGAATGAACCCCTGCACCAGGCCACTGGGCCAGGACGTTGAAAAATACATTTCGCATCACATATGAGCTGCACATTGATGTGATAGCCTTTTCTATTATACGCAGACGTATCTTCAGATGGAGCCTTGAGGCTACATGTGTGCAGTACAGTCTATGGCACCGACAACATCGGGCAGGTTTTCATTTTCATAAAAACCTGAAAACGACTAACCAGCCATTCATCACTCTGAACCAACAAATATGCATGATCCTAAAGATGTATTCTCTCCAAAGGAAGCTGTGTCACGACTCCTCCAACAGCACAAGATGAGCCATGACAATGCTGGCTAAAGCTATATTTAGCGGCATTTCTAATTTACGAATGCTGTACTTGTGGTCCTGAGCAGGTGTAAATTTTGTTTGTATGTAAGAACAAATCTCAGATATGAAAATGTTGATGAATGCCAAAATACGGGCAAAATTGCTGATACGAACGATTTACACACAAATGTGTTCTGCTCACGTTTTATGAATGAGGCCCTTTGTCTCTAATGTTTAAGAGATGGTGATGAAACACTTCAATGCTTCAATGATCGGAAAACCGTTTTTTCTGAGCACACTATTATAAAACAATTTCATATAAAGCTTATAAAAATTAATAAGCTATATTTTATATATAAAGTGACCTCAATGAACATCAGCAATGACATACACATTTACCAAAATGGGTTAAACCAAAATTCTACCATTAAGCCTAAAGCTGCTGCGTCATAATACATCATAATGCACCATGTTTCACCATAATACGCAGTTCACCTTTATTTCAATGTTTGAAGTAGAAACCTGCCTTTCACCTTGAATGCTACCCATTCAGCAGATTTGCCTGAAGCTGTCTCTCTGTTACTCCATTACACTCTCTCTCAATTTAACAGGACAGAAGTTAGCTATATGACCATCTTAATGGGTTTCAAAAAAGGAGGACATGAGCAAAGGGAACTTTTTACTGCCTTTAACTGCCCTTTGGCAGTGTCGTCTTAAATAAATACAGGACCTTGGAGATATTAAACTGGTTACCCAGAATTCCATGAACTAGAGGTAGTGGTAAATTAGGTTTCCTTGTTCTGAATGCAAAAGTGGAAGGAGAAGAAAGGTAATGTCAGATGGCAAGGTTAACATCTAATCTTAATAGCGGGTTTGAAAACTTAATTTGATGCAAACACATGGTTCTCCAGCTAAAATCCAATAGGCCTACTCTCAGCTTTTTATTGTCCATTAAATCTTTGAATTGTTTCAGGAAGATGGAGGATGAAATGGAGGCATTTTATGCATCCTCCAGGATATTTTTCTGTAGAAACAGTGATTGTTTTGTGACATTGATTAAGCTAAATAATGTAGCTGAGAGCTGCTGTGGAACATAGCCAAGAAATGCAATGGGCCAACCTGAATTCAGTCAGCAATTCATACCCTTCCTCCAAAGCATTTCCAATGACCTGCTTTAGCTGCATAGAGTAGCTTTACCTGAGGCAAGTCAGAGGCGTTTCCACAGTAAAATGACACAAACCGACAGCAAGTTGGCCAGCCTTCCATGCTGCAGCACATTGGCCTAGAGCCCAGGGAAGTCAAGCTGAAATAGGCGTGTTTATGATGTGTAAAACATCTTAGCCAGAAATGACTTTCAGTGCTTGCTCCCGACTAGGCCTTTTTATGCATCATCAATAGTTCACGCCATTCGTCTCTTGAGCTGTGCATCAAATCTACATATGATCACCAATTGAAAATATATAAGAAAATACATTCCTTAAAAAACAAGATGGCTTGTGTTTAGTGTCAATCTCAACAATCTTTCTGAAGCGGTCTGATATCAATGGGGACAAGAAAATTGTAAACATCAGGATTTCTTTCAGCCAATATCTTGGGAACAACTGCACCAATAACCCAGGTTTGGGTTTAATTAACATTTGAACTTAAATTTGTCTCACAATCAAAGCCACTTTTTCTTTTTCAAAAAACCACAGTGATCAATGAAACTGTTTATGAAGAAAAACAGAAGACTCACATTAATTTATACAAATTAAAGACACATGATTGATTGAAACCAGACTAAAGGCAAGCATAGGCAGTACAGGAAAAAGAAATCCGAGATTTAGCAGCATATCAGCAATAGGTAGTCATAATTTCTTTCCAAACATTAGTCAGAAAGTAAATGCTATTTGCTCTAGTATATAGCTCAACGCCATAGTGACACACATACACTAAAATGGGCCAGTGGAAACCAAGCAAATTGTTTTTGCAGGCTTTCCACTGTTTTCAGTCCCTTCTGTGGTTACCTGTGTCATCACTTACGATTGAGACAACTAATCCAGACTGATTTACAAAGTACATTTCTCCACATTGTACGTATTCATTCAGCTGAATTTTTACCTAATTAATTTATATCTCCCAGGAAATAGCTAACTTCCCTAATTAATACCTTTCATGTGCATGCCAGAGATGGGGAGAGAGAGTGAGAGAGATAGGGAGAGAGGGGGGAGAGAGCCCCTTGGGGCTCAAGATAATGATTGTATAATTGTGTTCAATTGCATGTGCTTGGTTTTAATTGTTTCTCAGAAAAGACTTTTAGAAACATTTGGACAGGGGGTTGGTTTTTCTGACTGAATACCAATTAATCCTGGAGACAGAGTATCGTCAAAGACAAAACACAGACTATTATTCTTCTCTTTTGCTAACAGAGACGGATCTTCCTGTAATGTTCTTATATGATGGCACTGTGCTAAGTTACAGTAACTTGCATGGAATTGTGGGAGTTATGAGACTAGTATGCAAATATGTTCAGATGATTCAAAGTATTCAACTTTTTAAAATTTATATCATAAATATTTGTACGTATATCAAGTTTTATTAATAAACTATTACAAAATATCAATAAGCTAATAAATCATATTTAAAAAGTAAGATCATTCTGGGCCTTAATTGTGATCTGAGCTTAGCATGCTGTATTAAAGATCTATTTTTTTGCATCTTCGCTAGAACAATATGTGCAAATAAAATGCTGTGGTTGGCCAAACTGCCACCATGAGTTTCCTCTCTTGTTTCCAGCAGCAGCTGTACATTAAGTCTGCTTCTTTGAGTTGCCAGTGAAGGTTCGTTCCTTCAATCCTCAAGTGGGACTATAAATGGGACTTAGGCCGATCCAGATGGACACTAATCAGGCCTGGGAATTTTACACAGCAGCCGGATACGGGAAAAGCAGGAGGCTGCATTAATCCATGCACCTGAGAATAGCAGTACCTATTTACTCTGGAAACAAGTCGAGTGAGATTGTTAAGAGAATGACAATGCTGTAGGATATAATACTCTACCATCAGTACTGTGACAAGGTTCACAATCCACTAGGTCTTGCAGCCATTCGCTTTAAGTCCAGGCTATGATCTAGTGTTCTGAGAGAGTTTCTCACCCCCTGGGAGAAAATAAATTATCTAAAATTAGGGCCAGCAGAGAATCCAGGTCACTTTCCCCCAATTCAACAGATAAATTACTCAATGTCTGTTCATGTACACCAATCTGGGAAAGACCTGGAGACCATTTTGTTGCATCATTAAAAGAAAATCAGCCAAAACTATTTTATAAAAAAAGGAATATCATAAAATATAATATTAGCTCAGGTGTCCCCAGCTATTCAAAGCACAGCCACCAAATGCCCTCCAGTAATGGAAGCAACTGGGATAATATAACGTAGTTCCAGTTCAGACTCATGCAAGAGGTAGGAACTGCTGGAGCGCGATTGTTACTTGTCTCAAAATTATTTTATTGAAGCACAGAAAATTCTGAAACGCCATGTCTTCTCTGAGAAGCCTATGATTAAATGTTAATTGATCATACCCTTCACCACTCTTTCAGAATGTCCTCGACCCCTTTTAAGTCTAGGTCAAAGGTCATCGCTCCCCATCTCTCTTGTCATTGTGTCCAAGATGGGGGGAGACTGCTACTGTCCTGCCTCTTATCTTTGTGTTCCACACAAATTGAGGCAGTGACTCCTGTCTACAAACACAATTGTTATTGACATTACCACTACAGACACAGTATGTATATAACCATTCACGGGCATGAAAAGAAAAATAGTAAAAAATAATAATAATAATTAAATTTGGCTAACATCTTGCACATTCTGTTACGAACCCGGAACGAGACGAACCCAAGTGCAACGACCAGGAGACAGATTCACAAAAAGGGGGGTTTATTAAATTAAGTGTTGGGGTAGTCCCAACACTGTACAGAAAAGGCAATACACAATATTACGCTGGAACAGCAAGGAAGCCCGGGACGGGCTGCTCCAAGCCGGAGCTGGGCTGGCAGGTCTGGAACGTTCGTTCCAAGCCGGAACTGGACTGGACTGGAACTGGACCGGGAGGTCCACTTTGGGAATCAGGATCTGGAACGGAATGTTCCAAACCGGAACTGGACTGGACTGGAACTGGACCGGGAGGTCCACACTGGAATCAGGATCTGGAACGGGTGTGTTCCAAACCGGAACTGGACTGGACTGGAACTGGACCGGGAGGTCCACACTGGAATCAGGGTCTGGAACGGATTTGTTCCAAACCGGAACTGGACAGGACTGGAACTGGACCGGGAGGTCACACTGGAATCAGGGTCTGGAACGGATTTGTTCCAAACCGGAACTGGACTGGACTGGAACTGGACCGGGAGGTCCACACGGGAAGCAGGGTCTGGAACGGATTGTTCCAAACCGGAACTGGACTGGACAGGTAGGTGCACGGCTCACACCTGGACTGGACTGGACTAGCTGGGGAGCGGCTCACTACGGCAGGACAGGAACTGGACCGGAATGACTGCACCGGTACAGAACAAAACAAAGCAGGTGGGGTTAGTGCAAGGGAAGGCACGGAAATGACCGGGAGGTTCTCACGGAGGTGCAGGGCTTGAGAGGTAGGTGGTTGGTGAAGCACGGCAGGGCTGGGTAGTGTGGCGTAGCTGCGGTAGGTCCGGAAGGAGCTGACTGGTCTCCAGAGCTCCCGGAACCGGAACCGAAGAACTAGTTGGCTTCTTCGGCCGGACAGGAACAACTGGAGGGTAGCCAGGTAACACGCCAACCCGGAGCCTACACGAGCTGGAGGTGGAGGTACCGCAACACACACAACGAAAACGGGGGGAAACGAACACTGCCACGGGAGAATGGGAGCTGGGTTAGATGGAGGAGAGGGGAAACAGGTTAGCTGCATGCACCACAAGAAATGACTTGGAGGATAACTACCAGACTGTAGTTAGGAGCGGAACTCTAGCTGCAAGGGGATAATATCCCACAACCAAGCGAGTAGTTCTTTGAACGCGACCAGGCAAACAACGAGCATTAACACCGCGTGACGATAGTTAACGAACTGGCGCCGACTGGCAGCCAGCCGAAGGAATAAATAGTGAGGCTAATGACAGAACTAAACAAGGAACAGGTGTGGAAACTAAACGGGAGTGATTAAGAAACACCAGGTGAGGAAATGCATGCAACGAGGGGGGACGGAGTGAAAAGGCGGAAGTAAGACAACCAGACGAACAAGACAGAGAAGGAAACGCCCAGACCACAGCAGCGGGGAAAACACGGACAAAAGGATCCAACATGACACGGAGGGAAAACAGGAATATACAGAAAACGAACAGGAAGGGAGCGGAACATTACAGTACCCCCCCCCTCAACGTGCGTACCTGGCGGCCTGGTCTTGAGAGGGAAGCGACTGTGGAAATCCTGGATCAATGATTGATCCAGGATGAGGCTCCTGTGGAGCCACGACCGCTCCTCAGGACCATACCCCTCCCAGTCCACGAGGTATTGAAAACCCCGACCCTTACGGCGGATGTCGATAATGCGGTCCACCGTGTAGGCCGGGGCGTTGTCGATGACCCGGACGGGTGGAGGAGGGAGGGTAGGGGCACTGAGGGGGCTGGAGGCGACAGGCTTGATCTGTGACACATGAAAAACGGGGTAGACCTTGAGGGAGGAAGGGAGGGAGAGTTTAACGGAAACCGGGTTAATGAGACAAACAACAGGGAAGGGACCAATAAACCGGGGCCGAAGTTTCTTAGAGGAGGAGGGAAGGGAAATGTTGGATGTGGAAAGCCAGACCTGCTGCCCGGCTCTGTATTTAGGGGCTGCGGTCCTGTGCAGGTCCGCCAGACGTTGAGAACGGGAATTAGAACGCAGGAGTGCGGTGCGTGCAAGTCTCCACATGCGTTTGCACTTGAGGATGTGGGACTTAGCGGAGGGGACTGCTACCTCGGCCTCCTGGGCCGACAGGAGAGGGGGTTGGTAACCTAATGAGCACTCGAACGGGGACAACCCTGTAGACGCACTCTTAAGGGAGTTATGGGCGTACTCTACCCAGGGAAGAAAACGGCTCCAGGAGGCGGGATTGCGTGCAGTGACGCACCGCAGGGCGGCCCCCAGGTCCTGGTTCGCCCTCTCTGCCTGGCCGTTAGACTGGGGATGAAAACCAGACGACAGACTGGCCGAGGCCCCCAGGGCTACACAGAACGCCTTCCACACCTGGGAGGAGAATTGGGGCCCACGGTCCGACACAATGTCGGATGGGATCCCGTGCAGCCTGACCACCTGTGACACCAGGAGCTCCGCAGTTTCGAGGGCGGACGGGAGCTTAGGGAGGGGAACAAAGTGAACCGCCTTGGAGAACCGATCCACAATTGTCAGAATGACGGAGTTGCCCTCTGACAATGGCAGACCGGTGACGAAGTCAACGCCAATGTGGCTCCAAGGACGGCCCGGGACAGGGAGGGGAAGGAGAAGACCAGAGGGAGGCTGGTGGGAAGCCTTGCTCCTGGCGCACACCGCGCAGGCCAGGACAAAAGCACGGGTATCCTCCTTGAGCGTGGGCCACCAAAAACTCCTCCTGACGAGGGTGGTCGTTCTGGCAACACCTGGGTGACACGCCAGACAGGAGGCGTGAACCCACTCAAGGACCTGGGAGCGGACGGAGTTGGGAACAAACAGGGAGGAGTTAGGGTTACTACGGGGGTCAGGGTGGGAAGTCTGGGCGGACCTCACAACCTCCTCAATCGTCCAGGAGACCGCAGCCACCATACAGGAAGCCGGTAGAATAGGCTCGGGGTCAGCAGGACTGGAGGGAAGGGAAAAAACACGGGATAATGCATCCGCTTTGATATTGCGGGAACCGGGGCGGAAGGACACAGAAAAATTAAATCGGGCAAAGAATAATGACCACCTAGCCTGTCTGGCATTAAGCCTCTTAGCAGACTTTAGATAAATAAGGTTTTGGTGGTCAGTTAAAACAATAAAGGGGCTACCTGCCCCCTCCAGCCAGTGGCGCCACTCCTCAAGAGCCAGCTTGATGGCCAGAAGCTCCCGATCCCCGACATCATAGTTCCGCTCGGCGGAGGACAGCCTCCGGGAGAAGAAAGCACAGGGATGGAGCTTGTTGTCCAAGGCGGCTCGTTGGGACAGAATGGCCCCCACGCCGGTGTCGGAGGCATCCACCTCAATCGTAAATTGGCGAGTGGGGTCAGGGTGACAAAGAATAGGGGCCGAGGAAAACCGAGCCTTAAGGCGTTCAAACGCGAGCTGGGCCTCGGAGTTCCAACAAAAAGAAAAAGCAGTGGAGGTGAGTTTGGTTAGGGGAGCAGCAATGACACTGTAATTACGGATGAACCTACGATAAAAATTGGCAAAACCAAGAAACTGTTGCAGGTGCTTACGAGAGGTGGGTTGGGGCCATTCTGTCACCGCCTTGATCTTGGCGGGATCCGCCCGGATGCTGCCCTCCTCGATGATGAAGCCGAGGAACGGGACTGAGGAGACGTGGAAGGAGCACTTCTCTGCCTTAACGAAGAGCTGGTTTTCAAGCAGGCGCTGGAGAACCTCCCGGACATGGAGAATGTGCTCCTGGGGGGACTTAGAAAAAATCAAAATATCATCGATATACACGAAAACAGTCTTCCCCAACAGGTCTCGCAGGACGTCATTCACCATGCCCTGGAAGACTGCCGGGGCGTTAGTAAGGCCGAAGGGGACCACCAGGTACTCGTAGTGGCCCAACGGGGTATTGAAGGCAGTCTTCCATTCATCCCCCTCCCGTATACGCACCAAGTGGTACGCATTACGGAGGTCGAGCTTGGTGAAAATGACGGCCTGCGAGAGGGGTTCAAAGGCAGTGTTAATAAGGGGAAGAGGATATTTGTTGCGGATGGTAATTTGATTGAGCCCCCGGTAGTCGATGCAGGGCCGTAGTGAGCCGTCCTTTTTCCCCACAAAAAAGAACCCAGCACCAACAGGAGAGGAGGAAGGGCGGATGATGCCCGAGGCGAGGGACTCATGAATATACTCCTCCATGGAGAGTTTCTCCGGACCCGACAGACTGTAGAGACGACCAGACGGAAGCTTGGCTCCCGCCAGCAGGTCAATGCAACAATCGTAGGGTCGGTGAGGAGGTAGGGACAGAGCGCGTGATTTTGAAAAGGTAAGGCAGAGGTCGTGATATTGCTTGGGAACGTTGGACAGATCGGGTTCGGGTAGGTTGGTGCTGGAATTCTTGGATCCCGGAGGGGGGAGAGCGGAACGAAGACAGCTAGCCAGACAGTGACCACTCCACGCCAGGATACGACCGGCTTGCCAGTCGATGTGAGGGTTGTGCAGGCGGAGCCAGGTCTGACCCAAAACTATGGAGGATTGTTTAGAGTTGATGAGCAGAAGTTGAATACTCTCCCGATGATTGCCGGATAAAACGAGCTGTACTGGAACGGTGGAGTGGGTGACTAACCCCAGACTCCTACCGTCTAAGGCAAAAGCAGTAATGGGAGAGGGTAGCAGTTCCGTGGGGATGCCGGCCCTCCTGGCGAAGGTGATGTCCATGAAGTTAGCGTCGGCACCAGAGTCGATAAGGGCCGACGAGACTTCGGACTTGTCCCTCCAAAGGAGAGTGGCCTTGAAGACAAGGCGATTCTGAGCTGCATGGCAAGGTATGATTGGGCTCGTCAGTACGCCCAGTTTAACTGGCGAGCCTACTCTTTTGGGCGAATGGGGCATGAGGCGATCTGGTGGCCTGGTTTGCCACAGTAAAAACAGGATCTAGATCGCAGGCGACGTTGGCGCTCCTCGGCGTTGACCGCAACTCTGCCCAGTTGCATGGGCTCTTCCTCAGAGACCCCAGACGCCGCTCTGGATCCAGAGGCAGAAGGGTGTGAGCGTATGTGTTGCTGATGCTGATGACCGGAGTTCCCCCCTCGCTCACGGGCCCGGATACGGAGACGGTTGTCAATAGCGATGGCCAGGCTAATAAGGCAATTGAGTGACGTGGATTCTTCGCGGGTGGCAAGTTGGTCCTTTAACTCTTCGCTCAGCGCCTGGTGGAAAGCCCCCTGAAGGGCGGTGTCATTCCATCCGGACTCCGCTGCGAGGGTACGGAATTGGATTGCCATTTCAGCAACGCTACGGCTTCCTTGACGGACCTGAAGTAGGCGTTGAGTTGCGTCTCGCCCACAGGTAGGGTGATCGAATACACGCCGCATCTCAGCGGTGAAGGCGGCGAAGTTGTTGCAGAGCGCGACTTGGCTGTCCCAAATGGATGTAGCCCACTCCAGGGCACCTCCTCCCAAACTGCTCATTATGAAGGCGATCTTACATGGGTCGGAGGCGAAGGAGGAGGGCTGCATCCGGAATACTATGTCGCATTTCATCAGGAATTCGCGACACTTTCCCAATCCCCCGCGGTATAACTCTGGATGTTGAACGCGGGGCTCTCGGAGAGAAGTGGGAACAGAAGGATCCACCGGCGGATCCGGCGCGGGCGGTGTAGGGCCCATAGGAATACGCGGAAGCGGCTGGTGAAGAGCTAGCTGCGCCACTTGCTCCGTGATGCCCCTCAGCACCTCCAACACGTCATCCAAACGTCGGCCCTGTTGGTCGCTGACCGCAGTTTGGCAGGAGAAGGCGTGACGAATTTGCTCCAGGTCGGCTGGGTCCATGATTTTTGGCCAGTTCGTTCTGTTACGAACCCGGAACGAGACGAACCCAAGTGCAACGACCAGGAGACAGATTCACAAAAAGGGGGGTTTATTAAATTAAGTGTTGGGGTAGTCCCAACACTGTACAGAAAAGGCAATACACAATATTACGCTGGAACAGCAAGGAAGCCCGGGACGGGCTGCTCCAAGCCGGAGCTGGGCTGGCAGGTCTGGAACGTTCGTTCCAAGCCGGAACTGGACTGGACTGGAACTGGACCGGGAGGTCCACTTTGGGAATTAGGATCTGGAACGGAATGTTCCAAACCGGAACTGGACTGGACTGGAACTGGACCGGGAGGTCCACACTGGAATCAGGATCTGGAACGGGTGTGTTCCAAACCGGAACTGGACTGGACTGGAACTGGACCGGGAGGTCCACACTGGAATCAGGGTCTGGAACGGATTTGTTCCAAACCGGAACTGGACAGGACTGGAACTGGACCGGGAGGTCACACTGGAATCAGGGTCTGGAACGGATTTGTTCCAAACCGGAACTGGACTGGACTGGAACTGGACCGGGAGGTCCACACGGGAAGCAGGGTCTGGAACGGATTGTTCCAAACCGGAACTGGACTGGACAGGTAGGTGCACGGCTCACACCTGGACTGGACTGGACTAGCTGGGGAGCGGCTCACTACGGCAGGACAGGAACTGGACCGGAATGACTGCACCGGTACAGAACAAAACAAAGCAGGTGGGGTTAGTGCAAGGGAAGGCACGGAAATGACCGGGAGGTTCTCACGGAGGTGCAGGGCTTGAGAGGTAGGTGGTTGGTGAAGCACGGCAGGGCTGGGTAGTGTGGCGTAGCTGCGGTAGGTCCGGAAGGAGCTGACTGGTCTCCAGAGCTCCCGGAACCGGAACCGAAGAACTAGTTGGCTTCTTCGGCCGGACAGGAACAACTGGAGGGTAGCCAGGTAACACGCCAACCCGGAGCCTACACGAGCTGGAGGTGGAGGTACCGCAACACACACAACGAAAACGGGGGGAAACGAACACTGCCACGGGAGAATGGGAGCTGGGTTAGATGGAGGAGAGGGGAAACAGGTTAGCTGCATGCACCACAAGAAATGACTTGGAGGATAACTACCAGACTGTAGTTAGGAGCGGAACTCTAGCTGCAAGGGGATAATATCCCACAACCAAGCGAGTAGTTCTTTGAACGCGACCAGGCAAACAACGAGCATTAACACCGCGTGACGATAGTTAACGAACTGGCGCCGACTGGCAGCCAGCCGAAGGAATAAATAGTGAGGCTAATGACAGAACTAAACAAGGAACAGGTGTGGAAACTAAACGGGAGTGATTAAGAAACACCAGGTGAGGAAATGCATGCAACGAGGGGGGACGGAGTGAAAAGGCGGAAGTAAGACAACCAGACGAACAAGACAGAGAAGGAAACGCCCAGACCACAGCAGCGGGGAAAACACGGACAAAAGGATCCAACATGACACGGAGGGAAAACAGGAATATACAGAAAACGAACAGGAAGGGAGCGGAACATTACACATTCATCTGAATTGTTTAAAAGATTATCATAAAGTTGGAGTTTTGTTGAAGAATATGCTGCTGGTTTCTAAAATATTATTAGCTAAATCCACAGGCTCCAAATCCACACTGCTTCCCAGCAGTGGTGAAAACAATATGTTTACCCAGAGAACACTTCTCCTTAATGGAGAGAAGGGGGATTGAGTTAAGCCAGAGAGTCATTAGTCTTGGCTTGTAAGTGCAGTGATTTTACTATCCTGGGGGTGCTGTCTTCCACAAGGCTTCAATTATTAGTTTACTGATAGCTTCTTTGGTATTATTGAAGGATTGTTTCATAGTTCTAAGACCAAAGCAAATATTGTGAACCATCCAAAACAATTGCAAGGCATCTACAAATGAATAGCAAAGGTTTTGGAAATCAACAGTCTTCTTACTGTTAACTTCAACAACACCTAAACACTAAGAAGCTATACTCACTCCTAAGTTTGAGCTTGGTTGTTACAGTAAAGTCTGTTCACTGGTTGCTTTAGTGTTATAACCAGTGCATAAGATTAGAATCACAGTTCAAGAAAATCCAGAACAGAGCTGTGTGTTATGTTGTAAGCAACCCAACAAAAACTAAAGCCTTAGGTTCTTTCAAGTAAAACAATGTCTGACTAACAGAAACTCCTTTTCCACTTTAACAGTACTCACACCAACCAATTTTCCCACTGACCACGTTTTCCCACTGCAAATATCTTGCCATCTGGCTAGATGACTCCCTTTTAAATTCATAAATGAATTCAATAAACTCCAAAGCCAAATTAAGCTTTCTCTAAATGAACAAATCTTGCTTCACTCACTGTTTAAAAAAAGCTTAAATCCAAAACAGCATCCTGCCAACCCAAGACAAAAATGCTTCCAAATACAGCCTTGCCAATCTGGACACACTGAGCAAATAAATTTTCTCCCCCCCTACTCTACCCATCATTTCATATTTTACTATCTAATTGACCCCACTCCAGCATAGACAGCATGCCCATTGGTATACACTAATCTTTAAGAGACTCGAAGGAAAAATTTTCACCACTATCATATGTCTCCCCATCACCGTACAATGTCAGATTTAACACCTTGTTTCTCTGTTTCCCAAAGTCCCCTAGCTCCTTTGGCAACAGAACCTTTTGGTGGGCAGCTGCTGCAGAATAGAACACAGTGAATAAAGCCTTGAGGTTTTAGAGGTATGCCGAATTTACTAGTCAAATTAATGCTTTTTAAACCATGAATATGCTTTACTTAACGATTTTATTACACTGCTCCCTATCCATTCCATGTTCTGTGTTGTGGTTTGACTGATTCACTTTCTCCTTTTATCATGGTCTTGCTATGTTTTTGTGTTGCCAAGTAGATTTTTTAGTCTCTTCTGCATTTTACCCACGTTTCTGATAAAATAAAGGAACAAATAATTTAAATGTGTATTCCTCACGATTGGGCCTTAGCAGAATCATGTTACATTAAAGCAGATGTAACGATAAGATGATAGGAGAGTGCGCTGGCTGTTTCCTGCTGCCGCTCTTAGCAGTCAATCAATCGCTTTGGAGGAGAGATGACAAAATGCGAGGGGCTTAAATGGATTTTAGAAATGAACGGCTAAACATTTTCAGGGGGGCTGAGATGAAAGACAAGGTGGGCTGAAGCCCCCCTAAATAGGGTCTAGAATCACCCCTGACGATAACAAACCTTAATCATTAACACATTAAAGATTTGGCTTCAACAAGAACTCAGTTGAACTACATGGGACAAAATATTGCCGAGCATGTCAGACTCAAGCTATAAAGACAACTGACCCTTGAAGGAGCGGTCACCTCTAATTCGGCCACTGTCTGTTAAAACTGTAAAAGAGTTAGATGAATATATATAAAAGCAAGGTAACAAAAGAGGGATTAATTGGAAGGAAAAGGTATTTTATTCATACACAGAGGACTGGAAGAAGAACCTCTGTGGCAGAATATGTTCACATTTTTTTTAACCTATAAAAGACCAGTTCCCCCAGGGGGGGGGTTTGAGAGTGAGGACTAAGCAACTAAGCACCTGTGACTAGAACCGATCTGATATTTCAATGGCTTTGGGGAAAGAAGCTCCCTGGTCACTGGCAGTGTTCTGGGA
Organism: Synaphobranchus kaupii; assembly: GCA_029718625.1. Lineage (NCBI taxonomy): Eukaryota > Metazoa > Chordata > Actinopteri > Anguilliformes > Synaphobranchidae > Synaphobranchus > Synaphobranchus kaupii. Next base: position 44,843,336 of record CM056377.1, on the reverse strand, counting down.
GTGCTGTTGTATCAGCAAGAATCCATTCGTAATGACAGTGCAAGCTGACTAGTGCCCTTTTGTTTTCCCGAGGTGTGAAGATATCGCTGAATTAGCTGAAGCTCCTGACCGTGACCATTTCACATTACTTCTCAAAAATCTTCATGGGATAATGTGCAACAGCTGTGCACTTGAAGGACATCCTGAAAATGGCTAATTTGTTGAACAGCTTTGTTGAATTATTCAACATCTCGGTAAACACTTGTGCCATTCGACAGCATCGAGTACCTCGGGGCGCGAGAAATGACACAGTTCTGCGGGGAGCTTCTGTTACGTGTCAGATCGTTTTCCACTTCAAAGTCACAGCGGCCTTCTAGAGAAACAGCAGAACAAAACATGCCTGAAAAGATTTCACGTCTCTGAAAAGCTTTTAACATTTTAATTCTGCTGAACTTGGTTCTTCTCCGGTTATCAAGGAGCTTATCGTAATTGTAATAAGGCATGACAGGGCATGTATTAATGGCTTGAGATGCTGTTAGCAACAAGCTGTGGCCCAGTACCTCCCACCAACCAGCCACGACTCTTCAAATAACACATCAGTTCCATCACTTAAAAGGATTCATGAAATGCTGTTTTAATAGTGATGTGTGCTACTGGTAATTGGTAATACTGCTAGTCAATTTATTGAGGATCACCGATATGGTTTCCCGTACTGCTTTCTAGCCTTGGTGGTGGACTAATATTGATTACTGCCCTATTTTTTCCCTCCAATTTAGAAAATGCCCTGATAATTCAGCATATTCCTGTTCAATGTGTTTAACAATGGAAACAGGGTTGCAATTGCCATTTAGTTGATTGTCGATTACATATTTAGATTTAAAAGGCAAGGTTTAAAGGCCATTGGGCCAATGCTGTCTTTCAAAAAAGACACATCTTTCAGAGATTTCATAGGGATGGCCAATACAAACTGAATCTGTGGAAGACATATCCCTTTGTACTTCAGTGGAATAAAGGGAATGGCAGAATGTGCAGGGAGGTTCTGGAATGTGCGAGAGTGTCGTCAGTGGGGCTTGTTTGTTTAGGGGTGTGGTTAATCCTGGATAATTCACAAACATCCCCCCAATGGAAATGACAATGAGCAGGAACATTCAACAAAGGCAAATGCTTGACTAATGAGGTCATGACGCGTCAACAAGTACGTATGCGGCAGGCATTCTGGCATTACACTGGCAGCCGGTTTAAGTCCTCCAGCCAATCAGTTGTGATTGTGGTGTGATTAATGTGGTGAACAAGAGAATGCAAATCAACACAAAAAAGCACATTATTGACAACTTAATTAAGATAATTGTGGATATGTGATTAATCACTTGTCCTGGGCGACCTGCTGAACACAAGTTATTTTCCATGCAATATTGGTGCCAAGAATTCAGCATTCATAGCTTTCAGTTCAAAGCTTTCTCCCAGCCCACTTGCTCTTTCTGCCAGTAATGTTCACATTTCCAAGAAAATAAGGACTTAGGAGCTCAAATATAGAAAATCGTTTTTAAGCATAAGTCAGATTCTCAGATGTCAGAAGAAAATGATATTTCTTGACAGAAAATGTGTTGAAGTATACACCATTTTTCAGCAAGGGCAAATCAGGAGGGCATCAAAGATTGAAATGACGAATAAATAAAAAACTATTGAAAAGACACTGAAAATTTCATCAAGGTTTTCCTTTGAAAGTTGAATCAGAGAGAGCCATCCCTTGAAACGAATGAAGAGAAACAACGCAAGACTGCCAATTCCTTTGATAGTAACTATCCTGGCAATCTCTGTCTGCGTCTAAACACAAAAAATGAGAAAAGCATGTCTCACTGCTACAACGTACAGGCTTTCCAGGCAGTAAACAAGCATTCTCTGGCAAAGATGGAAGGCGTTAAATATCGCTGAGGGAGAAAAGGGGAGAAAATCGAATCAAAAATTGATTTATTATTCTGAGGGGACAGTCTTCTGTTCAACAATTGACTCATTGTGTAAACAGTGAGTCTCCCGGACAACCTGCTCAAGCGATGTAGGAGAAATGTCGCCCAACAAAGGCACAAGCAAAGGCTTTGTGCGCTTAGAACCAGGGTGGAACTTTAATATCCTTGCCATCAGTTTTTTTACAGATCTCAATATAAAACTTTTACTTGAACTAAATATATTTTCTTTCTTCAAAAGGCCGAAGCATATCGTCAAGATGCCAACATTAAAATGAGATGTGTTTTTAGGGATAGGGACACAGTTGACAGAATGTGTGTTATGTTTGAACCAGATAGTAATGCTGGCAAAAATAATAGCCTTAAATATTGGTGTCAATTTGTATCTGGACATTTTTGTTTACTTAAACTTGCTATATATTTTATGTAGTATGTAGTTTTTTTTAATGAAAAAACCAATATGAAAAATGTATGAATGGTTTGCACAGTGGATTAAAGATATTATCCTGGATTAAACAAAATTATATTTTGTTCACTACATTGTCGGGCATTAGAGAACATTATTTCCTGTTAAAGAGATAGATTTCCTGTGCTCCTGTGTCTGTTTGCACAAGGTCTGCTTATGAATTGAGCACATTGCATCATGGGGTGTTTCCTAGAAATCATTTGGACAGATTTATGCGGGAAGAAATACCTACTGTGGTACTAATGTGGATAATAGCTAGGCCTATTCTCCATCTGGTTAGAAAAGAAAAAACAATAAGTAACGTGATTCAGAAATAAGAATGGAGTCCATTGTAGTGAACACAGAAATGTCTTGCATCACTGCAACAAATTAAGTTTTTCTCTCTCTCTCTCTCTCTCTCTCTCTCTCTCTCTCTCTCTCTCTCTCTCTCTCTCTCTCTCTCACACACACACACACACACACACACACACGTATGTTTGTGTGTGCGTGCACGTGTGTGTGTGAACTCACCTAACCTAGCCGCACGCACAGACACACACACACACACTTCAGAAAGTATTCAACCCCCTTTTTCACCTTAAGACTTCATGCACAATTAAATATTTTTCCGCTTCACCAACACAATAAAATCAAGACATTTAATTTTTATTTAAAGAAATATTTTAATGAAACACTTTACTTTTCTCATTTACAAAATTATCAAAATGGGAAGGTGCTAACAAAATAATTCTGGGGAGGCTGTAGATTGTACGCTGCTGTCTATTAGCCTATCGTTTAAGGAAACTGGCAAAATGTTCACAATATAACAAGACTTTACAAGATTCTCTTGAAACAGGTTTTACGTGTGAATGTGACATGTTTTCAGTGCAGACCGAAATGAAATGGACCTTTACAATAGGTCCTGAATCTGCAAGTCAGCCATAGCCATTGATCTGAAAATGGTGGTTGCTGGTTGGATGAAACAAAGTGACTTTCAGACTGTGTTTTAAGGGAATATCTGTTGAAATCATACTGATAAATTGAAATCATATATTCAGGCAGTTTCAAAGAGGGTTCCTTTTCCTTTCCTCAGACCAATTGAAAATGAATACAACCTCTGAGTCTGTATATCAAGCCATTGCAGCTCAAAACAGCACAATAAAATGTGAACAAACCATTGTGCCATACAAATTCAGTATCCCTGATCCCAAAACAAGCCAGTTTTTCAGGTTTTGCATTTGTGAACCTGTCACCCAACAGTCCTGTCATTTATGCAATTCTTAAACATCTGCGGTTGGATGATTTCCCCTGATTTCCTGTCTCTGGAAGTGAAGAACGATTGTTTAGATTTGAAAGGACAACTACCTGATGACACCCCAGATAATAAACACTCTGGTTTCCATCACTTTTCAAACAGGCCCCAGATTTTGATGATAAATACCTCTCATTAATTGGTTGATGAATGCTGCCGTGGACCTGAAAAGAAGCCCAAGGCATTCAACTATTATAGCAGGAGATTATTGTAATGCACAGTTCTAAATAAATCCGTCAATTTTAGCTTTTTGCGAGTTTCCACGTGTACAGATTCCAGCAGACTGAAGGAAAGCCTGGAGTGACATTTATGTGGCTCGAAAAAGTACTTTTTTTATCACAGTAATGAACCATGTTAGTTGCCAGAGATTCTCTAAGACCTTTTAGGGGTAACGCTTAAGGGGCTATGCAAGCTTATTTTGTACTGTGTACTGTGTTGTGTTGTACTGTGTTACGCAGAAATTCTACATATTTAGATTTTTACATGAAAAATGCGCAAGTCAATTAACTCCTGGCAATCCTGATTCATGGTGTGGCTGACATTGAAAATGGTAGACACACTGCAGCAATTAGAGGACAGAGGTTTCCTTCACCTGACCTTATGTTTTCCACATTCCTCAACCGTAACATCCCTGTGCATTGCTATTCTTCCGGAGTCCGAACACAGCGAAACTGGTGAGCTGTGGGAGAAATCCGAGCCCTTCACTTCCATCAGATTTTAGAGGGAGTTCAGGCCGGGGACCATTTCAAATGACAGCACTATCTATGGAGCTGTCTCTGCACTCTGTGGAAAAGACGTGCGGGGGTGGGGGGGGGGTATGGTTGAGATTTGGCCTGAGTACCGCGGAGCTCACAAGGTCCTTAGTCATGACGGAGGGTAGACTCAGCTTGATTGGAACAAATGGCCCCGAGATCTAATTCAGAAGAAAAAGCTTTAATAAATCAAGCGGTGTCTGTCTTCTCCTTCGTTTAACATGTTCCTTGGAGCAGATCAGCTTATTATCCTCTCCTACACAGAAGGGCATGCTGGGGGTTCATGGGGAAACTAACTAGAAGTGCCCAGATGCTCACTGCTTTTTATGCCATTCTGAAGGTTTCCACTTATCTGCTGTGTGAATTTTGGGACGCTGCAGTCTGGAAATATTCGAAAAGGTCAAGCGGTATGCTGGGATGTAAACTATTTCCAGGGCCCCCTGCTCCATAATGCATGCCATCATCCATCTGTTTCTCAGGACAAACCCTCCACATAACTATACCTGAGTTATGACAGGAGGCGTTTCTCTGTGCAAATCCCAGGCCTACACTTCTTTATTTTGGGCAGTGAGAGCTTTTCCATCCCTCCCGCCCCCTTGGGGGAAATTTCGAGAAAGAGGAAAATGTGACACGGGGGACATCGCTTGATTAGGAAAGTATCTCTTGGCAGTGTCCGCATCTGGCCGGCTATCTCCCCGAGCACCGCCGCGATTAGGTTTCCGTGGAGATAGCCGCAGCCGAGGAGGCGGAGAGGGGGAGCGGGAGGGAGCGGGAGCGCTGACAGGTTGCTAATGATAGGAAAACCCCAGGTCAGACTCATCTCACCTGAGAGACACTTTGAGGTTTACAGCTTGCTAAAAGTGATGTATTCCTATTTCAACAACAAAGTGCTTTTGTTTCTAACTTCTTTTTTTCCAGCACAATCTTCTGAATCATGCTATGCTACAGAAGATTCAAGTATGCATTTAATAATGTGCCTGATATGTTATTAATCCAAGGAAACTTACGTGGCTAATATGGCAGGAATCTCTCAATGTGTAACAGGAAAATCAATAACATTAAAACCAGGTACAAAAAGCTAGAATGACTGGAAAATAGGCATTAAGCTGAAAATCAGCACTGAAATAAAAGTACCGTTTATGTTAATGAATAAAATGACTATCCCTAAATAATGATTTTTCAAGGCATGTCAATGTAGTAACTGTCAAGAACTATTTTGAAAATAAGATTATTCAGTTTTCCTACAAGGGGTGTTCACTGAGAGATTTTCCTGAGCTGACGTTTTTTCTAACATATCTAACGACACTAATTAACTCGCTGATAGAGTTTCTTCCTAGCAGCACAGTCAAACAATTAGTACTGAATGTACCATGAAATAACATTTTAATTACCTTAGTACTTGACATATCTGAAATGTGTAATTCTGCAGAGAAATTGTACGCAAATTGCTGTTGATCCCCAAGACGCAAACAGTAAAACTATCACTTGCCATTTCAAATCTGTAAATTGCACAGAACAGACAGTTTGACTTGCAACTGAACTCTATATGTATTTTGCAAAACTAACCACTGAAAGGTCATCAGTAACTGAAAGAATCTGCACAGACAATATGGTACTGTTCGAGAACATCAGGGGTTGGGGAAAGGGTGGGGTGGGGGGGTGGCGGTGGGTGGGATGGGGGTGAACTGAGACATTCTCTGTCATTCGGCATTCTCTTAAGAACGTAAGATGCTCCATGGGGTGAGGTACCAGGACGGACAGTAAAGTCTGTATTATTTAAATTTCACTTTCTAGTTGGGCTTCAATACTGTTCTATAATGCTTCAATACTTACACATAACTGACAAGCTGGCATCGACTCGCTCAATCCTCTGTTGTACAGTTCATGTGAATTTTACTCAACATCTTAATTAATTTAATTCTAAATTAATCGTGAATCTAGGTTACAACAATAGTCTACTGCATCAGAAATAAAAAAAACATTTTTAAAAGCCACCAGCTGATAATCATTCATTAGGCTTGTGGCCAACAAATACATCACCGTGCCCCAAGTATTTATTTAAAAATATATAAATGATGGTTCCTGGGCTTATTTGTAATCTAAATCGACTTGTAATCTAAATCAGGAAATCAATATGATACTACAGCACTCCCACTGGAGTGTTTTCACCTTCCTGCTCTGACAACAACTTTCACTTAATGAAGAAATAAACATTTCTCAGCAGCTACTATATTTGCGAAGGTTATGTTTTTATGTCAAGTCACCGTCCTATCTAAAACAATGACAGCAGCAAAAAGGCAAGTCTGTTATTCAAATAAGCATGTTATTTAAATGAGCATGTTTAAAATCTGCAGAGAAAAACATGCTAGTCAGAGGCAGCTTTGGATATCATTCACATCTAACTCTGGGGCTTAAATTAAAAATATACTGCTTTCTTGTTGACCCTATGTCTCCTCTGTGAGACTTTATAACAAAAGCATGAGTCATTTTAATGAACTGAACTGAAATAAAGATTGTGCAGATATGCACATTCAAGTACACTGTGCACAACTGGGTAAAACGGAACCATTTGTTCATTTTAAAACTGTTTGAAATCATGAGCTGCAGAGGAACCGCTCTGTCGAGTAACATTTTCTTCACATTGTTGTTCAGACCATGCCACAGAACAATGTGGAACGCATTTAGAAAAGAAGTAAGATGCGGACGAAGACATTTTTTTTTTTGCTTCTTCCTTCAGTTCACATTCCCCTTTGCGATTGTCCTTCTGAGTGAAGGATGAAGTCAAAGCAGACTAAAGGAACAAAGGAAGCATTCACTTTGAACCTGCTTAGACGCTGTCCACTTATTATGCCAAGGGCGTAACAGCAGCTCGCCGGAGTCCATGCAGCGGTGAGCTCTGTGCTTTTTGGAAAAAATAAAATATTAAAATAGTATATTTTTTAAAATTTATTTTCGAAAAAAAAGCTTGCAGAACACACACACACCCAAGCAAATGACATTTTATATGTAAGCCATAGAATTATGCACATTTAAGTTTTGTTTGGAAATTTGAACTGGAATAAAACAACGGGATCTTGAATAAATGACACACAAGTAGCGGCTTATATAATAGTAAGGCAACTCCAAATTTCTATCTGTTCTGTCTCAGCAAAAATATATTACATGCAAATTCAGCAGCAAGCCCTATCTACCCTCATGGGTATTTATTAAGCAATGTGGACATAAAAAGAAGTGATGCTTTATTTAGGTAAGAATTATAGAACTTTAAATACTTAGCCATTGCTTTTTTTTAAATTGGATGTTTGGTGTCTGTAATTATCAGCCTAAATGTTTCCTTTGAAAAATATTGTTGCACCTGTTGTCTGTGGCACTGCTTGGTCTCCTCAGTATTGTAGCTGTTTACTTGTGCGTTGGCTACAAAAATGGAATAATTATGAAATTAAACAAATCAAGCCCCAAGGAAACATGGGTATAATTCTTTGAAAAAACAACTGCTACCTACACAATAAAATGTTCAGGGTAAAACAACTGTGATACCTTCAACACTAAGCTTCTAGTTTATGTAAGACTTTCATTTCCTCCTGACTCATTTTCCTGTTGAACGCTATAGAAAAATAAGTCCACATCCACATCTGGCAGCAGAGTGATGGTTTGAGGAACATTTGTTACCTCAGACCCTCGGCGACTTACAGCCATTTAGCAAACCATGTGTTCCATACTGTTCCTGCATAATTTACAGCTGAATCTAGACACACCCTCCTCCTAAAATTCCTATAGAGATCCATTCAAATGCAGAGAGGTTATAGTATCACTTGTAAGAGCACCTGAAAATAAGATATCAATAGTCTTTTGGTGTTGTTGGGTCACAGACATCAAAACTCATGGTATGCAAAGGATATGTAACCAAATACTAAACATGGCTACTTTATTTTACATTATGTTAATTTGTCCCAATACTTACATACCAATTTTCTAAATGGTGAATCCAATATTTGTATATAAAATACCCTCGAATAAAAGCGGAAATTCTGTATGAATGGTTTGATTTCAAATCTGAACTTTTGGAGTGTACAGCCAAATGAAGAGAAAATGCTTCCTTGTCCCAATACTTATGTAGAGCACTGCATGTGGCATTATGTAAGACACAGAGACTCTCAATTATTTCCTCATTAGAATACACCACTGGCTTGTGTGTCTGATAGTAAAAGTAGAAACAAATGCAGTATACGTATGTGGCTGGAAATAAGAAGCAATAAGCTGGGTGACTTTGGACAAAATGTCAATATGATCCAACACACAAACATGAAGCTCACCTAAAAAGGATATTTTATCTATATTTACCTCAGAATAACTACGACATTGGGTCTCAAGGGGCTGCTTTTGTTGGAAAATTATCAAAACTTTTTTTTTCCTAAGCGTATTCTAGTGTTATATAAAAGTATAAAGACCCAGACATGCACTCCATAATAAGTGTGATGTTTCCATAAAAGATTTTCATTTGTAGTGAATTATCTGGAGCCAATAAAGGCCTGGCCTCTCACCAGGAAGAAATTAGTTTTTAGTTTTTAGTATCTATCAATTCCAGAACAGATACAGTCCCAAAGTAAAACATTAAAGCTCACCACAAAGGCCCAGCTCTGGGTGTTTTCAAAGGACTGCAACCAATTTTCTTGCTGTATCTGAATGGCTGTGGACCCCAGGTTTTTGAAGGGATTGTACGAATACTGTTTTTTAAGTTCCCTGCACCCTTTCCGGGATAATGTCCGTTGTCTTAATATTTAATGCACCTAAACATTTAAAGCTCAGGTTTTGCGGTTCCTTGCAGTGCATTTTAGCCTGAAGCTGTTTCGACCTGTCTTACCTGCAATAATCAGATCAGCTCAGGGTTTTTGGTCAGTATCCACATACATCTCCATTCAATTGTCCAATAAGGGCATTTTAGGAATTATAAAGAGGATCATTGATTATTTAATGGTTTCTACTAACCCCCCTAAAGCAAAATTCAAGCACTTTTCAAGGACTTTCCAGTTTTCCCAGGACTGTGTTTGTAAAAAATGTTCTGCCAGTAAGTAAAAATTTAAGCAAGTTATTTTTGTAGTGACAATCCCTGTCCCTGTAGATAATCAAAGATATCGCATACATTAAAAAAAACTGATCTCACTGAATTCACAACAGTCTGGATTTTCATTGTGTGGGATGTAGTGTGTGTACTATGGAAGAAACGCAAACTGAATTAAAGGTCAAATACATCTACGTATGGGGTTGATGTACAGTATGCCTATATCTAACTTTCAAGGTTTTCACGCTCGTTTTTACTTTTAAAATGTCTCTGTTTCATTCCGCATTGAATTTTTAACAGAAAATTCTGCTTTTAATATAATCCCTAAAAATGAGAATTCATGCACAGCCTTTATGTCCAATACAATACACATTGTTACATAGACTCTGAACTTGACATAGTAACATTAGCTTTTTGGCTGGATTCATTTCAGATCTTTATTTCTAGACCTGATTAATTATGTGCCTGAGCTATTTATTATAATTTTATTTGTCAGGAGAATATTATACTGCGTGTTAAACAAAGCCCACATATTTTGTTATTTCACTATTTTCCCAGAAGAACCAATGCTCCCACAATATGAAACACTTGTTATTCACCACTTGCATGGCTGGATTCAAATGACTATTCTAATTAAGCCCCAGAGAGATAAAAAAAATAAAGAAATAAAACGCAGAACACAAATGTTCTGGACCTATAATCAATCACACCAAACACCTGTCATAAATAAAAATGATTTCTTATCAGTACAAAGCAGGAACCCTGATGTCTCTCTCCCTGTCTAACAGAAAGTAATAAGGCATCTATAAATCTACACTCGTACTAGACTGCACATCTGGAGTTACTACTGTTGTATTATGGAAGATGACGAATTTCAGCAAGGAAATTTCCTACACACTTTGTTTTGGCATTTTGGCATGACGAATGATCCTTACACATTGATTATCGAAATTACACTGTTATAGTTTTACTTCACAAATAAGCAGGAGATTGATGTGAAACCATTATTCATCTCATCGTATTCATCACATGCAAATAAATGCGTGGCCTGACAATAACCCAGCGTGTTGGGGGTAGCCGACGATTTGAATTAAACAATATTTTATTGAGATTTAAAGTGAATGCAACTTTGCCATCAAGGCTCAGCCTCTTATCACTGCCTGTTTGCATAGCATTTTTTAGTATGAGCCAGCCAAAATGATAACAGGGAGTAATCGCTGCAAACTCCCCTTGGGGATAATACAAGAAGCAGAGCCCACAGATGGATGCCGGGGTGGTGGTCGGAGCGCAAAAACTTTTACGAAAGGCATACATGCAGGAGTGAGCAGGGCAAGCCAAGCATGGGTAGCAGCAGGATAGCACGGCAGCAGCATCACGGCAGAATGAGCAATGCATGAACAGGTAAGGTCGGTGATTTAAATAGTTTACATGGCATCATGTGAGCTGGAGGTGATTTGGCGCTTCTCGAGTTGTCTGCCCCAACCAGCTTCACATCATTAAACTAGCTTCACGTCATAGTCCATCTCTTTGATGAGAAGTGAAATTGTCAGCCAATCAACAGTGGACAGACACATATGTACAGCCATTTCTGTGTTTTTCTTCCCACTGGGGAGTTTTTCCCCCCCTGAACTGCTCTGGAGGTTCAGGCCTGGGTTTTTGGCCAATTTTCCTTTGTTCCCTCTGTAAAGTGTCTTTGTGACAGTGTCTCTGTAAAAAGTGCTATACAAATAAAATTGAATTTAAAATAAAGTCTACTTTAAAATGCAATAAAATTTCCCATTTAAACTCTATTCAGTTCATTCACTGGAGATGGTAATTGATCGTATATTATGAAGAGTATTTTTATTCTTTGCATGCAAAATAACTGAAAGTACCAGCAAGAAAATAAAATTTCCACTATATATTCATCCTCAATGTGCTCCAACCTGTGCAGGAGGTCAGTAAGTGAACTGCATGATCATAATCACAAGATTCAATTTCAAAAGGTTCCCACCTACGGTGAACCTCAATGTTTTCTCTTTGGCCCAGATCAACTTTTACCACAGCAGAAACCCATTACCTCCCCATTAGTCTGAGACGGATTGCCTTACGCTCCAAGGGGCCATGGATCACGTAAACAGAGCGCTGCCATGGCGATGGGGTCAGTGCGTGATACGGCCTGTCCCTGCCATCGGAATTCCCAATCCTGCCTCCAGGTGACGGCTCCGCCAGACATTCCAGGAGTAACTACTACTGCTCTCGGTGTTCCTGCTGGGGCGCCGCATTACTCACGTCTGTTTTCCCGTCTACACAACCACCTTCAAGCACGCAAACACAGACAAACGCACGGGCACACGCTAAACGCACACACACACACAGACAGGCACATGCACACAAACACACAGGCACATGCACTGTCAAACACACACACAGACGCACAGGCACACACACACACACACACACACACACACACACACACACACACACACACACACACACACACACACACACACACACACACACACACAAGCACACGTACACTCCAAAAATTGATCCAGCACACTAGGCCTTGCGCGTAGGAATGAGGCCCATTGTTTAGGAAACTGCTGAACAAAAATTCAGTGTTGTTGGTAATTACCATGAAAGAAGGTGTACTCTACTTGAAGATCAGTCGAAAGCACTGTGTGCTGGATGACGTTTGGTAACTGCTACGTCAAGCAGCACTCTATTAAACACTTTAATAAGCAACTATCTCTATTTCTATACTCCAGCTTTGTAAACCTGTTCTGCTATGTATGACAACCTTTAATTTGTTTCATAAATATTTTCAGTTGTGCGGATATAGATAACAGGGGAGCCCGTCTACATTAGACTCATGAATATCAAGAGATATCCCAATGACAAAAATTCTATCCGGTCTGATACTGGACATCTTGCAGGCAGGCCATGCTTGTTTTTATGGAACAAGAAAAACACCACAAATACACACACAAAACCTGGCCCAGTGCCAGTGATTTTGAACATCTCTTATTGCAAGTAATTATAACAGCGATGCACTACAGTGCTGTCAAGAGCTGCATACATATGTGCAGAACTGTGTGAAGCAGTGGCTATCACACTAATGAATAACAGTTACCCTTAACAATGAAGAAACAATGTCTGGTTCACATTAGGAGCTTTGATACAAGGAACATTTTCACTCCCAAGAATGTTACAGCCATGAGAGAGAAAGGATATTCGTACCCTTACAAGGAACCTGCTTTTCAGTTTCTTTCCGGCCATAAAGATGTTCCCTGCATAAACATAAATTAAAAAAAAACCTGACCAATGTACCTCTTGCCTTTCAAAGATCGAAAGCTCTGCAGTTTGCCTCCTGCTGTCTGCGATCAAAGATGCTGTCTTTTACATTTCACTCAAGTGGCTCTCGATTGACATTCAATTTGGTCAGGGGTTATCATTAAAACCAGCTCTAACATCAGGCTTTTAAATGTGCTTACTGTTACTATACCCAACACTTGAAAATTCTTTAAGAATTCTCTAAGCGGATATGAGGAAAATTTATTAATCGTGCTCTCCAATTATGTGTTTTATATTTAGCAATAAAAGCGGCTTATGTGCCCAAAGTCAAAATTATTACAAAAAAGTAATTGCTTACTCCTTTTGACTACTTTGCCCACCGTGGTATGAATTTTAAAGAGAGAAAAACACAAAGCAGACATTTTATTCTTTAAACTTTAAAGAGGAAAAATGACATTATCAACTCATATTTTCAAACAAAGAAAGACAAAACCACACAAACATCAAAAACTGGACAGCATACCTTCATGTTCATAGACTAAACACACAGGACATAAAGGGCTGATTTAATAAGACCTTCAGTGTTTGCAAAACCTTTTAGCGCACACAAAACTAATAACATGACCAATGATTGGTGCAAAAGGTTGCTGGTTTTGCACACGCTAAAGGTCTTAGTAAATCAGGCCCATGGTGTGCTAATTAATTAAATTCATGAAATTAAACGCAACCGCGTTCATCCATACGACCAATTAAGAAAGACAGGCAAACTGTTTCCTTGGTCTGAAGGTAAAGTACAGCTCACGGTAGTTTGTGACTCACAATGAACAATAGGGGAAATGCGCCGAGTCTGAACGCGTGCGTTACTCGACTCCTGTGTCAGACGTGACTTGACCCCAGAGCTGCAGCTCCTCACGGTTCGCTGAGGCAGTGCAGGACCTTTGTGACCAGCTCCTCCTTCTTGTCCTTTGAGCGGACGGGCACTCCTCGCTCCCTCAGCCAGGCCTGCAGGGTCGCCGCGTTGATCTTTGACAACTGCGGGCAGAGGAGCTAATCCGTCAATCGGCTCATCAGCCCTTTCAGTCAATCAATCCTCATTTATTCTCCATCGGCTTCCTTTGTTCGAAGAGGTTCTCTTTTCTCACAAGCGCAAAAAGGCTGATCTCTGCAGTCCGGATTCAACGCTTGTCGCTAACTTTGACTCACAATTAAATGCAAGTTTTTTTTTCTTTGTAAACAGTTTTGCAAGTAACAGAGCGGCAAGTGCAAGTGGTATTTTAACCCTCATATTATGTTCAGGGTTAATTTGACCAAATACAGTGTTTGATGTCTCTTAAAAACCAGGTAACCTTATTTTATCATCTTGACACCGTCACTTGACACTTTTTCATATGACTTTTCATAATTTGGTTGGATTAAATAGTAAACATGCAATAAACATAATGCTGTGTTTTCAAGTCTTGTACCAACTTTGTATGTGTTGTGTGGGGTCATTTGTGGGGTAGTTGTATAAAATCTAAGAAAATATACAACCTTTCTTATTTTTTATCTCAGATTTTTTCGTGGGTGAATCTGGTGGCACTTTACCATACAGGTTTTAAACTTCACAAACTTTCACTTACCTCAGGCTCTAAAATGAGATGTTTCATCACTGATTTTTAATATTTAAGTATAAAAGGCTAGTCAATTGTGAGACACACAAAATGTTTCTATTACAGTAGTTTTGTGTCAGTTTAAGCTTTTGGGGTCAATTTGGCATCATAAATGTCAACATAATATGAGGGTTAAATAATTACACTTTAATTCAATTTTCAGTCAAAGCTGAATGTTGATTAAATCCAGGCCTGTATGTTCATTAACTTGTGAAAATAGTCTGAATGTTAGCATTTTTGAATGGTATTTTTTTGGATCACACATTTACCGGCTTTTGTTAAATAAAGTTCACTTTACTCTGCAAGAAACCTCGAATGAGCTTCTAAAAGATCCATAATTTATCAATATAGACAATTCAGTCACGTTCTGAATATTGTATTCCACTGCACTAATGTTGTACATACAGATATATAAATGCATTCTATATTTAGTAGAAGTTAAATAATACATTCTAAATAAATTTTATGACTTTGCGACAATGAGACAAATAAGGTTAAGGCGGTTAATTGTCTGTCCAGACATCAGAGAGCTTTTGGCTTTGTACCTTAGAGGGAGTCATCTATTTATAATGGTAGTGCAGCTGCGGTCCTTTCCCTGGCACTGACCACAATAGAAATATTATTGCCAGGACATTCTCTTGTAATGGAAAGGCACCCTGTCCATACTGCAGAGCGAGACTGATTACAAATAGACAATCTGGATTATGTTCCTGAGGCAGACTGTTTTATGGCTATATGAAGTAAGGAAGGGTGTTGCATGCCAGGGGTATTCAATCACAGCCATACTCCTTCAGATCAACTGAACATACATTTACGAGGCTTCAAACTAACAGAACCGTCTTTGATCCGCACGCGTCAAGTGATCTCGTTTTTAAGAGCCGTCACGGTCAACCATGATCTCAAAAGCGCAACGGCGCTCTACACCCGTGTGACATGGTCACATACATCTATTGACGTTTTAACGCAATTTAATCTCTCAGGGCTTTCACTGTGACAGATGGGCTTTAAATCCTGTTTTTTTTGTTTTACAGAATTACCCAGTGTGCCACAAGTTATCTTTGCAGTATTTTCTTTTAGCCAGAAACGCATTCCTGCGTTACGAATGACCTCACCGATAAATTCAGTGGGAAAATAAGTTTACGCACTCAGTTGACCTCCCGATGCCCTAAATCAAGAGTTGGCAAAGCTATTCCTGACAACCCCAAATTTATTATTCGGTTTTGTTCATTCAAAAAGATTTAAGGGACCTGACAGCATCTTAGATGTCCAAGGGCGATCCTGCCGAGCTCTTCTCTAAACACAGACGTTTAAAACGATAGCGTTGACTTATGTGAGGGTCAAGTTACAGGTAAGAATCTGAAGAGTAACCCCAGCAGAAAGATGGGGGTGTGGGGAGGGGCTGCAGTACCTGATGGCCTCTTGCATAATGCTCCACATCCACTTCCACAACACTGACCTTCGCTTTCTTCGGTTTAGACTGGAACCAGTCTCCCTGAGATAAACACAAGTTTCAGCGTTTGAACGGTAGTCGTAACGAGAGATTGAAAACGGCACGAGACTGTAAAAGTGTTTCATGTACTTACACAGCACAATGTATAAACAGTCTGCAATTTGCAACTGCACAGTGACATTGTGGTATTTAATGCTTATACAAAGCCAAACAGACGAGCCGTTCTGCGGCCTTACGACTAAAGCACATTTTTAATGGCATTTTATGTTCCCTTGCACCTCCATAGTATACAGTGCCCTCCACTATTATTGGCACCCTGGTAAAGATGAGTAAAAACGGTTATAAAAAATTAACCGTTTGGTGAATTAGCTTAATCTCACACTGGAAAAATGAGAAAAATCCAACCGTCAATTGAAGTAAATTTATGAGGGAAAAAAAATCCCTGATCAAGAAATAATTATTTTTAACAAAACCACATGTGCCACAATTATTGGCACCCCTGCAAAGAATAAAGTAATCATTTTTAATATTTGGTCGCATATCCTTTGCATGCCATGACCTCCTGATGTCTGTGACCCAACAACATCAAGACTCTTGATATCTTATTTTCTGGTACTCTTACAAGCGATACTATAATGTCTCTGCATTTGAATGGATCTCTATGAATTGGGGGGTGGGACTAGATTTAGCTGTAAATTATGCTGGAACAGTATGGAATACATGGTTGGTAAAATGGCTGTAAGTCATCAACGGTCTGAGGTATCAATCAAGCCTCAAACCATCACTCTGCTGCCAGATATGCAGTAGATATGGATGGATGACTTCTCCTGACAAATTTTCCTATTGAACTCTATGGAAAAATAAGTCAGGCGAAGAAACTCTTCAAATTATTTCTTGATGAGGGATTTTGTTTTCTCATAATAAATTTACTTCAATTAAAGGTTGGATTATTCTAATTTTTTCAGTGTGAGATTAAGCTAATTCACCAAACGGTGAATTTTTTATAACCCTTTTTACTCATCTTTACCAGGGGTGCTAATAATAGTGGAGGGCACTGTATATGCTGTTATCTACTTAATTTTTTAAGAAGATAACAGCAGACATTTAAATGTCTCACAAGTTTTAGATACACGTTGGCACTGTGTAATAAACATGTATATAATATTACATGCAATCTGTGCAGTTACAATTCAATGCAAAAGTACAGTGACATAATTATTGTTGTTTCGGTTCTGTACTCATGATGGCCTGCTTTACTGGCATTAACACTTATTTGATCCTCATGTTGAGAGAAAACAGCAACAGACTCCAAATGCAAATTGCACACCTAGAATCAACTCTAGACCTTTTGTTAGGTTTCTTGTGCAAGAACTAATGATGGAAAGACACAGCTGGCCAAGAAACAGCTGAGCAGCCAACTTTTGCTCCCCTAAAATGGGGGCTGTAATTCCTACATGGATCACACAATATGGATGTAAATACCCTCAAATTAAAGCTGACAGTCTGCACTTTTTCATAGTCATTGTTTTATTTCAAATGCAATGTGTTGGAGTATAGAGCCAAAACAACAAACATTGTGTCACTGTCCCAATACTTTTGCATTTACAGTAACTGTATATTTGAGAGAGAAAGAGAACAGATTGTGCACACACCAATTGTATGTGGCATGTTTCCTGTGTGATTAGTGTAGACCCTAGAATGTGACATTGCAAAAGGAAGAGGTAGCCGAAACAGAGAGGTGGGTGAAACAGAGCGGTCGCTGTGACCTGACTCACCCCTGCGCTACTGGGGATCAACGCAGGGATCTCTGTTCTGTAGGCAGGGGATTGTGAGAGAATCCCTCTGGGCTCAAGGCCTCTCCCTGTACCCTCGCCATTGCGCCCCTGCTCGCACAAAGAATTCTCCACTCTGGGGTGAGAGGCGGGGCCAGGCTGGCTCTGCCCCTCCCACAGATGGGCCTCCTGTCTCCGCTTAGATGAAGGGGCGGGGCCGATAGCGGGCCCGCCGAACCCCGCCGGTTGCTGATGACCCTCCTCCCGTCTCTGCTGCCTCCTCTCCGCAAGTATCTTGGTGACGTTGACGTGTCGGTCGAGACCCTTGTTTCTAAAGATGGGCACAGTTCTGTGGGCGGGAGCCGGGGGTAACAGCGGAGGCGGAGCCGGGGGTGAGGGCGGGCCTGCTTGTGGGAGTGGCATTAGTGAGACGTGCCACCGAGGCAGCCCCAGCAGCGTGGGCCAGCTCCCCTCCCCCGGTGTACTGGGCGGTACCGCTCCGCCCACCCGACTGGCTGGGACAGCGCTCCACTGCAGTTCCCACACCTGGGGCATTTTGGAGGATTCTGGAGGGAAGCTGGGTTAGCACAGGCCTACAGGTGGATCTGGTCGTCAAATTCACTGGTCTGCTGCTGGAACCCTGCAAACCAGAGCACTAGACTTATGGACAACCACAGCAGTAAAAACACACAATTCCTGTACTGATGGCAGCTCTAAACAAAACAAACTAATAGGAAAATAGCGTTTTACACTCACACACACACACACATATATACGATAATGCGTTTGCACTGTGCACATCAATTATTTAGTAAGAAAATGAGAAACCAGCTCAATAAAAAATAACCAGTTGCCACCAGCTTGCAAAATGAGCTACTCTAAAAGGCTCCCTCAGAACACGCTTGTGCATGCTAAACAAATGCAAATTACACAGCGTTGTTTCATGTAGCTTATAGCATGGAAGTCATTGAGAGCACAGCATGCCAGGACATGTGCCACAAAATTAGCCTTACAGACATCTGTGCAGGCTCAAGAGTAGAGATTTATTATTCAATCATATGGCACATCATTTGTCAAATAACGCAGCCGCCCCCCAGATCCAATATAAATAAAATACGCTTTGCTTTGGCAGAGTTTCTCCATCTGTAGACTGCGACAGACTGCAGGAAATTACCTCATGTAGCGTCTATTATTGTTTCACCTCAAAATAAAACATTTTCCTCCCAAATTGGATAAAACACTTAAGTATTTTAGAAGAAAACAGCATCATATTCAACAAAGTGTGAGCACTTAAAGAAATTTGCCAAAGTTCACTCCACACACATCTCACACGGCCAAGAGAACAAAGGATTCTTGCCCCAGGAAAATAAATACATTCACAGTATTGCGCCATTAATCAAATCCTTATTTTTGTGACACTGCAGCAAAATATGAAACAAGTGTTCATCTACTCCATTTCCTATGTTCTAGGAGAATGGAAAATGTGACCTAGTGATGACATAAAAAACAGAATGGGTTCCGTCAGAGCACAAATTTACCAAAAGTGAACCATGTTCCAAATATAACACAAATGTCCTTAATAACTGACTATTTGCTTGGCTGGAGGTTATAAAATACATAATAAAGAGCTGTTGTTTGTGATGCACTTAAATAGATTAATGTCCTACAAATATAGATATTTGTATTACTATCACAGTCTGTGGTGGAAGTATCACTAACAAGTAAAGTAAAAATGTAATCAAATGTCTCCGTGTATTGTGAAATTACTTTTATAATTACATTTAAATTCTCCTGAAAAATTACAAAAGACAAATCCGATCATCATGAACATTCCAGATTTAACCACAGTATTAACAGTCCGTTCATGCTTAATCAAAGACCATAAATAACAAAACATTAATGTTTATTCTCATTCTCTGTACACGTCAGATGCAGGCCTGGAATTAATCAACATTGGCACTTTTGAAAATAAATGCAAGCAAAAAAGTAGTTTCGTCGTCACAAATACAGTTTTTGAGTTAATTTTGGTTATTACAGAACTCACCAAACTGTGTATGCGTGAATGTGAGTGCTTCTGTATATGCTGAACATATATGTAGGTGTGTGTGCATGTGTGTGTGTGTGTGTGTGTGTGTTTGTGTGTGCGTGTGTGCATGCGTATGCACGTACATGTGTGCATGCGTAAGTTTCCTGTACCTGTGAGCCAGGGGCGGTGAGGCTGGTGGTGTAGTAGCAGGGCTTGCTAGTCATGCGGATGGGGAAGCCACATACACTCTGGAGTTCGCCTCTCAGGTCTAACAAGAAGGAACTCAGCGCCCCCTGCAGGTCAAACCTGGGAAAGCGCTGAATGGGCTGAGCCCTGATGCAGCACAGGGGGTATCTAAGCCAGGGTTGAGGACATAAGAAAACAGTCATATCAATCATAGCAAGAGTTTATGTTCAGTCTTTGCAGGATTTCACACAGGGTGACTGTATCAATCAACCACTGAATGTACCTTTTTGTCCGTCTGTACATCTATCCACCTATCTATTGTAGCTAGATAGCATGCATCTATCTGCAAATGGCGTTCGCAAATACAGTACGCAGAAGGGGGAAGAAGCTGTCTCATATGAAATTGATTATTTTCTTAATACATGTTCAACTTCCTTACGTACAAAGTACAGATAAATCACTCCATATGACCTCACACACACACAACTAGTAATGTAATCCACTCAAAGTCTGCAGCCTTATTCATACAAACACGGAACTTAGTGCCTACAAAGAGCATCAGCCCCTACAGTCTGCATGAAATTACCATTCTTCCTCTCATAATGAAAACCACATTCTGAAAAGGTTGGCAACATCGTCCTGGGGCTCTATGCTAGGCTGCTTTATCTTGGCACTAAATAACTCAGGGTCTCACATCAGCAGATCAGAAACTTGGAAAACACAGCTGAGCGCTCTAAAGGTTCTTGGCATTTATGTGCAAGGAGAAAGAGGTCAGCATCTGCATGTTTGTTGCTGATATAAAATTTATAAACTTCGATAACAAAATCATGTGTCTAGAAGCTCAACATATCTAAAAAGTGTTGTCAAGAGACTGAGCTGCTATTATTTTACACATACTTCAGTTACATTGTTTAAATATGAATGTTCATCTTGCTTACCGGCAATAATATAACATTTGTCTTTTATAAGAAAAATTGGTTGATGAACTATACAATAAATGGCTTAGTGACAAAAACAGTAGTGTTAAGCACAAATAATATCATTTTAAAATGACTATGTGAATACGGTATGTATTTAAGTTTTACTTTTATCTTTAATCTGTGGAGCAGACCTCCATAATGTGTGTATAAAAACAGCAGGACAGGTCCCTCCACTGCTGGTGATGAAAACTGGAGTGAGCTGTTCCTGGAGGAGAGCTATCTAACAACACTCTTCTCGCTCCAGCATCCTTTCCTTAGTGACGATGGACATGCAAAAGGATACGTGAACAGCCTCTCTCCCACCAGCTTGAAGTACACACTGCAGTAGACCACGTCCTGCTCGTCCACTGGAGGGAGCTGGTACCCATACTGCACCACAAACAGAGGCCATGAAAATGAGCGGTTTTCAGCATATCGTGTCCAGAAGAGACTTCGTCCCTTTACCCCTGAGGTTTAAAAAGGTAAGGAGCCTCCAGTGTCTTATACAACTTATAAACCTGTGAGACAACATATCTGGAGAACTGAAACACAAGACTAGTCAATAAAAAAAACACAGGGATTGCCAATATTTGACAGAGCTTGATTGAGTCTTAAATTTAAGCCTGAGCCCAACGATCCTCGCCTGAATCTCAACTGAGAAAGAGTCATAGGAGATTTGACTCCAAAATAATGTTGATTTTGCTCATCGATCACATTATATATCATACCCCCCCACCAAATAAAATAAAAACTACATTCTTATGGTAGGATTCTGCTTATTGTATGTAGAAAATATAGTATGGTTCATTTGAATCTGTTTTATTCATAGCTGTAGCTGTCCTACATTTTAAGTAAAAGCAATATTAGTGTTATTTGTTTCTTATGAATGAACACATCGGCCATCAATAGGCATAACCAAAATAAGGCATACAATGCAAACAAAATGGATTAGATTGAAATAAACGCCATGCATAATTAAATGACAACCTAGGTGAGCTACTGCTCTTTGGTCTTTTAATCGCCAAAAGTGAGTCCTAAAAGTTAAGCCGAGCTAATGGACTAATCCCCAATTCCTTAAACATTTCAAAGAAAGAATAACATGGGCTAGAGGGTGGCCAATATGTTACCACCCAAGCAAATGCAAAAGAACACTTCTCTGCTTCATTTAACTGTGTTCAGAAAAGTCAAAATATACAATATAATACCCTGTACATTTTTTAAATCAAGCAGAAACAGCGTGTTCTTACCGTTCATCCAAGCTTCATTAAACATTTTTAGATGGCCCATTTTATTATGCAAACAAAACAAGATCCAAGTAGTTTACTGTGCTCTTATCATTTATTGTACCAAATAAACCAAGCATTGCAAGCAATAGCATGTATTAAAGCCAAATTAAATGAAAGTGTATGATAAATAAAACTGGCCGTTGTTAGGCTATACACAATTGGCAATGCTATTTAGTGACATACAAATTGCAAATGCAAAAGTACCATTTTCAAACCCAACCCAAATTGTTTATGAAACTAGCCCGACCCAACCCAAATCCACTGAGTCACAACAGGTTTGGGTAAAGAAATTCTGTTTAACTTGTGTTAAATAGAAAAGAATTAAAAGGAAAAAGACAGAATATATTGTACATAATTGAAAATGTAATTTCTGGCACAGAAAGACAGTGTGGCTTTATGACAGTGATTTTGCAGTTAACTGATTTGAACAGTTTGCTAAACAGTACCACAGATTTGCATTGCTGATTGTGACTGTACTGTACCAGACTACTCCAATGTTTCCGTATGTCAGCGTAGGACTGGAAGGGGCACTCGGCGGGTATCTGATGACTGATGCTAATGATCTGACCCCTCTTCATACTGTGGACAGTGAAATATCATGTTCATTTTAGGTGCGTCAAAAATGTTTAAAAAAACTGTGGACCGTGAAATGCTACCATTATGATAACTGTAAGTGTATTGACAGAAAGTGTATTGTAAACGTCCTGTTACTTCACTCTTCTCTAGCCTCCTCCACACACACACACACACACACACACACACACACACACACACACACACACACACACACACACACACACACACACACACACACACACACACACACACACACACACACACACACACACACACACACACACACACACACACTCTCAACGACTGCTGGTCACAGGGAGCTCATTGAAAGAGGATACCTGGGAAGAATGTAGCACCAATTACTTGGCAAAGATAAGGAATTAATCACTGCGTCCCTGCTGCTGTGGAACCTCCTCATCACATTGGGAGCAATGTCAAAGTCCTCCAGCTGACCAGAAACAAATACACCCAACAATACTGCATTCACAGATCAAGAGCTTACTATCCAATAAATAAATCAGTCAGTATGTGCTATTTGTGTTGTCTCATTAACTTCCCTCTGCCTCATCTAGAAGAATTGAAGATGATCATTTAATTTCTTTTTTTCACACTGACAAAACTGTGAGGTCAATATACATGGCCATCATGTGACTTCAAGGTGTCGTCACCATGTGAACGTCACTGGATTTGACAGATCACTTAGTATGGGACACAGTTGGCATTTGATTTGTGCTACAGTGCACCTGGTGTGAAAGTGGCTTTGTTTGGTTGTTTTTTATCTCATGGCTACTGTGCAGCTGTCCATTTCTGAACGTGGGACCGTACGGACGGATGCCGCTCACCGTGGCCGGCGGGAGCCGGACTGCGTCGGCCTCCACACTGAGACACAGCTGGCTCTCGCTGACACTCAGCTGCATTGCTGTCAGAGACACACAGCCTCCATGAACCCTGTGCGCTCGCATGTGAAAGTGGCCTCAGACTTATGGCCACATCCTGTCTAAGATCCTGACCCACTTGCATACCTTACATTGCAACCCTCTCGATAATAAACTACCTTCGGCTTGTCATAGGGCTGTTGTATCTAGGCTATGTAGTATCATATTAAGTGAGCGATATATCCATTTTGGCTGACGGCGAGTCTTTGTCTGCTTTGCGTCTAATTTCAGTAAATGTGAGCAGGGAAAAAAGCTTTATCGTGTACTATAAATACAAATACAACATTTCCCCAGTCAATTATTTAAAATAAACACTAATACAAATTACCTTTGTTAAAAACACAGCTTTATTGTATACTCACCAACAGCATTAAGTTTCCCAGAATAAGACAGAAAGTCCATTCCTACAGAAAAAAAACATGTGAAAGATAAGATGACTTTCAAACTAGATCATCATGGTGGAAAGGTTTTTAATCTATTACTTAAGCAATCGTATATTTTAGATGAAATCAAGGGACATTTTAAAACCAAATAGAGGTTGCAGGCAAACGAGCCTTTCAAATAAAAGATTGCTGGTTCTGAACTATGGTAGTAGCAGTAGTAGTGTTTACTATATTGCACATTGCTGGGTGTGGTCAGAGACCAGTAACTAACACAAGCAGTTTGCACACATCTCTGCTTCATGCCAGGTTAAATTGTCAATAAGAGATGAGTGGATTATTATTATTGCTGTGCTGGTGCCTGTGGACTGCTTACTGTGGCTGGATATGCCCATGTCCTGTTCTGCATTTCCAGTGCTTTGGAAATTTGCTATAGTTACAGTCACTAGTGGCTGGGTAAGCTGGAGCTGAAAGATCACTACCTAAATGAAATATACTTGCTTACAGTTCATAATTATTGCAATTTGTAAGAGCTAAATGTACTAACAGTGAGGAAGAATGAATACCAGTCTCTAGTTGCTTTGCTTTAGTTAGAGGGGCTTCATTTCTCAGTGCAGTGCAACGGGTAAGGTGGAGGTGATCATGATGAAAACCAATGAATGGCTGATACACATTTATATCGAACTTGACATTTTCAATAACTTCAATTTAAAACATTTAAAGTGTGGTATATGTATGAGTCTTGAATATGATTTGGAACCCTCCAACAGTTAAATGAATGCTTTATTATTGTGTCCAATATTTCATTGAAACAGTCAGTAACACCTCTGATATTGGTTTAGATCTGCTCAGATACACTACCACTGTGGGAGAATTTAAAAGAAAATGATATCCCAAAGCTATGAAAAATATCAGTTGGTGACTGATAAAATATTTTTTTATTGGTTTGGCCTACACACTAAACCAGAGCTTATTGGTTCTCAAAACATTCCAAGAAAGTTAAAAGGTAAAGTAGTACATAATTCTTCTGGTTTCCTGGATGTCTGTTGACCATTATTTCAAATTCCAAGGAGCGTTACAGGAACGTAGGGCTCAATTTTATTGAGTGAATACTGTTTGGTGATAACACTGTTGTGTCCTGATTATACTACCTGTAGGTGTGGCAAAGGTGAGACTCAAACCCAAATATGCACTGCCTGAAGTGCTATGTTATACAGGATGATATAAGTGCTTCTCCTAGGAGATAGACATTCTGATAGATCCTGACCACAGCATGCAACCGGTGTTCTTTGTGAACTTAATGTTGTGCAGCTGCGCTTTATTCATTCCTGACCATAATGTTTATTTTCCTCTCCCATCTCTTTCCCAAAGGATATTGAAAACTGTCAAGAGTTAACAATATCTCAATTTTATCAGTCTGTTTACCCTTTAACTTGTGCTTGGGTTGCGCATGCTTCGTACCAGGGCTGAAATAAAGCCTTGAGAACATTATTCACTTTTGTCATTTTCATTGAAAGATAATTTGGCTGTTCATATTCACCAGTACGTTTGTATGGATCATGCTTTGAATACTTTCCTTGGCTTTGCAAGAACTTGTTTGGAAAAATACAGGTTCTCAGGTTGTTTGGGGGTAACAGTCTTCGTATAAGGTTATCTCACAACCCAATCGGATTCTAAATTGAATGTTTCCCAGGCATTCTTCAAAAAGTTTGCGCTGGCTGGGATACTACTTTGTGTCGCACGGTCCTACCTGCCACTAGGAACTGGCCGACCTTGTTCCAGTTTGGAGCTAGTTTGACAGTCAGGGTGTACGATAGGCAGCCCTGCAGAGTGCTGGGGAGGACCCTCTGTGGAACTCCCATCTGTACCAACACAGTGAGTCTGTGACTATCACCATCAAAAGCCCCTGTTTCTCTGCTGTTATGACACATAATCAATAATACAGCTTTCGTTTGGCTTTCCATAATGAGCAATCTGTCATACTGCAAGGTCCCACTGTACTGAATTAAAAAGAGCTTACCTGCAGATCATGCCTCTGTGCATAAGCTTGGATAATCCCAGTCTTGAAAAAGGTTATCTGAGGGAGACGTGATTTCATAATGATTGCGGCATTGAAACGCACGGTCCAACAATTAAAACAAAGGCAACGATTAAAACAAGGTTTACTAGTGAATGCTATATGAAGTGTTCAGTGTCAGCACCCTGGTGTCAACAGACCAGTAGAATGTGTGGTGATAAATGGACTATGATTTAATAAGCTTTACCTGATAAATGCTTGTTTTTTGTCATATGACAGTGGGTCAGACATATTGAATATGACCCTGACTGTTCACGGTAAATGAAGCAATTTTGGCATGGCATTTTCTGTACTGCGATGCCTTTTCTGTGGCCTGCTCTGCTTTCCCCTTGTCTGAATAAAGTGAAAACATACATTAAGGTGTGCAGACTGTCCACTCACCTTTTATAAACAAAAATGCCTACGTACCATTATCTATCATTATAACAAGTCTCAACATCCAGTGAATGATTCTACGTAGAGAAAAGTTACCAAATTGAAGTAAGCCTGTGATATGCTTGTAGTTTGTGATGGTTTGAGATGTACTGTCAGAAACTTCCTTTCCTTGTCTTTGTTTTTGATGGCTTTTATCCAAGGTATAGTGTAGAACATAATTTATGGAATGTGCACAGACTACTACTGTTTTATAAGTACCATCTGTTCTACAGAAGCCACTTATTTGAAGAATCAAAAGACATCCTTGAATACCTCTATTGACACTGCGTGTTATAGGCCATCTGTGTCTGGGTAATTAATTATAGAAGACCAAGCAATATTACATGTTTAACGAAATCCACATCAAATACATCTTGGTAACAATAAATAAGAATGCCATAAAGACTGATTTTGTTTGTTTTGCTTTGTTTTATTCCCAATGGCTAAAAGAGAACAGCAATGTGCAGAGATAAATTGTGTGTGCAGGAGTGTTTTTTTCTTTCTTTGGACTATAGAATTATTGCCGTTGTATCCCCTGTACCAAGGATTTAAATGAGGAGATACTACTGACTTTGAAAGAGATTTGATTGTTGGGGCTCTTGGCAGGAGTGTCAGTGAGCT
The DNA here is from genome assembly GCA_029718625.1 of Synaphobranchus kaupii. Lineage (NCBI taxonomy): Eukaryota > Metazoa > Chordata > Actinopteri > Anguilliformes > Synaphobranchidae > Synaphobranchus > Synaphobranchus kaupii. Next base: position 44,816,221 of record CM056377.1, on the reverse strand, counting down.
ATATTCTTTAATTCGAATACACTTTCTCATGTAAAAATTTTAACAAATAATAATTATGAAAATACATAACAATAATAATAACAACAACAACAGTACAATACATAACAGGATTATAAAATTTAAGGGCAACAGCATACTTACAGCCATTATAATGGTGATCTCCCCAAATGACTCTAAAGCAGGAGAAGCAAGTATGTCTGGATACAGGGATAGTAACTCTCTGAAAAACATGTTGCAGTGACATAATTTATTTGCTTAGCGGTTTATTCTCGTGCTATCAGTTTACTGTGATACATTTCCAAGTAGAGGAAACTTGTGCAGTTTTTTGTGAGATAGCATGTGAACCCCCCCCCCCCCCCCCCCCCCCACAGCTATAAAAATATAATATATACAAACCCCAATTCCAAAAAAGTTGGGACTTTATGTAAAATGCACATAAAAGCAGAAAGCAGTGATTTGTAAATTCTAATTGAAAACAGTACAAAGAAAATATGTTTTACCCTGAACAAATTTATTGATTTTTGTAAATATACGCTAATTCTGAATTTGATGCCTGCAACACGTTCCAAAGAAGTTGGGACAGGGGCAAAAAAAAGACTGGAAAGTTCAAAAAACACCTGTTTGGAACATTCCACAGGTAAACAGGTGATGCTATCGTGACTGGGTATAAAAGGATATCAAAAGACTCTTGATTTCTTATTTTCAGCTACTCTTACAAGCAACACTATAACCTCTCTGCATTTGAATGGATCTCTATGGGAATTGGGGGGTGTGACTAGATTAAGCTGTAAATAACACTGGAATAGTATGGAACCCATGGTTGACTAAATGGCTGCGAGTCATCAAGGGTCTGCGGTATGAAACGAGCCTCTTAAACATTAAATATCTTTTCTTTGTACTGTTTTCAATATATGTGAAAGACAATTTACAAATCACTGCTTTCTGCTTTTATGTGCATTTTACATACTGTCCCAACTTTTTTGGAATTGGGGCTTGTAATATAATACCGGTAAACATTCCGTAAGTACTCAGGGAAAGAACTTAGCTGGACATATGATAGTGTGTGCACCTGCTAAGGCCCTCGAGCCTCCCTCACCTGCATGACTTCACCTGTGTGTTCCTCAGTTCCCCATCATCACAGCCACAGAGCAGGGACAGGGTGATGCAGCACAGCTTCCGTAGGTCTGGCAAGTTCAGGAAGAAGAGGTTCTGCTCTCCTATCTGGCTCATACTCAACAAGGTTGCTGTGAGAAGTAGACCATGCGCTAAAAACGTTGATGAAACCTGACTCTTACTTGTGGCTACCCAGGAAATATGACATTGCGAAATAGGCTACCCTAGGTAGGGTAGGTAGCATGCTTTGTGTCTCCATCTAAACCACCTGTCAAAGTTGATCTATGATGAATATAACCCTTGTTTAGGCTACATCCTCAACTAAATCTGCACATCCAAGGATAGATTAACGCAAAGGATGCTAGAAGTAATAGCCTATGCTCTGTCCAAAAGCAACGGGGAATTGATGACAAATGTTTGATTCAAACCAACTGAAATAAAACCATTACATTAGCCTACCTTAATTTATAACATCTGATTATGATCTATAGCGTAGCAACCTTCGTAGGCTAACGTAACGATACGCTAGCTTTATTTGTGTTGACGAAATTTTTACTAATCTGGTTAGTTATTCGTGGAGAGGAAATATTTGTGCTGTTGGCTGTCTCAATAATCAATAAAGATGTCCGATGTTTTGCAGAGGAAATAGGCCTACTGTACCGTCATGGACTACGTAAAACAATAACAAATATTCTATGAAGTTAGTCCCGTGAACTGTGCAGATGTTGAAGTAACGTTAACTTTATGATTATCCGTCTTTATTCTGTTGACATTAGCCTATACGGTGCTGTAGCCTACATAAATCTTCAATTAAACGTAGGCAATCTCCTTGGATAAGTCAAAATATTGCTGAGAAATTCCAGCAAATCACATTGGAAGTCAGTTTCCCAGACAGACTGTAATGTAACGTTAAAGAATCTCACCCGGTCAAGTTTCCTTACAAGAAGTCTCAAATTTTTCGCGGCTAATAGCTGCAGGCCTCTGTCTAGCCAAAAAGTATTTTTTTTACAGTAACGGTGAGCCTATTTTACATGCGAACTCCAGTAGTTAGATTTTTACATCTATGCACATTGATCTGAAACATCAGAACATGGCTCAGTCTGTCAACCAAAAAAAAGCGCTTTTCCCGCATTCCTGACTGTAGATGTCGTTCGTTGTTCATCGCGTGACAGCAAGCTTTCAGGAGGCCGCGTGCGTGCGTGCGACATTGGCACGGAACTGGAGAACTGCCCCCTTCCTCATGGTTTCTCCCACCAAAAGCTGTCGGTCTCAGTAACTGAAGCGCAAATCTCTCCTCCCTCCAACCTTGCATAGCCACGTTGGGCCCACGAAGGGTTTCTGACTTATTTTTCCATAGAGTTCAATAGGAAAATCTGTCAGGACAAAACAACCCTTTAAGTGATCCATCCATATCTACTGCATATGAGTGATGATTTGAGGCTCGTTTGATACCTCAGCCCCTTGATGACTTACAGCCATTTTACCAACCATGTATTTCATACTGTTTCAGCATAATTTACAGCTAAATCTAGTCCCACCCCCAAATTCCCATAGAGATCCATTCAAATGCAGAGACGTTATAGTATCGCTTGTAAGACTACCAGAAAATAAGATATCAAGAGTCTTTTGCTGTTGTTGGGTCACAGACATCAGGAGGTCATGGCATGCAAAGGATATGCCACCAAATGTTAAATATGATTACTTTATTCTACATTATGTTAAGCTGTCCAGTATATTGATGCTATGTTTTTTTTTTGGGGGGGGGGGGGGGGGGGGGGGGGTATGTACGAAAGATTCTATCATTTCTAAACGGTTCATCCGATATTGATGAAAATGCCCTCAACTTAAAGCTGATAGTCTGCTCTTCAACCTCATTGTCATGGTATCCTTTCAAACTCAAAGTGCTAGCATACAGAACCAAAATAAGAACTAATAAGAATTAATAAGATAATTTTGCAGTGGTCGCAAGAGCTGTATAGCTTGGAACTAAAAAAGTTCTAATAAGACTAACACTAGATATAATTTGTAGGGCTATAGCTTTGCCAAGATGAAAGTGAAATAAAGGAACCAGAAACAAAATTAGATTTAGTAGGTTAAATCGCTGATGATCGAGTCAGCCGTATTGTGATAGCCTGCCAAGGTGTACACTTTTTGCCCCAGGGTTGCGTGCGCATCCTCCTTTGTTTACAAACAAGAAATGGGTCTATATAAAGCAAATATAATTTAATTGAGAGACCTACGGCATGTTTCATTATACAGTAGGCTAGGCGTACAAAACACGTTTACAGATTTAAAAAACTTAATTTAGAACATTGTGGGGGGGGGACGCAGGGCAGAACGCAGTGCCCTGAGATATATGTGAGGGGGGGGCGCATGTTAGCCAATAGCGATGTCATCGTGCGTAGCCTATGCAAAGGCAAGGGTGTTACATGTAAGAGGGCCGTTTCTAGACTGCTTTCATTGGGGGGTCATGAAGTGATGTTGGAGGGGCACAAGGGATGAAGTAGTGGGGGTTCTGGGGGTCCTCCCCCAGAAAAATGTGCGCTTTCTAAAACTAATTTCCTGCATTTCTACACAACCTCACACAGGGCGTTTTTTCTTCAAAGCCCTAGATGAGATTTCAGATGCTTTCATATAAAGTTAAAGCACAGGCTAATCAGTACATTCGTGGATACGATAATTCTATTACATTTTAAACCCACCTCCACCCCTCCTCATCTTATAGCAGCTAGGACACCTTTATTTATGCCCAATAATACCAAAACATTATCTAACAAGTCGATTGGGTATACCAAAATCCGAAAGGTAAACTTATTATTTTAGAAATGATGTACTTTTCAAATAAAACCGGACAGCAAAACAGATGGCCTGCATAATTCTACCTTTAGTTTAGAGATGCTATAGAGATATAGAGTATATTTACTGTAAACGTTTTATTTGAAGAGTTGTACATTCAATTATTTTCATGATTTCCTCACACAGTGCTATTTATTTTTTTAAATGCAAAGTGTAATGTGCATTTTATGACTAATATAAATGATCACATATGCCTGAACTGTATTGCCGGTTTTCAATGTACAGATTTTATTTTAAACAGTTATGAATGTAAACGTATTTTCGCCTGTTTGGTGTAGGATTCTAGCTCCATCTTGATTTTCATACATGGACATTTTATGTGATGATTTGAAGAAATTTTAATTCTGCTTTTAAGCACTTCAGATTGCTTGTGGATAATTTATTAGGCTAGACTATGTTCTCTGTCTCAGTAGTGCTCTAATTATATCCATTTTTATTTTCTATTGAAGGATTACGGTGTACTCCACAGTTATGTGGAGTACGTAGCTACGGTGCTCTGCTGGAGTAAGCAGAAATATGAAGAACAGAGATTGTTCTACAGGAGAGAGAAAGAGAGGTTACAGGTGTTACTATTAATATTCATGTACATTAGTAAAGTAAATTTAACCACACATATTGTTTATCACACAAGATTAAGTGTTTCACAGATTAGTTGGATGGTGAATCAGGCTTGAAGGCCACTTTGCCATTAATTTCGTAATAATACATGTCATACATGATTTTACACATGATTACAACATACAACTTAATCACCCAACACAACATTTTACACACCGTCAACACACATCTTAATCACACAATACATTTTACACACCATCACAACACACAACATTTGTGTACTTGCTGGTCCTGGGTTGCTGAACTCACAGAAGATTCTATTTGGTAGAAAGAGATACTCGAAGAGTTCTTGTGCCTCAGAGGCAAGGGTCATGTACCTGCTTACATCACCTCTGAGGACATCAAGGACTGGATTGTATGGGATGCACGGAATATCCTTTGGGAGAGGTCCCAGTATTACTGACCGTTCTGGGGTGGCTTTCTCGATTCCGATGTGTCTTCAGAACTGACGACACACTTCACAATCTTTTTGAAGACATGTCTTGAAATTTTCACGACTCTTTCCCAAAGTATATCGTGGACTGAATATTTCAAGACACACTTTCGCGACAAACTTTGAATAACACAGACCCGACAGGTCGATGTAGAAAAGCCGATTCACACCACAGAAAGCATCACACATTGTTATCAGCCACTTTCCAAAAAGCATTGTAGAGTTATGATCATCTTTGAATATTTTTTTCTTTGCTTTTCGTTTTAAATCTGATCAAACCTAACTGACAAAAAAGACAGAGACAAAGAGAAGAGCAAGAAAGAAAAATAAATATAATAAGCAAATAATAGACTCGTCAGGCAACCTAACATCTCCGCTGACAGTGAATTTGCCTTTGGCGTAGTGGTTAGCGCTGTGGCCTCTCCCCCTGAAGTTCAGTGGTTCGAGCCCCGCCATCACCTCTTTTGTTACATAAGCCACGAACGTAACACAATCTAATATTATCTTAACTATATAACAAACTATAATAGAACTATATATTTTGCAAACTGATAGGATCCATTTATTGCTGTCTACATTTATTGAAATTATTTTGCCTATTGTGAATGTACAATGTACATGTCAGCGCAGGTCACAATAAATCCTTCTAAACCCTATGATGGGATAATTGATTACACCTGCTCTAGGCTAAGTTGTTGTGGTTGTATCTATCGCGTAGATTAGCGGCCTCTGTCTGCAGAGGTGGGACTTGCACGTAGTACCGCATCTCAAGACACATTTGAGATTTCACGACTAGTCCAATGTTGTCTTGAACTCGCGACACATTTCACGATCTCTTTGAGTTACGAGCACTTTCGGGAAAGCGTCGTGAATGGCAAGTATATCTTCACAACACGTTTCACGACATACTTTTCGCTACGACATGCTTTGAGAAAGCCACCCCTGGACAGTTGTGATTGTCTTTAGTCTGTGTGGAGAGTCATTAATACAGAAGAGCTAATACAGTGGACACCTTGTAAAATGAAAGGAGCAGTTTTTTTATAGATTTGGAAAAGTACATATCTGATCATAAACCCACAATTAATATTATGTAAACTCAGGAGGTCAAGCTTGTAAGCAGCTATGACAGTCAGCAGATGCACAGAATAATGTATTATGGTGTAAATATGAAATATAAGAGTGTTGTGCTGTGTATGAACAGGTTCCAGATGGACCTGTATAGCCAGCAGGACAGCCTCATTCACCTGGTAAGTACAGCTCACTGCCCTGTGTAAAAGCACAGCAGTACCAGTTACTGCCTTTAGTTATTCATTCAGAATCCACAGGCCCCAGTATTTAGTGTTGAGCTCTGGATCAGGCTAGTCCGCTGTGCAGAAATGTCTTAGTGACATCAGCAGGGCAACGTCTGCAGAGGAGAATGATGCTAGGAAACAGAAACACTTTTATTACAAACTGTAACTTACAATGTGTGGCTAGTGCAGATAACTGCATTCTACCCCATCAAGACATCTGTAGTGGATTTACCAGTACATAAAATGTCAGAGCATCTTAGACTGATAGTTGATGTTATAGGTCTGACAATAGATGTAATGGTGTGACAGTAGATGTAATAGTGTGACAGTAGATGTAATGGTGGAACAGTAGGTTTAATAGTGTAACAGTAGATGTAAAGGTGTAACAGTAGATGTAACAGTGTAACAGTAGATGTAACGGTGTGACAGTATATGTAATAGTGTAACAGTGGATGTAATGGTGTGACAAGAGATGTAATGGCATAACAGTTGATGTAATAGTGTGACAGTGGATGTAATGGCGTAACATTAGATGTAATAGTGTAACAGTAGATGTAATAGTGTGACAGTAGATGTAACAGTGTGACAGTATATGTAATAGTGTAACAGTAGATGTAATGGTGTGACAATAGATGTAATGGCGTAACAGTTGATGTAATAGTGTGAAAGTAGATGTAATGGCGTAACAGTAGATGTAATAGTGTAACAGTAGATGTAACGATGTGACAGTAGATGTAATAGTGTAACAGTACATGCAAAGGTGTATCAGTGGATGTAATGGTGTAATAGTCGATGTAATAGTGTGACAGTAGATGTAATAGTATAACAGTAGATGTCATGGCGTAACAGTACATGTAATAGTGTAACAGTAGATGTAACAATGTGACAGTAGATGTAACAGCGTGACAGTCGATGTAAAGGTGTGACAGTAGATGCAATGGTGTAACAGTAGATGCAATGGTGTAATAGTAAATGTAATAGTGTAACAGTAGATGCAATGGTGTGACAGTAGATGTAATAGTGTGACAGTAGATGTAATGGTGGAACAGTAGGTTTAATAGTGTAACAGTAGATGTAAAGGTGTAACAGTAGATGTAACAGTGTAACAGTAGATGTAACGGTGTGACAGTATATTTAATAGTGTAACAGTGGATGTAATGGTGTGACAAGAGATGTAATGGCATAACAGTTGATGTAATAGTGTGACAGTGGATGTAATGGCGTAACATTAGATGTAATAGTGTAACAGTAGATGTAACGATGTGACAGTAGATGTAACAGTGTGACAGTAGATGTAATAGTGTGACAGTAGATGTAACAGTGTGACAGTATATGTAATAGTGTAACAGTAGATGTAATGGTGTGACAATAGATGTAATGGCGTAACAGTTGATGTAATAGTGTGACAGTAGATGTAATGGCGTAACAGTAGATGTAATAGTGTAACAGTAGATGTAACGATGTGACAGTAGATGTAATAGTGTAACAGTACATGCAAAGGTGTATCAGTGGATGTAATGGTGTAATAGTCGATGTAATAGTGTGACAGTAGATGTAATAGTGTAACAGTAGATGTCATGGCGTAACAGTACATGTAATAGTGTAACAGTAGATGTAACAATGTGACAGTAGATGTAACAGCGTGACAGTCGATGTAAAGGTGTGACAGTAGATGCAATGGTGTAACAGTAGATGCAATGGTGTAATAGTAGATGTAATAGTGTAACAGTAGATGCAATGGTGTGACAGTAGATGTAATAGTGTAACAGTAGATGTAACAGCGTGACAGTCGATGTAAAGGTGTGACAGTAGATGTAATAGTGTAACAGTAGGTGCAATGGTGTGACAGTAGATGTAATAGTGTAACAGTAGATGCAATGGTGTAACAGTAGATGTAATAGTGTGACAGTAGATGTAATGGTGTAACAGTAGATGTAATAGTGTGACAGTAGATGTAATAGTGTAACAGTAGACGTAAAGGTGTAACAGTAGATGTAATAGTGTGACAATAGATGTAATGGTGTAATGTAATGTGTTCCTTGTGCTGTGCTCAGGTCTGGGAGGTGAATATGAGGCTAAAGCTTCAGGACATCTCCCTTGGTTTAGGAGTGACACCCTGCACCTCAGAACTCCCTGCGCTGAACGTGTACGACATCCAGCATGCAGCTCTCTCTGACCTGTACGTCTCTCTCCCTCTCTCTCTAACCTGTACATTTCTCTCTCTCCTTCTCTGCAGCTGGTTTTGTTAGAGCCTGGTTCATGAAGATTTTTTCTCTTTGCAGGGAATCCACAGCATTCAATAAACCAGCTGGGAGAAGACTCCCCAGCTCTTGTTTTGACGGGCGCTCTGTGGAGCAGCGGGCAATACAAGAAATCACAGAGGTGCTGGCACACCCGCCGGCCCGCCCCGTGTCAGAGGTGGTGGGGGAGACAGTCACCAGCCTGCTCGCCGCTGTCATGGAGACACCCAATAAGACAGCGTCGAGCAGGGCCTTCAGTGACATGGCGGTTGGCATGGCAGTATGTGTGCTTGAAGACCTGCGTGCAGCGGGACGGGGTGAGGAGCAGGTTTTGGGGTTGCGGTGCTGGCGGTGGGCCAGGGCCAGCATGGTGGGCGCACTCCATAGGGACCTGCTGGAGCAGACCGGCTTCCCTGGGGCCCTGCAGGCTGCCCTGAGGGGCAACAACGCCACGGTTACCACCGCCATCACCGCCGCCATAACAACCCTCCTCACGGCTGCTGATGCCACGCCCAACGTCAGCCCAACCATGCCGGTGCAAGAGGAGAAAGGAGAAAGGATCACCCCGCCTGAAGAGCTGATCAGCCAGTCTGAAGAGCTGATCACCTCGGCTCAGCTGATAACCCCGCCTGAAGAGCTGATCAGCCAGTCTGAAGAGCTGATCACCTCGGCTCAGCTGATAACCCCGCCTGAAGAGCTGATCAGCCAGTCTGAAGAGCTGATCACCTCGGCTCAGCTGATAACCCCGCCTGAAGAGCTGATCAGCCAGACTGAAGAGCTGATCACCTCGGCTCAGCTGATAACCCCGCCTGAAGAGCTGATCAGCCAGTCTGAAGAGCTGATGAGCCCGGCTAAAGAGCTGATGAGCCCGGCTGAAGATCTGATCACTGAGCAGAGAGGAGTGCAGGATGGAGTAAGTACTGCATGAAATGCTTTTCCCAGTCATTGAGCACCTTACACAGAGGCTGTGTCCGAATCAGCGCCCTTCCATACTATTAGGTAGGCTTGTTGAGTAGACAGGATGAAAAAGTCATTAAGTATACTTAAAACCCCCGTACGATGCACTTCCAGGGTTTGGTCACATAAATATGACGTGCAGCTTCGTTTTAAAAAATGAGGTGCAGCTTCGTTTTAAAAAATGAGGTGCAGCTTCGCTGACGTTTTCCTTCAATAAGAACAAAACAACATGCGACATGCGTGGGATGTCTTACGACACTTCCACAGTATGGTTGGAAAATAGTATGGTGGATATTTTTTGAGTACTGCACGTCGCGTGCTAAACAGTGCACATTAAACAGCACACTTGGACAGGCTCTGATTCGGACACAGCCAGAATGTCTGCTCCTCTCAACTTATCATGTCACAGTCAACACTCAGGTTTGATTGCCTGTTTGTGTGGCTTGATTGCCTGTGATTGGGTATTTCACATTGAGAAATATAGACAAAAGTCACAATGACAATTGGTTTAAAAAGAAGAAAGTGTGTGTATTTGTATAAGTTGAAAGTATGTTCCAGATATAAGGCAGTGCTTAATGAGATGTCTCTCTCATGTGTGATTGCAGTTTGAGGTGGAGACCACTGCTCCACTGCAAGGCAGCGAGTGAGCCCCTGGACCTTCCAGAGTGAGTCACAGATAATGTGCCCTGGGTGGACAATGTTGAAAATGCTCTTTTCCTTTTACATGCAGTGGCTAAATACTTATAATCAAAGAGCATCTCCCAGCACAGGGACACCCAGAGAGGCTGTGCTGAACAGAGTCTCTCCCTCGTCTTTTTCAGTGAAGAAGCAGAGAAAAGGAGTACGCCGCTTCTTCAGCCGGCTGTGGAAGGTCCTGAAACTCACCTGCTGCTGCTGCTCTGTTTCAGTGGAGACTTAAATGTTAAATGTCTGTATGTCTTATGTCAAATCCATTTAAAAATTCCTTCCTTCATTCCTTCTTTGCTTCCTTCCTTCTTTCATTCCTTCTTTGCTTCCTTCATTCCTCCTTTCCTTCCTTCATTCCTTCTTTGCTTCCTTCAGTCCTTCTTTGCTTCCTTCATTCCTTCCTGTCATGGTTTTGGACCCTGTTGTCCCATGCGGTCGTTTTCCTTGGTGGCCACGCGAGGGCGCTGCCCTGTTGGTAGATGCTTGCTCCGCCCTGCTGAGTTGGGGGAGTTTCTGGTTAAGCTTTTACACCTGTTGCGTGGTCACCTGAGAGTTATATAAGCCTACCGTTCCCTTCGTTCGGGGCTTCGACATTAATTGTTACTTGTTTGTTTATTGTTACGTACTGTGGTGTTTTTGTTGGCTGTGAGTTCTCGTACCATTTGTGGCTACTCGCCTTTTGTTAACGTCTCTTTGTTGAGGCAGGGCTTATTTCTTGCTGGCTTTGTAGTGGATTATCTCGTAGAAGTTTGGGACTGTAAAATCTCTGCTCTAGTTCGCCTGTGTGCGTTTTCCTCCGTGTATGGAGATTTGGGCGATGGTCGGAACTGTGTTCTGTTCGCCTCTCGGTGCATGTCGTCTCATGTGAGATCTGGCGTTTCGCTTCGGCTGGGTTGCTTAGCTCAGAAGTGTAGAGTAGCTGTTCTTTGTCCCTTTTCGCCGGTTAATGGTTTTCTTATAGAGAGACCTGGCGTGTTAGCTTCTACTGATTTCCGGGTTACGTTAAGCCAGTTAGTAGCTTTGGTACGTTTATTCCCTGTTTTGTTCTCCTTCTCATGGGTTACATTCCCCTTTGTTGTGAGTCGGGGTTATCGTTACATTTCACCTTACTAAGAGGCTAGGGCGTGTGTTTATGTAAGTTCGCTGTGTCTTTTGGGTAGTAAGTTTTGGGACGACGGTGCTCCGTTGGCTCACCTGTAAAATGTTTCTCATAGAGATCGGGTGTTTACCCAGGTATGTTTGCTGCATTAGACTGCGAACTTATTTAAGTAGCCATGGAACGTTAAGTCACTGTTCCTGTTTGCCTCGTTACATTTCCTCTTACTAAGAGGCTAGAGCGTGTGTTTATGTAAGTTCGCGGTGTCCTTTGGTTAGTAAGTTTTGGGACGACGGTGCTCCGTCGGCTCACCTGTAAAATGTTTCTCTCATGGGAGATCGGGTGTTTACCCAGGTATGTTTGCTGCATTGGACTGCGAACTTATTTAAGTAGCCTTGGAACGTTAAGTCTCTGTTCCTGTTCGCCTCGTTACATTTCTCCTGTCTGAGAGGCAGGGCTTTTGCTTAGTAGTCAGTTAGCCGATGGATTTCGGTGCTGCTGTCCTTTCATCTTTTGTGCTTTCCTTCTCCGTTATAGGAGATGTGGGCGATTCGGAACTTTGTTCTGTTCGCCCTTCGGCGCAATTCGTCTCTTCGGGAGACCGGGTGATGTTGTGGACATGTTTGTGTGTGACTGCTAACCTGTTAGCCTCGGAACGTTATCTCTGTTCCTTCGCCTCCTCCTATACCTATTGGTATTAGTTTCCTGTGTTTATTTGTTGTGTGTGTTTGTGCCATTGTGCCACTCGCCTGTTCGTATGCGTCTCGTTATCGAGACTGGGCGTTATATTCCTGGCTCTGGTGTATCAGTGAGCCAGTCTGTAGCTGTGGTTTGTTTGTGTTCCTTGTCTTGTCTCCTTCCCTTATCTGCGGGGTATCCCGCCTTAGTGGCCTAAGGGCTTAATGATTCCCCTTGCTGCGTTTGGCTCCTCCCACTTCACACGTCACGCCCCTTTACACTTCCTTCTTTCATTCCTTCTTTGCTTCCTTCAGTCCTTCTTTGCTTCCTTCATTCCTTCTATGTTTCCTTCATTCCTTCTTTGCTTCCTTCAGTCCTTCTTTGTTTCCTTCAGTCCTTCTTTGCTTCCTTCATTCCTTCTATGTTTCCTTCAGTCCTTCTTTGCTTCCTTCATTCCTTCTTTGTTTCCTTCAGTCCTTCTTTGTTTCCTTCATTCCTTCTTTGCTTCTTTCATTCCTTCTTTTCTCCCTTCTTTCTTTGTTTCCTTCCTTGTCCCCTCGCCTCCTTAATAACTGGGATAGGTAAATAAAAAAATTAAGGAAGGAAACATGATCCATCTCCGTTCAGTGAAGGGCACAATCATGTATCATTTGCAGAAAAGATTTGGATTATATGACTACAAAATGTGCAGGCCAGGCTGTTTAATGGTAACTTCTGGTTATTTTCAAAAGACAAAAAAGATACCTGAATACATAAAATGAAAGGGGCCTTTTTACTACTTTGTACAAAATGTAAATGATTTTGTTTCTCTTAACAACAGAAAATTATATACAGTGCCCTCCACAATTATTGGCACCCCTGGTAAAGAGTAAAAATGGTTATAAAAAATTCACCGTTTGGTGAATTAGCTTAATCTCACACTGAAAAAATTTGAAAAATCCAACCTTTAATTGAAGTAAATTTATTCTGAGAAATAAAAATCCCTCATCAAGAAATAATTATTTTTAACAAAACCATGTGTGCCACAATTTGGCACCCCTGCATTTAATACTTTGTACAACCTCCCTTTGCCAATAAAACAGCACAAAGTCTTCTCCTGTAACATCTAATAAGGTTGGAGAATACAGAACAAGGTATCTGAGACCATTCCTCTTTAAAGAATCTCTCCAGATCATTCAGTCCTAGCTCCTCTCTTGTGCACTCTCCTCTTCAGCTCAGCCCATATGGAAATGTAATATACTGCAGTATATTTTAAATATATTGTGAAGATCATTTTGATATATTTACAATATACTGCAGCATATTCTTTTTCCATAGGGGAGCCCACAGGTTTTCAATGGGGTTTAGGTCAGGGGACTGAGATGGCCATGGCAGAAGCTTGATTTTGTGTTCAGTTAACCATTTTTGTGTTGATTTGTACGTATGCTTTACACTGTTAGAAAAATGTTGTTAAAATTACAGTAAGTTGCTGGCAACAATTAGCCAGCAAGGTGCTGTAATTAATTTAACAGCAAAGTTACTGTAGTTCATTTACAATACCTTTTCCCCATGCTGTATAATGAAATACAGTACTGTACTGTCGACAGCGTTACTGTAATCCATATTACAGCAAAGTGCTGTACTGTCTGACAGCATTACTGTAATCAATATTATAGCAACTGTTGACTCTACTGTAGTTTATACTGCATGATTACTGTAACCCATATTACAGCAACTCTAGTCTGTATTGAAATCACAGGATTACTGCATTTAAAGTTAGCCATCTAAACTACAGAAGACACAGAAGATGAAATACAGAATGTACCAGTGTCAAGAAAAAGTACACTTTACACCTTGAATGTATTAAAAGCAATTTTATTTAACAATTCCACAGTGTATATGGAATATATTCATGTATACAAATTAACCAAGAAAAATAGAAATGTCTACTCACTACGGCTATGCCGTGACATGAGAAAATAACATTGTCAACTCCGTAAGATGTCGAATTTTGAATTTTATTCAACGGTGGTAAATTGTCTATTATTTTAATCAAGTTATTGAAATTAGAAATTCATTTTCAATTAAGTTATTTAAATACTCCTAAAAGCATTAATACATTGTTGTTTCTAGCTGAAACATCTGCTTTATTTAGCAAAACTAGAGTACTGTGTGAACGTAGAAAAAGTGCCATTTATGAAAAATAAATAACTGGGAAATGTTAGTTTAATAGCCAATACCTTTGATCTGAATATATTTTCCCAGCATAACTGAACATAAAAAACTAAAACAAACAGAAAATAACATTGTCAACTACAATACAATTGCTTGCTATCTAGATAAGGCTTGGCAGCACTCACTCAGCCACCATCACCTTCAACACCTTGTTCAAAACGGAATTAATTCAAATAATTCGCCCCTATAACGTCACGTTATTGGATAAACCCAAATAAGCAACCCTTTCTACTGGCTACAACAGCATTTTACAGCAGCATTTTATGCCCAGTTAAAGAAAAGGTCACGATTATAAAACAGTAAGTCTGAAGAACTTATCCACCCAATGGCAGTACAGATACTCAATAGACTAAACATTGACATGCACTTTGCTTGAACCCTGGCCTACAAGTCATGAAATCACGCACCCTGCACATGGAACTTCCAAACTAGCTAAAGACGCAGGCACTTTAGCAGCAAACCAACAAAGCACTAGCTAACGTTAAACGTTGCACGTAAATAAGGTACAAAATTCCTACCATAACATAATTAAATATCCAGAGGGACAATAAGGGATATACGGAGGGTAATATTAAAATCTACTGTTTGTACGAACTGCGCCTGCTCCGTGGAGCCGACTTGACCTTTGCTTGGAGCAGGGTCAACCGGATATGGTCTTCATGGGAGGGTCTCTGTCCAGGCACAGTATGATTGACAGTTCGGGGCGGAGATTCTGGAAAGCGGGAGAAATTAGAAGCGGGAGCTCTGGTTTTATATTGCAAGCGAATTCACCGTAAGTTAAGCTAATGTTTATTAGCCTATATAATTTCATTTTCACGGTTTAACGGTGTTATTTATTTGCATTGACTGTGTGAAATTCGTCACATCATTGTGTTATGTTATAACGTTTATTCAGTTATCTTCAATTTACAGTACAATTTAAAGTACATTAATATTCCACCCAACTCAGATCGGAGGTAGGCTAATTCCATTAGCTAGCATACCAGCTTGACAGTGAGATTGGTTACGTTAGGCCTAGGCAGGCTAAGGCGAACATAGGGTAACGTTATGATTGCCATTAACGATATTGACGGTCAATCAATCACATTTACGTACAAGACTACTTTTATTATAAATGTCCCGAAGAGCTGCTCTAAATAGGTAGCAAGCTGTCAGCAAGCTTGCGACCCAAAAAATCCGTCCAGGCCATAGACTGTATAAAAATAGGTCCTTGCGGGATTTCTAAATTCCTAAAAATGTCTGGTTAGGTTTTGCTCGTTCCAATAACCCAGCAGAGTAGCCTATTATGTTAATAATGCCCGCCCGAACCTGTCCTAATTTTTTTTGTGTGTGGATAAAATATACAATATATGATCACCCTAGCTAACGCAAATCACAATGAAAGAAGATAAAATAACGTAAGCTGTGGTCATCTACGAAGCATTTTAATAAGAATCTATTTGCATGCGTGAAAATTGCACAATGCACTTTGTAAAAGCAAGTTTCCCACCCTAGTGCATGAAGTCTCATTACACAGACTGGTTGTAACCTTGAATTTTTTATTTCTTTTGCAGACACAACGATGGAAAGCCGAAGCCTCAACTGAGTTTCTGTACCCACCTTTCATTGTGAACCATTTTTCTTTTTTAATCACTGTGCCTTAAACTAGTCATTTACATAATATACTTTGAGTGTATTTCTCTTTCATTGCTCATTTTTCAAGTGTAGCTCTCCTTATGCAATAGGACCAAACAGCATATTGACAATATTAAAGTATCATGTCTAGATTGTGGATGATGTTTTTAATAGCTTGCATCCAGAATGTATCATTGTATATTGCAATGAGATGCATTTAATTTTATTCCTCTTACACAGCTAAAACTGTCTGGATAGTTGGTGACAGCTACTTTTTATTTTTTTAAATAGTATCGTCCATTCCCTTAAAGACTGAATCTAGGGGAGGAGTTTCTCCAATCCTGGATTTAGCTTTTAATGGAATAGGTTTTTTTTAATGAAATGGGTCAGCTTTTCAAATTTTATGTTATGATGTTATATTTTGTATTATGATTTATTTTAATTAATGACATCTGTAGCTATGCCATTGTTCACCCAACTCCCCCTGCTCTTCCTCATCCCTGTCCCGCATCTTCTCTCCCCCACCCATCTTGTCCTCTCCAGCCATGGCACCCCATGGCCTTTCTTGCTTCCTGCTCCCTAAGCCAGTGTAGCTGTCAATAAAAACATTTTTAAATTATCCAACTTGTTTTGATGTTCATTATTTGCATAACAGAATCATGCAGTAGGTGAAATAGCAAATATTACACAATATATAAACTAATCAAATGTCATTCAAAATGAAGCATAAATAAGGGCATCTGGTAGCCTAACTACCCTCTACATTATACATGTCGTACAGCAATTAATTTTTGTAAGTACTTGCTCTGTAATGAGAATCAGACCCTTTATATAAATGGGGAAAAATGTAATGAGGTTTTTGTCTGCTTTTGTCTTTAAAATATTTAATACCCTCTTGCATTCAGTTAAATAATGAGTACATAATGCACCAATACATTACCGCTCAAGATGGCCTTCCCCAGCGTGCACACAGTGTAGGTATAGCCACTGATGTAAATAAGTAACAGACATCCTGTAATCTCACTGAAAGACTAGTGAGCTTGTGCTGCGACTTTAAATGTGTTAAAGGAGTGACACACAAAGCGACTTCTTTTTTCACAAAGCGACTTGAAATCAGTACAATTTTTTATGTATCCTTAAAAGATGGTCAGATGTCCCTTGTGGCTGACAGGGTGAGTCTGTGGTCCATACATCCCGCACAGGATGGCGGCGTTTTCCTTTGTAATATGGATGCTGCACATTTGATAAGAGGGTCACCCACAGACTAGGACTGCGGTCCCCAACCCTATTCCTTGTGCTGTTTCAACCCCAAATTTGGCACATCTGATTCTACAAATTAGCAGCTCAAGATATCATTTCATCACAGAATTAGTGATCGGTGTTAGTATTGATTATGTTGGTAACTTGAACAGCTGGTAATAAATTTACATCTGTAAAATAGAGAAAGGATAGAGCAAGATCAGTTTTCATTTCATAATAGGGGACAAAAAACTCAAGGGTAACAAGAAGTTAGGGGTTTGACATAGGAGACAACAAAGTTCAGTAGCCTGTCTGTTTAAAGCCCACTCACCACGTCAAGGTGCAGGCTGAGAGTGGGAACACAAGACAAGACACACATTTAGTACAAGACAAACCCTGACGAGACGCACATTAAAAATGACAAGGTCCACATAAAAGATCAAATTTGTACATGTTTATGCTGGCTGTAAGTGGTATTGTAATCCATGGGTCTTTGTAAGCGAGGACTTCCACGTTAGCCTAACGTTACCCTATTTTTATACAGTCCATGGTGGTGCCAAGTGGCGACACGAAAAACATGATAGCTAAATGACAGCTAACGTTATGTCGGGTTTCCATCTCCATGAACACGTTTCCCACATGCTTTAAAAGTTATAAATAATGCTCAACCTAAAATGAATACCTCTAATGAAAAATACACCATGACTAATGCACGGTAGCTAACGTTAGCAATGTCGAAATTCACTGCACATAAATGCACTTAGCCAGTGGAGACGAGAGCATAGCCAGGACGAAGTGCAATGTAGCTACATGTCCACGACGAGACCGTTAACGTTAAATTACAACGCTAAAAATAGACACAAAGGCTCACCAGGTCGATGTTTAATGGAATCTAAGTTAACATTACACAACTGAAATTTGACTAACGTTACTTTTGACAGGTTTTACATAGTTAGCTAACGTTAAGTAGCCAAACCAAACGGTTTTGGGAGATAAAGTTGCTAACTGCACTAGCATACCGGTCTACGTAATATACAAAAGCGTTAGCTTGTCATGCTAGGTCGCGGTAGGTAGCGTAGGCTACTTCTGCAGGCCGTTAACTAATCAGGCTACTTGGTAAAAAATAAAAAAGTAAAGAAAATAATAAAGTAATTAAAATTGTATTACCGAAAAAACTGGAGAGAATGCTTTTTGTTTGACTAATGCACGGTAACGTTAGCAATGTCGAAATTCACTCCACATAAAATGCAGTTAGCCAGTGGAGAGCGTAGCAATCACTCGGTCTGTTTTAAATCCGCCTTGCCTCAAGGTATTCCACCCAGTTTCCCCACCTATCCCTCCGCTGATCAGGAGGAGCCTATGCAGGTGGATGGGTCGTCTCTCCACCAACCTAGGAGAGCGAAACCGCGGGGATACTGGTGCCAATACTGCAAGCGTAGGGGCCATACAAAGGATCGCTGTCCTAAGTTGACGGGAAACCGAGCTCTCCAGTGAGACAAAATAGTACTCCCTCTCTGACCCTGTTACCCATTCAACTGTTTTGGAAGGGACGCTTTAATGCTTTTATTGATTCCGGGGCCGTCGAGTCTTTTATTGACGCCAAATGGGCTAGGAAATGAAGAATCCCCACCAATCTACTCCCTAGCGCCCGTCAGGTTACTGCCCTTGATAGTCGTCCTTTGGGTTCTGGAGTTATTAAGCAGAGGACAAGTCCAGTAGAGATGCGCATCTCTCCAGGGGCACTCGGAGAGAATAGAATTATTTTTAATTGACTCTCGGTTGTACCCACTGGTACTGGGACATTCGTGGCTAGGGTTACATAACCCTCATACACTACTCACAAAAAGTTAGGGATATTTGGCTTTCGGGTGAAATTTATGGAAAATGTAAGTTCACGCTACAGTGATATTATATGTATCATGAAGGTAGGGCATTTAAGTAGAAGCATGCAATAGTGATTTCCTCATCTCAAACAATTTATTGAAACAAAAGCCAACAACAGTGGTGGGTATACCACAACAAAAATGTCAATGTCTCAATAACTTGTCATGTGCCCTTGAGCATCAATTACAGCTTGACAACGACGTCTCATGCTGTTCACAAGTCGACTTATTGTCTGCTGAGGCATGGCATCCCACTCTTCTTGAAGGGCGGCCCTCAGGTCATTGAGGTTCTGGGGTACAGAGTTACGAGCCTCTACACGGTGAGTCAGCTGATCCCATAGGTTTTCTATGGGATTCAGGTCTGGAGAAAGTGCAGGCCACTCCATTTTGAGGTACCCCAGTCTCCAGCAGCCTTTCCCTAATGATGCGACCTCGATGAGCTGGAGCATTGTCGTCCATGAAGATGAAATTAGGCCTGTGTTGTTCATGCAGGGGCACAATGACTGGATTAATGATGTTATTCAGGTAGTATGGGCTTGTCACTGTACCATTCACAAAGTGTAGGGCAGTTCTGTATTGACTAGACACACCTGCCCACACTGTAACACCGCCACCACCAAAGGGTCGTCTGGTGACAACAGTGGCTGATGCATAGCGCTCTCCTTGACGTCTCCAACATCGTTGGCGGCCATCATTTCTGCTCAACGTGAATCGACTTTCATCAGAGAACAGCACTGAGGCCCACTGGTCCCTCGTCCAGCGTAAATGCTCCCTGGCCCATGCAAGACGATGACGCCTGTGCCTGGTGGTGTGGTCAGGTACCCTTGCAGGTCGTCTAGCACGCAGACCACGCTGATGTAAACGGTTTCGAATGGTCTGACGTGACACTTGGGTGCCTCTCACCTCCCTTAAATGTGCCTGGAGTTGAGTGGCATTCATCATCCGGTTCCGCAGGGCACTGTTCACAATGAAGCGGTCATCAGTGTGGGATGTGGCCAAAGGACGTCCACTTCTATGCCTTTCTGTGACTCTTCCAGTCTCTCTGTATCTCTGTTGCAACCTGCTGATGACACTCTGTGACACTCTAAGCTCAGTGGCCACTTCCCTCTGAGAACATCCTGTTTGAAGCCTCGCAATGGCGAGGTACTGTTGATCAATTGTTAGGTGTCGTCTTGGTCTCATGATGTCAAAATGTGAACAGCATGATGAAGAGGACTGTTTAAATACCAATTCTAATTGAACCAGGAAATTTATTGGTCGATTCATGGATCAAACACCTGTTGTGAATTTTGCCGTTCAGCTCCTTGTTAGAGAACAGCAAGTTGTGCAAAAAGTACTGAAACATTGAATAGTTGGACATGTGCATTCAAAAGTTTAGAGAAGGTCAAATTAATTTCACCTGTAAAGGTTATAGTGCATTTTAGGTTCATCCTGAAATTTCACCCGAAAGCCGAATATCCCTAACTTTTTGTGAGTAGTGTATCTGTTGGGGGTACAGATAGGAAACCTATTCGTCAGTGGGGCCCTCAGTGCCAGCCACATTGTCGTTCAGGTTGTCTGACACTTCCTCCGGTGCACCAGAGGTGGTAGGGGCGCTGGAGTTTGCTCTACCCGCGGGCATTCCAGCAGAGTACTCAGACCTCGCCGAGGTTTTTAGTAAACAACGCGCCACCAGATTGCCGCATAGACCATATGATTGCGCCATTGAGCTGTACCTGGGTACTGTTCCTCCAAGGGGTTCACTATATTCTTTATCGGTCCCTGAGAGTGCTGCCATGAAGCAGTATATTGAGGAATCTTTGACTAATGGTTTTATCAAACCATCTACGTCTCTAGCCGGCGCTGGTTTTTTCTTTGTTAAAAAGAAAGATGGGGTGCTGAGACCTTGTATAGACTACCGAGCGCTCAATGACATCACCATAAAAAATCGGTATCTCCTCTCACTCATGAACTCCGCATTTGAGCGGTCTTTTCAAAACTCGACCTTCGCAACGCCTACAACCTTGTGCGCATGCGTGAGGGCGATGAGGGGAAGACAGCGTTTAACATGCACCACGGTCACTATGAGTACCGGGTCATGCCTTTCGGCCTCACTAGCGCCCCTTCTGTCTTCCAGGCGCTAGTGAACGATGTTTTGAGAGAGATGCTGGAGAAATCAGTTTTTGTCTACTTAGACGATATTAAAAAAATTTCTCCGGATCTCTCATCCCACATCATCCACGTTAGGCAGGTTCTGGAGGCACTTAAGGCGCAGCTATTTGTTAAGGCTGAGAAGTGTGCTTTCCACACCAGCTTTGTCTCTCTTGCGGTTCATTGTGGCGAACGGTAAGGTACTTATGGACCCAGAGAAAATTTCAGCGGTGAAGAACTGGCCTACGCCCAATTCGGTGAAGCAAGTACAACGCTTCTTGGGCTTCGCCAATTTTTATCGTAGGTTTATCTGGAATTTTAGCACGGTAGCCGCTCCCATCACAGCCCTTACCAAGAAGACATCGCCTATTAGAAATTATACACTAAGCAGGATAAATCCTGTTCTTCATTTCGACCATTTGGAGACATTGAGGCATGAATCCATTTGCATTGATGTTTTAGTGACAATTTATCAGACAGAACACCTGCAGTTTTTTTTAATTGCTCTGAACTGTATTTGTTCTTCTGTGTGGTTTTGTTGAATGAAGTGGACAAAAATAGGATGTGCCTGCAAATATCTTACTCTGGGAAGCTCCAATGTTTTGCTCTCAAAGCTGTAACATGCCCAGTTCAGGTTTACATCCAGGGCTTCACTTATTGAGTTGGCTGAAGCCATGCTTTCTATGGAGGTATTGTTGTCTCATAAATCATTAAATAGGTCCGTAAGTATTTGGACAGTGACACAATTTTTGTTGTTTTGGCTCTGTACTCTAGCACATTCGATTTGAAATAGAATAGTGACTATGAGGTTAAAGTGCAGACTTTCAGCATTAATTTGAGGGTTTTTCCATCCATATCAGGTGAACGGTGTAGCAATTGTAGCCATTTTTTATGCATAGCCCCCCCCATTTTAGGGGACCAAAAGTAATTGGACAAATTAAAAGTTGTCACATTTAATATTTGGTTGCATATCCTTTGCCTGTCATGACTTCCTGATGTCTGTGACCCAACAACATCAAAAGACTCTTGATATCTTATTTTCAGGTACTCTTACACGCAATACTATAATATCTCTGCATTTGAATGGATCTCTATGGGCGGGTGAAACTAGATTAAGCTGTAAATTACATGGAAATAGTATGGAACACATGGTTGGTTAAATGGCTGTGAGTCACCAAGGGTCTGAGGTATCAAACGAGCCTCAAATCATCACTCTGCTGCCAGATATGCAGTAGATATGGATCACTTTAAGGGTTGTTTCTCCTGACTCATTTTTCCATAGAGTTCAATAGGAAAATAGGTCAGGAGAAACAACCCTTAAAGTGATCGTTCACCCAATATGGACGGAAAAAACCCTCAAATTAATGCTGAAAGTCTGAACTTTAACCTCATAGTCACTGTTCCATTTCAAATCCAATGTCCTGGAGTACAGAGCCAAAACAACAAAAATTGTGTCACTGTCCAAATACTTATGGACCTGACTGTAAATAACAGGAACCGTACCCAAATCAAATGAGATTCACAAACATTTTTCATGTCTTACAAACAAAATAATTGGTTCACAACTATGTTTTTGCACTCAAAAATAAATTGGTTCCAGGGCTTCACTTTGTGAGTTGGCTGAGGGTGTGGGGTCCATGTAACATTTATCAATTTGATTTGCTGATGCATATATCTCAAATTGAAAATTGGATTAAATATTTCATTTTTTTATCCTTGAAATAATAGGAAAAATTGAGAATTAAAACTCGTTTTTCTAATATTCTGATTTACCGTTTGTCTTTTGAAAGTTGAAAATTGCATGATTGCCGTGGGTGGGAAAACCGGGGTAGTTTCTAATATCAACGATCAATGGACGGACTCAACGTCACCAAAAGACTTCTTTCTTTAAAGCATATGAAATGATGTATGGCTAATTGTGTTTTAAAAGAAAATGTTTTTATTGGGAAAATGATTTAAAACCAATAAATACAAATTCTTATTAGTCACTGGGGCTTAGACTTTTACCTTGACGTTTATGGTGCAGGATAAGTGTCATAAATAAGAATAGGCCCTACTGAGAGGTCGGTGGAGCATGGCTGCGTCTCAATATTCTTCACTCCCCTCCTCCGTTCCTCCACTCCCCCACTACCACTCGTCTCCTACCCAGACGTATGCAAAACTGCCGGAACGTTTCAAGTAGTTGACTGTACAGTGTACAACGTATCTGACTTTGCGGTTTGAGTCGAGATATTAATTAATATGTAGTCTAACCATTAATATGTAATCCGCAACATTAGATTAAAACACAAATATCGGTTTCCAGCGCACGGAGAAGAAGAGATGGGTAGTGGAGGAAAGGAGGATGCATTTTTCGAGTATTGGGAAGCACCCCACATATCTTACTCTGAGCTGGCAAATGATCTAGCGACTGATAAGCCGGCGCTGGTAAGAAGCCGTCTATTGATTCGCCGAGGCTGGTAACTCATGTGCCTGTCTTAGCAAGCCACTGGATTTACAACTGACTTGGTCACTAGCACTCCTAGGCTGGTCACTCACGTACAAACACAATAAAAACAAACACCAACCAACTCACAAAACATTTGTCTAAAAATGGCAAATTTAATCATAGTAGCTAAATATACCATAGGCTATGCGAGTAATTGTGCAGATGTCAGTCAACAGCAACACTAACAGCATCAGTGTTTAGCCCAAATGTATAGGCTACAGCAGTAGAAGAATTGGATAAATCAAACATAAATATGAAAGCTCATCCAATGACACAATGTCTAAAAGGTTAATGCCTACATTCTCAGCAAGGTTGAATAGTAGGATTGTTCCTGTCAAAAAGAAATAGTTCTGCCCGATGTGGGATTCCGACCAAGATCGAAACAGGCTATAGTCTGTGGAATATCATAAAGTTTAATGCTCGATCGGTTTTGCTTCATCAATCAAATCTTTAAACAGATTTTTAACGCGGCAATGAAACAAGTGGACTGTAATTAATCAATTAGTGTCATGGTTTTGGACCCTGTTGTCCCATGCGGTCGTTTTCCTTGGTGGCCACGCGAGGGCGCTGCCCTGTTGGTAGATGCTTGCTCCGCCCTGCTGAGTTGGGGGAGTTTCTGGTTAAGCTTTTACACCTGTTGCGTGGTCACCTGAGAGTTATATAAGCCTACCGTTCCCTTCGTTCGGGGCTTCGACATTAATTGTTATGTATTGTGGTGTATTGTTGGCTGTGAGTGCTCGTACCATTTTGGCTACTCGCCCAGTTTTGGCGTCTCTTGTAGAGGCAGGGCTTATTTCTTGCTGGCTTACTAGTGGATTATCTCGTAGAAGTTTGGGACTGTAAAATCTCTGCTCTAGTTCACCTGTGTGCGTTTTCCTCCGTGTATGGAGATTTGGGCGATGGTCGGAACTGTGTTCTGTTCGCCTCTCGGTGCATGTCGTCTCATGTGAGATCTGACGTTTCGCTTCGGCTGGGTTGCTTAGCTTGTAGAAGTGTAGAGTAGCTGTTCTTTGTCCCTTTTCGCCGGTTAATGGTTTTCTTATAGAGAGACCTGGCGTGTTAGCTTCTACTGATTTACGGGTTACGGTAAGCCAGTTAGTAGCTTGGTACGTTTATTCCCTGTTTTGTCTCCTTCTCATAGACTGAGTTCTCCTTTGTTGTGAGTCGGGGTTTTGTTACTTATTCCTTTACTGTGAGGCTAGGGCATGTGTTTATTTAAGTTCGCGGAGTCTTTTGGTTAGTAAGTTTTGGGACGACGGTGCTCCGTCGGCTCACCTGTAAAATGTTTCTCATGTGAGATCGGGTGTTTACCCAGGTATGTTTGCTGCATTAGACTGCGAACTTATTTAAGTAGCCATGGAACGTTAAGTCTCTGTTCCTGTTTGCCTCGTTATCCTTCTCCTTATTAAGAAGCTAGGGCGCGTGTTTGAGCTAGTTTGCGTAGTCTCTGGTTAGTAAGTTTTGGGACGACGGTGCTCCGTCGGCTCGCCTGTAAATGTCTCTCCCCCCTGGGAGATCGGGTGTTTGCCCAGGTACGTTTGCTGCATTGGACTGCGCACTTTTCTAACTAGTCATAGAACGTTAAATCTCTGTTCTTGTTCGCCTCGTTACATTTCTGCTGTCTGTGAGGCAGGGCTTGTGCTTGTGTTAGTCTGTTTAACCCTTGGTTAGGGTGCAGCTGTCCTGTTCATCTCTTTGTGCTTTCCTTCTCCGTGTATAGGAGATGTGGGCGATGGTTCGGAACTGTAGTTCTGTTCGTCCTTCGGTGCAATTCGTCTCTTAGGGAGACTGGATGATATTGTGGACATGTTTGCGTGTGACTGCGAGCCTTGAAGCCGTGGAACGTTAATTATCTGTTCCTGTTCGCCTCGTTACATTTCTTCTGTCTGAGAGGCAGGGTTTATGCTTGTGTTAGTCAGGTTAGCCTTTGGTTAAGGTGCAGCTGTCCTTCATCGTTTGTGCTTTCCTTCTCCGTGGATAGGAGATGTGGGCGATGGTTCGGAACTGTAGTTCTGTTCGTCCTTCGGTGCAATTCGTCTCAGGGATACCTGTTGATGATGTTGGACATGTTTGCGTGTGACTGCAAGTTTTTAAGCCACGGAACGTTGGATCTGTTCCCCTCGCCTTCTCACACTTTCGTATTATTTTTGCTGTGTGTTTGTGCCATTGTGCTACTCGCCTGTTCGTATGCGTCTCGTTATCGAGACAGGGCGTTATATTCCTGGCTCTGGTGTAACAGTGAGCCGGTCTGTAGCTGTGGTGTGTTTGTGTTCCTTGTCTTCATAGGCGGCGAATGTATAAGGCTTGGAGAGGCTTAGCCTCCCCAAATGCCTAATAAATTAATTAAATACATTAAAATTGGCCGAGTATTCATTGACGAACGGACTTTTGGGTCTGGCCGATAGAGCCAACAAGCACAGCAAACAGCCAACAGCGCAGCGCTGCGCTTGTTACAATGTAACAAATGTATCATTTTGATCCAACCGTAGCACGTGCCACCAGCCCCCTGCGGTGACGTGCCGTCTAGATCTCTGAAATACAATAAAATGTAATCTTGTCTATACATGAGTGTGTATGTGATTTGCTACTTTTCGCCAATGCATAGGCTAGCCTACAAATTGCACATCTAGCAATAACGAAACTGAAATAGGCTAAGGCGTATCTACCAATCTGTCTGCACAAATCAATGCATGCATAGGCTATAATAAACAAACATTTAATGCAAGATGCATGATTTCTGCAGAATGAGTGTCTTGCACGACCGCGTTGTTTAGCCTACTAGGCTACAGTATAGGCAGTGGCGGCTCCTGAGCTGAAAATTGGGGGTAGCGGAAAACTTCCCTTTAAACTGATTATTGGTCTTAATATTTTTTTATTTAAGTTTCCTTGATTAACAATAGGCTACATCAGCGTTTAATTCACCAATTACTCAATGCCATCAAATGTAGCCGGTTCTCCTAAATTAGGCTATTAGGCAAGTAATAAAATTATTTTAACTTGCGTCGCAAAATTGTGCACATTTTAATCAACATTATAATTGTGGATACATGTGCTCTTCGTTCTCCGCACTCTTAATTCCGAAAATATTAATGGAAATTAAACGATCTTAAAGCTCAGCTTTTGTTAGATAATTTTTTTTATTTAGCACAACCTGCACTGAGTATAGGTTACACATAGCTCACAGTGTCTGGAGTTATTTCATTAATATTAGGAAGTTTTTCTCGGTCGCGAACAAAACGGAAAATTATGTTTCACCGGAGAAGACCGGGGAAGTGGCCGGGGCAGTTTTGCAATCGCCAGAGATTGTGTCCGAGAAGGACGAGGGGAGAGTTTTAAACCTGCCGCCGCCGTTACCCACATGCTACACGGAGACTGTGTCCGAGGACGAGGGGAGACCGCCGCCGCCTGCATGCACACCCTCAACGGACTGCACCGCTGCTAAAGTCCCCTCCGACCTGGGAAGGTTGTTGGTATTATTAATTAATGCTCAGGTTGGCTGCCATGCCACTTTGCCCTGTACCTCGGAAACTAATGGGTGCATTATACAGCCAGCAGTTGGATGCGCGTTGTGTGTGTGTGTGTGTGTGTGTGTGTGCGCGCGTGTGTGCGTTGGGAAGGGGGAGGGGGTTGTGGGTGTGTTTGGCAGTGCAGTCAAACGATCGTTCCTGTTTTTTTTGCTTAGACTACGAGCAGGCCTAGCTACTACTAGCGACAATGATCTTGTGATCTGTGTGTTTTATGGCTGATTGTCAGTTTTGAGTTGGTGTAACTAGGCTACTTTTGATTGATCACTCACTGGTGTGGTTGGTCTAAAATGGAATGTTGCATATCATAAGTAGACCGTTCCCACTCAGCTTTTGATGGCAGTTGTTCAGTCGCAGTCTGTCCGTAATCTGTGATGTGTGTGTGTTGATGTAATGGACTACTCTCAGTGTGTAAATCAATGGAATAACTGAATCATTGTAAATTACAATGTTTAACATAATCTGTTTATTAACTAAAGTACTTTAGATCACCTTATAGGTTGCTATTATATTTGTGCATATTTGATCGTTTCTATATGCCCTAATTTATACCAGTTTCAAGGCAGAAAACCCACTACACTTCCGCTACGCTCCTACGCCTCTCAATAGAGGGAAAGTGATACATTTCGGATACAAATGTAGCAGCGCCACGTCCACGCTCGCATTCCAAAACTGCAACATTGTATCGCGCAAAATTACCACTGAAACTCTCCTTGCAAGCGACTCACTGTCATGCTAAATCATAGTTTTCTGAGCACTTTTTCCAGCACATACCTACAGCGTCAGCATGAAGTGCTGTAATTTTATGACACATGAACCCGCGATAAAAAAAAAAAATTTAATCCCGTCTCACTGGCCCCCCTCTCACGCAGTTTCCCTTTAAAAAGTAATTAGAATTCACTTATTTCAAAGCTGTTCTGTAAAAAAATCGCTGAAACGGAAGGAGGAGCACAGCCCCCCCCCATAACG
This sequence comes from Synaphobranchus kaupii, assembly GCA_029718625.1. Lineage (NCBI taxonomy): Eukaryota > Metazoa > Chordata > Actinopteri > Anguilliformes > Synaphobranchidae > Synaphobranchus > Synaphobranchus kaupii. The sequence goes on along the minus strand of CM056377.1, from coordinate 44,788,190 downwards.
TCCTAGCCTTCCCTAACGAAAAAATCACCCGCCGCCTATGCTTGTCTTGTCTCCTTCCCTTATCTGCGGGGTATCCCGCCTTAGTGGCCTAAGGGCTTAATGATTCCCCTTGCTGCGTTTGGCTCCTCCCACCTCACACGTCACGCCCCATTACAATTAGAAGCTATGGTTTTTATTTTTAATGCATGGGGTAAAATGGCATGTAGGTAAATATTTTACTTTGACAAGCCAGTTATGAATTTCTTATCCACGATTGCCCCCTAGTGGAAGTCGTCGACATCCAAATTACAGTATTCATATTTCTTTGAAATGATAAATTACAGGTTAAACCCCAAAAGTTATGTAACCTTCATCTTAGCACAGTCACAGACAATAAAATGCATAAAACGCACCGTTTCGAGGCTACATAAAAAATCACACTCCACAATGACCACCGATCGCACATGTGGTTGTAAAAACATACCTTTTACCTATAGGTATATATTTTTTTACCCTACGTAGCCTATAGCCTACAAACATTAGGCTACGTATTTTTTATGCGTATAGGCTATATCTCGGCTTATGTAACGATAACGATTCTGAAAAATGTATTCTGTTGCAAATGTCTGAATGGTTGGTAAGGCCTCTTCTTCAATTCGAACATTAAAACATGGATGTCCAGTAAATCGTTTTGGAGATATGACACTTAAGCTAAATAAGACAAGTAGAAAATAGGTGAAAATGGCTTCTGGCAGGGCCAAAGTTAATGAGGTTAAGTGATTTCGCAAGTCCTTCAGTTGAATTGAACGACTGTTGCCTCGTGGATAGCTGCAGACTCAAACTGAAAATGCAACAGAGATGATAAATTAGCCTAATTCAGAAATGGTAAATAAATAAATCGCTAATCCAGTGGGGTTGTCAGGCTAGGTATGCGAGTGACCAGCCTAGGAATGCTGGTGACCAGCCATCCAGTGGGCTGCTAAACTAGGCACATGAGTTTACCAGCCTCGGCGAATAAATAGACGGCTTCTCATTTACCACCGCCGGCTTATCAGTTGCACTTATCCTGCACCATAAAAGTAAAAGGCTAATTAAAGCCCCAGTGACCAGTAAGAAAGAAGATTTTTGGTGACGTTATCGCCCGTCCATTGATCGTTGTTGATATTAGAAACAATTTCCTCGGTTTTCCCACCCACGCCAACAATGCAACTTTCAAAAGACAAACGGTAAATTAGAAAAACGAGTTTGATATTTAAAATATTGAACCCAATTTTCAATGTGATATATATAGCTACATAAGGAAATCAAATCAACAGCTAAGCGTTACACGGACCGGTGTGCTTTCTATGGACGTATTATTGTCTATTGAATCATTAAAGAAATCATAATATCTTACAAATAATTGGTTAAGAATTCAATAACTGTTTGCTTTTGTTAACATTTAGATTTTGATAGCATGAAAAATGCACTTATTTATCCAGCAAAGGAGCTAGATGCACTATTCTGAGCAATAGCTTGCCCATCGTTTTCAATTTACTGGCTAAGTGGCCAAGGATGAGAAAATATTGGCCTAGGCTTGTGCAACGCAGATTGGTTAGTAGAAAATTAGTAGATCAATAGATTATAATAGCCTACTCTTACATAATTTTCCCTCTGTGGCGTAATTGAAAAACATTCCCGTAGGCGACAGGATGAGCTATTTCTGATATTCCAAATAGGTCACTCGCTGATTGGTTGTGTTTTCAATTGGCCTACGTCACAGAACAAAAATTCTGTAAGAATACTTATAACGAGAAAACAATCAAACTCAATACCCTTTAACAGTGACATTAGCCTACTCATTTGAGCGATTGCTTGCTTATCAGTCATTCACTTGATTGTTTTCACTGAGAGGATTGAAAATGTCTAAGAGGAAGATATCAAGTAAGAATGGTTATTAATGTTCATACAAGGTCATAGGCTACATATTTTAATGATTCCTTGGGTATAGAATTGACCATATTCCATTATCCATGTTATAAAATACGTGATAACTAACTTATGTGTAGCTACTAATGTTATCGGTTCTAATTTGAATTTCATCGGATTGAAATTCAAAATGTGGGCATTTTAAGCATGTTAAATATTTAATTGGTGGTTAATGGAACAATTTATTCTATTTAGCCTTGGAGATTTGCGGACCAGAACAGGGAAGCAGCCAGACCCATGGCGATAACTTGGGCTTCTGTGGCTCAAGACCCTGCTATCGTGGCCCCTACGATCTTCGACAAGGTTAGCTTAACAGCCAAATAAACCAAGAAGAAGCGAGACAGAAGTGTGAAATCACCTATGGAAATGCAAAACCCTGTCGTATGAGGATATAATAATCAAGTTACCTCATACGCCAGGGTTTTTGAGAGCACACAGGCACTGAGTGCAATGCTGATTGGTGTCGCATGGTCATAAGCAGCCTATATTGCGCAGAACGTTTAGTTTAGGCTATGTTTCCCATAATCCTACTCGCCTGCCCTCTAGTGATAAACAAATTGGAAAGTTTTTCATCTCATTTCTTTGGTGTAGCCTCCGTGGTGTGTTCAGTCCGACCTAAAATCATGTTGTTAACCATGCAAGATGCAGCACTGTGTTTATGATGATGATTTCCATGCTTACGAATTGTAATGACATATATGTCTATAGGCTACCGCAAAATATTCTCAGGTTTTGCAAAGTAGTTACGCTCCAGGACTATTTACACCCGTTGTTCAATCCAGAAAATTGGCTACAGTTTTACCAGGCTGATGGCACTCATATAGACTACAATGATGTATTGAATATAAATCCTGCACATGTTTATTTTGATCTGGTGGTTCAAGCTGATATATCAAATATTAGGATGTTGGTCAAAACGTTGGTTATAAACAACAGGCCACTTCTGCTGCCTTTTTTTTGGAAACATTGATTTCAACAGTTGTTTTACCCTGTGTTGCTTTAACAACCTTACCTACACTGCCTGGCCAAAAAAAAAGTCACTGTTGCACCCGTCATTCATAGTGCCCACTGTACAAGCCTCTGGAGGCAGTGTTATGATCTGGGGTTGCTTCAATTGGTCAGGTCTAGGCTCAGCAATGTTATGCAGCAATAAAATGAAGTCAGCTGAGTACCAGAATATACTGAATGACCAGGTTATCCCATCAATGGGCATATTCCAGGACGACAATGCCAAGATTCATCGGGCTCAAATTGTGAAGGAGTGGTTCAGGGAACATGAGGAATCATTTTCACACATGAATTGGCCACCAGAGTCCTGACCGTAACCCCATTGAAAGTCTTTGGGATGTGCTGGAGAAGACTTTACGGAGTGGTTCGACTCTCCCGTCGTCAATATCTCAGCCAAAAATGTATGCAACTCTGGATGAAAATAAATGTTGTGACGTTGCATAAAAACAATGCCACGTTGCCGAAACAGTGCCACGACGTAATCAAAGCTAAAGGCGGGTACAACGAAATATTAGAGTGTGCGACTTTTTTTTTGGCCAGGCAGTGTATATTGACATAATTATTCTCTAATATATTGACAATATTGACCTAAATAATTAAGAGAATTCCTTGGTCTGTTGCAAGTGTTCTCCTCCTTTATTGGTAGCGCTATTTTTTTTCTGCACAAAACTCAAGAAAACTAGTAGTTGACTGGATTCTTTTTCCTGTATGTCTCACCACAAAGAGGATAGATGAGGCAACTAATGAGATATGCACAAATTTAGGGCAGAAGAGATCAATGCTGCCCTGTGTGGTAGAACAAGAGGAACCAGCGAATAAGAGAAAGCGTGAGGAAGATAGCCCCCAGACCAACGGGGACAAACCCTACAACTTGAAAGCCAAACGTGTGAAGAAAATCTGGAAAGGTTAGGACAGCAGATCTGGCACTACTGCACAACAGCATTGCTTTCTCACAGGCAGTTAAGCATGATCAATTTATTTTACTTATGCATCATAGATATAATATCACTATCCATTGAAAAATATATTATTGCTTAGAACCCCATTAATATTCACTCTCAAACCCAGGTATCCTGTATATTTGTTTTTCAAGAGGTCATTACTTCACAAAATGTTTGTCATTAAATATTTCATGATGTGTGTTTAAGTAGGAGCAGTAGTAGAGCTGCGCCTTGAATTAGATGTCCACAAAATTTTTTTTATATATATATCTTTAACCCAGGTGCGTAGGTCTGTGTGTTTGAAAATATGTCTTGAAGACGGTTAAAATGAATGCACTGAAATGACAATAACATAAAAGTTGCATTTTGCTCATTAATATATTTTGACCCAAATGTATAAAATGAATAGTTCAGCTTTTGTTTGGAGATTTGAGTGTAAACTTGTTTTGAAGACAAGTTTTTCTAATTATTTAGCATTATTTATGGCACAGAATACATGATACTGTGATGTGGTTTAATGTGCAATACTAAAAAGTGAAATCAATATAGTAAAGCCAGCATATCATGCTGAACTAATATCTACCTGGTCTGTGTTTTAGCATGTGTTGGCAAATATTACAGTAAAGGAGAGTTGCTTGGGCAAGGAGGATTTGGCTCCGTCTATGCAGGGACCCGCTTATCTGATGGATTGCCGGTAAGACACTAATTTTCCAATGCTCTTTTGCCACAATCAGCTTCGGCATCCTCAACTCGACTATGTATCAACACATTGACCTTTGTCTGCTTTTGCTTTGTCTGCCCAAGTTGTTTTCTCAATTTTTAATTATTTTGCTTGTTCTCTTGGGTTTTCATATCTCATATCTTATTAATGCACTTTTTAATTGTATAGTAAACCTATTATTACACATTAAGGCATTTTCCCTTTATCTTTATTGTCACAAAGCACTGTGTGTTTTTGAAATCAACTGCATCTTTCTCACATACACCATGTATTTTTTTAAGGTCGCCCTCAAATATGTTAGAAAGGATGAAGAGGAGGAACTCAATCTGGTAAAGTCTTACATAATTATCTCATGAAACAGAATCTCAGGCAGGGAGGACTAGAACATCAATTACATGGTTGAGGTTTTCGTTCTCCCAACCTGAGGTTGTTTCATGAGTTACAAAATTCTGACTTAGCTAATAAAGGGAAGATAAGCCTTCCTTGCCATTATCTTCTGTTTATTCCCGGCAAATATATTTGTCTGGCTAAAGGAGGCAGGCCTGACAGAGTTTGTCAAAACGAGGTATATGTAAAGGGACAGTCGCACAAATAATGTCAAAAAGTTATCAAAAACAGTATACTTTTGCTAGCACTTCACTCACCTAGCCATGATACATGCTGATTTAGCGTGATGGCATGTTATGACACAGCGATGGCCGCTTGTTGCTCGGCCATTATACCAAGCACGTGAGCTCTCAACACAATGCTACTTCTGCCAACTTGTCCCAACAGCCAGGATTGGAAGATCCAATGCCCAGAGAGGTCGGACTGTTCAAGATGGTGAACACCCCTTCAACCCATCCAAACATTCTGAAGCTCTATGACTGGTTCGATAGACCAGCATCATATGTGATGGCAATGGAGCGCCCAAACCCCTGCCAGGACCTCTTTGAGTACTGCCAAGAACAGGGGGGTGCCCTGAATGAGGACCAGGCGCGTAATATAGCACAGCAGTTGCTGGGGGCACTGCAGCATTGCCATGACTGTGGGGTTGTGCACCGTGATGTGAAACCTGAGAACATCCTTATCCAGCCAGAAACACAAGAGATTAAACTGATTGATTTTGGGTGTGGGGACCCACTGAAGCACACCCCATACGAAGAATTCTCAGGTCAGTGAGAGAGAACAGTTGCATCTAATAGGTGTTTGAAAACTCTGGAGTAAGCACGAGACTGATGAATTTTGTTTTCTTTCTCAGTATGAACTGTAAAAAATCTTAACAGAACTTAACTGAAATACCACCCGGCGTCTAATTTTTCTCTTGTCTCTCCATCAGGGACACCTTGCTTCCTGCCACCAGAGTGGTTTCAAAAAAAGAAATTCCTGGCAGGTCCTGGGACTGTGTGGTCAGTGGGTGTTACGCTGTACAACATTGTTTGCGGCAGACTTCCCTTCGAAACTTTCACCAGCAAGAAAATGCGGCAAGTGAAGTTCCATGGGGACGTGTCAGCAGGTGGGAAGCCAGCAAGGAGAGGCAAGAGCTGCATTTGGACATTCCCTCTGTCTTCATCCAGTCAAATTTTTCTGTGTTTCTTTCTAATAGGGTTCAAGGACTTTGTTCGTTGTTGTTTGAGGCCCAGAGCAGAAGACCGGACCAACCTGGAACAGCTTCAGTTCCACCCCTGGCTCCACCAGTCCTCCTAAGACACCAGTGAACAGTGTGTGGATGCACCCCATCTAATATTGACACACAATGGGCTACGTTATGGCGTCACTTTAACAGCAATAGTTCAAGCACGTAAGAAATTAATTTGAGAGCAGAATTTCCCTTGCTTGTTTATGGATTGTCACTGAAAACTATGTCCCATGGCTTACAGATGTTTTATCAGCTGCAACATTACTGCCAAAAGTCCACCCAATAAGAATTGGCTGGAAATTAGCCCAAATCTAACTGGCCATCTTGTTTGACCAATTAAATCTTCTTGGTAAGAAGTAACTAGCTGGGAAAAATATAGAGAATAGTTAGAAAACGTATTGAGATGGCTCCATGGGCGTCCGCAATGACCGACCATACATTTACCCAAACTAACTATATCTTCTGAAATCATCAATGGCCAATTATGTAACGTTAAATAGACAGGCTAGACAAATCTTTGATTGAATAAACAACATCTCAGATACAAGCTAGCTGCTGGAAATGGTTTGTTCCCCTAGCTAGTTAGGAAGTAACTAACATTAAGTTAGTGAATATGCAAAAGTTATATCGGCTACTAAATTCATATTATTAGCCAGAAACCTAATTTGTGTGGTAACTAGCTAACTCGTAGCACGAGAAATAGAAAGGGAAGGATTCACCTCACGCTCTCACAATAAGAGAGGAAACTAAGGGGAGGTGAACGAAAATAAATGATAACAGAAAGCGACCCGGATACTGGGCGAAACACTCGTAGGCTCGAGTAAATACAAAGATAAAGAACAGAAAAGACCTCTCGCTCTCTAAACAGAAAGCAAGCGGAGAGAGGTAGAAAGAAAAACAAAAGGTAAAGGCAAAACTGCCTTAGCGGAACTTGGAAAAGAAAACCACAACGAAAGACAGAAAATGCAGAAGAGAAGGAATATCCTAAAGAACTTTAATGCACAATCTGCAAGTCCCGCGTTACTCCAAAGCAAAGCGATGGGGCAAAGTGGTCTCCGAAAGCACCTACAACCTATACCTTACCGGCTTTGTATCAAATGTAATGCAATACAGAAGCACCGGAAGCAGGAAGCACGGAGCTTAAATAGCCGGCAGGTAACTCATCACAGATGAGACGGCTGAGTAAAAGGAAGAGCGAAAACCCGGAACGGAATGAGAAGGTAAGCCGAGGGTGCCCTTGCGCTGCTACGGCGGCGAGCGACCACAGAGGAAAAAAGGACTGCCAAAACCCATGATAGGCAACCTTAGCCACCTAAGTTAGGTTTGCCTATCCACAACTGTCCTGGTCGCAACGATTTCAAAGAAACATGCACGTAGCCTACATACACTATGCCCATATCGGGAGTAAGATTTTAACCAACATGTGATTCAAGTTGGCACAATTATGTATGTTTTTCTGAAAAATGACCCAAAAAAGATTGGATTAGTCAAAAAAGATGGCCAGTTAGATTCAAGTGCATTTGTGGCTCATTTTTATTGGCTGGACCTTTGGCAGTAATTTTGCAGTGGAAAAAAATCTGTAAACAAGAGGACGTAGTTTTGTGTGTGGCAAAAAAGATCTGTAAGCAAGCAGGGCAAATCTGAGTATGCGGACCGAGTTTTGAGTGCAAGAAGAGCAAATCCGTAAGCAAGCAAGGAGAATTATGCTCTCAAATTAACTGCTCTCTTTTGCCGTTAAGGTGATACCATACTATACATTAATTTTAGTCACTTCTGTCAAGAAGCAAATTCCAAAAATACTACTGTGAAGGGCTGACTGCTGGAAGGCTGGCCATTTTACAGAATGCAGAAAGTCCTTTGTGTAGCCCATTAGATGTTAGTCCATAATTTCCAGGACCAACCTTCACTAAAATTAGACATTCACAGACATACAGCAGTATTTGCTCTTAAAGCTATACTTTTGTTGCCATTTGTGGAGCAGAGAGGGAATTTTTATCCACTTTTATCCTTTGCATCCAGCAGACAGCTAGCTAATTCGGCAAAGCTGACAGGAGATGTTTTGTGGTTTTTCGCCCTCTCAAGAGCAAATCCAGACTGTAGATAGATTTTCACCACATTCACCCTGTTGCATTGCTGTAATGTCAATTCAGGAGGGGTTTCCAAAAGAAATAATATTTTATAAGAGAACCTGGTGCAGGAAGGAGGACAACAATGACTATAGCCACTTTCACTCAGTGTGTTATTCTGCAACACATCTCTGTTGTAATCTTCTTTAGGCAGAAGAGAGTATCTGAACTGCATGGTTGCACTAGGATCCCGCTTGGTGATTAGCTGGCAGCTAGCTATTAAGATGACGGCCTTTATTTCTGGTCCAGCATAGTGACTGTCTAACAATGTAGCCATTCAGGGGGTGCCATTTTTCGTCTGGTGTGGTGATTGGTTGGCTATTTACCCTTTCAGAGGATGCCATTTCAGGTCTGACTTGGTGATTAGCTGGCAGTGTAGCCATACAGACAATGCCATTTGGGGTCCAACATGTGATTGGCTGGCAGTGTAAGCATACAGACAATGCCCTGTGGGGTCTGACATGTAGATTGGCTGGCAGTGTAGCCATAGAGAGAATGCTATTTCGGGTCTGACATCGCGATTGGCTGCCAGTGTAGCCATACAGAAGATGCCATTTTGGGTCCGACGTGGTGATTGGCTGGCAGTGTATCCATATAGAGCATTCAATTTTGGGTCTGGCATGGTGATTGGCAGGCGGTGTAGCTATACAGATTGGGGTCCGACAAGGTGATTAGCTAGCAGAGTAACCATTCAAAGGATGCCATTTGGGGTCCAAAATTGTCATTGGCTGGCAGTGTAGCCATACAGAAGATACCATTTTGGGTCCAGCATGGTGACTGGCTGGCAGTGTAGCCATACAGATGATTCTATTTGGGGTCTGACACGATGTTTGTTTGGCAGCGTAGCCATTCAGAGGATACCATTTGGGTTCCGACATGGTGATTACCGAGCAGAGTGGCCATTGAAAAGATTCCATTAGGGGCCCAGTATAGTATTGGCTGGCAGTGTAGCCATACAGTGGACTCTACTTGGGGTCCGGCATTGGTGAGTTGTTGGCAGTGTAGCTATTCGGAAGATGCCATTTGAGCCCCGGCATGGTAACTGGCTAGCAGTTTAGCCATTCTGAGAAAACGATTTGGCTTCCAGCATGCTGATTTGCTGGCATTGTAGCTGCTGGGAGAATTGTATTTAGGGTCCAGCATTGTTATTTGCCAAAGGACAGTGGGAAGAGGGAGAAGACACTAACATAATCTGTATAGCAAACAAAGTTGATTGAAAACATCCCAACTACTCACAACAAGGAGGAAAAGTTATGCTATGCTATAGGTAACAGAACTACATCAGCATTGTGCAAGTGGAGATTTGTGAGTCCACCCACAGTTGGCTATAATGCCATGCAGGAAGAGGGTTTACCCTGCCTTATTATGCAACACCTCTGGTAAACTGTGGTACTACAGTCTTCCTGCAGCTGGCTGCAAGTGTCTTAGTGATCTGTTTAGTGTATACACTCGTTGAACATTGCAACAATGGGATGGGCCTAATTTATTGATGTGGATTAAAGATATGCAATAAATATTTTTGATAAATAAATACATTTTCAGAAAGCATGACTTGTGATTAATAGGAACTATACTATGTGTGCATCAGAGTTTGCTAAGTATAGATGGTGTGGTTGTGCTTGAATTAGAAGTACGAGCGGAAAGGTGCTCAACTGGGCTCTGTCAAATATTATAAAAGAACAGAAGAGCAACCTTTGCAGTGAACAAAACTATTTATTTTATACTGTGTTTCAGAATACAAATTGGCAAGCAATAAGCTTAGGCCTACACAGGGGTGGGTAGAGTACAGAAAAAATTTACTCGAGTAAGAGTAGTTACTCTTACAAAGATTATAATAAATAATGATTTGATTAGTACAGGAAGTTCATTTAAATTTAAAATGCCCTGTCCTCCTTGGTTCATGATCAAAAGGCAGACAAGTTAGTTTTTCTCATGAAACATTTAAAGAGCATGTAAACACAAATATTCCTCCAATCCAACTACAGACAACACATGTAGGCTCTGATAAGCCCCAAGATAGTCCCTGAACTACCCCTGGTCCATTGCAGTACAGTCCAAGTTAGGTCTGATTCATGAACTTCTTGAACTTGAGGAGAAGCTGATTTTCAAAGTTTTTACTGCCCAGTGTAATTATTTTCCTGGTAAAGATAAGCCCTGCACAACTGAATAGTCATTCTCATGCAGCATACACAGGCAGAGGAGTGTTGATCTTCAGTGACAGCTTCTTGAGTGCAGGAAATTAGTGTAGAAGGTCCACCTTGAGAGGAGCACGCAATATAACCACCCAATTCTCCAGGTTGGCTCTGTCTTGCTTTCATGTAGGAGAAGAAGTCATCCTCTGAGGGACTGACATCTGGATCCTCCATTTCAATATGTGGTTTTGAATGTAGTCCATTCATTTAAAATGGCCAAAATGAAAATAATACTGATGATTAAAGCTTTGCATGTATTACAAAAGGCAACATCATAACTTTGTTGTTCTTTGATTGACATGGTTTAGGCCAATTCTATTTTGAGTCCATCAATTCAGGAGGTGTACTGAAAATTTAACTTCCCTTGTTCCAGTTCCATAACTCTTAAAAATCTTTGAGATTTGTAAATGTATTGTATTTTTCTGTGGAATATTGACTGTAAATCTACCAGGACATTTTTTTTTAAATAGGGCCTTTTCTGAATTATGAATAGGAATTTCAATTCAGGAAGTGAATTCATGGAATTAAAATAGAAAACATATCCATCCTTATGATGTGATCCTTGACTGTCCACTTAGTCTTGAATTTTGGGAGGAGAATGGCAGCAATCAGCTCCAGGTCTCTCTTCATGTGACCAAATCTCTTCTGGATGGCGAGTTGAAGACTGTTTAACAATGGGTAGCACACCTTTGCTGGTGTCTCCAGTTGAGACAGCTTTTCTTCCACCAGGTATATGGCTAGTGTCTGCCTGCAGAATGTTAAGTGGCATTTGTTATGCTGCATGTCCCTCTCTTCTCCCCCCCCTCTTGCTGGGTGCTTTGTTTTCATTTAGGTGTACAGCAGACAGTGGTGGAGAGATGTAAATGGGTGTATCCTTTCCTTCTTTTGAGCTAATTAGTCTCCCTGATGTTGATCACCTGAACCTCGCTTTCAAGAGATTGCGTCCTTGAACCAAAGGGGGGTTTTTTCCATTCCCACGAGGACCTGTTTGGGCCTTATATTTCTTTTTCCTTTTACTGACTACATCCACCACCTGCACTTCAACCTGACTTCATGCATTTTATTTATTTGTATTCTTTCTTTATTTAATAAATTTGGTGATAATTTTGTAAACGCCTGTGTTGTCTCCAATTTTGTTGTCGGCCCCACCGAGTGGCCATAACACATTGCTGTTGGCCTCATAAAAGTACAGTACTATAAATGATGCATAGACCGTAGAAAAATATGGACGAAGTGATTGACGTCACACATTCATGTTCTATGGCTTGGGCACAGTGGCACATGGAGCCCAAAATAGCCAAAACCAGGGCGCTGCCATTGTATTTTTTGCAACCAACGCAAGTGCATTGGAGCAAAAGGGTCCATGACTGCAGGAAATTCTGCCCCGACTGTCTATATGATCATTAGACATGCCAATGGTAAAAGCTCTCCCTGTCTTGTAATAGTTGCGGCAGGTAGGCTCACGTAAAATAAGCAGTAACGGTATATAACCGCTGATAACCTGGCCTAGCTCACCAGTTATAATGCATTTATTTTGAGACAAGAAATATATAGAAGAAATTGAGTCTGCGCCAATGTCAAAAAGGTTACCACAGGTGCGTAGGTTCAGAAAACACAGGTAATACTTAGTCATCATACTTAATTAAATTATCAAAAGCAAGCTTACAATATACATACATCTTAGACATGAATAGATTATATTGACAGGAATAAATTACACTTTTGCATCAAAGGGCAGATCAAAAGGTAGTTGGAACATATGCCATCAACAACTGGAGAAAAGGTAGACATTGGGAATATGGTACAACCAGATACCAGTCTAAATTGGCAGCAGGTGAAGTAGGTATACTAATTGACTGAATAGAATCCTTTTCAGAGACATGATTGATTCAATTAGTGTTCTTCGGAAAGTCATCATACTTAGATAAATTATCAGAATCAGAATCGAGCTTACAATATACATACATACACTGTTAGAAAAATGTTAAAATTACAGTAAGTTGCTGGCAACAATTAGCCAGCAAGGTGCTGTAATTAATTTAACAGCACAGTTACTGTAGTTCATTTACAATACCTTTTCCCCATGCTGTATAATGAAATACAGTACTGTACTGTCGACAGCGTTACTGTAATCCATATTACAGCAAAGTGCTGTACTGTCTGACAGCATTACTGTAATCAATATTACAGCAACTGTTGACTCTACTGTAGTTTATACTGCATGATTACTGTAACCCATATTACAGCAACTCGAGTCTGTATTGAAATCACAGGATTACTGCATTTAAAGTTAGCCATCTAAAGTACAGAAGACACAGAAGATGAAATACAGAATGTACCAGTGTCAAGAAAAAGTACACTTTACACCTTGAATGTATTAAAAAGCAATTTTATTTAACAATTCCACACAGTGTATATGGAATATATTCATGTATACAAATTAACCAAGAAAAATAGAAATGTCAACTCACTACGGCTATGCCATGACATGAGAAAATAACATTGTCAACTCCGTAAGATGTCAACTCATTTCATTCAACGGTGGTAAATTGTCTATTATTTTAATCATGTTATTGAAATTAGCAATTCATTTTCAATTAAGTTATTTAAATACTCCTAAAAGCATTAATACATTGTTTTTTCTAGCTGAAATATCTGCTTTATTTAGCAAAACTAGAGTACTGTGTGAACGTAGAAAAAGTGCCATGGCATTTATGAAAAATAAATAACTGGGAAATGTTAGTTTAATAACCAATACCTTTGATCTATCAATATATTTTCCCAGCATAACTGAACAGAAAAAAACTAAAACAAACAGAAAATAACATTGTCAACTACAATACAATTGCTTGCTATCTAGATAAGGCTTGGCAGCACTCACTCAGCCACCATCACCTTCAACACCTTGTTCAAAACGGAATTAATTCAAATAATTCGCCCCTATAACGTCACGTTATTGGATAAACCCAAATAAGCAACCATTTCTACTGGCTACAACAGCATTTTACAGCAGCATTGTATGCCCAGTTAAAGAAAAGGTCACAATTATAAAACAGTAAGTCTGAAGAACTTATCCACCTAATGGCAGTACAGATACTCAATAGACTAAACATTGACATGCACTTTGCTTCAACCCTGCTGTAGCCTACAAGTCATGAAATCACGCAACTTCTAAACTAGCTAAAGACGCAGGCACTTTAGCAGCAAACCAACATAGCACTAGCTAACGTTAAACGTTGCACGTAAATAAGGTACAAAATTCCTACCATAGCATAATTAAATATCCAGAGGGACAATAAGGGATATCCAGAGGGTAATATTAAAATCTAGCTAAGTTAAGCATACTACGGTTTAATTAAAATTTCTAACTAGCTGGAAGTGTAACGTTAGTAAAGTTAGCTGCTATAACGTGACACCTCCCAACAGGAGGGAGTAAGGCTAACGTTAGCCTACACACATGAATCGCAACCCGATAGAATAACGTTAACGTTACATTTTAATCCAACCCAATACGAAACTCTAGAAACTACATAGCCGCTTTCCCACTTTAATATTAATATAATCCAAACAATTTGCTAACTACGTTGATATTAACTGACAATAGCTTGCTATCTAACCTAATTTAGAATAACGTAGCTAACGGTGAAGTTAGCGAACATAGCTTGCTAACGTTAGCTACACGGGTTCAATCCGCCACCGTCACCTTCTTCAAAACAGAATTAATTCAAATAAGGTCATATAAACTCAATAAATGAATTAGTTTACCCAGTGTATTCTTCCCAAAAACTAAAACTCCTAACGTACAAAAATCGATGATTCATTTCACCTTGAACTGGCTGTGCGGCAAGCAAATATTTCAAAAAACAATCAGTTAACGTTAGGATTAGCTGATTGGTCCATTTTCGCGCTGAAGGAATATAACTATTTTGGATTACAGTAAATGATATTACAGGATGATTGCTGTAATATTTTGTTAGCCATGAAGAATTCACACAAAACCTATTGTAAATCTACAGCAACATGCTGTATACAGCACGAACAGCAACGTACTGTTCATAATAAAGTAATATTACTGTTAAAACAAGTAAAATTTCTAACAGTGTAGATCATTGTCCTGCTGGAAGATCCAACGATGACCCAGTTTTAGTTTCCTGGCAGCCAGATTGAGATAAATAATTTTATGGTAATTCATGGAGTTCATGATGCCATGTACCCTAACAAGGTTCCCGGGGCCTTTGGAGAAAAAGAGCCCCACAACATCACAGAACCTCCATCATACTTAACAGTGGGGATCAGGTTATTTTCGGTATAGCCATCCTTCTTTTTCCGCCAAACCCACCTTGAGTGTTGGTTGCCGAAAAGCTCAATTTTCATTTCATCTGACCATAGAATCTGTTCCAGTCAAAGTTCCAGTAGCGTTTACCAAACTCCACACGCTTACGTTTGTGGTGAAATGACAGGAAAGGCTTTTTTCTGGCATGCCTTCCAAATAATTTGTTGGCATGGAGGTGACGTCTAATGGTAGTTTTGCAGACTTGATGACTCCAAGCTACTTTCCTCTGTAATTCTCCAACAGTGATCCTTGGGGATTTTTTTTGCCTCTCTTACCATCCTCCTCACTGTGCATGGGGGCAAAATAAACTTGGGTCCTCTTCCAGGCAAGTTTGTAACAGTTCCAGTTGCTTTTAACTTTTTAAGTATTACCCTAATGGTAGATATGGGCATTTTCAGGTGAGTAGCTATTTTTTTTATAGCCATTCCCTGACTTATAAAGCTCAACACACTTTTCCCTCATTTGATTTGTGTGTTCTCTTATCTTTCCTATGTTGATGTATGAATAAGGGAATATGGCCTGTGTCATAGTGGTGTGTCGTTCGCGAACGAGTCGGCTCTTTGAGCCAGCTGTTTTAGGTGAACGTTGGGAGCCGACTCGCATATCTGAAGAGCCGATTTGTTTTGTAAATGAACACAAGACAAGTGCTTGTGGTCTTGGTGGAACTTTTATTTGTTTTTTTCCTTCAAGTTCCATCTGTAATCAAAGAGAATAATCTTTTAGGCCAAAAAAGAATAAAGCCACTATAAGAAAATAACATTAATAATAATTTAAAAACCAGTTTAATTGTTGGTCACTTTAATTGTTCTGATGCTGCAGTTTTGCACATTTATTTTTTTATGCATTTATTTATTTTTCTTTGTTATGATGCAATATTCTCTTTTGTTTTGAAATGTTCAACTACGCACTGTGTTTATTGTGCAATTTATTTAAAGACATCAAAATGCCCTACTTTCAATGCACATGTGTAATAGTGTATTACTGTTTTTACATTTATTTAAATAGTATTAATAACAAACAAAAGACAAAATAATGTTATTTTGGTAATTAGAAGGTAGAGTAAGATTCCTTTGAACAATTTAAGTGATAGATGTGCACAAACACCAATCATAGGTCAAAATATCGCTAACTTTGGCCGATTTTGAAAAACCGGAAATGCTACTGAATGAAGAGCCGTTTTTGGAGCCGAAAGAGCCGGCTCTTATTGGTGAGCTGAGCCAAATGATCTGACTCACTGAGAAGAGCCGGAATGCCCATCACTACACCTTGACCGAACCGCTTGACCGAGGTCAGAATGCATAGTAACGGTTACTAAAGTATGATTGGACAATTTTTGGTTTGTGGAGGAGCCTAGCGATAGGTTAATTAAGAGGATGTAGCCTATAATAAATATAAATATAGGCTATGAATGACTGTTTTGAACATCTTGTATGTTTTAACAAATGAGCTAATATAAAAGGCATATAAAAAGCATACCTTTCATATTATCTAAATGCATATTAATAGCCAATATAATTCTGTTTTCTTCACATGCAGGCAGAGATTTTCTTATATAGGGGGGAGGGTTTCTGATGAAGGTGGGTTTAGCTAATTGTTTGACTAGCCTAGCTGGCTAGCTGGCATCTGCTTTGTCAATGCTGTAGTAGCTAGGTCTATTGCACATTAGAAAATAATGTTTTTCTCCTTCATATTGTGTTGTTATGTTGTGCTTAGACTCCATAGACTCTGCAATAGCAGCCTAAATCAATGTAGGCTACTTTTCAGTAGGCTAGCGTGCATTTCTTAGGTTACAATGCGCAAGTAGCCTACATTTTAATGCGTAGCTAATTGCTATATTTTCGGGAGGATAGGCTATCTTCAGAAATACTAAATAAAATGAGGCTACCGGTGTATGTCATATGTAAATTCCCTTTATTTTATGAAAGGTAATGTATGTACAGTGCCACTACCACCTATCCTAGATGTAGAGGAATTGAACTCTTTCAAGGATGCATGGATGATTATCGACCATAACATGAACAAATTCCTGGGCCAGGTCAAAAAGTAACAAATACACATCCTCTGCATGGGAAAAAGACTGCCATTTCATAAGCATTAGAGAGGTGTAGCCTACAGTGAAATCTTCATATGAGTAGGCTAATCATTCTAGGTTTCTCCAAGGAAACAAATGGAAAAAAGTAGGCTCACACTTCTGAAAGGCTGATATTCATAAAATGCCATTATCACAAGCAATAAATAATAAAATGAATATAAAATAATTTTGTTTCTGTTGTATATAATACAATAGTGTACTTTGTAATAAGTAAACTGTAATTCATTACCTGCGGTTGGTAAATGGTCTCATGAAGAGCAATTTTCAAGGGCATCATAGCAAGGTAATTTAAAATCCATACCACATAAGCAGCAATAATGTACTCATAAAAATAAGCACATACATGCATGGTCTTAATGATGTAGAGTAGACAATTAGCTGGATAATGATCAGTAATTACAATATATCATTGTGTCATAGCATTCTCAAGGATACAGAACAATAACACATACAAAGCAAAAACAAAGCAAATGTCTTGGAACATCTGTATTATTTGCAGGCCAGTTCAGTAACAGACTGGAAACCTAGCTGAAAGAAAGATACAAATTTTTAAAAATCATAATCAGTGGCTCAGGGTTGGGGTCAATTCAGAATTTTGGAATTGATTTCAATCCATGAATTGGAATTTGGATTTCAATTTAAAAAGAAAGACATTTGAAAGAAAGAAATTCTATTAATTTATAGAACATGAAAGCCTCATTCATTTGGAAATATGTCTCCTCTGGCTTCCAAAACCATCTATCATTTATCACTGTGAACTTTGCTAATATCATTACCTTAAATGTCAGATGGCACAGTCCATTGTGAATTGTTTTCTTTATTCATATTTTAAATAATGCGTTCTGGGGAATGTATTTTCGAATATTTTGCTAAATTGAAATAATTTATAATTTATGTATTATATTTACAGACTACACATAAACTTATCTTTAGGTATTACCAAACTACTGTCCAAAATAATGGTGTATATGGTAATGGTGTATATGTCATGGTTTTGAACCCTGTTTCCCTATGCGGTCGTTTTCCTCGGTGGCCACGCGAGGGCGCTGCCCTTTTGGTAGATGCTTGCTCCGCCCTGCTGAGTTGGCGGAGCTTCTGTTAAGCGTTTACACCTGTGCGTAGTCACCTGAGAGATATATAAGCCTTTCCTTCGTTTGGGGCTTCGACATTAATTGTTCTTTGTTTGTTTATTGTTTTGTACTGTGGTGTATTGTTGGCTGTGAGTTCTCGTACTATTTTGGCTACTCGCCTATTTTTAACGTCTCTCTTTGTTGAGGCAGGGCTTATTTCTTGCTGGCTTGGTAGTTAATTATCTCGTAGAAGTTTGGGACCGTAAATCTCTGCTCTATTTCGCCTTTTGGTGCTTTTTCTCCGTATATGGAGTTTTGGGCGATTCTGTTCGGAACAGTAGTTCTGTTCGCCCTTCGGCACATGTCTTCCCATAGGGAGATCAGGCGTTTCGCTTCTACTTAGTTTCTTAGCTCGTAGAAGTATAGAGTAGCAGTTTCTTTGGTCCATTTTCGCCTTTTGATTGGTTTTCTTACTTAGAGACCTGGCGTTTTAGCTTCTACTCATTTCCGGGTTACGGTGAGCCAGTTAGTAGCTTCGGTACGTTTGTTCCCTGTTTTTGTCTCCTTCTCGTGGACTACGCTCCTTTTTGTTGTGAGTCAGGGTTTTTATTTATATTGAGAGGCTGTCGTGCTATTTTGCGTTGGTCTTTGTTGCAGCTGTCCTCCGCCCTTTTTACCTACGGGACGATTTTGTTCGGAACTATTGTTCTGTTCGTTTTCCGGGTATGTTTCTCCTTGTGTGGAGTTTGGGCGAGGTTGTGGACATGTTTGTGTGTGACTGCGCGTAGCATGGGAACGTTAGCTCTCTGTTCCTTCGCTTCATTACATATTATTTTACTGAGAGGCTAGGGCGGTTGTTTCAAATTAAGCTTGCGTTAGTCTATTTGGATAGTAAAGGTATGGGACGATGGTGCTCCGTCGGCTCACCTGTAAAATGTTTCTCCTGGGAGATCGGGTGTGGTCCCTTTGTTTTCTGCATTGGACTGCGAGACTATTAATCTCGCCATGGAACGTTAAATCTCTGTTCCTGTTCGCCTCATTATATTCCTCATCATAGAGGCAGGGCGTTTATTTTCAATTAATCTCGCTTTGGTCTAGCCGGTAAATGTCCAGTGCTGCCTGTCCTGTTCGTTCCTTTCGGTGCCTTTCTCCTTGCATGGAGTTTTTTTGACGATTTTGTTCGGAACTGCTGTTCTGTTTCGTCTTTTGGCGCATGTCTTCCTATAGGGAAGATTGGGCGATGTTGTGGACACGTTTGTGTGTGACCACGAGTTTGAGAGTAGCCTGGGAACGTTGGATCTGTTCCTTTCGCCTCCACTATTATTATCTTATTATTTTGCAGTGTCTGTTGACTGTGTTTTATGTTTGTCTTTACGCTACTCGCCCGTTATTATGTGTCTCGTTACCGAGACAGGGCGCGTATTATTTCTAGCTGTTCAGAATCCTGTCCTTGCGCTCTACTTGGCGTGTGACAGTGAGCCGGTTAGTAGCGTCTGTAGTGGTGTTCGTTGTTCGTTGTCTTGTCTCCTCCCTTATCTGCGGGGTATCTCGCCTTAGTGGCCTTAGGGCTTAATGAATCCCCTTGCTGCATTTGGCTCCTCCTACCTCACGTCACGCCCCATTACAGTATATGTTATCGTCCTTGTAAAAATATGCCATTGTTAAGTAAAGATTATGTTTAAGTGATTACTGAACTACATTAGACTTTGGGCATTTATTGAATTAAATTCTATTTTCTTTACTTCAAATTCTATATCCTGTCAACATTTTTAATTAAAATTTAAGAATTGAATTGGAAATTATCAGTAATTTTTCAATTCAGAATTGATCCCAACTTTGCACTGAATAATTTTTAACTCAGGAAATTGCATAAATTTATTACTGCATGAAAGTTTCTCTGCCATGATGCTTGGCAAAAAAGGTCTCTTATAAACACTAACATGTGCCCTATTGCTTATTCCTATTTTCCATAGTTTCTTTGTGAACCCATACATTGAAACATACAGTACTTGTGGACACAGAGTATCTCAACTGTATCTCAGTTACAAGATCCCATGACCTACTTGACTTGAAGAAACTCTTAAATTATTTTTAGATTTTGTTTGTTTCCATGGTTTTATTCCCCCATGAAATTATTTTGGTGCAAGAGCCTTTATCCATGCCCTATTAACTGCATTTTAATGAGATCTGTGCTTTGTTATGAGAAATAAAATCGGTGTATTTCTCTATCTCATAAAATGTGTACATTGTTCTTCTGGACAGTGAATTTTGAAAATTGCTGAGTGGAAGAATTCAAGAGCTTGGCCAGCAAATGCTTAACGTTCAGTGCGGTGATAAAAAATACAGGTTCAGCCAAAATGCAGCACCTTGTGCAATACCAAATCTCTTACTCTGGCTTCCACAGTCCTTTCAGTCATTTGTTTTGGACTGTCAGTACTACCAATAGCTGATCTTTAAAAGGTTTTAGATACAGTAGATGGTATTTGGGTTTTCCTTCCAGTTGTTTTTGCTTATTCACATGTTTTCAATCATTTAAAAGATGCATTGATACCTACAGGTTTTGTTACTATCTAGTAAATTAGCCAACCCATTTCTAAAGATAAAAAAAACAAGATGGTAAATCCAAATGTTACTACTACTACTAATATTACTAAAATAGCATTGAGATATGTGAATAAATCAGGTGTTGTTTTTAATATTTTTTTCTCAAGTTATGATTATTTCCATAAGCAATTCTTTTTGAAGGGGAAACAACACAATTATCCAAACTGTCATCACGTGGTGAAAGAACCATGAACATGTTATTCACTCTTAACTGAAAGGTATTCAGAATTTCTTTTCTGGTGGCATAATTTATGGGTCTTGCTATAATGAAATAATGCATACTTTGTCATGGGTATATGAAGGTTATGGTGAAAACCAGCAATGATATCAGTTCACTGGTGTACCGCTAATTCAGGTTTTATTTACATAAACTGTACTGCTGTTGTTGGCAGCTCTATTCAGCTATTCCCTACAGTATATGTAATCAGAGAAGGAAGGAAGGCCTATTGTTGAATGTGAATGCCAGTCTCTTCCATAGTAACATGTTGTGTTTGTGCTCACATGATGACCATCCAAAAATAGCAAAAACTGAAGTAAGTGTGCGCACAATACTACATATTTGTCTATTTCTGAATAATAGAATTTCTACTTTTAAGCTAGCTAATGGTACTAAACAGTAGAATCGTACAAAACATACACTAATTTTACTAATGATTATTTATAAATCAAATACAGTATGTACACATACATACATACATACATACATGCAAATATGTTTTGAGAGCTCCTTTCGGAGACATTCTTTATTGACCATAGTCCTGGCTGTTTTAAGTACCTTCTTTTCCCCTCTTTTTGAACAGCTGGAAAAAATATAGGTTTTTCCTCCCCGTTTTCCAATAAGCTGGATTGGTGCCAGGAGCAGTTCTGTCCACACAGCACCTCTTGTGTCATTCTGTCCAGCAGAAACAGAAAACTTGGGTCAGCAAAGATTGCAGTCTGGAAAGAGGTAAAATAAGTCAAATAAGACATAAGAAAATATGTTAAATAAGAAAGATTTAAAAGTGCTGAAAAGAAACTGCAAAAGAACTTCAAAGAAGCTGACGCTGTTAATTTAGGTAATCCATTCCCTCCGTAACTGGCAGATAATTTTCTCTGTCATGGAACACAGAAAAAGATTATGTTGGCAGCCGTAGGATAACACATCTGAAACTTTACAACAGCGTTGCAGTGACCCCAGCTGGTGCAACCTGGTCCTCCTTTGTTAAGATATGAGATTGTTCTACATTTCAGGTATTTGGCAGACACTCTTATCCAGAGTGAATTACGCAGTTTACATTCTTTGCACACTAACCACTACAATTTACTGAAGCAATTCAGGTTAAGTACCTTGCTTAAGGATACAGCGGTAGTGCCCCCACCTGGGAATGAAGTCTACAGCCTCTGAGTTATAAGCACAGCTTCCAAACCGTTATACTAGACTCTCACCCACCCAATTTACTCAGTTAAACAGGCAACAGTATCAAGGTTGGCATAAGCATGCATTATAACTGTTACGGCACTTCCTACCCCTTGAAAGTAAACAGTCAATCAGAATAATTTAATTCTGTGCTCCTTCTCAGGAATCTCTGGTAGTAATTGTACCAGAAAGCCCAAGGTATAAATGTACAGCTAATTCATTCAATTTGTTTCTTATTGTTTTAAATTATAGGATGTAGGGGATAGGGCTTAGGTTGTAGGGCATAGCATGTAGGGCATGCCCTCCGTCTACACCCAACAGTGACAGCCATACTCTAAGCTCTTTCTCATCTTGGTCTGTTCTTATTTAAGTTTAACTGATTTGGCAGAACACAGTACCTGCAAAAAATCATACTGTATTTACCTTATAAAGGCGGGGAGTCTCATACCCAATGAGTGGTGTTATCACTAGAGTTCAGATCCCTATCAGACACACAACTTTACTTTTTCTTACATCCCCACATTGGCTTTGTCAAATTTTTTGAATAACTTTGTCAACTTTATCACTGATAAATTGCTTAGCAAACGCAACATAAAATATTTTCCACGAAAACATGTATTCTGGTATCAACAAAGAAACGTTTTGCAATTTTGTTACATTGTTTTCAAAAATATGACGCTGCTTTCACATACCAGAGGCTCTGAGACCAGGTATTTTCCCATGTAAAACATTTTGTGTGCACAAATCTTCATACTGCACAGTGAAAAATATGTTTGGACATGTCCAGTAAAAATATGCCAAGCAGTGCCACTTTAGAATTTTCCACCCACTGATGTGATTTTCTGCCAGAATTAACGTACGCCTAAGAATGTCCCTGCAGTAAGCCAATGAAATTGCATGTGGGCGTGACTTTTTACCAAAAAGCTAATAAATGCTAAACGGTTAGACAACATATGATGAAACTTGATGTGTCCATTGACAACTCAATCCTGAGGACAGCCCTAAGGAATTGGCCTGATTAAACAATAGGGTGGCGCCATAGAGCTCAACCATTTTTTTAAATGGGAAATTCAGAAAAAAGTATTTATGTAGAAATGTGAAACTTGCTACAGTAACTAATCACCTCAGTTTGAATGTGATGATGTATGTTTAGGTAACTGCCATCTTGAATTGGTGGCCATTTTGGATTTTGTTTGTTCATATAGCTTTTCTGACCTTCACCTGGTTGATTCAAATTAAACTGCGTACTCTGATAGAGGGTACCTTCAACCACCACTACCCAAATTTGCTGCCGATTGGCCATAGGGTGACGCAATAGCAATCTTTGAATTTCAAGAGTTAAAATCCTGCTCTGTTTCACTTAGAGACCTGAAACTAATGTCACAATATCCCTCTTCTCACACAGAATAAATTTGCCTTAAGGATTATTTAGGCATTATTATTAACTATTATGAAATGACCACTATTTTGAATTAATTAAAAAAACACTTAAAATCTATCTCCTCCGACCTAGACAGTTTGACCAATTTGCACAAAACTGGGATTCTAGCATGTACTTGTGTACATCTTTAAACCCAGTATTAAAAAAGTTGCTACACTTAAAACCATGCACACAGTAAGTCAATGAATTTGCATGTGGGTGTGGCTTTCTATGAACAATCAAATAAATCTCAAACAGTTAGACATAAAGTACTGAAACTTGACGTGTGCATTGACAACTCTATCCTGAGACTGAGTGCTGCATGTGAATCCAATTTAACACGCTCCCTTCCCTCGCTGTCTTCCCTCTAGGGAGCTATCTTGTGACGCAATTTGCTACGTGCAGCAAGCAAACTTAAAAGGTACTCTCCAAGGGAGGACTGACGAGAAACAAACAAAAACGGAACCGAACTGCCCTCGCAACATTTCGGAAGTGCAACCCCATAGAGTTGAAATGTGATAGTTCTGTGGTGGCCGCCCACTTTTTCCATGTGGAGCATTGCATTCTGGGATTCCCTTCTGGCTGGAAGCTTGCATTTTATACCCTTGGTGGAAGGGAGGATAAACGAAGGAGCAAGGGATTATAATTACTCCCTCCCCTTTTTTAAATTGGATCCGAATCACACTAGGGGCCCTATCTTACACCCGGCGCAAAGCGGCGCTAACGCAAACGCAAGTGTCTTTGCTATCTTACACCCGGCGCTAGGTCCATAATAACGCCTAACGCTTACGCCGTCAAACTAGCATGTTTGACGGCGTAACTCTTGCGCCATCATTAGTGAACTGGGCGTGTTGGTCTTAAGATGAGGAGTGGCCAGGATTCTTTTTGGCGTATTGCTATCTTGAGCCAGCAGAAAGCGCTTGCGCTAGAACCACCACAAACCTGGTCTAAAGTCATGTCGCAGTTGTTTACATGCTATTTTAACGGCGCATATAAGTGCGTCTACATAGGCGTGTGCACAACGCGCATACCCTCCTGTCTGTTACACACAGGGGCGTGCACAGGCATGACTAAAATATCTAGATCACAATGTGAAATATTATTATTGTGTAGGCTATATCAAAAATGCATAATAATAAAAGGTTCCATAGGTCCACATACCTTTCCCTCAGCGAAGGGAAACAATGCCACATTACATTGCTCTCAGCCCACTCCATCAACATCCAGGCGATGTGCGATGGTACGGGACAATGGCTATCCATTAAAAAGGAGCTGATAACACCTATAGCTATCAAGCCTAATGCGCGAATTGTCTTTGCACCTAATGCGTGAATTGTCATTCAATGGAAAACTCGCGCACGGCAATAGACGGACATTTAAGTTCTGAAAATGCGCTTCAGATGTCATTACAATACAGCTCTGTTTATCTATGAATACAGCCTGTAAGTAAATAGAATGGTTTGTGACTGAAAAAAGTTCAAAACCTTGTCCAGTGAATATTGCATTTATTGTTTTTCAAATAGCCTAGGCTACAGCGAATTCGCTGTGCATAAGGTTTTTCTCGATAGCCTATGGTTAAAAAACGGAGATGTCACCATGTTAACTAAATTGTAACCTTAGCTATTCTTCGTCCTTCATATTTTTTTAAATGACAGTGACCAGGTTTCCATACTCTCACTGTTTAAAACCCAGCTGATTTCACCCGTTATTCCTTAACTGAACAAAACGATTTTAAAGAGAACTAAGCGTCTAATTAGAAACTAAAACAAATTTGCAGCACGTTACACAATTAATTCACAATTCATTTTAATGCCATTCTCTGCACGTTTAACGGTCTTCCTGGGAAAGTGGATTGTTTTAAAGGATTACGCTACGAGTAAAACAGGTTGGTCACATTTCCATAAACAGGACATTATTAAACAAGGGGAAATATGCGTGAACTTATGGGTTGCGAACCTGACAGCTTTATTGTATGGCTATTTAGTGTCATCATTAAGGCAAAATAACGGTATTTATGTTATTAATCAATATTAGCCTACTATGCAGGTAGCCTAATGAACTTTGTATGAAGCTTGAACTTCGAGAACTCCATGAGAACAGCCTCTTGGAATTGATGTTTGACACTTTCATTGCATAATCAAACGAAATTCGCTGAACAAGCAGGCTAATTTGGCGTTTTCTAAGGTGAGACTGAAGCCATTGATAGCTTATTCTCAGCTGTTGCAGGTCCTTTTAACGAAATTTAACCGCACATATTTTGTAAAATAACAGCCCTGTCTGGAATTACCGGGAACTCATAGGCTAATGGTTAGTCCGAATAATATTGATCATACTCCATTTAGCCTATTCCTTGATCACACTAAACACGCACGAGCATGTCTGTTTCGCCATCATAAGCAATCCGCCAAGGTGGAAAAGCAGGCTTTTAAAGGGAATGGGATATGACATTTTGATTGGTTTATTGAATGTCACGCCCAAGACACACCTAGAATTAATGAAGCGACTAGGTTCAGCCCAGTTGCGCCATGCGCCGTGCTT
This sequence comes from Synaphobranchus kaupii, assembly GCA_029718625.1. Classification (NCBI taxonomy): domain Eukaryota; kingdom Metazoa; phylum Chordata; class Actinopteri; order Anguilliformes; family Synaphobranchidae; genus Synaphobranchus; species Synaphobranchus kaupii. The sequence goes on along the minus strand of CM056377.1, from coordinate 44,762,184 downwards.
AGTGCCAAAAAAACACGCCGTTAAAATAGCAAAAGTGGACTTGGACACGCCCTAAATGGACTTAGCGCCATGCGCTTAGACTAAGCGCCAAGATCGCCAAGATAGGGCCCTTGGTGTGGCTGCCATATTTCATCCTGGCATTTTGGGGATTCCCCCTTGAAGCAAGGGAAGGGAATGACAAGAAGAAGAAAGGATCAATTTTGGATCCGAATGCAGCCCAACACTAAAAAAATGTGTCCAGTTCAACCACAAGGTGGCGCTATGAAGCTCAACAAATTTTAAGATTAAAAATGTCTACATAAAAACAGGACAAAAATTCACAAAAAATCAGTTTTTTTGTAGACGATGACTAAGCACCTCATTACGAATATGCATATGTATGTCTTTTTGCATATTGATATGTATTTGTGAGTGAGTGCTTGGCCCCCTTATTTGCTGTTTGCAGCTATATTTGACACTTAGATGTTTTGTCAAGCTCAGTAGCAGGTAGATGAAATGGGTTGTCACGAAAGGATGTCAAATTGTGTTTAGTTTTTTGTTCTCCGCATGGAAAGATTTCATTTATAAAAACATTAAATGCCGTGCTTAATTCTAACCAAAAAATTTAATGTATGCAGCACCTTTTTGAAGTGTGCATGTGTGAGTTCTGTATCTCACATGCCTATGCGATCCTTAGGGTGAAGTATTTAAACAGATCTGTGTAAGCTGTGCAACTTGTTCTGATGATGACCTATAGGCCTACACATTAACGTTCACATGGTGAAATAAAATATTTTTCTTTTTGGAAAGAAGTGTGTCTTCATTTTGGATTATCTAATGAAATGGGCTCAAATAATTATGTTCGTTATTATTTCTGTTCACTTGACATGTTAGACAAGATTCAGGTTAGCCCTTCCTTAAAATTTGAATCTTAAAAAGATTCAGTTTGCACTTTAAAATTTCATTCAATAATTTGAGCAGATGAATTCACAGTTGATTTATTTGACAACACAACATTTACTGCTTATTTAAATTAGTGGAAAACTCATTAGATGTATCATTAGATATGAAGACACATTGCTCAAAATTTGGATGATGAGATTTGCGGTGAGATTGAGTCAGGGCCTTTGTGGTAACTGGTTAGTATATCTGTCGCTGACCACAATGACAGATGGCCAACAACAATCACTTGTCTATTACAGTCTTAAAGAGAAATCTAGCATGTTTTTATTAAAGTGCTCACAGCAGGGCCGGTTCCAGGCATAGACGACAAGGGTGGTCGCCAAGGCGTCATCCGTCCGGGGGCGCCAAACGAGGGGGGGGGGTCGCCATGTGTTGTGTCCATTAAAGTAGGTGGGCACCCCAGTCCACAATTCATATCTCAGAGAGGAAGCTCAAGATACACAAGTGATACATTCAGTGTAAGAATATTAATTGTATTTTATTTATTCATTTAAAAAAGAGAAGCAGGCTTTTCCTATCCTAAAATTCGTACCAATTTTTGAACTTCCCCCATTTTTAGTCACAATTTTAAATTGACAATCTCTCATGGATGGCAGGGTAAGGAGACGGACAAATCATTCAGGAATCAGGGTGACAGCCTCAGCTTTTTCTCTCCATATTTCACAATATTTCATAGTGTCATTTAAACAAAAAATTGCAAACTCTATTGTCAGGATGTAACACCTGACAAAGGCGGGTGTTGTGAAACTACTTGATTGTGTCATGGTTATTGGCAGCTTCTGTTGTTTCTACGGTTGTTATTCGATTTGGCGTCGTCTGACACTCCTTTGGATTTTTTTCGTCTCCGTTCCAATGTTTGGATCTCGCCCAGTCATTATTTTCCACACCTGTTTCCTGTCGGCTATAAATAGCGCAGGATTTCCGCTTTCCTGCACTTCGATATTGTCGTTGCTAATTGACATCGAAGTCGGTAAGGTATAGGAACACAGTCACTGCCTTGCTGGTTGTACAAATAAGAAACGCAGCAAGTCCGGTTAAAGAAGTTAGGATAGGATTGGTTATTTTCTTTAAAGCTCCTATCCCTTTTTCTTTGTCCTTTATTTTCTTGTTCTGTTACCTTTTTTTGTTTTTAGCTCTTTGGCTACAGAGCTTATGTCTACACCCATGTTGCTCGGGGTTATTCTTTTATTTTCTCTACCTCTCTTCTACGCTCTTTGTCTTAGAGCGTGAGGTACTTTTTGTTTGTTATACTCGCTTCTTCTAGCTCGCCTCCTTTTGAGGTAGATTTGTTTTGACTTAGGTCGGGAAGTTTTTTCTCCCATTCCTTAGTTCTCCTTTTCCTTTTGTGGTTTATCCGTTTTGTGGCGTATCTCTCGAGGTACGCTTATAGATTCCCTATCTGTCGCGTTTGGTTCGCAGAACCTTACCTCGCCCCTTCACAGATTGTCAGAAATTGATACTGTGATTGTACTGTAGCAATTGTAAGATCACTGTAAAAATGACTGTGACTCGTGCTCATCCTCTGTTTCAGTGAAAAACAAGACAGTGGCAAAGCTGTATAAAAGTGAGTAAAATTGCCCTGAGAAATGTACCCCATTTTCTCTTTCACCATATTGACTTTTTTTTCCAAAGAGCAAGAGACTTAACAAACCTGTATCCCTTCTGCACTGTAGTGAATAAAAAAGCAGTGATTTATCTTACACATATTCAGTACAGTTTAACGTTGTTGGGAGATACAGAGAGAATTACCACACTATAGCACTGAGGTAAATACAATGAATCTGCTAATCACATAATAATAATAATAATAATAGAAGAAGAAGATGAAGTACCTGCAGTTACCTATAATGTTAATTACTCATAATAATATTTTGTGTGGTTAACTTCATTGAGCTAAAGCACAGTGCATGACTGATTTCTTTCAATGTGCAGGTCTGTGTGGAAGCGCATTTTGAGGCTGGAAGAGACCTCATGTACGACTGAATTTTTAATGCATATGGCATTTTCTTAGTCTCAAATACAATTCAATGTAGACGCATTTGGCCAGAGCAACTTGCATAGAGACTGAAAATGTGCATTTAACATGGTAAACAAATACCACAAAAGCATAAATCACAATTAGTTCAATTCATACCATGGGGGCAAACATTCAAATTTGCTATACTTTTTAATATTTTTAATTCTCTTGTAAATCCCCGTGATATTTCTCCCATTGTGCCATCGCCTACTCTTTGTGAAAACTTTCTTAAATTTTTTAATGAGAAAATCTCTGCTCTTAGGTCAGCTGCTCACACCTTCACTGCCCCAGACCTTATTGCTCCTCCTTGGCGCTCTGCTGTCTTTGACCAGTTTGAGCCTGTATCGCTCTCATCACTTTCAGATGTAGTCAAGTGTCTGCGGCCTACAAACTGTCCCTCAGATAGTATTCCTTCTCGTTTTCTCAAAGAAGTTTTTGATACTGTTGGGTCAAGTGTTCTTGTTTTTATAAACACTTGTCTCAGCTCAGGTTGTGTCCCAGCTGCTTTTAAACATGCTGTAGTACAGCCTCTTTGTCATGGTTTTCAACCCTGTTTCCTCATGCGGTCGTTTTCCTCTGTGGCCACGCGGGGGCGCTGTCCTTTTGATGGATGCTTGCTCCGCCCTGCTGAGTTGGCGTAGCATTTGTTAAGCATTTTCACCTGTGTGTAGTGGCCCTGAGAGTTATATAAGCCTACCGTTTCCTTCATTTGGGGCTTCGACATTGATTGTTAATTGTTTGTACTGTGGTGTTATTGTTGGCTGTGTTTTCTCGTACCGTTTTGGCTATTCGCCTATTTTTAACGTCTCTTAGTTGAGACAGGGCTTATTTCTTACTGGCTTGGTAGTTAATATTCTCGTAGAAGTTTGGGACCGTAAATCTCTGCTCTATTTCGCCATAGTGTGCTTTTTCTCCGTGTATGGAGATTTGAGCGTTTCTGTTGGGAACTTTAGTCCAGTTCGCCTCTAGGTGCATGTCGTCTCATGTGAGATTGGGCGTTTGCGCTTCTGCTGGGCTGCTTAGCTTGTGGAAGTGTAGAGTAGTTCTTTGTTCCCCTTCGCCTGTTGTTTGGTTTTCTTACTGAGAGACCTGGCGTTTTGCTTCTACTCAATTCCGTGTTACTGTGAGCCAGTAAGTAGCCGTGGTACGTTTATTCCCTGTTGTCTCCTTCTCGTGGACTACGTTCCCCTTTGTTGTGACTCAGGGTTTTTATTTATATTGAGGCTGTCGTGCTATTTTGCGTTGGTCTTTTGTTGCAGCCGTCCTGTACGTCCTTTTTACCTGCGGGACGATTTTGTTTGGAACTGTTGTTCTGTTTCGTTCTCCGGGTGTGTCTCTTTATATGGAGCTTGGGCGTTGTTGTGGATGTGTTTGTGTGTGACTGCGCGTGTCTTAATATAGCATCGGAACGTTAGCTCTCTGTTCCATTTCGCCTCGTTTCATTTATTCGTTTATTGAGAGGCTAGGGCGGTTGTTCCATTTTAGCTTGCGTTAGTCTGTGCATAGTAAAGTTATGGGACGACGGTGCTCCGTCGGCTCACCTGTAAAATGTTTCTCTCTCCTGGGAGATCGGGTGTTTACCCTCTTGGTTTTATGCATTGGACTGCGAGCCTTTTTATATCGCCATGGAACGTTAAATCTCTGTTCCATTTCGCCTCGTTTTCATTCATTCCTTTACTGAGAGGCTAGGGCGGTTGCTCCAATTTAAGCTTGCGTTAGTCTGTGGATAATAAAGTTATGGGACGACGGTGCTTCGTCGGCTCACCTGTAAAATGTTTCTCTCTCCTGGGAGATCGGGTGTTTACCCTCTTGGTTTAATACATTTGACTGCGAGCCTATTTATCTCGCCATGGGAACGTTAAATCTCTGTTCCTGTTCGCCTCGTTACATTTCCTCATCACAGAGAGGCAGGGCGCTTATTCTCTATTAATCTCGCGTTGGTCTAGCCGGTAAATGTCCGGCACTGCCTGTCCTGTTCGTTCCTTTCGGTGCCTTTCTCCTTGCATGGAGTTTTGACGATTTTGTACGGAACTGCTGTTCTGTTTCGTTTTTTAGGTGCATGTCTTCCTATAGGGAAGCTTGGGCGATGCTGTGGACACGTTTGTGTTTGACCGCGAGTTTGAGAGTAGCCTGGGAACGTTGGATCTGTTCTTTTCGCCTCCTCTCTTACCATCGTATTATTTTGCGGTGTTTGTTGATTGTTTTATGTTTTGCCTTTACGCTACTCGCCCGTTCTGATTTGTCTCGTTGCCGAGACAGGGCGCGTATTATGTCTGGCTGTTCAGATTCCTGTCCTTGCGCTCTACTTAGCGTTTGACAGTTAGCCGGTTAGTAGCGTCTGTGGTGTGTTCGTTGTTCCTTGTCTTGTCTCCTCCCTTATCTGCGGGTATCCCGCCTTAGTGGCCTAAGGGCTTTAAGAATCCCCTTGCTGCGTTTGGCTCCTCCTCCCTCACACGTCACGCCCCATTACACTCTTATCAAAAAGAAATATTTAGACCCTTCTGTCCTTTCTAATTTCAGACCTATTTCCAAGCTGCCGTTTCTGTCTAAGGTTTTGGAGAAAGTAGTCTATGTTCAGCTGCAGTCATTTTTAACTAATCATGGCATCTATGAAAAGTTTCAGTCTGGCTTTAAACCACGCCATAGCACTGAAACGGCTCTTTTGAGAGTTTTTAATGATCATATTTTAACTATTGATGCAGGTAACTCTGCTGTCCTTGAGCTCTTGGACCTGACAGCTGCCTTCGACACTGTGGATCACAGGATCCTTTTGTCACGTTTAGAACAGTGTGTAGGCATCACAGGTACTGCCCTCAAATGGTTTCAGTCTTACCTGTCTGATCGGAGTCTCTCAGTTCACTTAGGGGAATTATCTTCAACTGTGGCCCTCTTACCTGTGGGGTCCCTCAAGGCTCCATTTTGGGCCCTATCCTGTTTTTGTTGTACTTGCTGCCCTTGGGATCAATCTTCGCAAAACACAATGTGTCTTTCCACAGTTTTGCAGATGATGTACAGATTTATCTCCCTCTAAAGTCAAAAAGTAAGGATTCAATGCAGCCTTTGCTGGACTGCCTAAAAGATATAAAAAAACTGGATGGACATAAATTCTCAATCTAAACGAAAATAAAACTGAGATCATTATGTTTGGGCATGATTTTATAGATTATCCTGCTGGTTTTCTGGGCCCACTAACTTCTCATATCCGTTCTTCTGTCAAGAACCTTGGAGTGATTTTTGATAGTGCTTTCAAATTTGACAAACAGGTTAGGTCAGTTGTTAAAACCAGCTTTTTCGAGTTACGACTCCTACCCAAGATAAAGGCCTATCTTTCCCCCAAAGACCTAAAGAGGGTAATTCATGCTTTTATTACCATGCGGCTGGATTATTGTAATTCTCTGTATGTTGGTATCGACCAGTCGTCGCTTCGACGCTTGCAGCTTGTACAAAATGCAGCTGCTCGTCTCCTTTCTGGTAAACGAAAGCGCGACCACATTACACCAGTTTTGGCCGCACTCCACTGGCTCCCTGTCCGCTTCAGGATTGATTTTAAACTTTTGTTGTTTGTTTTTAAAGCTCTGAATGGGCTGGCACCTCTGTACTTAGCTGAACTTTTACATTGTCATACCCCAGCTAGAGAACTGAGGTCGGCAGATCGGCTGCTGCTGGATGTCCCCAGGACTAGGCTAAAAACCAGAGGTGACCGAGCCTTTGTGGCGGCTGCCCCTAGGCTCTGGAACAGTTTGCCTTTGCATATTAGATCTGCCCAGACCCTAGAGGTTTTTAAGTCCTTATTGAAAACTCACCTTTTCTCCCTGGCTTTCAATTAAGGTTGAGCTAGACACCCTTTTATTGTATTTTTATGTGTAGTTATTTATTTATTTATTTATTTATTTTATTTTATTTTTTCTTACTGTATTGTATTACGTGTACTGTTTTTGTAACCTACTGTTTATTGACCTGTACAGCACTTTGGTCGACCGTTGGTTGTTTTAAATGTGCTCTATAAATAAAGTTTGAGTTGAGTCAACTTTCTAGGCTTTAACAGAATTGCTTCAAAGTAAGATGTGCTATACTCCCTTTCTCCACTTTCCTTCTTAGGTTTGTACTTATCTATATCGTAACAGCTATTATACATTCATTTCAGATCATTGTTAAATCAAACGAGTCAAGGGGGAACCATCTGTTCTCTTGAGTCACTTGTTTTCATTACAGATCTTATCTGGCCTGACAAAACATTGGATAAAACAGTTAAATATTGTATTTAGTCACCCGGTGTTTTCTGTCCTGGGCCAGTTCGTTAACGTTGTTGTCTGTGAAACTTCTGGTCATGTCCTGAGTCCTAGTAACCAGTCTAGTATAATTCCTGAGTCCTTGTGGGTTTGGTGTTAATTCGCCTCCCGCTCTGTTTAAACCTGAGTTCGCTCTCGCCTTGAACAGCACGTCTGCTGTTCATAGTTCCTGTTCCGTCAAACTAACTCTGTCTGCTTCTATTGCCTGAACTGCAGTTGTTGGTTATCCCTGCTGGTGTTGCGGTCTACAGTCTCCCTCCTGACCGGTGTGCAGCCGTCTGGGCTTCTGCTCTTCCACACTGCAGCTGTTCCAGTGTCCGGCCGTTGCCACTATTGCTGCCACGGTTACGGTTGCTCCCACTGCTGCTGCCCTGCTGCTACGCCCGGATCCCGATCCACGGTCCTGCTCTTCCGCTCCCGCGCCCGCTCATCCCCTGCTCATTCTAACTGGTTGTCTTGCCATTGCCTCCCCTGCTCTCTCCTAACTCTCTCATTCCCCACAGCTTCACCCTGGACTGTCTGTATTAATTGTCGCTCCCTACTCTTCAGGAGAATTATTGAAGTTTAAATTATTGGATGCTTCGCGCTCCCCCATCTGTCTGTCCGTCTGTCTAACGTGTTTCCAGTCCAGTACAGTCTAGCCCTGCCAAGTCCAGTTCCGGTCTGGAACGAGCGTTGCCCGGTTGCCAAGTCCAGTTCCGGCTTGGGACAAGTGCCGCCCGCTGTCCAGTCCAGTTCCGGCCAGGAACGAAGTCCAGTCCGTTGTCAAGTCCAGTTCCAGCCAGGAACGAAGTCCAGTCCGTTGTCAAGTCCAGTTCCGGTTTGGAACAAGTCCAGTCCGTGGTCAAGTCCAGTTCCGGTTTGGAACAAATCCAGTCCGTTGTCAAGTCCAGTTCCGGTTTGGAACAAGTCCAGTCCATTGTCAAGTCCAGTTCCGGCCTGGAACAAGCCTGCCCGGTCCAAGAATATTGTGTGATCTGTATAACCTGTCTTGCCTTTCTCCCCCTGCTACAGGACTGCCCTGTAAGCAATAAATACACCTGAGAATTGGCAATCTCTTGTCTGAGTTGTGCATTTGGGTTCAGTCAGCTGTCTGGGTCATAACACTTTTACAATAAAGGTTGCCAGGTACTGCACATCTTACTGCAAAATCCTTTGATCAAAGAGACAAGTTGTCTGTGCTCCAGGAACTGCAGGAATTACTTGCAGGTACAAAAAGACAATGAGGGCATTCACTAGCAATGGCGTTGCAGCTCCTGTACACAGAGCTGGGATTGACATCACTGCACTTCAAAAAGTTGTTAAGGCAAGTTAATGAAATAGAAATAAGATAAGAAATACAGGGAAAGGCTGGTTGTATATTCAAGTTCAGGGAAAGGCTGGTTGTATATTCCAAAGATGTGACATGCTGAGTTGTGAGGACCAAATTATGAGCAATTCCTATCCCAGGAGACATTGAATGAAAAGCAGGAATGGCCCTGGAGCAATTACCAATCCATTAAACACTTGAGGCAGAATGATGCATATTTGTCACTTATGGCTGTTTTAATGGCACGCAGCAAAATTACTAGTGTTCAATCAACTCTAGCAGTGTTCAATCAACTCTAACAGAGTCCAATATGTACTCTATTGGTGTTAAAAGTACTATATCAGAGTTGATTTTACACTGAATATTTTACTGTGTGTAAACGTTGTTAATACAGAAGTCTTTGGGGTAGCTGTAATGGCTGAACTCATATACAGAGGAAAGACTGTCAACCAGTAAACTGTAAAACCCAAAATTTCAGTTTACTCAAATTGTTTGCCAACTTAAGGAAACTTAATCTGGTAAAGTATACATTGGTCTGTGAATAACTCTTTTTCTATTTTTAATTGAGCTAATTATTAACTTTAAAAAAAAAAAAAATTTAACTACTCAATTAATTTAGTAAAATTAAATTTTATGTTTTACAGTGTACACGAAGGACAACTGCCTTGGTCTTAACAGCGGTTTTGGAGATATATGTTCATGTAAGTGGCACCACCTTCTGGTAGAGATTACTGTTACATCTTCTGAACTTTACTCCATCCACAGGTAGGTGCAGGACAGCAAGGTTGTGAAACCATAAACTTCCTTGAAGTGCACAAAATTAAACAATCAGAATAAAAAGCAGTAATGTAGCTTTATTAAAATATTGTATTACAACTTGCCACTCTTTGGATATCTGGGGATCCGTGCTCACAAAAATGTTACAAACTCAGAGCATTCTACACTGCCTGGCAAAAAAAAAAAGTCGCCGTTGCACCCGTCATGCATAGTGCCCACTGTACAAGCCTCTGGAGGCAGTGTTATGATCTGTGGTTGCTTCAATTGGTCAGGTCTAGGCTCAGCAATGTTATGCAACAATAAAATGAAGTCAGCTGAGTACCTGAATGTACTGAATGACCAGGTTATCCCATCAATGGGCATATTCCAGGACGACAATGCCAAGATTCATCGGGCTCAAATTGTGAAAGTGAGGGAGCATGAGGAATCATTTTCACACATGAATTGGCCACCAGAGTCCTGACCTTAACCCCATTGAAAGTCTTTGGGATGTGCTGGAGAAGACTTTACGGAGTGGTTTGACTCTCCCATCGTCAATACAAGATCTCGGCGAAAAATTAATGCAACTCTGGACGGAATTAAATGTGGTGACATTGCTGAAGGTTGTCGAAACAATTCCATGACGAATGCGCGCCGTAAACAAAGCTAAAGGCGGTCCAACAAATATTAGAGTGTGCAACTTTTTTTTTGGCCAGGCAGTGTATAATACAAACCCTAATTCAAAAAAGTTGGGACACTGTATAAAATGTGAATAAAAACAGAAAGCAATGATTTGCAAATCCTTTTTGACCTGTATTTAATTGAAAACAGTACAAAGACAAGATACGGGCAGCAGTGTAGTATAATGGTTAAGGAACTGGACTTGTAACCGAAAGGTTGCAGGTTTGATTCGCAGGTAGGACGCTGCCGTTGTACCCTTGAGCAAGGTACTTAACCTGAATTGCTTCAGTATATATCCAGCTGTATGAATGGATAAATGTCATAAGAAGTTGTGTAACTCTGGATAAGAGCGTCTGCTAAATGCCTGTAATGTAATATGTAATGTTTTAACTAATCAACTGTTTTTTGTAAATATACGCTCATTCTAAATTGAAGCCTGCAACATGTCCCAAAAAAGTTGGGACAGGGGCATGTTTACCACTGTGTTACATCACCTTTCCTTTTAATAACACTCGGTAATCTTTTGGGAACTGAGGACAGTAATTGTCGTAGTTTTGAAAGTGGACTTTTTTTCCATTCTTGCTTGATATAAGACTTCAGCGGCTCAACAGTCTGGGGTCTCCATTGTCGTATTTTGTGCATCATAATGCACCACACGTTTTCAATGAGAGACAGGTCTGGACTGCAGACAGGCCAGTCTAGCACCCACACTCTCTGACGAAGCCACGCTGTTGTAACACGTGCAGAATGTGGCTTGGCATTGTCTTGCTGAAATAAGCAGGGACGTCCCTGAAAAAGACATTGTATAGATGGCAGCATATGCTGCTCCAAAATGCATATGTACCCTTCAGCATTAATGGTGCCGTCACAGATGTGCAAGTTACCCATGTCATGGGCACTAACACACCCCCATACCATGACAGACGTTTGCTTTGGAACCTTGCGTTGATAACAATCGGGGTGGTCCTTTTCCTCTTTGGCCCAGAGAACACGATGTCCATTTTTTCAAAAAACTATTTGAAATGTGGACTCGCCTGTGAGGGAGGACCAAACGCGACCGTGAGGGGATTCCAACAGTTATCCACAGGCGTGGAAACCAAAAATAGAGGGAAAGGAGAAAAGAGGAGAGAACTAAAAAAGGAAGAAAAAAGACTTCCCGGCGAATAGCCAAACAATAACAACCCAGAAAGTGGGCGACAGGCTTGTAGGTTCGAACAGAGAAACAAAAAGGAAAAGAGTGCTTCTAGCTCAGAAACTGAAAATGAGCTAACTAAAGAGGCGAACGGAAACAAGGCAAAACAAGGTTCCTGCCTCACAGAGGACAGGAAGAAGAAAACCAAGGAAAGAACTAAAGTGTGAAGGAGAAAAGAAATTCCTAATAAAGAATACTCCTAAAGCACGACAGGAAAGTCCCGCGTATTCTTTCAGCAATAATGGCCAAAAAAACAAGTGGTCACCTGAGATCCTAGTGGCAAAGATTGACACAAAAGCACAGAGCACAAGAAGTGTGGTGCTTAAGTAGTGCAGCGCGCACCTGCAAACAGTAAGGTAATTAGTCCTGAAGAGGGAGAAAACACGACAGGAGCGCCCTCTCGCGGCCCCGAGAGGCAACGCCTGAAAAAAGGACCAAGCAGGACGAAAACCATGACATTGTCAGACCACAACACACGTTTCCACTTTGCGTCAGTACATCTCAGATGAGCTTGAGCCCAGAGAAGTCAGCGGAATTGTTAATATACGCTTTGCACTTTGCGTAGTAGAGTCTTAACTTGCATTTGTAGATGCAGCGATGAACTGTGTTTACTGACAACGGTTTTCCAAAGTATTCAGCACTAAGATCCAACAGAATTAAGATAGCACAGTTTCCTGAATCAATGAACAAGAGTAGATTATTAGACACCTTAAGGAGAGCTGACTCAGTGCTATGATGTGGCCTAAAACCTGATTGAAATTTTTCCAAAATGTAATTGTTTTTTAAATAGGAAGAAAGTACCTGCAGAAAACAACCTTTTCCAGAACTGTTGCTAAAAATGGCAGTTTAGAGATGGGTTGGGCTTTTTAATAAGAGGGTGGACCACTGCATGTTTAAAACAGGATGGAACAAAGCCATTTACTAGGCAGCTATTTATTATTGATAAAATACTGGGACCAATAGTGTCCAACACGTGAGGGAACAATGTCCAGGGGGCAGGTAGTAGGCTTCATGTGTGAGACTATATCTAGCAGATGAGAAAGAGAGACAGGTTCAAACTTGTTAAGAGAAACAGGGGAAATTATTAACTCAGACGGATCATAAGTGGGAGGTGAGATGTGAGATCTTATACTGTCAATCTGTCAATGGGAATTTTTTGAAATAATACTTATAAATAATAAAAATATTTGGCCCTCGTTGTTTTGACAGCGTGCTGGTATTTTGCTAAGGAGTCTCTTAGAATTTCATAGGACACTTGTAGCTTATCTTTTTTCCATTTATGTTCAAATTTCCTGCACTCCTGTCTAAGGGCACGGGTGACATTATTTAGCCAGGGCTGAGCTCTAACTTTAGGTCTCCTGGTTTTTAGCGGAGCAACAGAGCTTAAAATGTCAGTCTGAGTGTCATGGTTTTGGACCCTGTTGTCCTATGTGGTCGTTTTCCTCGGTGGCCACGCGAGGGCGCTGCCCTTTTGGTGGATGCTTGCTCCGCCCTGCTGAGTTGGGGGAGTTTCTGGTTAGCGTTTCACCTGTTTGTGGTTCCCTGAGAGTTATATAAGCCTACCGTTCCCTTCATTCGGGGCTTCAACATTAATTGTTAATTGTTTTGTATTGTGGTGTATTGTTGGCTGTGAGTTTCTCGTACCCTTTTGGCTATTCGCCCTTTTTTAGCGTCTCTTTGTAGAGGCAGGGCTTATTTCTTACTGGCTTAGTGGTAGATTATCTCGTAGAAGTTTGGGACCGTAAATCTCTGTTCCATTTCGCCTCGTTTCATATTTATTCTCTGAGAGACCTGGCGTTTTGCTTCTACTCAATTCCGTGTTACTGTGAGCCAGTAAGTAGCCTTGGTACGTTTTTCCCTGTTTAGTCTCCTTCTCGTGGACTACGTTCCCCGTTGTTGTGATTCAGGGTTTTATTTATATTGAGGCTTCGTGCTATTATGTTTGCGTAAGTCTTTTGTTGCAGCTGTCCTGTTCGCCTTTTTGCCTTTGAGACGATTTTGTTGCGAACTGTTGTTCTGTTTCGTTCTCCGGGTGTGTTGTCTCCTTATGTGGAGCTTGGGCGATGCTGTGGACGTGCTTGTGTTTGACTGCGTGTTTTTAATAGCCTCGGAACGTTAGCTCTCTGTTCCATTTCGCCTCGTTACATTTTTCCATTTGTGAGAGGCTAGGGCGGTTGTTTTATATCTAGCTTGCGTTAGTCTGTGGATAGTAAAGTTATGGGACGACGGTTCTTCGTCGGCTCACCTGTAAAATGTTTCTCTCTCTTGGGAGATCGGGTGTTTACCCTCTTGGTTTTATGCATTGGACTGCTAGCCTTTTTATATCGCCATGGAACATTAAATCTCTGTTCCTGTTTCGCCTCGTTACATTCCCCCTTATTTAGAGGCAGGGCTTGTGTTTGTGTTTGTGTTTGTGCTTGTGTCAGTCAGATAGTCTATAGTTTCTGTGCAGCTGTCTTTTCGTCTTTTGTGCTTGTTCTCCGGGTATGGAGTTTTGGGCTATTCTGTTCAGAACTTGTTCTGTTTGCCCTTCGGTGCTATTTGTCTCTTAGTGAGACCGGACGATTTTGTGGACATGTTTGCGTATGACTGTGAGTCTCAAACTATGCCTTGGAACATTAATTACCTGTTCCTTTGCCTCATTACATTCCTGCTGTCTGAGAGGTTAGGGCGTGGCTCTGTTTTTAAGCTTGGTCATTTTTGCTGGTAAGGTTATGGGACTGCGGTTCTCCGTCGGCTCGCCTGTAAAATGTTTCTTCCCCCTGGGAGATCGGGCGTTTACCCTCCTTTAGGTTCCGCATATGACTGTTAGTTCTAGCTTATGTAATTAGCCACTTAACATATCTGTTCTTTTGCCTCCTCTTATTAAATTATTTCATTCTTTATTTGTGTACTGTATTTATTTGTGCCTTTTCGCTACTCGCCCGTTTATTGTGTCTCATTACCGAGACAGGGCGTGTATTATGTCTGGCTGTTCAGATTCCTGTCCTAGCGCTCTACCTTGCGTTGCGACAGTTAGCCGGTTAGTAGCGTCTGTAATGGTGTTCGTTTGTTCGTTGTCTTGTCTCCTCCCTTATCTGCGGGTATCCCGCCTTAGTGGCCTAAGGGCTTTATGAATCCCCTTGCTGCGTTTGGCTCCTCCTTCCTCACACGTCACGCCCCATTACACTGAGGGATTGGTTTTCGGCCTTGCCCTTTACGCATAGAGGTTTCTCCAGATTTTCTGAATCTTTTAATAATATTATGGACTGTAGATGGTGAAATCCCTAAATTCCTTGCATTCATGTGTTGAGAAACATTGTTCTTAAACTGTTGGACTATTCGCTCATGCAGTTTTTTGCAAAGTGGGAACCTCGACCCATCATTACTCATAAACGCCCGAGCCTTCGTGGATGCTCCTTTTATACCTAGTCATGATAGCATCACCTGTTACCTATTCACCTGTTTACCTGTGGAAGGTGTTTTTTTGAACATTCCATAACCTTCCCGGTCTTATGTTGCACCTGTCCAAACGTTTTTGGAACGTGTTGCAGGCATGAAATTCAGAATTAGCGTATATTTTAAAAAATCTATAAAGTTGATAAGGTAAAACATTAAATATCTTTTCTTTGTACTGTTTTCAATTAAATATATTTAAAAGAGAAATTACAAATCACTGCTTTATGCTTTTATTAGCATTTTACATACTGTCCCAACTTTTTCGGAATTGAGGTTTGTAATACATGCATATTAATGTAAGGGGATGTGACGTGTGAGGTTCGAAGAGGCCACACGCAGCGAAGGGATTCTATAAGCTTTTATTAGCCACTGAGATGGGAAACCCCGTATTTAAGGAAATATAAGGGCAACTAAAATAACCTAGTTCCCACTCTAATAAGGAAACTAGGAAAAAGGGGGAACACAAAAGAACCCGGATAATCGGGCGGACGGCACACAAGCATGTGCTCCAACTCCCGGCAAAGGGGCAACATACGAGGAGGCGAGTGAACAGAGAATTAAAGTTCGAAGGGCTACTATACTGGCTCGCTGTCACACGAAACTGTAAAGGAATAAACGCACAAACATTTTACAGGCGAATGGAACGGAGAACCGCCGTCCCATACCTTTACTAACACAAAGATATGCGCAAAGAAAAGTAAAGGAATAAACGCCTGATCTCCCAAGAAAGAGAAAACTGTACCAGCGAATGGAACAGTGAACCGCTGTCCCATACCTTTACTGCCAACGTGATGAACGCAAGAAAGGGAAAAAATAATAGCCTTGTCTCTCAGTAGCGAAATGAGGAAAACCCCTGAAATGAGCGAACACTAATAAAACACACCCGAACAAACAAAGAACAATACCCAAACAGTACAAAACAGAGCAAACAGTATACGAGAAGGCGAAAGGAACAGTGATCTAACGTTCCATGGCTACTTTCATAGGCTCTCAGTCACACGCAAACATGTCAACGAAATCGCCCGGTCTCCCTGTAAGGAGAGGCGTACCATTAGGCAACAGAACTACTGTTCTGAACATAATCGCCCAGTCTCCCTTTGAGGAGAGACGTACCTGAAAGGGCGAACAGAACTACAGTTCCGAACAAAATCGCCTGGTCTCCCTGTAAGGAGACAGGTACCGATAGGACGAACAGAACAGCTGTTCTGGACATTTCCCGGCTCAATGACTAACGTAAGCCTAGTAAAAAATACATGCCCTGCCTCTCAGTATAGATAAAGCCCTGCCTCTCAGTATGATAAACACCCTGTCTCTTAGTAAGAAATGACTATATAAATATACCCACAAACAAACAGACTCTTCTCGCTTTCAAGGAAGAAAGCAGACAGAGAGAGGATCGAGAGGCAGAAAAGGCAACAGGTCTAGGCAAAGAAAGAAAAGGAAAAACCAGGAAGCGGCGACAGAAAAGAGCCAAAGAGGAAGAGTCCTAATAACTAAATGCACAAAGGCAAGTCCCGCATTATTCCAATAAAACTCATTAGAGCAAAGAGGTCTCCTACAGAGCCTAGACCTAATCATACTGGCTAAGCAAACAAAGGGCAAAAAAATAATACGAAACACCAAACACAAAACACAAAACAATACAGAAGCACCCGGAAGTAGGAAACGGGGGCTTATGTAGCTCTCAGGCAACCACGCACACGTGTGGACACTGATGAGAGAACTGCATGGGAAAAAGGCGTCAAAAACCATGACAATT
Source organism: Synaphobranchus kaupii (assembly GCA_029718625.1). NCBI lineage: Eukaryota > Metazoa > Chordata > Actinopteri > Anguilliformes > Synaphobranchidae > Synaphobranchus > Synaphobranchus kaupii. The sequence goes on along the minus strand of CM056377.1, from coordinate 44,745,801 downwards.
AATGAACAGCAATACACAAATGTTATATTTTTAACTAAATGTTTATGGTTTACAGAGGCGTACATTTTGTCAAATCTGGTCTTGCTTATTAAGAATTATGTCCCTATAGCAAAACCTGTTCGCATACAAATATACACTGGATAACATTGTAAATAATTTTTTTTTCCATAAAAACAGAACCTCAGGAATTTCATGCTATATAATAAGCTATCCTTTTCAGCCAAATGGTCAATCATACTAAATAAAGATATTTTGCAGAAAGATAGATTTAGCAATGATCCTTATATGGACTGAAGATGCTGCATACTGTCATTTTAATGGACACATAATCAGGACTTTGTTTCCTGTGTCAAGTAGGGCAGAAATAATGGATTCAAGAGATGTACAAATGTGTGTCCCGTTTATGTTATTTTACGTTTGAACTAAATAAAGTTATTCCTTTTTGTTGCTAATATTATTTTTTTATTTATTGACATTGCAAAGACCAACTTTAAAATCAGTAAGATCAGCTTTCCCTGCAGAGCTAACTCCACCAACAAAATATCAGATGCAGGCATGTTAGAGTGTCATGGCATCTAATTGAATTTGCATGCCTTTTTGTCTAGGTAAACCCTAATAATATTACTCTAAAAATACTTGATTTTTATTATTCAGATAATGGGTGCAGCAATTCTATTTACATACTGCTAATTTATAAATAAAGAAACTTAAATGTCAGTTACGTTTGTATCTGTAAATCTTCACTGAAACCCATTCACACTTCCTGGCAAAGGCAGCCTTCATATTAGTCTATCTTGAACTAGTGGTTGGGTTTGAAAATATTAAAGTTCATTCTGTACAACTGCCCAAATTAAGTTTTCCTATCATAGATTTGGGTGAGAACTGGTGAAGTAGTTGTTATAAACTAGTAATAACTGTGGATACTGTTGGATTTCAAAATGTATAAAAGGGTAAAATGACCAATCCATGGTTTTACAGGCACAGGTTTGTATAACTGTTTGTATAACTGCAAATGGATATCCTGACGTTGGCTGAGAGTCATGCAAGGAAACGTATAATTGCCCATAGCATTGGCTAATATAACAAAGTTTCAAACGACAGGGTATTCCCTGCTCATTATGCGATAGCGATTCCTCTTGTTGATCGGGTGACTGTGATCTGCTTGTAATAGCTCCAGCTGTTGTGTAATGCACCTGTTAGAATAACTGCATAGCTCAGCTCTTGAATACAGATTGAAAAGAAGCAGTTCGGAGGACACACATGCTAGTCTAGACCCTCCCAACATGATGAAAGATCACCATATTGCTACGATAGGGCATTACAAACTGAGGAGCAAGGAAAATAAGTGTGAAAAAGTAAAGACGAAGAGAGATATCTAGGGATATTCTAGTGCCTGAGGGACCATAATGCTCAGGAACATACTGTTAATTCAGCCACAGTATATATTACACATAATTTATGTGTAAATACAATCCAATTATTATATGTACTGTTAACTCTTAATGTATAAACTGTTTTAGGCTACAGCAATGTGTGTGTGTGTGTGTGTGTGTGTGTGTGTGTGTGTCCGTGCATGTGGGCGTATGTGTGCGCATGTGTGATGTGGCAGCATAAAAATAGATACTTGTGCTGCAAAGTGTCAATCATGTAGTGAGACAAGTATAATCATATTATATCATTCCATCATACCCCTCGATAGTGCTAATGGTTTTCTGATTTACATTTACACAAAAGAATGAAAAAATATGTAAGGTAAACAAATATAGGGCATGTCACAGCACTTATCTGGGTAATTTAAAGATTGGAAAAATATAACTTTTAAAATTACACTGCAGCGCTCCTAAAAAATATCAGACCTCACATGGGCAAGGGCCTCAGAAGATGAACAATGAGGAAAATGTTCCTATGGTGACAGTCAACAGTGAACGAACACCGGGCTGGAAAACATCTTTACTGTCCTCATAATATACACTAAAATTGATTGAGATCAAAGAACAATTTTTATAATCTAGGAAGTAAAGCATGGTTTCGGTTTGAAAAGCTCTTATGAGCCTTGCAGTTGCTGTCATTATAGTACTCCAGGGAGCAATCTCACCCTCTGTAATGGGTTCATATACCAGATTAGCCCCATTAAACAAGAACTGTCTGGACTGCAGCTCACCACCCAGCAATTTGGCGTCAATCATGATTTTTTTCCTGTTCATCCATTTCAGTGTGTTGTCTTTTTTTTTTACCTTCACTCCACACTGGACACAGGATGCTGGTCTGTCTGGGTCTAACTTCACCTTTTGTTGTTAAACCATACACTCACATACCTAGAGTGAACCATTTAATCACCCAATTAATTTGATGAATACATAACTGTACACAATTAATAATTTAGAATGGGCAGCCAACAAAAATATGAATGACTTGAGACAGTACAATTATTTACATCTGAATAAACAAGGCATTTCATATTATCTTTCAAGCAACAAAATATTTCAGTATGTTTAATTTCATAGGTCAGTAAACTGGTGAAGAATTACACTGATGTTCCGTGATGTCATCTATTGAGTTGTTATAAGATCGCCAGCTAGTGTATCTTTGCTTGACTTTTATGCTAGTTACTTTCAGGCCTATCTATCAAGGCAACACATAATGCACCTGCTAACACACTGTAATGTTTGGAGTAATTTATTTTTTGTTTCGGAGAACCAAATGCGACGAACAGGGATTCAGAAAGCGAGTCAAACACAAACTCGCCACAGAAACGGAAAACTAACCGCAGGGAAAGGAGTAAAACAAAAGATAGGGAACAAAACCTCCCTGACTCAAGCCAAAATAATAACCAACCTCAAAAGGAGGCGAATCTCGAATAAACAGCGAGAATAATAAGCCAAACAAAAAGAAAAGGAAAGAAAGAAAAGCGAACCTGTATCTTTAAACTCAGTAGAGAAAGTAGAGAAAACGAGTTTAAAACAAAACGATACCAGGCAGCCAAAACAAAGAAGGAGAATAAGATTTGTTCCTCTCTCACCTATCTAACCCTATCTTTGATATATATTTAAATGGACTTGCTGCGTTCTCTATTAAGATAAACCAAATACCGACAATCCTAGATTTTTAGCGACTTCGTAGTCAACATAACACTGACAATATTGAAGTGCGGAAATGCGGAAGTCCTTAGCATTTATAGCCGGCGGAAACACCGCACAGGTGTGGGAAATAATTGTCGGGCGAAAAGCAAACACCGGAACAGAGGCGGAAAGAAAAAATCCGATAGAGCGTCGAGATGATGCCCAAACGAGAATTCAAACAAAGGAATCTCAAAGGCAGCAATAACCATGACAGGACCCCCTTTCTAAGGGACGGCTCCAGGCGATCCCTCAGCCCTGCCCCTACGAAAATCTCTAATTAGAGTATGATCCAAAATGTTCCTTGAGGGAACCCAGCTACGCTCCTCCGGGCCATAACCCTCCCAGTCCACCAAAAACTGATAACCTCTGCCCACACGCCTTTCAGCCAGAATACGTCGAACGGTATATACCGTACCTCCCTCCACGACCCGGGGAGGAGGCGGCAGTTTATCAGCCGGAGCGAGTGCGCTAACGAGCACAGGCTTCAGGCGGGAGACGTGGAAGGTAGGATGGATACGCATGGAGGAAGGCAACTGGAGGCGTACAGTAACCGGGTTAATTTTGCGGATTATCTCGAAGGGACCCACGAACTGCGGCGCGAGTTTCCGAGATTCAACTCGCAGCGCAAGGTCTCGTGTGGAAAGCCACACTCGTTGTCCCACCCGGTAGGAAGGAGCAGGACGACGATGCCTGTCGGCCACCACCTTCTGCCTAGCTGAAGCGCGTAGTAGAGAGGAACGAACGCATCTCCAAACTGCTCGACACCTACGAACGAAGGAAGCGGCGCAAGGAACCTCCGCATCTCTCTCCAGCTCAGGAAATAGGGGAGGTAAGTAACCTAACTGAGCCTCAAAGGGAGAGAGACCCATGGATGCGTTACGCAGGGTGTTATGAGCGTATTCAGCCCAGGCAAGATGACGACTCCAGGACGTGGGATTGGATGCAGCTAGACACCGAAGGGTGCTCTCCATACTCTGGTTAGTACGTTCAGTCTGTCCGTTGGTCTCGGAATGAAACCCGGATGAAAGACTGACCGATGCCCCCAGCTGAGTACAAAAGGAGCGCCAAAATTTTGCGGCGAACTGCGGACCACGGTCCGACACCACATCAAGGGGAAGACCGTGTACTCTAAAAATGTGCTCTACCATTAACTGAGCAGTCTCTGGAGCGGATGGCAGTTTGGGCAGAGCAACAAAGTGAGCCGCCTTAGAGAACCGATCCACCACCACCAAGATAACGGTGTTCCCATGGGACGGCGGCAGACCGGTCACAAAATTGAGAGCTATGTGACTCCAGGGCCGGCTGGGGACTGGAAGAGGGCATAAAAGACCCGAGGGGGAAAGTCACGAACACTTGTTACGGGTGCAAGTGGAACAAGCAGCGACAAACTCCCGCACGTCGCTCTCGAGTTTGGGCCACCAAAACTGACGGGAAATGAACTCCTTAGTGCGGTGAATGCCCGGATGGGCCACTAATTGGGAGGAATGTCCCCACTGGAGAACCCGAGATCGCAACCGGGAAGGAACAAACAGGCACTGAGGGGGACCCCCACCAGGACCGGGATCGGAACGCAATGCCCTCTGCACCGCTGCCTTAATAGCCCACATGACAGGAGCCACTATTTGAGAACTGGGAACCACAGACTGAGGACGTGAGTCTTTGTCAGACTGGTCAAAAATGCGTGACAACGCATCTGGTTTAATATTCTTAGACCCTGGGCGATAAGTCAGAATAAAATTAAACCTCGTGAAAAACAATGCCCAACGGGCCTGTCGTGAGTTCCGTGTTTTAGCCCGTTGAACATACTCCAAATTTTTATGGTCTGTCCAGACCGTGAAGGGATGCTCAGCTCCCTCCAACTAATGGCGCCATTCCTCTAATGCCATCTTGACCGCCAACAGCTCACGATCTCCCACATCGTAATTTCTCTCAGCAGAAGTAAGAATGCGAGAGAAAAACGCGCAAGGGTGAAGTTTGCAATCCAGCGGCGAGTGTTGGGAGAGAATGGCCCCAACCCCCAGCTCGGAGGCGTCAACCTCAACCACAAAGGGAAGGGAGGGATTGGGAGTTATGAGGATAGGTTCAGAACAGAACCTCCTCTTAAGCTCGGTAAAAGCTGCCTCCGCCCTAGGATTCCACTGGAAACGGACAGGAGATGTCTTTTTTGTGAGGCAGGTAATGGGAGCGACAACAGTGCTAAAATTCCGAATGAACCTTCGATAAAAATTTGCAAACCCCAAGAAGCGTTGAACCTGCTTCACCGAATTGGGAGTAGGCCAATCTTTTACCGCAGAGATCTTCTCTGGATCCATCAGCACTTTTCCCTCCGCTACAATAAAACCCAAGAAATAAATGGAGCTGGTGTGGAAAGCGCATTTTTCGGCTTTAACAAAAAGTTGGGCTTCAAGAAGCGCTTTCAGGACCTGTCTCACGTGAATGATGTGAGAAGTGAGATCCGGAGAAAAAATTCAAATATCGTCTAAGTAAACGAAGACAAATTTCTCCAGCATCTCTCTCAGAACATCGTTCACCAGCGCCTGAAAGACAGAGGGGGCGCTAGTGAGACCGAAAGGCATCACCAGGTATTCGTAGTGACCGTGATGCGTGTTAAAAGCGGTCTTCCACTCATCGCCCTCACGCATGCGCACAAGATTGTAAGCATTGCGCAGGTCGAGTTTTGAAAAGACCGACGCCCCCTGTAAGCGCTCAAATGCGGAGTTCATAAGTGGGAGAGGGTACCTGTTTTTAATGGTAATGTCATTTAGGGCTCGATAATCTATGCAGGGCCTCAAACCTCCGTCTTTTTTCTTAACAAAAAAAAACCCAGCACCTGCTGGTGACGTAGAAGGCCTGATGAACACATTAGCCAAAACCTCCTCTATGTACTCCCTCATGGCTGCACTCTCTGGAACCGATAGTGAATACAGTGAGCCCCTGGGAGGAACAGCCCCCGGGCAAAGCTCAATAGCACAGTCGTAGGGTCTATGTGGTGGCAATCTAGTAGCGTGTTGTTTACTAAAGACCTCAGCAAGGTCAGAATAATCCACCGGAACAGCAGTGGGAAGCTCAAACTCGAGCGCCCCTACTACATCAGGATTCTCGGAAGTAGCGTCAAATGACCTGTCCCAGTTAAAATCGGAAACCAAAGTGTCATCCTCCTCCATGGGACGGCCCTCCGCAAAGGGGTCCCAGCATAGACTCTCATCTCTACTCATAGAAGAATTATCCTGGTCGAGAGAAAACTCTGCCTCCTCTGACTCACTCTCAGAACTGAGATTGGAGAGATCAGGAACGAAGCCTGATGAAGGATAGGCAGTAGTATGACCATGCGCGTGACACTGGGAACCCCACTGACGAATGGGATCTCCATCTCGACCCCAACTAATATGAGGATCATGTAGCCCAAGCCATGAATGTCCCAACACTAATGGGTATGACGGTGAATCAATTAAAAATAATCTTATTCTCTCTGAGTGATCCCGAAGAGGGATACACATCTCCAATGTACCAGTCCTCTCTTTAATAACCCCGGAACCTAAAGGCCGACCATCAAGGGCTGTAACCTGACGAGAGCTGGTAAGACGATGTGTGGGAATTTTTAGATCCCTAACCCATTTAGCGTCGATAAATGATTCCACAGCTCCAGAATCAATAAAGGCGTTTACCCTCACAGAGCGCCCTCCCCAACACAATTGGACAGGTAACAGGGTCCGAGAATGAGTGCTATTTAGTCTCACTGGGGGCCTCGGTCTCCCTAGTGAGACCCCTCATTTCCCGCCCGCTTAGGACATTGTCCCTTCATATGCCCCTTGCGTTTGCAATAATAACACTCGACCACCCGGGGTTTGACTGACTTGGACCTGTGGAAAGATGAACCATCCACCTGCATGGGCTCCTCCTGACCCGCGGAGGGTTGGGTGGGATAACTGGGTGGAGCTCCTACAGAGAATGCTGATTTATGCAGGGGAGCATAGTTTCTCCCTTCACGCTCACGTTCCCTGATCCGGTTGTCTAGGCGTATAGCCGTCGTGACCAGGTCACTGAACGTGGCAGGCGGTTCGAGCATGGCTAGGGCATCTTTTATTGACTTGGACAATGCCTGTTGAAATAAAGATTTAAGTGGCCCATCGGGCCATCCTGTCTCCCCAGCTAGTGCTCGAAACGTAATGGCAAAAGAGGCCACTGTGTCAGAACCCTGGCGCAAACTAGTCAACTCTCTAGCGGCCTCTTCGCCAGAGACCTCATGGTCAAAGACAATCTGCATCTCCCTCATCAGTTGGACCGAGTCATGTATGACAGGGGCGTTGGACCTAATCAGGGGATCAGCCCAAGCAAGAGCCCGACTCTCTAGCAGTGATAATATAAACGCAACCCGGGCTTCTGGTGTGGAAAAACGAGAGGGCTGCACTTGAAAGAAAATTAAACACTGCGTGAGAAATGGGCGGCATTTCCCCGGTTCTCCTCCATAACGAGGAGGTAACTGGAGTTTGGGTTCTCTAAGAGTACGTGGCATGGGAATGGGAGGTGCTTGTGCTGGGGTCACTGGAGGAGGATTGGCTGCAGTAGTGAGTCTATACAGACTCTCTGTGAGTCTCTGTAGACATTCCCCTTGGCTCTGAACTTGCTCCACTAACTGCCTTTGTTGAGTTTGCAGGGCAAGGATTGTCTCCTCTAAAGTAGCCCCTGTAGCACCCTGGCTGGCTAGTATTCCTTGTGCTTCTGTACCTTTCGCTGGTCTCTCCATTTTGACTTCAATATTCTGTAATGTTTGGAGTAATTTCTTTTTTGTTTCGGAGAACCAAATGCGACGAACAGGGATTCAGAAAGCGAGTCAAACACAAACTCGCCACAGAAACGGAAAACTAACCGCAGGGAAAGGAGTAAAACAAAAGATAGGTAACAAAACCTCCCTGACTCAAGCCAAAATAATAACCAACCTCAAAAGGAGGCGAATCTCGAATAAACAGCGAGAATAATAAGCCAACCAAAAAAAAAGGAAAGAAAGAAAAGCGAACCTGTATCTTTAAACTCAGTAGAGAAAACGAGTTTAAAACAAAACGATACCAGGCAGCCAAAACAAAGAAGGAGAATAAGATAGGTTCGTTCCTCTCTCACCTATCTAACCCTATCTTTGATATATATTTAAATGGACTTGCTGCGTTCTCTATTAAGATAAACCAAAGACCGACAATCCTAGATTTTTACCGACTTCGTAGTCAACATAACACTGACAATATTGAAGTGCGGAAATGCAGAAGTCCTTAGCATTTATAGCCGGCGGAAACACCGCACAGGTGTGGGAAATAATTGTCGGGCGAAAAGCAAACACCGGAACAGAGGCGGAAATAAAAAATCCGATAGAGCGTCGAGATGACGCCCAAACGAGAATTCAAACAAAGGAATCTCAAAGGCAGCAATAACCATGACACACACACACAAAAAAAACTAACGATAACCCAATAATCACGTTCCCTTTTCCAATACAGAATCTAATGTAATATGTTACTTTTGTCATTTTTAAATGCATATATTGGCAAAACAATCTATATTTACTGCTACATACTGTTAAACTTCAGCATTCATAATTGCTGATACATAATAACGTATTAAAATGTAACAAAAAATATATATTATGTTCTGATTCAAAGTGACTTACAAACTGGAGAAAATCAGTGTTAGAAATAAAATTTGAGGATTATTTATGTTCAAACAACTCATGATTACATGCAAAGATATATACGTTTAATCAAAGATTTATAAGATTATCCAAATACTTCAGCAGTACTTATTACTCTTTACTATCAGATTATAACATTATATATGTTATAACATTATTACATTGTTTATTACTATATAACATAATTTATTAAAAAATAAGTCAATTTAGCATTGTGTAATTTCTGTTCGTAATGTGAACTATTGTCAACTGGTTGATTATTGCAGTGAAAGTTATAGAACAATAAGTACTGCACAGTAAAATGTTCATTGTTAAATTGACTCGGAAAGAGTACATTTGATCCCTCTTGGATGCACATAGACTGTTAGAGTTAAATTATCACTAAAGATTTTACTGCATGTGTTGAACAGTCCCTATTATTTCAATGAAGCAGACAAAGACTATTTTACCATCATATCACAGAATGGATGTACTGTAATTGCTATGTGTAACCAACTACACATGTGTGGTTATATAAATGTGTTAATTCAGTGTGCATTTAAAAAAAAATGCAGACAGTTATATCTGGCAAGTTACAAAATGACATATCAGTCATAAAAAGCAGCACCACCCACTGCCAGTAGGAATTCATTGTCCCAGCCTCATTCACACCAGAAACTGCACTATGCTAATTCTCAATTTTCTAGATGTATTTTCTCTACGAATATCATTATGTGATATCTGTATATGAATAGGCATATTCATCTATTCATATTATTCAACTGATCCTGAGAAAATCAGCTGAACTGCACATAGTGATGATAAGATCATTCCATTTAAATATGTGGATAATATTCAGGGTGTAGAGGATCACCATCCTTAGTGTCTCTCAGTAGCAAAATACAATTTCAGTTGCATAAAGTGCCAAACATTACTTATATACATATCAGCTTAAAAGTTATTCAAGTTATCAATCAATAAAATCTATCCCTATAGAATATTTCACCATACAAATATACATTCAACTGTTTTATAAAATACAAGAATAAAGAAGTCAAAAGTAACTTCCCATCATTTTTCCCAATTTTAATTTGAAATAAAACAGCCAGACAAACTACTGTAATCTATTGTAGCCAAAGATTTTCAGACCTTTCTGAATATATTCAAAAATAAAAATAATGTGTTGTTTTATCAAAAGTCTCTCTCTGCCTTAGTAGACAGTTGTAAAGGCATTATAGTGTATATGTGTTTAACCATTTCATATCCTAAATTTCACTGTTACCTGCTTACACACATATGCAAATTACCATGTGTCAATTGCGGGTAGGTTTCTTGAGTGAGGTTGCAAGCTATAATCGTCAAGCAGCTTCATGTTTGAAGGCCATCAGGGGTCATGGTGTTAGACAACAACAGCAACAGACGAGAATCCTTGAGTGCACCCTAAAGGAAACCAGAGCCACTGTTGCACACAAGGACATTTTTTCCTTCCTCTACACCCACACTTGGTGAAAGCTTTCACTTCTAGCTCACTTTGCCTCCAGCCCCACCGAGGCTGTTTTCTGTCCCAACATAAAGAAAAGAGCTGCCAGCTGGACTGGGTGAGATGTTTAAAAAGTACAAAAAGCACAGCTTTGTTTGCATTATAGGAGTATTCAGCTTCTACACAGGACAGGACCCTTCAGCACTGGTTACAGATCTTTGTTAACACTATTTTTGTTTATTAATATATTTTAATCAGACGATAAACTACTAAGAAGATATGAAAAAGACTTACAACTTTCAGCAGTGCTATTTTATTTGCTACATTTTCAAAATGACATGGTTTTGATTTTTGTTGCCTTGTATTGCAGTACTACATTTTAAATTATTTTTGCATTTGTGAAAATAGAATATCCCTTTGTTAAATGGGGCTTCCTCTTTCTGAGTTTAAATATGCCTATTTAAAATAAAGGCATTATACTGTATGTGTATGATCAATCTAAATATTGATTATACACACACAATGTGTTTATTACAGAGAGAAACAACATGCACATGCACATGCACTGGACAGTGTGTAACAGAATTTGAGCACAAAGTTCACTGAATTCAACTGGGTATCCTGCCAATTGTTAGTCAATAAAGATGTACTAACTCTGCAGACAGCCATCATGCCTAATCATATTTTGACTGGATAAATTCAATGGGATGTGGGTTTCATGACCAATGAATGGCTGCACACAAACCTTTTCTGGGTGATTGTTAAGGGAGTTTGTGTTTTAGCACGTTGTTTTGATACTTCCGTCAACATGTAAGTGCTGATAGGGATATCAATATCTGGAAACTGGCCATTGCATTAAAACCAGCTCAGTGAAGGTTGTAGGCACACATCCTTATAGTAAAAGTGATAGGCTGACAAAATGGCTAAAACAGTAATAAGAGAGCCCAGAGACTTGTAATTCTCATAATGCAATTAATGTATCTGACCCAAAATGGGTCTTCATCAGGACTTTGCTGGTTTGAAATGCTATCTGTCCATATTCAATTTACCACATTGGGAACATTACAAGTGTGTAAGCTTTCTAATTACAGCCTTCATTACATTGACATTAAAGATATGATGGTCAATAATGACCTTCCTACTATATTGTCATCTTCATATGTATGAAGAGTGGTCATTTTAGCTTCAGTTGATGGCACAAGGAGTGAATGGAGCATGTTTTCCCCCCACACTTTTTGCTGTTACAAGCATTATGACAGAAGTGCAAAACCAGATTTAACATAATACTGTCTGGGCCTGATTACCTGAAGATCTTTAGTGTGTGCAAAACCTTTCAGCACACGCAAAACCAATAACATGACGAATGAATAGTCATGGTATTTGTTTTGCACCAATCAGTGATTGTGTTATTAGTTTTGCATGTGCTAAAAGTTTTTGCACCCACTAAAGGTCTTAGTAAATCAGGCCCTATGTGTATAGTGGAAATACAATAGGTGAGAGAAATGACATACCAATATGCAGAGTTTTAACAAGGTATTATGTGCAACTTATCTAGAAGGAAGTCAAAAATCAAGATGTGCAATGAATAACTGATGTCTATCACTTACAACTTAAAGTTTGGCCCAACCAAAGAATTCTAACATGAATGAAGGGGATGAAACAATGAAGTGAAAAAAGAGTATTCCACATACTAACAAACATGGTATCCCTCTATTTCTTACTTCCTATCATCATATATAAAATAGCTGTTAGCACATAATCTAATGGAGAACATTTTAAAATCTCTAAATACGCATACCATGTTGATTGTGTTAGCCACAAATAGGTATACAATAGCTCATGAGTGCCCACCACTTGCATTCAGTAATAATACAGCTCTTACCAAAATGCTATTTGAGATTTGCTGACTAATGCTGTGAGACAAAAAGGGATGTTTAATGTTTCCATGGCAAATTATGATAGAAAAAGAAGGCTGTCTTACGTAATATCAATCGGGTGTTTTGTAAAATACAAAGCTACTTTGGCATTTCATTGAACATCCCCATGTCAATGATAGACTCTTGAGATGTTGGTTTGTGTTTTGCTGTAGGCTATGGCTAAGGAGATGGTTTTCAGAATCAATTACAAATGTTCCACTGTGGTCTCATTAAGCAGCACACAACAGCCAGGAAGACCTTTTCTGTCAAATTTTGACAATGATTCATCTGTTTCGCCAACCGTCTACAGCACTTTTACTTATAGCTCAAACACCTGATCAGGTGAAACCTTTTTTTCTGTTTCCAGAACCTGTGCTTTTTGCTGTTGTTTGCATAATGTAGTTTAATGCTTTGTGTACTTCTTTTTGCTTGTATAACTTAGTTTACTGTTCAATATGACAGTTTTCATGTTGTCAATCAAGTCTAGCCTTCTTGTAGGCTAGTCTACTTTCTGTCTCTCTTGAGACAATACATCCCCCCTTGAGGGAATTACTGCATTTTGGTCCCTGATCTTTGCACTTGCTCTGGAAAAGAGCTGTTGAACCCTTCTGTAAGATGACAAATTGTATACTATATGTTTCAGTATCACGTCTGTATCACTAAGTAGTAGGCTACATAACATTTTAGTTATGTCACATAAATCTGCAAAGCACAAAACACAGCCCAGGATGCTGTCTGTATCTGTAAGTTTTATCTATTCATTTTACAGCCTTTGTAACCAAAGAAGGAGGAATAGATTAGGATATTGAAGGATATCCTAATCAAATTTTGCACATTACAGAGCTACCATGGTTCAAGGATATATAGCTAGTATATTGAAATATTAAATCACAGAGTTTATAAAAAAAAACCTACACAATGTTCCTGTTTATTGAGCAATGTCAACTAATAGCTAGAACCTAGTCCTAATCTAAGAATTTATATTTAACAGTTCGTAGTTGGTCATTACCCGTGTTGCACAAATCAAGAATGAAAAGTTTAATTACACCAGTCAGATCCGGAACAATCAAGCACCTTGTACATCGGTTGGGATACAATTACGTGACTGCTGTAGGTTGGTTCTCTATAACCACAGCGGGTAGAATGCAGTCCCTATCATCCAATGACACCAAGCGATGTAGGCTATGCATAAAGTTGAAAAGTTGATTGTGCATGTCTAAAGATTAAACTAAACGATCCCCCTTACGGCGAGTCGTCCTATCTTTGATACCGACTCCCCAAAGCTTAACATCGTAACCCAAGACCCACCCATAAATTCGGGGTCATCTCATATTCTCCCTCTTATCTGAGCTCGATTAAGACTTCCTGTGTTGTAAAGTGGGGGAGCTGAGCTCAACTGAGCAAACACGCAGTCGGCTTTGCGCATAATTACAGTGGCAGTTACGGTAGCTACTAGAGACTGCAATAGAGATTGAGTAGGCTAGTAGAAACGAGAGCTGCGAGTAGACGAACCCAGAGATCGAGCGAGATAGAGGGAGAAGGGGGAGAAAGGGGATCAAGACCAATAGCCTAGTGAGTGTTCAGAGAGTGAATGTGCGAGAGGGGGGGTGAGTAGCCTATACAGCGCAAAAATAGTGACCAAAAGAGTAGGTGAACTAGCGAGAGAGAAAGGAGGAGGAAGGAAAGGCCAGCGATAACTAGCTTGCTAGCTATTTTGCAGTCTACGACAACTGAAAGGAAAGTGTCTCTTCAACAACCGGATTTAAACATTGGAAATATATCCTTTCGGAATGGCCACGGAGGAGCTCTACGAGGTAGTGTACCATTTATTTTCAGTCATTTCGTCTTTGAGCTCTACCTCTTGATTGCTTGGCATTTTTCAACGGCGGTCCTGCGAGCTGGGTGGACGGAAACAAAATAAGAGGACAGCGAAAAAGTGTAGCCCGCCCGCTTACTGTCGGTGGCCTTCTTTCTACACTTCGGTTGAGGGTAACGTTACGCCGTCGAGTTGAGGAATGACTTAACAGTAGCCTATGCTACCCTGTGCTTTTGGTAGCTAGCTAAATTGGGCTCTTTTGGAGATGCTCGCGGTGTCCCGAAACAAGTAGCTGACTAACTATCCAAATGGCCAAATGGGTTGTTGAGGGGTGTAAATAAACTAGTTCCTTGCTCCATTGATCTAGCAAGCTACCTGTAGCAATCAATAAGATCAGCCTTCTTTGTTAAGTAAACACTAAGTTGCGTTGTGTTAGTACTAGCCACGCAACTGAACAGTCTGGCATTTTGTTACTATCTCGGCGACAACGTTGCCTTGTGAAATTCAGCGACTTTGTGACTGATGCTTTTGTTTTTGGTGGCCAATCTGGCTTTGTCTGTCACGTTGACTGAAGTGCTGCTTGTATTTTTCACATAGGATATTTCGATCTGTAAATGTAGGAAAGCGCACAAGTTATGACTTAACGTTACATTGATTAATGAGTCATGAAATCAACCGTTCACCACTCGAGAATTCGCAAACGCGTGGAACACTTTGACTTGAAATACCAAGTCAACATCAGTACATCAAGTCAACAGCGGTTAGGTAGGTCTGGCTAGTAATGGCTACAACGCGTAGGCAAGAGTCGTTCATGTTAAACGTTGCTTTATTGTTGTGACTCATTTCGGCCCAGTTCGCCCATGGCTAAACGTATAATTTAGAGAACAAAATGGAAGGTTGGCTACTTAGTCTTTTTTTTCTTAAGACAATAACGTTAAGCTACCTAGTTCCAGGAAGTCGGTTATGATAGTTGTCAAGTAGCCTACATAAGATAATTGCCATGCTATGTCTGAGTAAGGTAGCGGATCTTCATTAAATATAATGGATTCCCCTATACAAAGATCCTATTTTTCAAATTACGTTTTTACTTTTCCATGTTGGCAATGACCACCACTGCACAGTGAAATTGCCATGTAAATGGGTTTTGAATGTGTACAGAATCAAACAACCCTGCGTCCTTAGCCTACTGATGCATCAGTCGGGTCAATTAATTGAATAGCTACAGGTGCAATGGGGCTGAGCAATATTTCAGTAGACAGCTGGAGACATGTAAAAATCAGCCTGTTTGGACATAATTATTTGTTTGTGATGTGGAGGTGATGGGTTCGGTTTATCTTCATTGATAATGAATTCAGTTGACTTCCTTTCATAGTTTCTTGGATAGGTGCCTAACCAGATGCCTGCGAGCCCACATACTCCTTGACCTTATCATGTCACATGGTAGGCACCTGGCGTGCCCCTGATGCAACCTGGGAAAGAGGACCTGTCAGACACCATTATCTGGAGTTCCTCCAGTTGTGCACTGTATTTCTCCAGCAGGTCTCCTTGGTGATCTTTGAGTTTAATATAAAATGATGATAGCTTTTTGAAAGGCGTTGCTGTTGAACTAAGTTACTGCGTGATTATGGTTGCATATGTGTTGTCTGGCCAAGTCTCCCTCTGCCGTGAAGAAAAGGACTGGGATCTCAGTGTTGTGTCAAGCACTGTTTATCTTGGTCAGAAGAAGTCTTTTTAGATTTGGTGAAGGCTGGAGACTATAGTGTGATGGGAAAAGACTACTGTTTCATTTAAAAATATAGATCCTCATTTTTCAGCATTTCAGTATAGGAGGCCGATGTTAGTCTATGTTGGTTTGTATACATGCTAGAAGTGTCATTTTGAGACCGTTTTAGCTGCCCTATAGAAGTGAATGGAGAGCGACAAATACCCTATTCTGGATTATCACACCAGTGTAGCTCAGAGCAGTAATAAACATACACTGCCTGGCCAAAAAAAAAGTTGCACACACTAATATTTTGTTGGACCGCCTTAGGCTTTGATTACGGCGCGCATTTGTCACGGCATTGTATGGACAACCTTATGCAATGTCACAACATTTATTTCCGTCCAGAGTTGCATTAATTTTTGGCCGAGATCTTGTATTGACGACGGGAGAGTCGAACCACTCCGTAAAGTCTTCTCCAGCACATCCCAAAGACTTTCAATGGGGTTAAGGTCAGGACTGGTGGCCAATTCATGTGTGAAAATGATTCCTCATGCTCCCTGAACCACTCTTTCACAATTTGAGCCGGATTAATCTTGGCATTGTCGTCCTGGAATATGCCAATTGATGGGATAACCTGGTCATTCAGTACATTCAGGTACTCAGCTGACTTAATTTTATTGCTGCATAACGTTGCTGAGCCTAGACCTGACCAATTGAAGCAACCCCAGATCATAACACTGCCTCCAGAGGCTTGTACAGTGGGCACTATGCATGATGGGTGCAACGGCTACTTTTTTTTTGACCAGGCAGTGTATTTCGCCACCATTTGGATGCATATCATGGCCAGGTAACTTCACAACCCAAAGTTCTACCAAAGTTCAATTGTGCTTTAATATAGATCAAGGGAAAGTTCTTATAAGTTTGGCAAAATTTTCCAGCAAGGAAAGGCTATGGAGTGCTGATGCAATTTCCCTGTTTGGTGAAACACACAGCAGAGTGTATAACAGGCTTATGACATCTAGAGAATTACGAAATATGTGGAAGAAAAAAGATGGTTGGAGCCTTTTTATATATTGACCTGTAACATCACCTTAACACAAATGGCATTACAATTCTAACTTAACAGGAAGGTTAGGCATGAGATTGACCATTCCTAAAATTACTGAAAATTACTACAAGTTGCATGGAAAATTCCCCCCCTTTGCAACCCTACCCCAGCCAGATAATATAAAATGGGGTCATCTGTACTAAACCCGTTAAGAACTGGTGCATATGAAAAAACATAAAAATTGGGAAAATGCCAGATTTAAATAATAATTTTAAACCCATTTAGATGTTATTTCCTGTGTCATTAACTGTGACATTTTGGTATGCATGGTTTGGTCTTACAGAGAGATTTGGTTTTACGAGAGATTTTGTAGTACAACATTGCCACTCTATTTTAACATTCTAAATTGCGAGCTGAGAGACCTGACTGTCCTCCATAACATTACTATTATAGCCTAGGCTACAAACCTTATAAACTTAGGGTGCTACTATAACCTGCTGGCTACATACCAAAACAAGCCATACCCATATATGACCGAGCTAGGGAGCTAGCAATGAACATAATGATGAGGGTAAATAATGTGTAGCTAGCTGGTTTTATGGTAGACACCTTGAGTGCCCCGATACACATCTTTTGTGTATCCCTTGTGACTGCACTTCTGTGTTTTTACACATATTTTACTGAACCTTATTAATGTATTATTACATTTTTTGTATAGGCTATAACTTTGGGCCATGGTCATGTCAGCCTGTATGATGAACCAGTGAAAATATGTCATGTTTCCTCTTTGGAAATTACAGTCCACAGAGACCTCCAAATATAATTACCTGCCGAGATTCAATATCGCAAATGATCTGAATCATCAGAAAACCATCCAGTGCTATGTGAGGACAGTTGTGCAGGATGGCCAGAATGTGCATGGATGTCCACAGACATTAGCAGATATCTTTTGACTGTGGAGATTGCCTTACGGCCCTCAGTCCAATAAAACAAACAAGTGAAGAAGGCAATATTTTTATGGCCATTGGAGACAGGAAAACGTATACCGTTTATTTTCACAGACAAAAAAGTATGAATTTCACAGATGGTAGTAATGCTCTGATATGGTAGGGGGTAATGAAGCAGTCTTTCTGAACTAACAATGAGTGTGAACGTTATTTCACTTCTGAAAACCCGAATTCCAAAACATTTGGGACATTATGTAAAATGCACATAAAAGCAGAAAGCAGTGATTTGTAAATTCTCTTTTACATACAGTGCCCTCCACAATTATTGGCACCCCTGGTAAAGATGAGTAAAAAGGATTATAAAAAATTCACCTTTTGGTGCATTAGCTTAATCTCACACTGAAAAAATGAGAAAAATCCAACCTTTAATTGAAGTAAATTTATTCTGAGGAAAAAAATCCCTCATCAAGAAATAATTATTTTTAACAAAACCACGTGTGCCACAATTATTGGCACCCCCTAGAAATTCGTATGAACAAAAAGTAACAAAAAGAAGCATTATTTCCATTTATATTTTACTTTGTAAAGTTGATCAGTGTTTAGGAACTTTCAAGCAGTAATCCATGACTTCCTGTTTCACTGGGGTATAAATATGAGGTGACACAGAGGCCATATTCCCTTATTCATACATCATCATGGGAAAGATAAGAGAACATCAAATGAGGGAAAAGTGTGTTGAGCTTCATAAGTCAGGGAATGGCTATAAAAACTCACCTGAAAATGCAATACTTAAAAATTTCAAAACAACTGGAACTTACAAACTTGCCTGGAAGAGGACCCAAGTTTATTTTGCCCCCATGCACAGTGAGGAGGATTGTAAGAGAGGCAAAAAAATCCCCAGGGATCACTGTTGGAGAATTACAGAGGAAAGCAGCATCTTGGGGTCATCAAGTCTCACTAACTACCATTAGACGTCACCTCCATGCTAACAAATTATTTGGAAGGCATGCCAGAAAAAAAGCATTTCCTGTCATTTCACCACAAACGTAAGCGCCTGGAGTTTGCTAAACGCTACTGGAACTTTGACTGGAACCGTGTTCTATGGTCAGATGAAATGAAAATGGGGCTTTTCGGCAACCAACACTCAAGGTGGGTTTGGCGTAAAAAGAGGGATGGCTATACCGAAAATAACCTGATCCCCACTGTTAAGTATTTGTGATGTTCTGCGGCTGTTTTCCTCCCAAGGCCCTGGGAACTTTGTTAGGGTACATGGCATCATGAACTCCATGAAATACCAGGAAATTTTTAATCTGAATCTGGCTGCCTCTGCCAGGAAACTAAAACTGGGTCATCGTTGGATCTTTCAGCAAGACAATGATCCAAAACATACGTCCAAATCAACACAAAAATGGTTAACTGAACACAAAATCAAGCTTCTGCCATGGCCATCTCTGTCCCCTGACCTAAACCCCATTGAAAACCTGTGGGCTGAGCTGAAGAGGAGAGTGCACAAGAGAGGACCTAGGACTCTGGATGATCTGGAGAGATTCTGTAAAGAGGAATTGTCTCAGATTCCTTGCTCTGTATTCTCCAACCTTATTAGATGTTACGGGAGAAGACTCAGTGCTGTTTTATTGGCAAAGGGAGTTTGTACAAAGTACAAAGTTAAATGCAGGGGTGCCAATAATTGTGGCACATGGGGTTTTGTTAAAAATAATTATTTCTTGATGAGGGATTTTCTTTTCTCAGAATAAATTTACTTCAATTAAAGGTTGGATTTTTCTCATTTCTCATTACACTTTCAGTGTAAGATTAAGCTAATTCACCAAACGGTGAATTTTTTATAACCCTTTTTACTCATCTTTACCAGGGGTGCCAACAATTGTGGAGGGCACTGTATATTTAATTGAAAAAAGTACAAAGAAAATATATATAATGTTTTACCTTATCAACTTTATTGATTTTTGTAAATACACGCTAATTCCGAATTTGATGAGTGATGGTTTGAGTCTCGTTCGATACCGCAGACCCTTGATGACTTACAGCCATGTAGCCAACCATGGGTTCCATACTATTCCTGTGTAATTTACAGCTTAATCTAGTCCCACCCCCCAATTCCTATAGAATCAGAATCAGAATCAGAATCAGAATCAGCTTTATTGGCCAAGTATGTGAACACATACAAGGAATTTGACTCCGGTTTTACATTGCTCTCAATATACTTGCCCAGAATAGACATACAGCTAAGAACAAGGACAACAAAGCTAAACAAAGGAAACATAAACATTTAACTACTATGTACAGATATAAATATAAATATATAAAAGAAAACCTGTAGTTAAACTACAATTATAATTTAAAATAAATAGGTACAGTGGATTTTTGATGTTACATGTTTATTGCACAGGGATTGTTCCTGACACTGTATGAGTGATTTAAGTGTTCATCAGAGTGACGGCCTGCGGAAAGAAGCTGTTCTTGTGTCTGGTTGTTTTGGCGTACAGTGCTCTGTAGCGCCTACCAGAGGGGAGAAGTTGGAACAGGTTGTGTCCAGGGTGTGATGGGTCTGCAGTGATGTTTCCTGCCCGTTTCCTGACTCTGGAGATGTATAAGTCCTGTATGGAGGGCAGGTTGGCACCAATGATTTTTTCCGCAGTCCTGACTATCCGTTGTAGTCTGTTCCTGTCCTGTTTGGTGGCCGATCCAAACCAGACAGTGATGGATGTGCAGAGAACAGATCCCTTAATGCAGAGAGGTTATCATAGTATCGCTTGTAACAGTACCTTAAAATAAGATATCAAGAGTCTTTTGATATCCTTTTATACCCAGTCATGATGGCATCAACTGTTTACCTGTGAAATGTTCCAACTGGTGTCTTTTGAACTTCCCAGTATTTGCTCAATCTTTTTGGAACGTTGCAGCCATCAAATTCGGAATTGGTGTATATTTACAAAAATCAATACAGTTGATATTTGATAAGGTAAAACATTAAATATCTTTTCTTTGTACTGTTTTCAATTAAATATATGTAAAAGAGAAGTTACAAATCACTGCTTTCTGCTTTTATGTGCATTTTACATACTGTCCCAACATTTTTGGAATTGGGTTTTGGACAATTTTGTCCTTTCACAGATTCTCTTCTCCAGAAGAACCTAGCCTACAATAAGGGAATTCAGTGAAGTTGGGTAATACATCATGTCGTAATCTTGGCAAGTAGAACTTTCTTTAAAAAAGAACCGCTAGTGGCAAACACGGTGATAGTAGGATAAAAAAAACTAGTGACAGCCATCCCTAAATTTAAAAAAAGATGAAAGTGTAGAAAAGGAAGTGACTTGTCACCGGTGTCGGATATGAATATATGCATATGAATATGAATAAACTTAAATAAATAGGCCTGAATGAAATTGAATATTTGGAATGGACTTGTACAATGTTCGATTGCTCAACTACTGTGAGGTCTGTAACTTGCTTTCTGCTGAGTTTCTGAAGTTATTGCTTCTATTACTCCTATTAATTCTATGACCAGTACTAATGTATTATTGACTCTATTTATTAGTAAGGAAAACTACCTTTCTAATAAATGAACCAAGCCTCCATATTTTGTGTGTGTGTGTGTGTATCCTGAATGAAGTTACAGTAACATCAGACAGTACAACTGCTTCCTAAGGCGGTTGGGAGGCACATTCTGGGTCTAGCAAGAAAATACAAGTAATTCCAAAGCAGTTTACAGCAACATGATGTTTCCTGAGGCTACGCATTTGAAATTAATTACACAGATTAACAGAATTTATTCACAATTGGAAACCAATATAAAATGCCGGTACTTTTTTCCTTCAGTTATCAAGGAGCTGAACTTCTTCACTCCCAAGGACCTGTGTAATTATGTATAGGAAGTAGTGCCACAATTTCCTTGAGCACAGATTGCTTGGGCATAGGAAATGGTTCCAACCGGAAATAAGATTAAGTGTAATAATCTGGTAATATGCACGCATACAACCTTTTTTTGAGGATGTAGCTGTACAAACTGCTTTGGAGTTACTTGAAGTGTATTATCTTGCTTTAGACCACAAACCCCTGAATGCCGATACCTGCTATTGTAAAGCGGGCAGGTCATCAGAAACCTTTGTGTCTAACCACGCTTCGACACACAAAGGGCCGCACACATTTTCCGGCCGGCGCGTGGCGTGTGGAGAGCTGTCGCAGTCAATGGTGCAGCACATGGCACACTGGGCATGGCTATTTTCGTGAGGCAAGGAGCGCACAGCTCACAGCGGGATAATCATAATTAGGACTGAGCCTAGCCTACTATTTAAAGTTTTGTAGCTTACAGTGAGTAGTCTACATCTTTTCAAACAGGCTTCACTTTCTGTTCATAATAAGCTACAAATACTACAATTATTAGTGTCCACATCAGCATCGCATAGCTGTGTTTATTGTCATTCTCCTGATTACAGACGGGTGTAAGAAAAAGAATGGAATGCAGTAGCCTACCCTGGAGACCAGACCACATTGCAGTATAATAACAGCCATAACAATTAAAAACAGAAATAGATACAGGAATCAGCACAACATAAAAAAAGAAAAAAGTCACTGCACAATAAATCCAAAGTGTGCATTTTTCCTGCTTGGGGGATTTATATTAAAGTCTAATTGGATGGCGTGTGATCTACAAAAACGGTTTATTGGCTTTTGAATAGGATGTAATCATGCATGCATTGCTTGGGAAACCCCCAAAATTGGCAACTCGTCATGGACTGACACACCCCAAACAGTGACTCGCAACGTGAGTCAAACGGGCTCATCATGTGGAAATCCATGATGAAATTGCCACTTCACCAGTACGACGGCTGACCACATGCCATGTACCGGCCGTAAAATAGAGCCCAAAGTGTCTGGGCCAATCAAAAACATATGCTAAAACTTAAACGGTATGAAAATACAGTACTAAACTGAAATGCTATCACACTTTAAAGTGAACAATCCCTTTAAAACCCGGTGAGTCAAAAATAATTACAACATAACCAATTACAAGCCTTTACTGAGATTATGGAGAACACTTTAGAAGCATAGGATAGAATGTAATGCCACCTTGCCTTTTCATGTTTCTTTTCTTACCTGATGCAATACTAAGCCTCCAAACCTCAAAGGCCAGTTGAAATGCAAAAAAAAAAAAAAAAGTGGGGGGGAAATACATTTTGCCATTTCACATATTTTTGTCACTTAGGTGGAAGCAGCATGGCTGGTCCTTCTTATTGGCTGTCAAGACCCAATAGTGTGTTTTTTTTTGAGGTGCGAATATGAAATAAAGCGAATATGCCACATGGTGATGATGATTGTTATTACGCAGCCGCTCATACAATATTTCATA
This sequence comes from Synaphobranchus kaupii, assembly GCA_029718625.1. NCBI lineage: Eukaryota > Metazoa > Chordata > Actinopteri > Anguilliformes > Synaphobranchidae > Synaphobranchus > Synaphobranchus kaupii. The sequence goes on along the minus strand of CM056377.1, from coordinate 44,722,746 downwards.
ATTATTATTAGGGGTCACTGCCCAGCCCTATCATTTTATTGAACACTTACATTATCAAGAAGTCATATTTCACACAAATATTTTGACTGGTAGTGTATCTTCTGCTTTTTTGTCATTTAAAAATAAATGAACCATAATAAGCTTTTGACAATTAACTAAAGTATAGCCTCATGTATAAGTATTGTCCTTCTGATCTGTTGTAATGGATCAGTCGGTGTTCTTAAAATATACCAGACATTTTAATTCTGTATAATATTGTTCTTTCTGTTGTAGTCTCTTAATAAGTACCAACTCAAAAAAGAAAAAAAATCATACCTTTGCATGACCTTTGAAGGTACCAAAACAGACTTGTTGAATCAAATTGAGCTTGGGCCCTTATGCAACTCCTCTTTAAAGCACTTTCATACATAAACTCAGAAGGCTAATCAGTTGCACCTCATTGAATACTGAAGCTCACAGAAAGCCTGAGTGTATTGGTAACATTTGATTGCTAATCATCTCTGGAAGAGGTAGATTTGTGAACAAATTCTTTTGTAAGGTCAGTCTTGGTAAGGAAGTAGTACGCCTTTGTGTGTTATGCAGAAAAATCAGCACTCAAGCAATTACTTCTGTCTCAAAATATAATAAACATTATGACGTGATGTGAGAGGATACATTTAAAAAAAATCAGTTTAATGTTTAACATTATGTTAAAAATAGATGGCTATAATTGCGTTGTTTAAATGCTGCTGTGCGATTGGGATATTTAGGAGCTTCATTATCTAATGAAGATCTCAAAGTTTACTTAAGAGTTACAGTTGAAGTCGAAAGTTTACATACACCTTAGGATCATGACTTTATTTTAAGAATGTGAAATGTCAGAATAATAGTAGAGAGAATGATTTATTTCAGAGAGAGTTTTTATTTCTTTCATCACATTCCCAGTGGGTCAGAAGTTTACATACACTCTGTTAGTATTTGGTAGCATTGCCTTTAAATTGGTTAACTTGGGTCAAACATTTTGGGTAGCCTTCCACAAGCTTCTCACAATAAGTTTCTGGAATTTTGGCCCATTCCTCCTGACAGAACTGGTGTAACTGAGTCAGGTTTGTAGGCCTCCTTGCTCGCACACGCTTTTTCAGTTCTGCCCACAAATTTTCAATTGGATAGAGGTCAGGACTTCGTGATGGCCACTCCAATACCTTGACTTTGTTGTCCTTAAGCCATTTTGCCACAACTTTGGAAGTATGCTTTGGGTCATTGTCCATTTCGAAGAGCCATTTGCGACCAAGCTTTAACTTCCTGGCTGATGTCTTGAGATGTTGCTTCAATATATCCACATAATTTTCCTTCCTCATGATGCATCTATTTTATGAAGTGCACCAGTCCCTCCTGCAGCAAAGCACCCCCACAACATGATGCTGCCACCCCCCGTGCTTCACGGCACCCCCACAACATGATGCTGCCACCCCCGTGCTTCACGGCACCCCCACAACATGATGCTGCCACCCCCGTGCTTCACGGCACCCCCACAACATGATGCTGCCACCCCCGTGCTTCACGGCACCCCCACAACATGATGCCGCCACCCCCGTGCTTCACGGCACCCCCACAACATGATGCTGCCACCCCCGTGCTTCACGGTTGGGATGGTGTTCGTCGGCTTGCAAGCCTCACCCTTTTTCCTCCAAACATAACGATGGTCATTATGGCCAAACAGTTAAATTTTTGTTTGATCAGACCAGAGGACATTTCTCCAAAAAGTAAGATCTTTGTACCCAGTTGCAAACTGTAGTCTGGCTTTTTTATGGCAGTTTTGGAGTAGTGGCTTCTTCCTTGCTGAGCAGCCTTTCAGGTTATGTCGATATAGGACTCATTTTACTGTGGATATAGATACTTTTGTACCTGTTCCCTCCAGCATCTTCACAAGGTCCTTTGCTGTTGTTCTGGGATTGATTTGCACTTTTCGCACCAAAGCACGTTCATCTCTAGGAGACAGAACATATCTCCTTCCTGAGCGATATGACGGCTGCGTGGTCCCGTGGTGTTTATTTATACTTGCGTACTATTGTTTGTACAGACGAACGTGGTACCTTCAGGTGTTTGGAAATTGCTCCCAAGGATGAACCAGATTTGTGGAGGTCCACAATTTTCTTTCTGAGGTCTTGGCTGATTTCTTTTGATTTTCCCAATTTTAATTGGTCGAATCGTCGTAGTGTGAAAAAACGCGAGAGTGGAACTATTCATTCCGGAAATAATTAAGGAATAGATCAGTTGTATAGAATTTCTGAGAGAAAATCAAAAGTATGCGAGTATTTTGAGCGTCTAAAGCATGACCCCAAAAAAAGTTAAATGGAAACTCTGCAAGCAACAATTCGCCTATCATTCAGCGCATCTTCTCAAAGGCCGGCTTCATTGTCAGCTTCAACGCAGAGCTCACTTCTCCTGAGCAACATCAACAAACTCGTGTTCCTCACGCATAATATGAGAAGACTGCGATCGGTGGAAAAACAGCAGTGAGTAGGCTAGGCCTAATGTGATGAGATTCGCTGGTCACAAGTAGGTTAAAACACACTTTTACGTTGCTAATATAGATTATATTTAATCTTTCGTTTTGCCTGTTGATATTTCTCTTAAGTGTTTCAGTTTGTTTATATAATTTATAGCCTATTTATTTGCATTTTAAAATAAAATTAATTATTATTTTTTCCATCTAGTTTTGATAACCCATCTTTTTTGATAAAGTTGTTAAATTAGCTACATTGTTTTTGCTCTTTCGTATCACCGAACAAAAGTTTTTTTAAGTTGTGTGTTGTTCTAAAGAGTATAAATAAAAATAACAATGTTAAATGTCTCTGCTTGTTTTTCCGACACATTCATTTAGGCTACCGCTTTGTTTATGCCGTTAATAGTGCAGGCCATAAGCAAACCGATGCCGTTAATAAGCAGCGCAGGCCAGCATATCGCAGCCTGTGCTTGTAGCTAATTGATATTTGAAATGCTCATAATGACGGTTTTGTATTTCTCTGCAATATAGTAAACTTACTATAGATCAGATGGAAGTCAAACCATTTTATGACGCTGAAAAATACATATTTAAATAATTTAATATCATAAATGTGCGACAGTAAGTCGACTATGGCTTTGAACTGATGACTACAGGTCAACTAAGCAAATCTTTGGTCGGGGCAGCCCTAATGCATCTACACCCTCCTGTCTGTTACACACACGGGCGTGCACAAACATGCATAAAAATTTCAAGATTACAATATGAAATATTATTATTGTGAATATCAAAAATGCATAATAAAAGGGTCCATCAATCAAGGACCACATACCTGTCTCTCAACAAAAGGTAAATTGCTGCCTTAAATTGTTTATTCTGCCAGGTTTTAACAAACCATCATCTCCAGGCTGCTGAGCTGGAGACGAAAACACAAATACACATGTATTTGAAAATGATCCTGGATCAAGCCATAACTCCTTTATTTTGGCCAACTCATTCCTGCAATCTTCCAGTCAGACTTCCCCCCCCCCCCCCGGAGAGATGGCCGGTATGGGACAATAGCTATCCATTAAAGACATGGCTGATGTATGTCATGCCTACAACAGTGCATGAATTGTCTTTCAATCGAAAACTCATGAAAACACGCACTATAATAGAAAGGCCTTTGCAATGCAGAAAATTTAAGCAGATGTTTAGATAAGTCAAGTGAAATATCACAATGCACATTCAGAAGGTTGGAGCATTCTTTGTAGAGCCCGACCGATATATCGGGCCGATATTTGCATTTCTGGATAATCCTGTAGGCCTATCGGTCGTCAAGGATGACGTGGCCGATATGAACGACCGATATAGGAATTTTTTTACACTGACACGTGGGCGCTCCTAGCACTCCATCTAGTGGTTCTTGCCACAGAACTATTTAGTGTTCTCGCTACCCTCAACATATCATGTGACATGGAATCTTCACTCAATCAGAGAGCAGCGCTGCCGCTGGAGGAAGACTCACTGAATGAAAGGAACCAGTTTCTCTTGCTAGCTAATTGAATATTGTCAATAATAATAGTGTATTTACACAACAGTAATGTTAGTCATTCTTTAATTGCGGTCTTAATAATGTTTTCAAACTACGATAACGTTGCTAGCTAGCTATCGGCAAGCTAATCAGCTACCAGTAACGTTAACGTGAGATGCATCCACAGACCTCATTGTGCTCTTTTACTTAGCACCATTACTTAGCTAACATATAATTCATGAGTAGGCTACCGATATAACATATATTTAGGACAGTGTGCATTTAGATTCACCTCCGTATTTTAACTAACTGAAGCATTTATTGTCATCGAATAAATTAATGGGATTAACGTGACCAACTTAAGGTGACGACGATGTTTGTTTTGAATATCTAGCTAACGGTAGCTAGCGAATGACAGCTCCTGGGGCCTGTTTCACGAAGCTTACGGAGTTGGCTGAATAACTGCACTGAGTAAAACCTGGAACCCTCCAAAATATGGAACATGGACTGAAGAAAAAGAGCTGTTCCGGGTTTTCAAGCTAACCCAGTAATTCTGCTTTGTGAAATAGCCCTTGCTCGGCTAACCTTAGGATGAGAGGAGAGGAAAAACCTTATTGGTATGGAATCTATGTTACCAGTCATCAAGCTAACTTTAGCTAATGGTCTCGTACACACTAGGGTTTTAGTTTTGAAATGTTTCGGAAATGTTTCAGTTGAGATGTTTTCGCTAACGTTACCTTGACCTGTTCGTAGGCTGCACATTACTCGAATGCATTCTGTTCTGTGTTTTTCAAAACCTAGAATGTGCTCCACCCAGCACGTTTCCTTGATAGCGGATTTTATCTTCTGCATTCCGTGGTAACTATCGACATTTAACATTACAGTTGCGTAAAAAAAACAACATGGATCATTTGCCGCTTTCCAAGTGTTTACGGAGATGCAACACGTCTCCTCCTCCGTCCAAGTTAAGCCACAATCGGTAGCCATAATATAGAGATACCATATGATAATAATAATAAAATTAAAATAAATGTTCAACTGTCAAATTAACTGCGAAGATAATCGAAATTCCCACGAAACTTGGGAATACCATTCTTTATTTATGACCCAAGTAAAATTATTCTCCAGGTAGGTTTCGGTAACCGATCCTCTACACACTCACTTTTCCAAGCCTAGCTCCGAGGGGTTTTAAGTATGCAATTATCTTATGGATGACTTTGTTACGCATAAGCATTTAATGTGTGCAAGTCTTCATACCGAATGAGCACGTCCTCATTCCGCGTGTGCATGTTCCGCGAGCAAGCCCTCATTCCGCAAGCACGTTATCAAGTAACTATTGCAAAAAATCAAGTAACAGGAATCGGACAGTGTACGGGGTCCGCGCTTTCCCGTGAGCACCATGTGCAGAACAGTTGCCACATACAGTATTAATAGAATAGAATAGAATAACTTTTATTTCCCTTTAGGGAACTTCAGTTGTAGCCCCAGCAACAACAAAAAAGACATAGACAGTGGAGCAGACCCACAACACACATTAATCAAGTGAATTAAAGTGGAATACAGCCATGATTAAAAATACCCCCCGCTGTCCCGAGATGTCCAGTGTCATAAGCAGTCCAACACACAAACTCCGCCTCCACGACTTTCCTCCATACACGCAGTGTTGCGGTCTCTGTCCACTGTCTAAAAACGGAGCTCAGCCTTCCCAGTCGCCGCCTCACTCCTCCGCATTATCTTCTCCTTCCCTGGTGGCCTTCCCGCAGTCTCGGATCAGTCCCGACATCTTCAACTCCGGTGAAGAGTGATGGTAAACTCTGTGGCTGCAGATCCAACGGACATTCCCGAGCATAATGCAAATTTGTCTCCATGGTGACAAACTCAAAAAAAATCATCCCGTCAATATTATAAAAACGAGCAGCGGGAGTGCCCAGAAAAATGTCCATCCGCTTCCCTGTACCACAACAGACACACAGCGCATGAAAAAAACAAAAGACAAAAGCCAGACACAACAAAACGCATTCAAATAACAAACATGAACACGAGAGACCGCTGGACTACATGTCACCATTACAGCACCACGTGACGTCACTACGTGACGTAATTAACACGATTAACATCATCAAGCAATTTTAGAAATTAACACTGTGATCAAATAAAGAATAGAAATAAAAGCATTTTATAATAAATGAAAAGGAATGGTAGCTACGATTGGATTGGGTGTGCCTGCCTGCAGCAAATGTGTAGACTAGTGTAGGCCTATAGCAATCGCTTATATATTTTAGTTTAAGGCTGGCAAAATGCATTCATGACAGCATGTAGCTAATTGTTGAAAAAAGTAATTTTCTACTCTCAGAAGTCATCAGAATGAACCATTTCAGAGTGCTTTTGGACAAATTCTCTCACAGGGGAGCATGCCCCCAGACCCCCAAGTGATTAGCCTCCATGGCATAGCCTAGGCTACTGTCAGGCAGGGGTGGACAAGGACGTCTCTAGGCTATCCGTTTCTGGATTTCATACTTTTTACTCTGCTATAATTAGCCCAGCCATTTATGCCATCTCATTTTAGCAAAATTTACTTTTAGCAAACATTATTAAGACTGCAATTAAAGAATGGCTAACATTACTGTTGTGTTAATACACTATTATTATTGACAATATTCAATTAGCTAGCAAGAGAAACTTGTTCCTTCCTTTCATTCAGTGAGTCTTCCTCCAGCGGCAGCGCTGCTCTCTGATTGAGTGAAGATTCCATGTCACATGATATGTTGAGGGTAGCGAGAACACTAAATAGTTATGTGGCGAGAACCACTAGATGGAGTGCTAGGAGCACCCACGTGTCAGTGTTAAAGAAATGCCTATATCGGTCGTTCATATCGGCCACATGTCATCCTTGACTACTGATACAGTATGGTCCAGAAACACAAATATCAGGCTCTAATTTATATTGTGTTTTTAAATTATGACGTGAACATCCAGTTATCACAGTTGTTTGTTGAATACTTTTACAATATGGTGTTCAACCTGCAATATGCCCTTTAAATACAACCATGCCTATGTACTTATGGCAGTGGGCGACTGCGTTACGCTTGTACCTGCATACCCTAGTTCCCTGCGTGAACTAGGCCTCGTGTCCATTGTGTACTTAAAAGCTATAGATACAGCTTTTTACCCCATCTAGTGTCTCATATGAAGATCGCATTTCATAACAATAAATACAGTGTTGCCATGTCCGCGGTTTTACTGCCAAAGTGGACTACTTTCAAAGTGCAGTCACGGGTAAAAATTAGAAGTCCCAAAGCACACACTTTTAAAAAGTAAAAAAAAAATGTTGATTTCTATTTAAAATACATTAGTTCCGATTAAAAATATATTTTGGGCTAGTTTTGAGTCGCCATTTAGCTGGAAAGTCTTTTCAAGATCTGGAAACCTTGGCTGTTGCTCGAAGCAACTAGTAGCTGTTCAAAACTGAGGAAGGAGGCTAACTTTCTCTCCTGTTTTACGGTCCAAACTCCAGCTTAACAAGGAAGAAAATAGCTAATGTTATATCATATATCTGATAGTTTGCTTGCTTGCTAACACGTTAGCTTACTGGTTGAGAAGAAAAGATCTTTACGTCGCTTCTCAAGTATTGCAATTACAAAATGACCAAATGCCGAACCAATGTTGACCCTCGCCTCACTCCGGTTCTTGTCATCAAGGAATTGGGATGGGTACCGGGGTTTCTTGGGTCTAACGTTACGTTAGGGTTGAGGGCTTCAGCGTTGCTGTCAGACAAGCTAACTGGCAACCAACTGAGACTCCTGATACAGAGATGGCTGTGGTACCAATGTCGTAATACTACTGGCTCAGGAGCTTTGTTAGCGGCGGGAACCAAACTCCTCCACACCTCAGAAAGAGATAAACACCACACTTTTTTGATAAATAAATTTATAATCAATATTTTTTTCTTAGGGAAAAGCAATTATTTTTATTCTGCACCTTTCAGCAAGCTCAGTGTATTATTATTTTTTGAAATTCTTCGTCTACGTAAAAATGTTGTATCTATAGCCTTAATGCATCCCCTTTGTTGCTGCAATGCATGAATGCTGGGATACATGAATACCAGATATTCAGATTAGAACAGACATGAATCAGTAAAACAGACATGAATGAATGGACACAATGATGTAACTGGCCAGTTTGGCATTCACTTATTATTCACAAGTAGGGCTGCAATGACTATTCGACGTCGTCGACGAAAATCGATGACCAAATTAGTTGCCAACTAATTTAATTGTCGATTCGTTGGTGACGTCATCGCGTGTGTTTTTCACGCTGTGTAGCTGAATTAAACACATCGTTTTTTCCGGAGCTGATGATGGAAGTAGCTAAGGAGTGAGACATCTTGCTTCCTTCTCATCTTTGTTGAGAGGTGCACATGCGCATTTCACACTTAACGTGGCCAAAAAGGCTGTGAACTGCAACTGTGAAGCTGACCTTGCCTGCCATGGGAGCACATCAGTTTTGCTGGAGCATCTGAAGAGGAGGCACATTCTGGATGATGAAGACTCGTCTTGGTAAGCTAGTTAGCTTGTTAGCTGGCTAGCTACAGTAGGTAATGTTAATGCTAAAAGCCATGTTACTTCACGTTATGAGCTGTAACGTATTCTATTTTGAAACACATTTTCTCTTGATCAATGAATTGTTCATGGCGTTGAACATACAGTAGCAAATAATAACCTATTATTCACAACAATCCAGTTCACATTCCAAATGTGCCCTTAACTTTACAATCTTAAATGTTGCATCATTGTCATCATGGCGACGTTTACGGAGAATGTGTTGCTGTCAAGTGCACAAGTTTAGAGAACACCGGAGAATTTGATACTTTCTAAATTCTACTGTCTATGCGTGCGTGCCCAATGTGCGTTGCATTCAAATTGATTCGAACGATTTATGGGTTTGTTTGATCTCGTTCGAACTTGACTTTTGGAAAAAGTGACAGCCCTAATAACTCTAATAAATTTCCATTTATCGTGAAACTGGACATATAGAGGGGCAACATTTATTTAGAACGCATTTCAGTGTGCATTTCAATATCTACACAGGATTCTAGAATCAAGAACAAAAAATATGGCTTGAATGTAGATTTTTTTTTATGGAGTAACTGGCAGTAACTGGCTTTCTCGTGATACAATGCCTACAAACCATAGCGGTTTTGTCCACCACCCTTCTTCCGTCTTCATTATATGTTACAGGGAAGCTAAAATACTCCCATACATACGACTTAAATGATGCGGGAGGCCTCAAGTTCTTCCGCTCCTCCACTAGCCATGACTGTCACTGCGCTTTTTTTCTTTTTTCTTCTTCACTTTTTCAATATGCCCCGTTCACGTAAACACACAACAGCTTTTTTTAAATAATCAAATCACTGCAACTCTGCATCGAGATTTAGGGAATTATTACATTAAAAAGTAACAGCAGTAAAACTGTATTTCACACTATGATGGTTAAAACGTTGCAATTAATCCGCGGTTCTCATGCGTGCCGAAACGTGGGGGGGGGGGGGGCGGGGATAAACTAGGGTCCGTTACACCACTACTGTTGGCCTAATATGATAGTCCATTAATAAGTTTTTTGTACTGCAGCCGCGCTATAAATTTAAAATGTATGTTGTATTGATGCCAGAAATATGCTTTGATTAAGGGAAAACCACTGTAGTTTTGTTATATTTTATTGCTGCTACTTTGCCTGTCCTTGGTTTTAAATTTTGACAGAAAAAATGGATATTGGGATTTTTATTTATCTTTTGTATCAGCAGCAACGTTCATTAAAATATGTATTTTTGAATGAAGTATTCATCTTTATTGTCTTTATTGTTAGTTAGCACATGCCTAAAACAACTCAAGCTAAATTTAAAAGCTGATAGCTAAATAAGAGCCATTGAGTAATTGTGCGATTCATAATCAGAATAGTCGATTAATCGTTTCGATAATCGATAGATTAATCGACTATCAAAATAGTCGTTAGTTGCAGCCCTATTCACAAGAGTGAAGTAGCCTAATGGTGTAAAATGCACAAATTGAAAAAATGGTACATTCATGCTTCAACCAGGACTGCTTTAAAGAAAAAATAACTTTGTGTGAAAGGTATTACTTTGCTACTAGCCTACGTGCCTTGCAAGCAATTGTGATTGATTCTTTGTCGTCTGTTTTGCACATAATCAAATGCAAGGGTTTTATATGTAGTGAAAATTTTATATTTTTTTGAAAAGGCTCTGGAGGCAGTGTTATGATCTGGGGTTGCTTCAATTGGTCAGGTCTAGGCTCAGCAACATTATGCAGCAATAAAATTAAGTCAGCTGAGTACCTGAATGTACTGAATGACCAGGTTATCCCATCAATGGGCATATTCCAGGACGACAATGCCAAGATTCATTGGGCTCAAATTGTGAGAGTGTGGTTGAGGGAGCATGAGGAATCATTTTCACACATTAATTGGCCACCAGCGCCCTGACCTTAACCCCATTGGAAGTCCTTGGGATGTGCAGGAGAAGACTTTACGGAGTGGTTCGACTCTCCCGTTGTACAATACAAGATCTTGGTCAAAAATGAATGCAACTCTGGACGGAAATAAATGTTGTGACGTTGCATGAGGTTGTTGAAACAATGCCACGACAAATGCGTGCCGTAATCAAAGCTAAAGGCGGTCCAACTAAATATTAGAGTGTGTGACTTTTTTTTGGCCAGGCAGTGTACATAACTAGATGGATCAAAGTCTACTTGCTTGTACTCGACCGCAACATATGTGTCAATTTTCCCTGATGGAATGGATATTTCTGAACATGGTTGTGATTTTTTTTATACATTAGCTGGCTAAATATAGCTAAGAACAAATTAAATTTTATGGATACATTACTTCCACCCTAGCATCAAAAATAAGCCATCCTCTTATCATAGCAAGCATCATCAACTTTGTGTTTATCAGTGAATAAAAATAGTGCTTATTTTCTCTTGCATTTCCTCATGACTTTTTAAATGTTCTGCTTTTTTGGGTGGATTGGTTACACCTTGAATGTGTTTTCGGTCTGGAGCATAACAGTGGGAACAGTGACCAGGCCCATATTTATGAAGCTTCTGAAAGCAGGAGGTCTGATCTACCGTCAGTTTTGCCTTTTAGTTCATAATGGACAAGGTTTGGATATGGGCAGGTGAAACCTGATCCTGGATCAGCGATCCTGCTCTGAGATGCTTTATAAAAATGGGCCCAGGGCCCCAGGCCAAAATAAACCTGTTTGAATTCAATAGAAAACTCAGAGATTGCTAATAATTTCCGTAGGGTGAACTTCTATTGAATTTCCCTTGATTGGTAGGTGGGAGTTGAAATGGCACAAAACACGGATCAATATTTTGACCTGAGAGCAGAGTTAGAATTTCTGCAGTTGCATTTTTTTTTTACCTGCCCAAGAATGCCAGCAGTACATTACGTCTCTTGCTTAGCTAGCTTCTGAAATGATAGTCATTGGTGTGAAAGCAAGAGTAATGACAGTAAATAAATACTGCACCGCATTCAGTTTTTAAAATGTGACATCCGGACAGCCTTACACCAGCCCGATAGGAATATCTTTGCTAATGTAAGTTTAGCAGTGTTGATGGCTCTGCTATCTAATTTTAACCAGCAGGCTTGGTTTATTTTAATAATGCATATAGCAGTCAACTGCAACCACAACTGGAAAAAGCTGTATCTGGCTATTTTAAACTATGATGGATTTCACTTTGGTGTATCTGTGTGTGTGTGTCTGTGTGTGTGTGTGTGTGTGTGTGTGCGCAGTACAGTGCAAGTTAAATAAAATGTTTTCCCCCTGTAAGACATGTCCATATTAAAGTATACTATTCAAGCATGACTATTCACCTATTTGAACAGAATAGATAGGCAGGTAGACACTAGCTGTCTTTAACACTGACAAGAATAGCACTTTGCTGGCTTTATACTCTCCACTGTGGAAAGACAGACCCTTGGCGGCATAATGAAGTTAAATATTTTTACAAGGATGTCACAGGAAAGGATGTCAGTATGCGCTTGTCAGGATAATATGTATCCATTAAAGCAAGGCACAGAGTAGGGAGAAATGACTGTGTGCACACACTCCGGATCTGAGCTAGCTCAACACAAAGAACAAGTAGTAGCAGAAGATTCTTCAGCCAGGAGGTGAACAAACAGAAAATAAACCTCAGGGGACTGGAAAGCATAACATTCATGAGGGCGCAGATTCTGCAGCTCGACTATGCTCAAACTCAAAGTAGGATGTGACGCCCTTAGGATCTTACTGCTTGTTTGACAGCCAGAGGCTAAGGCCCAAAGCGGAGTAAGTCCAATTCGATAGGTCAAATCCCATGCATGCACTGTCATAGGCCAGGGCTAGGCCATAAACATTAGCGATAACTTAATAGCCTTTTTTTAAGCGCAATAACATTAATCTCTGCCATGTGGTGCAACGGATTTTTTTTTTGCCTTTTTGTTTAATCCTACTCTAATGCGCAGTGAACCGCCAAGCTTCAAGGCCGCGTGGAATGCTTCCGAGGGGGGGGGGGGGAAACCACCACCTCCGTCAATACATTGTATTACTGCCAAACGGCAGCAAGGCCACACTGCTTCCTTGTGGTCGTGATGATCGTGTAGCGTCTTTTGTTGATCGTATGTCCATGCTGCTGATGACCTTTAATATCTACACCCAAAAGCATTTCACATGTTGGTCATTACAGTTATGATTCATGGCCCTGCCCTGTCACAGACCAAACTAAGCTAAACCAAACAAGTGGTATCCATGGTGGGGATTGCTCAATACACCCAGGCAGACTGAGATCGACTTGATCAACTAAAACAGTTTCTTCAGAAGAGAGGTCAAAATGGGCTGACTCTCAGTATAAAATTGTGGTTGTAACATTTACAGTGCCCTCCACTATTATTGACACCCCTGGTAAAGATGAGTAAAAAGGGTATGATTCAGTGTGAATTAGCTTAATCTCACACTGAAAAAATGAGAAAAATCCAACCTTTAATTTATTATGAGAAAAAAAAATCCCTCATCAAGAAATAATTATTTTTAACAAAACCACATGTGCCACAATTATTGACACCCCTGCATTTATATATAGAATAAAATCATCTTTTAAAATATTTGGTCGCATATCCTTTGCATGCCATGACTTCCTGATCTCTGTGACCCAACAACATTAAAAGACTCTTGATATATTTTCTTCCTGGTACTCCTACAAGCGATATTATAACATCTCTGCATTTGAATGGATCTCTATGGGAATTGGGGGGTGGAACTAGATTTAGCTGTAAATTACACTGGAGCAGTATGGAACACATGGTTGGCTAAATGGCTCTAAGTCATCAAGGGTCTGAGATATCAAACGAGCCTTAAACCATCACTTTGCTGCCAGAAATACAGTAGATATGGATGGATAACTTGAAGGGTTTCTTCTCCTGACTTATTTTTCCATAGAGTTTATTAGGAAAGTTTGTCAGGAGAAACAACCCTTAAAGTGATCCATCCATATCTACTGCATATCTGGCAGCAGAGTGATGGTTTGAGGCTCGTTTGATACCTCAGACCCTTGATGACTTCCAGCCATTTTACCAACCATGTATTCCATACTGTTCCAGCATAATTTACAGCTAAATCTAGTCCCACCCCCCAATTCCCATAGAGATCCATTCAAATGCAGAGATGTTATAGTATCACTTGTAAGAGTACCAGAAAATAAGATATCAAGAGTCTATATCTTATTTTCTGGTACAAGTTGGCAAAGAAGTTAGCAACAGTTGCTAGTTTTCTCAGAAAATAGTTCTTCAAAATCAAATCAATCAAAATTTGTTACAAACGTTTGGTTCTTATTGTCGTGATTTTATCTATCGGGATAATCCGTGTTGTTTGCATTCGTTTATGTACCTTTGAGACCCGTTTCGCCATGCAGTGGGAGTGAATGGAGAGCGATAAAAAGTCAATCTCCATTGGCCAGTTTATGACCACTGGAGCAAGTCATGAAGATGAGAGTGAATATTACGACCCCTATCGGGGCCAGGTAGCTATACAATATTATGTTCTAACAAAAGTTCAGTATGCCTTTAACAAGCGCTGTGGAAGCACATGACAAAATTTCACCTGAATGCCGGTACGCTTGTGCAGGGAGGCCTGCCGTGAATTCACAGTCTTGCCGGCTCTTTCTCAGGCTTATAGTAGAATGAGCTGACCCATGTGTCATCACCAGATTGATATCATGTTCAGAAAACTCTGTCTCACCATGGTGATTTTAATGCATGTTAATGCCTGCAGTGGTGCACAAGTGGTGGTTCAAGACTCTGCGGCTTACTTTCTCATATGTAATGTCAGAGGATCTCGTCTCCTGTCTTCCCACAGGGTATATCGGTTTCTTTTGAAGAAGGCAGGTAATTTCCTCTTGTAGCAAACATAAGTGAACATGTAGTGCATGCCACTACTTTGATCATTGGGCCCTGAAGGACAAAAGGGAGTCTGTTTTATCTGAGGATATGTGCATACATGGTGCACACACACACACACACACGCGCGCACACACACAGACACACACACACACACGCACACACACACACGCGCACACACACACACACGCGCGCACACACACAGACACACACACACACACAGACACACACACACACACACACACACACACACACACAGACAGTGTGGGAATCATTTGTAGACCTACATATAAATCTAGCACATTCAGTCCACTGGACATTACAGGCTTCAAAGGAAAAGCGGTACACCTAATCTGGCAGTGGTGAGTAGCTGCTTTAGAAATGGTATATGACAGAATCTATACGGTGCTGATCATGCATTTTGCAATGGGAAAAAACAAAACAATTTTCAGGTATGGATTTTTTTCTGATCGATTATGACTCCAGTTACTCAAGAGTACTTGTTTACTTGAGTACACACTCCCATCCATAGTGCAAATACTTAAAATAGCATAACGAAGGTCTGCGGAGTCCACCTGAATTGCAGAGTGGCAGGTCTTGGAAGCCAGAGTTGCTCTCCATGGTCCTGAAAATGGCAGTGATTTTTTAAAGAGATAAATTCACCCTTGTCTTTCAGTTTTGGTCCCCGAACTTTAAATATGTATTTTCAAAAAAGGTAAATAACAATTAATTCCTTATATTAATCAAAAAAATCACTGCCTTGTAAGAAAGGTGAGTCTCCAAGAATAAATCGCGGTACTTTTCAAATCGTACCTCCGTATAATCTCCATATGCTGCAGGTTAATACAAGCAAATCTCCGTTGAATGTTTTATGAAGTGTGACAGTCCCCACAGGCTATTTGCATCTCAGTGCAGCTGAAATTATGGATAAAGAGGCCTCTTGATAGGTGCGTTTTGTTGTATGCTAATGGCAAACTGAAAGGTCAGATGGGAGATATTTTTCCAGTGGAATCTTATGATCAATTGAATTCAATTTCTAAAACCATTTTAAACAGCTGCATCTAATTTGCAGCACGAGGCTTGTGGCGGTGTAAGGGATTTCAGCATACACTGCGTTATAGGATTCAAAAATCGACATTTCCAACTGTTCTGATGCAAACCTTGCTCAATGTGGGCATTACTTGGTACCCAATGTTATCAAGTGAAAGAATGTCAGATAATTAAAATACAAAAATGAGGATGTGATGAATTAGGCTACATTTTATTTCCTTCTTTGGCTGGTTCTGATAATACCCCCATTGACAGCGAATATTTAAATTGTTTTAGGAGAAGAGGTTGATGTAGAGAACTCCATTAAGTTGATCAATAAAACAGCAGAAGCACAAGTAGAATGAGTAGGAATACCATGATGATCTCCCCAGCTCACCCACATTTAATGTGAGGCTTTTTCACGTATTTATGCTTTACAGTACGAAATCCTTGTCCGTTTGGAGTTCGTCGAGTTACTAATCTCAGTATGTGTTATTCAACTTTGGTATCTTGAAAGTTTTCATACGTAATCTAGCATGTGCTGTGCCAAGACAGGCCTATAATTATGATGGATCACACCTACACAATGGGCTGTCCGTCTTGAGACCAGTCCTTTCACTGTGAAATGCTGGAATATAATATGCAGCCTAAGGGTTCTATTTTTTCCCCCCGCTGGCCTATTCTTTGTGGCCTGATTTGAAACACTGAAAAGAAATGCAAAATGTTTTATTATTTTTATCTTTTTATTTGTATCACGATGCCAGTTTCTTGCTTATTTTATTCAGGTGGAAGAAGTTCTTTGTTCTTTGTGCCACACTCTATCTCATTCATTTAGATTTTTCCTTCTTCATTTCTCAAGTGCTACCAATACAGTGTAGTGCGTAGTAGTTTTTCCTTAGAAATTATGACGTTACTAAGTATAGCTAGGTTTTTATTGCACGTGTGTATAGCACTGTAAATTATGAAAATACAATAGCAATACCATAAGCACTTTCTGAATACCAATGAACAATAGATTAGAATAATTCTCAAAAGATTCATGATAAATATTCAAAACATTTCAGGATTAAAAATAGATTCTGACCACCTGGAGCTTAGGCCTATGTTGACTCGGTGAACACAGCTCACTTCATCAACACCACTGCATGGTGCAGTGCCTTGCATAGGTATTTGCAAGATATTCACATTTGGTTGCCTGAGAGCTTGAAATCATGGCACTTTTACTAATTAGGCTAGTACTTGTGGTCTACACACCCTGCTCGACACTGTCAAAAATAACCTATAAAAAATGTATAATTAGTTAAAAAGGAAGATGATTTGATTATATAAGTATTAAATCTCTTATCAATCCAAAATGAGTTCAGGTGCAACAAATTATCTTGACTTTGACTAACCAATGCACCGTCCCTACCTTAAAGTATGGTGGTGCCAGCAATCTACTGATGATTCTCAGCAGTTTGTCTAGATTAAGGGGGAAAATGGATGGGGCGAAGTAATGGCAAATCCTAAAGAAAAAATGTACTTCACTTTGCTAAATATGAGATAAAAATCACCTTTCAGAAGCACATTTATTCGTGATAAGGTCAAAACTGCATTGGAGTGGCTGAACAAGTTTTTTTTTTAGTAGCCCCATTAAAGTCCTGACTAGATAGATAAAATCTGTGGTAAAACTTGAAAATTGCTGTCCATGAGTGATCCCCAACCAACTTCATAGAGCTTGAGCAAATCTTCCAGGAAGAGTGGGCTAAAATGGTTCCTCCCTGGTGTGCAGTAAACTTATCCAAAAATAATTGCAGCTTTCACCAAATGACTCATAGTGCTTGAACTCTTATGTGATCAACATTTAATTTTTTGATGTTTTACTTGTATGTTTTTGCATATTATGTCTATTTTTAACTAATTTAATGCATACAGGTTTTAGTATTGAGCTTCTGAATAGAAATATGAATAAAATGTACATGGATGTATTGGGTATCGTGTTGTGATATGCCCATGTACTCTCTTGTACATAAAAATGCTCACGGAGCTTTGGGTTGAAGCCAAATAATTTTAAAAAATAGGGAGAGAAAAAATGTCAGCACTTTGGAAGTACAGTACTTCAAGATAAAGCAAGACGATAAAAGCACAGCAGACTGCAAGCATTCATCACAAATCGCGTCACTGCACAGCCTACCTGATGATGCAAGCTTTTTTTGGGTCCCTGCTTATACACCACAGTCATCCGGGACATAGACTTACATGGACAGATGTCTTAAAACAAACGCATCTTTTCCTGAAGCGGGAGCGTTTGGTTTGTGAGGTGACTGATAGTCTGTCAATCTACCGAGTTGACGATAGACAATGACGAGAAGGTAGAAGAGCTAGTTGATTACGTCTTACTGTAATTTAAATTTATGACTAAAATTCACAATGTGATTTCAGAAGCATAAGCTATTTTTTTTAATTTAGTGAGATTGGAATGTCTTGACATTGACAAACATTAGTTATTTTAGTTCACCTAAAATTACTGGCTAAATGCTACTGAAGTCTAGTCTAGCTAATGTTGCCAACACAAAAATCTATGAAAAATAATAAACACTCCAGGATCTTTAAAACCAACGGTCTCACTTTTATGGTAACAAAAAAATTAAATATTATTAAAAGTACCTGAGTGCTTGAGTACTGAGTACTTTTACTCAGTCTGAAAAATGGTATCGATGCATCCCGAAACACATAATTTATAATTCAGCCAAATTGGAAGGGAATCATTAGAAAGGCTGAAATACTTTTCAGCAGGACAGGTATATTGGCAGTCGTTGTAAGGGAGCTAGTAAATTCCAAAATTACAACAGGACCTTTTATCATATAACATATAATTGAATCCATGAAAAAAGTAATAAATGTAACAAATATAATTTTGCACATCATTTCTGAGGCAAATTCTCTATTACTCATTAATACGAGGAGAGGAAAAGTTTCAAAGCTACTGCAGTCCCATCTCCTTGTTTGTTTGCAACAAAAGTCTATCATTTTCACTTCAGTAGCCCCATGGAGACTACTAATGTTTATTAATCTTAAAAAAATACATTAATTGATGCTTGAATTCTCCAGAGGAATGCAGCCTCCCGTTAAATGTAAATGAAAGACGTTTTGTCATACACACAGTGGTACTGGAACTAAAAGTAGACTTCTGTCAACTGCAACAGAAATGCAAAGCAACCAAAAATAAACAATCATGTTAACAATGATCTTTTTAGCAAATACAAGCATGCAAGAGGAGCACTCTTAATTGAATTTGCCTGCTTGCCTTTGCATCCAGTGAAGACACAGTCTGTAGCAGCTGCACTTTAAAGGCAGTTTTTCAGAACCTGCTTATCAGGTCAAATCTGGAGCAGTGAGTGGAAGGTGGACAAGGCCAATGAAGTTATTGTTCTAATTGTGGTTTTCTAAATAACCTCATAATGGCTTGTTCTAGTTATATTTGTTGTTAATTTATATTAAGATGAAGAGATTTTTATTAACGAAGAATAAAATTTCTGATCATTAACAGGCTAATCTCCCCACAAAACATTCAGGACTAATCCGTAAAGCAGCTGGGTTTCTTATTTCGGTTCTTTACAGAGTCATCTGCAACATAACTATGCATAGTTCTTCATTTATAATGCAAACCAAATACTAAATAGAAAATATTCAAGAAAAATATGTGAAATTTTGAACATGGGAGTAATGCGAGTAGGTGCACTCAAAACGTCAGTGATTCAGTGATTCAGTGGCTCCGCATCAGGCAGAACTGCAACAAAATATTTTTTGCCAGCCAAGTCAGCCAGCCAAGGTCTTAAGTTAGCTATATTATGTATCATTAGCTTGGGGTTTGTTTATTAATAGCTAACATAATATAGCCTATTAATTAAAGCTGATACAATGCAATGTCATCCATAGTCATTGCAAATGGGCTTGTTTGAACGCGTGTCGTGGCTATTCTTACACCGCGTCCATCGTTGGCTCGGCTAGCTGGTTTGCCAACATTCACTGGGATTACTGTGCAGTTTGCAGAGTCGACCATCTTACTCGAGCTGGAGAGAGAAATCTCTGCTGTGCTGTGTCACTTAAATTCAGTTTTATACAGACAGTCAATGGTTGAGCTGTACATCATGCAGCGCTTCACCACTTGAAATTTTAACGCCCTCTTACTTTTAAGATTAACTTCATACTGATGTATTGTGGTGTTATTTGTATATTATATGTTTCTCATTGTATGTTTTACACTGTATATTTGCACTGTTTTATGATTGACTGCTGCCTTCTTGGCCAGGTCACCCTTGAAAAAGAGACCTAGTGTCTCAATGGGTTTTTCCTGGTTAAATAAAGGTTAAATAAAAAAAATTAAATACACAGGTCATAGTATCAAGACAAATAGTCATTTTATGTTGTGTATGTCACCACTTTGTTCTCCAAACAAACTATGACGTTCATTTTAGCAGGGCAAAGTTAATTATTAGGCATTTGTTCCCCTAAATAGCATGCACAAGCGGCTTAGGACGTCCCAGAGAACTGTGCCATTAATAACGGATAGGAAAATATGCCACCCGTTTGTTTTGCATTATTCTCGGTTGTGGGTGACAAATTGACCGCAGAATGTGAAGGATGACCTCTTTACCGTTACGAACCATAGCAGGCTAGTCTGTAATTCTGTGTTAGCAGTGTTCTTCCTCTCATTAAATTGCCGTTAACCAATGTAAACTGTTTTGCTTCATTTCTTGATCTCCATTTGCTTAATCTCAGCCTTCTGGTACCGACATACTCAAATCTATCTTATTTTTGCAACTTCAGTAATAATGCAGAACGGCACCATAATCCCACTCGTTTGACCCCGTAGTACATCCAACACGTATAATGGGATTAGCCAATGTCTCTTGGTGCCAGTGTTTTGTGCTTGTTATAAAGTAAGAGCTGAAATGGTCTCGGAGAGTTTAATGTACAAGCCTGG
The DNA here is from genome assembly GCA_029718625.1 of Synaphobranchus kaupii. Classification (NCBI taxonomy): domain Eukaryota; kingdom Metazoa; phylum Chordata; class Actinopteri; order Anguilliformes; family Synaphobranchidae; genus Synaphobranchus; species Synaphobranchus kaupii. The sequence goes on along the minus strand of CM056377.1, from coordinate 44,702,307 downwards.
ACACAGCTCAAATGCCTGTGCCTGCACAATGATGATGAAGCACGCTTCTTAAATACATTTTTTTTAATGAATTTCAAATTACAGTAGGCTTCTGCACAAATTACCCTAACCCAGGTAAACAGGCAAGTTTTTGTATAAGGAATACAAGAGAAAGGGCACCACTGAACATATTTTTGACTGTGGTTTTTGAAAACCTGAGAGAAGCTGGTCTTTCTCTAAGTCCTGTATGCATGGGTTTTTTTAACGTAAAGGCAATACCGTCTCCAGGAAGGAACTGCATGAAAATACTGCTCCCATTAAATTGCTCCATGAGTATCCAGACCACTTGAGAGGTGCAGTGATTGAAGATGGAATTCAGTGTGTGGTGAACCAATTTCCTAGCAGCAGCATCACAGACACTTGAATAATAACAGGATACATTGGTGCCTCTTTTCACCCTCCGGTGCACCATCTAGCTACAGTGCATCCGGAAAGTATTCACAGCGCTTCACTTTTTCCACATTTTGTTCTGTTACAGCCTTATTCCAAAATTGATTAAATTCATTTTTTCCCTCAAAATTCTACACACAACACCCCATAATGACAATGTGAAAAAAGTTTTTTTGAGATTTTTGCAAATTTATTAAAAATAAAAAAATAAATTTCTCATTTACATAAGTATTCATACCCTTTGCTTTAACGTATTTTTAAAGTATCATATTTCATATTTGGTCGCATATCCTTTACATGCTGTTACTTCCTGAAGTCTGTGACCATCAACATCAAAAAACTGTCGATATCTTATTTTCAGGTACTGTTACAAGCGATACTATAACCTCTCTGCATTTGAATGGATCTCTATGGAAATTGGGGGGTGAGACTAGATTCAGCTGTAAATTACACTGGTACAGTATGGAACACATGGCTGGCTAAATGGCTGTAAGTTATCAAGGGTCTGAGCTATCAAACGAGCCCCAAACCATCACTCTGTTGCCAGATATGGAGTAGATGTGGATGGATCACTGCAATTTAGCCAGCCATGTAGCCAGCCATGTGTTCCATACTGTACCAGTGTAATTTACAGCTGAATCTAGTCTTACCCCCCAATTTCCATAGAGATCCATTCAAGTGCAGAGAGGTTATAGTATCGCTTGTAACAGTACCTGAA